>JALMGF010000006.1:555000-1182500 GCA_023333645.1 Sceloporus occidentalis | reverse complement strand
CCTGTGGAGAACAGGAGACAATGGAGCAATGGATGCAAGCTACAGGAGAAGAGATTCCACTTCAACATTGGAATGATGGGTAGGAAGGCCCAGCTGATGGGATGAACTGATGGTAAGAGCTCTTTCAGCAGTGGAAGACACTCCCTCGGAGAGTGGTGGAGTCTCCTTCTTGGGAGGATTTTAAGCAACAATTGGATGGCCAGATATGCTTTGATTGTATATTCCTGCAGGGCAGAAGGCGGTTAGACAGGATGCTCCTTGGGACCCCTTCCAACTCAGTGATTCTAAAAAGCAACATAAACTCTAGAAGAAATTCTAGTTTAGCTCTCACCTTCCTGCCTTAAGATTTGACATGCACAAGAACATCAACAATCTGCAATAGACTAGAAGTCATCACTTCTTCCTATGTAGGTTTTACTGTTTTCAAAGCATAGTTGGCTTTGGAGGAGTTCAGCCTGGGATTGCCCTTGATTGTGGTCAGGCTCCACCTGGAATATTGTGTCCACTTCTGGGCCCCACAATTCAAAAAGGATGTGGAGAAACTGGAGCGTGTCCAAAGGAGGACCACCAAAATGGTGAAGGGTCTGGAAACCATGGAGCCCTATGGGGAAGGACTCAGGGAGCTGAGGATGTTTAGTCTGGAGAAGAGAAGGTTAAGCGGTGATATGATAGCCTTCTTTAAGTATTTGAAGGGGTGTCCCATTGAGGATGGAGCAAGCTTGTTTTCTGCTGCTCTAGAGAACAGGACCCAGAGCAATGGATGCAAGCTCCAGGTAAAGAGATTCCACCTCATCATTAGGAGGAATCTCCTGACAGTCAGGACTGTTCGACAGTGGAACACACTCCTTCTTTCAAAGATTTTGGTGGAGTCTCCTTCTTTGGATGTCTTTAAACAGAGGCTGATGGCCATCTGTCAGGGATGCTTTGGTTGAGAGTTCCTGCATAGCAGAATGGGGTTGGACTGGATGTCCATTGTGGTCTCTTCCAACTCTTTGATCCTATGTGGAATTGCAGAATAGCCAGCCTATGATTCTCTGATTCTGTTGTGATGGGGCCTGACTTTTACTCGGGCGCTGTCATTGCACCAGGAATACGTGCGAGGGGCGGTGCTTCTGGACGCGCCTTGCCCCTCGCGCGTATTCCGTACGGCAAGATGGTGGCGCCCTATACAGACGGGCGCGGCCATCTTGACGTAACGGACGCACAGCGTCTGGACGTCTAAACCCGGAAGAGCCGTCGCGAGTGCGCGCTTTGGCACTTGCGGCGGCTCTTCCGGGTTGCCGGAAGGAGTGCGATTTCTGCACTCCTTTTTTGCAGCGCGGAGGAGTCGCGCAGTTTGGCTGCTGTGGCTCCTCCGCGCTGCAACCAGCAGCGGCCCAAGACCGTCCCTTTTGGGCAGTCTGTAACAGGCCTCAGTCTGGTTTGATGATGAATCCTGGAAAACCTTTTCATGAGGCATCTAGTGCTTTGAGCCTCAGCTGTGCGTGCTTAACATCTGAGCTACACATCCAGATCTTTGCCAGCTAGCTTCCCTTTCCATGGCAGGGCCTACTGCTGCCCAGGTGATTTGTGAAACTGGGCTGCTTGGAAGGCGTGAGATGTTCTCCATAGCCCCCAGATGGTTGGTCCTGTATGCGTTGACTACTTTTGGTATGAAAAGTGGGAGCTAATAATGAGGAAACAAGAAAGTGGGAGAGGCTTTTTTGGGGGTGCTCCCAGATTGTGGAATTCTCTGCTATGAGAAGCCAGGTTGGCCCCACTCTCTTGTTCTCTTTCTACAGGCCTTTGAATGTTAACTGCTCTTTTCGTTAGGGTATGTTGTGTTTTTATCATTATAATGGCTTTAAAAACTGATTTAAGTTACTACTGGTACTTCTAATATGAATGATTATGTCTTAACTTTTGTATTATCCATTATTTTAACCACATTTTGCTTTAACTCAAAATTATATGCCTCCTTATATTGCGAGAAAGGCAGGATATAAATTCATTAATTAAATGATGAAATGGACCTGGATGAAGGGTTGATTTTAGACCGTTTGCACGCGTGTCACTGACACAAGGTCTCCAGATCACCCCAGCAGCCGTGATTGGTTTCCTCATTGGTGGATCTGGTCCAGATTTCAAGGAGCTCTCCAAGGTGTGAAACACAGGCCTGTTACAGACTGCCAAAATAAAGCTGCTTCGGGTCTCTTTGGAGGTATGCTATTTAAATGATGCATGCATCCTAAGAATCCGGAAGCTGCACCAAAGCTGCACTCCGGTGCTTAGGAATGGAGTGTGGCTTTGGTGCGACCTCCGGACTCTTAGGACCCATGCATCATTTAAATAGCATACCTCCAAAGAGACCCGAAGCAGCTTTATTTTGGCAGTCTGTAACAGGCCACAGTTTGGGGATACGGTCCAGAAACTCGGATACTTCTTGTAAAGACTGGATTGGAGTGGAATCACCGCCCCACTGACATGGAGTCTCCAGCTGCTGCTTGGTCACTCGCCCCTTTTTCCTTATGCAGTTCATCTCAAAGCTTTGTTTCTTCTCAAAAACTCTGCAATTTATGGCTGAAACACAACAACATCATCAGCTGAAGAGGATTTTGACAGGTGCAGAATCCAGGAAAGCTGAAGAGAAGCAACAGTATTAATTAGCCTCTGCCGAAAAGTGAGCGCGGCGAAGGGGCTGGCGGCGGCGGCGGCGGTTTTCACAGTTAGAGACACAGGGCCCTGGAATGGTCTCTGCAGAAATGCATGGGGACAGAGGAGAAATTGAGAACACTAGAGAATAAAATGTTTGACTTTATTTGCATTCGGTTACCTAGACTTGAGATCCTTTGGAGTTAAGGAAGTTGTGTGATTCTCCCCCCCCCTTTTTTTTTTTTTAGGGCAGGTGTGAGAATTATTTGGCCCTTAGGTACTATTGAAGTAGTATTCCCAGCATCCCTTACCATTGGCTCAGATGGCTAGAGCTGCTGTGAGTTGCAGTCCAACAATCTCTGGGAGGCCCTTGTCACTCCCATCCCTGTTCCAGAGCCATGGCTGGGTGGCCTATGTGTCTCTGTGTTAGCCGTCGCGAGAGGTTTGCGGATGTGTGTAGCATAGTCATATTCGTCTGTTTGAACTCATTAATTAAACAAAATAATACTCTCCTGCCCTGTTTCCCAGGATCTCATTGAGGCATATAATTAAACCAATCTGAATAGTTTAAAACAGTTTAAAAGAGCAGGAATAATTTAAGCAGTCTGAAAAGTATGTTAAGACAGTTGGAAGCCAAGTAAAACAGTTTAAGGCCATTTTAAACCATTCATGTGTGCAGCCTTGGATGAAATCAGCTCGGTTCCCAAAGCCTTTCTGGCAGAAACAATGGTAACTTATGATACTTTAAAGACTAAGAAAATTTGCCTCTGAATCCAGTGAAGTGGACTACATCCCATTACAGCTTATGGCATCTAAAATTTGTTAGGTCTTGAATAGACGGAAGAGGGGATGGAGTGGGCAAATATTACAGGCCGGGGGTGTGCGCGCTACATTGATCCCAAGGACTTTGGAAGGCATTGCTGCCTACAAAAACACTCACATTTTTGGCCACTAAGATGTGTGAAAACATTTTCACCATGCATTGGGGGCCTCCCTGAGCCATTGTATCTTAGGATGGGTCTCTGGAAGTGACCTGGAAGTCACGTCTTATTTTAAAATGGACCTTTCTTAGGCTTAACGTGGCCTGGGGGAGCCCTATACATGTGGGGGAAATGATTCCATGCTCCCTAGAGTGGCATTTGGGGGGCATTTATGCCTTTGGGGGCCACAAATACAGACCTGGGGCCACACTTTGCCCACCTTGATCTAGAGGAGGATGATTCTGCAGGCCTTCTTCCAGGAAGCACCAAAGGTTAGGAAGCACTCCATATTGTGCGTTACAGAGAGGTTTTACACCAAGGTGAATTGGCCAGTGAGGCTGGGATGAGCGCATATTGGGTGTCCATCCTTTCAGGTATCCTCATGAAATTTTGCAAGGAGTTGTCTTCCATAGAGAGAGCCAGCATGGTGCAGGGGCTTGAATAGTGGACTAGGCCTTTGGCAGACTTAGGTTCAAACCTCGCCCATCCCTGGAAACCCCTGGGTTGGACTTGGACAAGTTCCACTCTCTCAGCCTCAGAGGAAGGCAATAGGAGGAAGCCTCTGAATAAGAAATCTCTCCAAGAAACTCCCTGCCATATTGGAGCCAGCATGGTGCAAGTGGGTTGAGAGTTGAACTAGGACTGGCTGCGCAGGGATTCAAACCCTAGTCTCCTGGAGTCCTAGTCCAACTTTCAAACCATCAAACCATGCTGGTTGTAAAAATCTTGTTATCACGGTTGTTGTTTTGCGCCTTCAAGTTGATCCTGACTTATGTCAATCCGGTCCTAAGGTTTTCTTGGCAAATTTTGACTTGAAGAGGCTTGTCATGGCCTTCCTTAGAGGCTGAGAGAGTGAGGCATGCCCAAGGTTATTCGAAGGGTTTCCATCCAGGGGCTAAGTGCTACTGAACACTGACATACTGCTATAAAAAATATCCTTTATTGAGGGTAAATGGAGCCGCAGATCTGGTACATAGCAGTGAAGCTTTCCAGCCCTTTTGCTGATGGGGTCCAGCATTCCCTCACAGCCAGAGGTAGAACTGGGACCCCAAACAAATTCTCCCCAGATGTATCCCTTGGCTGGCCACTAAATTCCCCATTGCTGGACATATGAGGAGTCCCTGGGCTGGGTTGCACCCCTGCTAAGGCGAAGCCAATGGAAGACGCACTCTTGGGATTATATAGAATCATGGAGTTGGAAGAGACCCAAGGGCCATCCAGTCGAACCCCTTTCTGCCATGCAGGAACTCATAATGAAAGCACCCCCAACAGATAGCCATCCGGTCTCTGTTTAAAAATCTCCAAGGAAGGAGACCACCACTCTGAGTGAATGTGTTCCACTGTTGAAAAGCGCTCACTGTCAGAAACTTCTTCTAATGCTGAGGTGGAATCTCCATTGCTCTGTGTTCTAGTCTCTGGAGTAGCAGAAAACAAGCTTGCTCCATTCTCAATATGGCATCCCTTCAAATACTTAAACAGGGCTATCATATCACCTCTTAACCATCTCTTCTCCAGGCTAAACATTCCCAGCTCCCTAAGTTGTTCCTCATAGGGCTTCATGGTTTCCAGGCCCTTCACCATTTTAGTCGCCCTCCTTTGGACATGCTCTAGTTTCTCAACATCCTTTTTGAATTATGGTGCCCAAAATTGGACACAGTATTATTCCAGGTAAGACTTTACCAAAGCAGAATAGAGTGGCATTATTACTTCCTTTGAACTAGACATTTTACTTCTATTAGAATCATAGAATCGTAGAGTTGGAAAAGACCGCAGGGGCCATCCACTCTAAGCCCATTTTGCCATGCAAGAAAACCCAATCAAAGCATCCCCGAGAGATGGCCGTCCAGCCTCTGCTTAAAGACCTCCAAAGAAGGAGACTCCACTTCACTCCGAGGAAGGAGTTTGTTCCACTGTCGAACAGCCCTTACTCTCGGGAAGTTCCTCCTAATGTTGAGCTGGAATATCTTTTGCTGGAGCTTGCATCCATTGCTCCACTGGGTCCTGTTCTCCGGAGCAGCAGAAAACAAGCTTGTTCCATCCTCAACATGACATCCCTTCAAATATTTAAACAGGGCTCTTATATCCCCTCTTAACCATCTCTTCTCCAGGCTAAACATCCCCAGTTCCCTGAGTCGTTACTCATAGGGCTTCATGGTTTCCAGTCCTTTCACCATTTTAGTCACTCGCCTTTGGACACATGGCTCCAGTTTCTCAATGTCCTTTTTGAATTGTGGTGCCCAGAACTGGACACAGTCTTCCAGGTGGGGCCTGACCAGAGCAGAATACAGTGGCACAATTACTTCTCTTGATCTAGACACTATACTTTTATTGATGCAGCCTAAAATCGCATTGGCCTTTTTAGCTGCCGCATCGCACTGTTGACTCATGTTCAACTTGTGGTCTACTTGGACTCCTAGATCCCTTTCACACGTAGTTTCATTCAGCCAGGTGTCACCCATCCTCTATCTGTGCATTTTATTTTTCCGCCCTAAGTGCAATACCTTACATTTCTCTGTGTTGAATTTCATTTTGTTAGCTTTGGCCCAGCTTTCTAGTCTATTCAGGTCATTTTGAATCTTGATCCTGTCCTCTGGGGTATTAGCTACTCCTCCTAATTTGGTGTCATCTGCAAATTTGATAAGTATGCTCCCAATTCTGTCATCCAGGTCATTGATAAAGATGTTGAATAGCCCTGGGCCCAGGATAGAGCCCCACTGGTCACCCCACTGGTCACCCCACTGGTCACTTCTCTCCAGGATGAAAAGGTGCCATTGCTGACCATCTTTTGGGTTCGGCCGGTCAACCAATTCCAAATCCATGTAACAGTTGCCTTATCTAGCCCACATTTTAGAAGCTTGCTTGCAAGAATGTCATGGGGAACTTCGTCAAAGGCCTTACTGAAATCCAGATCTACTATATCCACAGCATTCCCTTCACTTATCAAGCTGATAATTTTATCAAAGAAAGAGATCAGGTTTGTCTGGCATGACTTCTTTCTCTGGAACCCATGTTGACTTTTTGTGATTATGGCATTGCCTTCTAGATGTTCAGAGACTCTCTGTTTAATGATCTGCTCCAGAATCTTTCCTGGGATTGATCTCAGACTAACTGGACGATAATTGTTGGGATCCTCTTTTTTCCCCTTTTTGAAGATGGGGACAACGTTTGCCCTCCTCCAGTCGGCTGGGATCTCTCCTGTTCTCCAGGAGTTTTCAAATATGATTGCCAATGGCTCCGATATTACTTTTGCCAGTTCTTTTAATACCCTTGGATGGAGTTCATCTGGTCCTGGAGACTTAAATTCATTTAGATTAATAAGGTGTTCCTCTACTATCTCTTTACTTATTCTGTGCTGAAATTCCCCTATTCTGTCCTCTGCTCCATTATCCTCAGGTTGAGCCCCTTTTCCTTTTCTGAGAAGATAGAAGGAAAGAAAGTGTTGAGTAACTCTGCCTTTTCTCTGACCTCTGTTAGCATTTTGCCATCTTCTCCACGCAGTGAACCTACCGTTTCCTTCTTCTTCCTTTTGCTGCAGACATATCCAAAAAAGCCCTTTTTATTGTTCTTAACCTCTCTAGCAAGCCTGAGTTCATTCTGCGCTTTAGCTTTTCTGACTTTACCCTACAAATGCCTGCTATTTCTTTGAATTCCTTTTTCGTGATTTCCCCCTTTTTCCATTTCTTATACATCTTCCGTTTCAAACTCATCTCCATTGAAAGTTCCTTAGTCTTCCATCCTGGTTTCTTGAGACACCTCCCATTTTTCTTTCTCACTGGAACTGTTTTAATTTGCGCCTTCAGTATCTCTCTTTTGAGAAACTCCCATCCGTCCTGAACTCCTTTATCTTTTAGTATTTCTGACCATGGAATCGCCCTCAATACTTCTCTAAGTTTACTGAAATCCGCTCTCCTAAAGTCTAGGATGCGTGTCTGACTCTGCCTGGCTTCTCCTTTCCATTGTATAACAAACTCCAGGAGAACATGGTCACTTCCACCGAAGGATCCCACCACTTGCACCCCATTAACCAAATCATCCTTGTTGGTTAGGATCAGATCCAAAATAGCTGATCCCCTTGTTGCCTCTTCCACTTTTTGGACCATGAAATAGTCTTCCAGGCAAGTGAGGAATGTGCAAGACCTTGAGGATTTGGCTGAGTTTGACTTCCAGCAAATATCAGGATAGTTGAAGTCGCCCATCACTACTACATCTCTCTTTTCTGACTGTGTGGTCATCTGTTCTAGAAAGGCATCATCCAATTCCTCAGTCTGACTTGGGGGTCTGTAGTACACTCCCACCGTAACATCCTTGTTGTTTCCCTCCCCTTTGATTCTTATCCAGATGCTCTCCACCTGGCTTCCATGATTGATGTCCTGGATCTCTTCACTGGTGTAAATATCTCTGACATATAGTGCTATTCCTCCTCCTTTCCTGTTTGGCCTATTTCTCTTAATAAGGTTATACCCCTCTATTTCCACATTCCAATCATGAGACTCATCCCACCAGGTTTCAGTGATGCCTATTATATCATATTTGCTTTGTTGTACTAGGAGTTCGAGTTCATCTTGCTTATTTCCCATGCTCTGTGCATTAGTGTAGAGACATCGCAGACCATGGTTCCCTTTTACTTGCTGCCTGTGCAAGTTTTTTTGCCTCCCACTGCTGGGTCCTTGCACTGTTTGCCTTGTTTCCTCTATGTCAGTTTGACTATTTTCGCCATCCCTTTCGCCTTCCTTAATATTGTCTCCCTTCCCCTCGGAACTCAGTTTAAAGCTCTCCTGATCAAGTTCTTGAGACTGTTGGCAAAAACATTTCTTCCAACTGGCATGAGATGCAACCAGTCTGTTGCAAGAAGTCCCTCCTCATGGAACCGCAGCCCATGATCAAAGAATCCAAATGGTTCTTGGCGGTACCATCTGCGAAGCCAGTTGTTCACATCCGCTATTTTCCTCTCCCTTCCTGGACCGTGCCCTTCGACTGTTGATGCAATCTAAAATCACATTCACCTTTTTAACTGCTGCATCACACTATTGACTTGTGCAGAAGCAAACAAAGAAAATCAAAGTGTGCAAACATGACCCATTTTGTTCCTAACTACTATGAGAACTGTACAAAAAGATTAGCAACAGGGTGAAATTCATATCTCTAGTCCGTTCTCAGCCTTCCCATCTTTTGCCAGCCTCAAGTGCAAGGCAAATGCAAAAAGTTTCCAGCAGGGAGGGTCATTAATACCAGGGAACTATGTCACACCACTGGACAGCTTTCAGTGCTTGGCCATGAAACTAACAAGTGACTCTAGTTTTTTGTGGGTTTTTTGGGCTCTGTGAATGCCATGTTCTAGAAGAGTTTCTTCCTGATGTTCCGCCAGCATCTGTGGCTGGCATCTTCAGAAGAAGTCGCTCTCTGCCTCCGAGGAAGTCAGCGGCAAACTAGCTCTGAACAAACCTTGCTGAGAAAATTGTCCTATGCCCACTTTCCCATTGCAGGCGGGTCAGTCAGCAGGAGACACATGGGCAGAGAGACCATCGGTTGCACAAGGTCAGTGTTCGGCAGGTGGCTGGTACAACAGAACTGCCGTGTAACCACCTGGGTGTGGCTTTACACCCCGGTGCAGGATCTCAGCCAGGCTGTGTTGTCATTCCGTATGCCATGTTCTCAGGCTGGAGGAAACAGTCCTGTCCATTTCCTTTCAGGGGCTGCAAGTGTATAATCCAAATTGCGTTGTCACACATCTGGGACTGAAGTTCTAGCATAGAACTGCACCTGCTGGCGCAATGGTTAAATGCTGGTCCTGCAGCCACAACATTGTAAGTTCAATCTTGGAGGGTTCCAAGGTCCACTCAGCTTTCCATCCTTTTGTAGGTCAGTAAAATGAGTACCCAGCTTGTTAGGGGCAATTGGCTTGCACATTGTAAACCTCTTAGGGAGTGCTGAGTTCACTATGAAGCGATATAGAAATGTATATATTGCTATGTTTCAGTGACTGAGCTAATGCTCTTCTGGGCAGCAGTCTGTCGCTCTGCTCACTCTTCCTGCTGCTCCAGATGCCGGCAAGAGCTAGATTCCCTCCCCAGATCACAGGGACCATAAATGAGAAAAGCAAGCAATTCCCAGTGACCCAGATGCTCTAGTGGGGCTTCACAAGAGCAGGACCTGCTTTTCTCTGACCCAGAACAGACAGCAGAGACCTACAATAAGATGCTGCCATTGCTACTGGCATG
Source organism: Sceloporus occidentalis (assembly GCA_023333645.1). Lineage (NCBI taxonomy): Eukaryota > Metazoa > Chordata > Lepidosauria > Squamata > Phrynosomatidae > Sceloporus > Sceloporus occidentalis. The sequence goes on along the minus strand of JALMGF010000006.1, from coordinate 1,172,671 downwards.
GGGGTATTCTTTGAATAACTGGTGGCATCACCTTTTGCATGCATTTGTTTTTTAGGTGGGGTGTCTGTACTCCAGCACAGAGTTATTTCTAGCCCTGGTGCTGCCTTTGGAGGTCTTGGCTCAGATGAGCAATCTCTGGCCCTCTTAGCATTAAGAGAAAAAAGGCCTTGGAAAGGTCTGAGTATTTCGCTTGCAGCAGCTGGTATTTGGAGTGAAGGAAAAGAGGAGGCCATTGGCCTGGCATTGGCTGTTGGAAGTAGGGCACTGGAGAGAGATGGCTGCTGATTTTGTGGCAGTCCAACCTGACAGTTCCTTGGAGGGTGGTGGAGTCTCCTTTGGAGGCTGTTTTAAAACAGAGTTGAAGGGTGCTTTGATGGTGAGTTCCTGCATGGCAGAATGGGGTTGGACTGGATGGCCCTTGGGGTCCCTTCCAACTCTGTGATTCCGTTGTTCCGTGTCCTTTTCTCCGGAGCACCAGAAAAGAGGTCCCAACCCGACCATGAAAATCCACTGGCTGATCTTGTTCAAGGCACTCTCTCTCAGCCTCAGGGGAAGGCAAAAGCAAATGCCCTCTGAACTATTCTTGCCAAGACAACCCTGTCTTTGGTTCACCTTAGGGTTGCCATTAGTCAGAAACAACTTGAAGACACACAACAACAACAACGACAAATGGTCAAGTACCCTTTGCTGCTGACTGCACAGTTTCATTTCCAGGAAATGATAATTGGGAGTTTTCCAGATCAAAAATTTCTTCAAGCTGCTCTGGAGAAGGACTTTAAAATAGCAACTGGCAGAAATAGGCTGGGCTTCTAAATTATTAAAAGTCATTCCAAGAAGAGTGTCCATTTGCTAGTTTTTTTCTGCTTTTACTGGAATCTCTACGGGTCTGTTTTTTCTGCCCCTATGCTGAAAATCATTATGTCCCTTTGCTGAAATGAAGCTCATGCATCCTGTCTCCCCGCTTTCCCCTTGGAGCAAGACCTCTGGCGTGGGCAGAAAGGCCAGTTTAATGGAGACTTTGAAGGACATAGGTGACCGTTTCTAAGTAAGGCCTCAGGCAGCAAGGGGGAAGCTCAAGATCTAGAATGGGAGAATACAGCATGGAGGCCAGATAATGGTCTCTCTGTGTGCGCTTATGTCCCCTCTTTGTCTCTCTTACTAGGATGGGTTTGTTGCTTTTATATGTCTGTTTATTTAAATTTTTACACCCTTTCTGAAGGTCTTTTGCAATAAAATCAATTCAAACAGTGGACAGGCAGAAAATCAATTCCTTTGAGATGTCATGCTGGAGGAGAGCGCTGAGGATCCCATGGATGGCCAAAAAGACCCCCTGCCTCCTAAAAGGGGGGGGGGTCCTTGAACAAAAAGCCCAAACTCTCCCTGGAAGCCAGGGTGACTACCGTACATACTCCACTATAAGCTGACCTCATGTATAAGTCAGAGCAGGTTTGGGGGGCAAAATTATGGATTATGGTGTGACCCGTGGATAAGTCAAGGGTAAAACTTAGGGGCATGTAACAAAAGATGTGAAGGATGATGCAAAGGAAAGTGATGCCAAAGAACATAGAAAATCCCAGCAGGCATAAATCTGCTTATGCTAAAGGCTGGATAGATAAGGAGGAAACTACTGCTCTCATTTTCCAGCCAGAAGTGGTGTCACGGAGGAGAAAGTACAAGGGGTTGGCACTTCTTTTGGGTTCCTTCAATTATGCTCTCACCTTTTGCTACTCTACTTAGAGAAGAGGATGATTCGTTTTTTGATGAGAGTTAACATACAGTACCTACATCGACCCATGGATACGTCGGCCCAGGTTGTTTGGTACTGCACTAGAAGCTAAAAAGGCGAATGTGATTTTAAATTGCATCAATAGAAGTAATAGTGCCACTCTATTCCGCTTTGATTAGGCCTCACCTGGAATAATCCTTTGTCCAGTTCTGGGCACCACTCCGTTAATGAGATTATCCTGGATCAACTTCATTCTGTGAGTACCGATGACATGGACGAGTCCTTGGTAGAGTGAGGAAAATAACTTGCCCGCCCGACCCTTGCCCATCGTGTCTGGCCGTCCGGGGGGGAATGCACTGAGGAAGTTCCTTATGGACATCATCAATGCATCCTTCAGGGAAGGTTATATTCCATCTTGTTTAAAGGCAGCAGCGGTTAGGCCGCTTCTGAAAAAACCTTCCCTGGACCCCTGGATATGAACAACTATAGGCCCAGTCTCTTTGCTACCATTCTTGAGCAAAGTAATAATAATAATAATATGTTTTATTTTTATACCGCTTTTCCGAGGTGATCAAAGCGGTTCACAAAAATTAACAAATCATAAAAACAATTCACAAAACCCAATAAAAATCAACAACGTGCAATAAAGACAAGCAAGATGGCGGTCGGGAGGAGGGCTTGTCTTCTTAGCAGGCGGAGGCCTGGTGTTGCTGGCCTGCTTCTCTCCCCCTCAAGATGGCGGTCGGGAGGGCAGTTGCTCTTCAACTCCAAGATGTCTTGGATGAAACCGATTATCTAGACCCATTTCAAACTGGCTTCAGGACTAGGATTGCCATAAGTCAGGACCTCCAAACCGGGACAAATGTAGGACAACATTTTAAAATGTAGGACTTTTTTTTTTTTTTTTTTTTTTTTTTTTTTTTTTAGAAAAAATGCAGGACACTCCCCCCCCCCCCCCCGCGCTCCTTCCCGGCCTCTGAGGGGGACAAGGCCTCCTCAGAGGCCAGGAAGGAGCCTGCGGGGCTGCCCGTGATCACCGCGATCGTGGGTGGCCTCATCCCTCCTTCCCGACCTCTGAGGGGGCCAAGAAGGAGCCCGCGTGGCCATGCGCGGTGGAGGAGGAGGAGGGCAGCGAGGCCCCACGGGCCGCGGCCAACCCAGCTGCAACCAGGGTTGTCCCAGTTTTTGGCGGCACCCAGGACGGGAGGGGCCCGGTGCCACCAAAACCGGGAAAATCCTGTTTGCAGCCGGGTTATGGCAACCCTATTCAGGAGACTGCCATGGTTGCCTTGACCAACGATCTGCGTCTGAGCATCGACAGGGGCAGCGTGACCGTTGGTGTTTTTAGACCTCTCAGCGGCTGCTGTCCATGCGCTGATAACCTCATGTCTAGATTTCTGTAATGCGCTCTGTATGGGGCTACCCTCGTACTTGGTCTGAAAACTGCAACTAGTACAGAATATGGCAGCCAGAGTGATTTCCGGAAAATCTAGGAGAGACCATATTACTCCGGTTTTAAAGTCCCTCCACTGGCTGCCTATTAGTTTCTGGGCCCAGTACAATGTGTTGGTTATTACCTTTAAAGCCCTAAATGGCTTGGGTCGAAACTATCTTCGGGACCACCACCTTCTCCCCTATAACCCTCCCTGCGCACTCCGCTCCTCTGGGAGAGGCCTACTTCAGCCACAAACATCTAGGCTTTCGGCTACCTCCCAGAGGGCATTTCCCATCGTCGCCCCCAGACTGCGTCTGCTTACATCCTTAGCTTTAAAAAGGCTGTTAAGACGGATCTCTTCCAGCAGGCATTTCCAGAACAGAGAACCCGGCCTCAGGAAACTCCTATGAATAGATACCGCCGCTCCCATTGATTATTGTTATGTTGTTTGACCTTTGGGTCAGTTTTAACTTGTATGGTTTTAATTCTCTATTAGATTTAATACCTTTTTAAGGGGGGGAGGGTACTAGGGATTTGATATGTTTTGTATTTTTAACTTGTTAGCCGCCCTGATTGTTCTCAGAGGGGCGGGATACAAATATATCTTATTATTATTATATTATTATTAATTCAAAAAGGATGTTAAATCTGGAGCGTGTCCAGAAGAGAGCGACCAAAATGGTGAAGGGTCTGGAAAACACCAAGCCCTATGAGGAGGGACTTAGGGAACTGGGCATGTTTAACTTGGAGAAGAGACGGTTAAGAGATTATATATGATAGCTCTGTTTAACTATTTGAAGGGATGTCATAGTGAGGATGGAGCAAGCTTATTTTCTGATGCTCCAGAGAATTGGACCCAATGGAGCAATGGATGCAAGCTCCAGGAAAAGAGATTCCAGCTCAACATTAGGAGGAACTTCCTGAGAGTAAGGGCTGTTTGATAGTGGAACACACTCCATCCTTGGAGATTTTGGTGGAGTCTCCTTCTTTGGAGGTCTTTAAGCAGAGACTGGATGGCCATCTGTCAGGATTGCTTTGATTGAGAGTTCCTGCATGGCCGAAGGGTGTTGGACTGGATCAGGGCCCTTAGGATCACTTCCATTTCTATAATTTTGTGATTCTGTGGCTGTGTTACTGGAAGGTGATCCTGCACATCCCACTCTTGATCATGCTCCAGTCGTAGAGCTCTCTAAATGAGGCCACGGCGCAATCCGCGTGTGCCGTTCGCTCTGAGGCTGGTCTGCCTCTCCCTCTGATGCCTCTGATGACGCTTGTCTTGGTGGCAGGCTGTCAGCAGCACTGCCTGCCCAGACTTCAAAACAAAGGAGCTGTGTTTCAAGGAGGGAAAAGAACAGCTTCTCCACCGAGATGTCATTGCTTGGCACCTGCTCCCCCTCCCTTTGGCTCATTAAGCTTTTCCCCAAAAAGGTGGCTTTCATCTCTGTGCTGCACTGCACCAGCCGCTTGTCTGAACAGAGATGGCTGGCTGGCATTTGGGTGAGACGGAGAAGGCTTTCTTCTCTTCCTCTTCCTCCCTGGCTCTGCAGGGGAGGCAAAATGGCTATGTGTTGAATCCCCAGGGCTCGAGGGGTGCCACCTCTAAAACCAGAAGGTTGGATGGTCTTCCCGGCCCTTGTGGTACCTGCCCAGCTCATCTGCGGCAACCAATGCCAGACTGGGATAGCCATCAGCTCCCTCTTCAACACCAAATGCTGTTTCGTTCAAAAGAGGGAATTATTATTGTTGTTGTTGTTGTTGTTGTTGTTTATTTGTATAGGGACATGCAAATTTATGGAAGAAACAGTCAGTTTAAAATATTAAATCTTGCCAGAGGTGTACAATCTCAGGTAGAGCCAGTGGAGTGGTTTGAGTACTGGATTAGTACTCTGGAGAACAGAGTTCAAATCCCCACTCAGTCATGGAAAGGCACTGGGTGACCTCAAGCAAGTCAACTCTTTCAGCCTTAGAGGAAGACAAAGGTAAACCCCCTCTGAACAAATCTTTCCAAGAAAACCCAGTGATACAGTGGTTGAACGATGTAGGGGCCCCATAAGTCCAAAGTGCACAACAACAATAAAGGAAGGAAGGTACAGTGGGCCCTTGTTATCTGCTGAGGTCTGGTTCCATGACCCCCTCCCTGCATGGATACCAAAATTCATGGTTGCTCAAGTCTCAGTATATACAACGGTATAGTAATCAGGTACAATCAAAGTACAACAGCCTCAATTTAGTCATCAGGGCTTCTAGTGAGTGTTTAGGTTGATTTGCTGTTGGACCCATTTCTTTGTCTTTTTGGCCATCCATGCCATCTGTAGAAGTCTTCTCCTTGACCACATTTCAAATGAGCTTATTCTCTTCCTGTCAGCTTTCTGCACTCTACGGTTTTATTTATTTATGTATTTATTTGATTGTATTCTGCCTTTCTCTTCAAATGACCCAAAACAGGATTCACATCCACACATAGAAAGAGGAAATACTGTACTACTATGGCATGGATAATCCTGATTTTGGTATTCAATGAAATATCTTAATCATTAAGGATCTTAATGGTTTCTGCTAGTAGTATTATGTCATCTGCATATCTTAGATTGTTAATGTTCCTTCCTCTGATCTTCACTCCTCTTTCTTTCATGTCTAAACTTGTTCTACATATCATATTTTCTGCATACAAGTAGACCAAGTAGGGCAATAAAATGCAGATTTGTCTGACTCTCTTTCCGGTTGAGAACCATTCTGCTTCTCCATGTTCTGTTCTGACAATAGCCTCTTGCAAGAGCAAGATTTGCTTTTTGGAAGTATATATTCAAGCCCTGGATGGTGGAATCTGTGGATGTGGAGGGACAACTGTATGTTGGTCTGTGTGAGGGGTCTGTCTGCAAGGAAGGGTCACTGGCCATTGGACCTTGGCCCCATGCCGTTGCCCATCCCTGCCTGGACCATTGCGCTGCCATGCCCAGCTGTGTGTCTCTGAACCTGGAGAGTATTTGGAGGAGCCAGTGAGGCTGGGCACAGATTTGGCAGGCCCACTTGGAATAGAAGGTGCTAAGGGTGGTTACTGAGCTACCTTTCAAAAGAGCCTCATCCAGCCTCCCAAAAGCACAGAGGCATTTGGAGGAGGAATTTTAGCCCAGGAATGAGCCAACTGGGCCAGTGCTGGTCTGCCTACAATGTCCCTTAGGACTTTTGCCCACTCAAGACACCCTTCCACACTGTCCCAGAGTGCCAAGGACTTGAGAATAAAGGACTGGTGCTAAGATGTCTTTGCTTGGAATCAACACAACCCTTTCCCCTTAGATCTGCCTTTTCCCCAGTCTGAGGATTGGACTGGCATCTTCGGTGGTTGTGCAAAATATCTCAGGGCACCCTTCTCTGCCACAGTGGAGCCCCTGAAGATACTACTTGTTTGCTTGAGCTAGGCTGCTGAGGATGCCAGAGCATTAAAAATGTCCTGGGGTTGGGGAAGAGTGGTATTCATAGGAGACGTAAGTGTGGGGCGAAGGAGGGAGGGACTGGAACAATGGAGATAGGATGGAGACATGAGACGTGCAGCCATGCCTTCCCAAGATGCATGCGTGCGCACATACACACACACACACACACACCAGAAGCTTTTGTGTTTTGCAGTGGGGGACCCTGCCTCCCTTTCCAGACAGAACAATGACTGGGATTTGAAAATCTCAGACATGTTTGCGACTGAAGGCTTGCCTTTTGAGGCAGGGTTTGGGCAAGGGAGTGGGAGAGGGAACAGGCAAGCCGGGCTGAGTTGTTGTTTTGGGGGGAGAGAAGGGGAAGCAAAAAAAAGGGGGGCTGGAGAAGGCTTCAGTTAACAAGTGGTCCTTGGTGGGTTGAAGGAGACGGTAGTGTGTCTGCTCCTCGGGGCTCAGGCAGAATATCTTGGGAGATGTAGCCACACCACCACACCACACCACCATTTAAAACAACAACAACAACAACACATAAAGAGGCAGCTGCGGTAGAGCTTTGGGTGCTAGCCATGGATAGAGCGTTTGTGGACTCTTGCAAGACTGGCAAGCATTTGGACAACTGCATCTTTTTTTCTGGGTTGTAGAAATCATATTGAGGGAGACCCCACTCCTTTAGGGCTCTGGCATTCAAACCAGCGACCAGCATTCAAATCCCTGCTCAACCATGGAATCCTAAGTGTTCACTTGGGCAACTCACACTTGGGCAACTCACACTCTCAGCTCCATAGAGGAAGGCCGAGGAAAACTTCTAAATAAATGTTACCAAGAAGACTGTAGGTGAGGTTTGCCATAAGCTGAAGCCTTTTCCAGGAAGGCAAGGCAGGCTTCCTCACCGCAACCTGTCCCTGTAGCTGCAGACTTTGTCTAGCCACTGGGAGAGTGACCATAAGGGGTGCAGGAACTGTTTGCTGACATTGTGGTGATCGGAGAATGGCATTATGCATAGGAGCACCCTGGCCAAGAAGGGGAGAAGCAGTGGCTGCCTGGCCTCCTGTTTTTCCGGAAAATGGCCTCTCCCAATTCTTCCTCCTCTTTTTTCATGTTCTAGCCAGAAGCAGAGTAAAAAAAGGGGGACATCTGGGATGTTTGGGGAGGCTTTTGATTAAACAGCATTGAAAGCAGCCATCTAGGTCAGTCCTCTGCCAGTGAATAAAATCCAGCACTAAAACATCCCTGAGAGGTGGCCATCCAACATCTGTTTTAAAACTTCCAACATAGGGGAGTCTGCCAGCTTCCAAGGAAGTCCATTCCTGTGTTGAACATTTAGCCAGGTTTGCTGCTGGCCCTATGTGACAGCCCTGCATCCTTGACCTGCATCCACTCCCCAGCGTCAGGGGAGTCTTTTCAGCTGGCAAGCCTGCAAGTGTAGATCTGAGGTGGCTTCATGACAAGGATGCTTTGCACTCATGTTTCTTTTTGAGAAGCTTCACTGGCTGGAAGCTTTCCTCCTTGCTGCAACCAGTTGGAGAGAATACAATTTCAAGTGAGTTCTAGAGGTTAGCAGTCTTTGGAGAGTCCATTGCAAGGGACAGTTTCCCCCTTAATGAAAGGCTCCTTAAGAGCCTTGCTGTTGAAACTAGAGTAGTTCCCCAGCCCTGCCTCTTTTGTCTGAGGGACAGAAGGCTTTCTGGAGTTCCCCCTGGTTCTGCAGATTTGTCCAGCAGGCTTTATATTTCACTTTGCCATGTATAAATGTGAAGGTTTTAAATATACATTTATTCCCTTCCCTTTAGAAAAGGTCATCAAGTTACATCCGCATCTCTTTTGTCTGGGAACCAGGGGTGTTTCAGAGGAGGCCGGGGGTGGACTGTAGTGGCTGACATTTCAGAGGGGGTTGCTTGCCTTCTGGTGTGTAGCACAGCCGTGCCTCTCCATGGGGGAACCAGGTTTTCCAGTTTTACTTATCTATGTACTTATTTGATTGTATTCTGCCTTTCTCCTCAAGTGACCCAAAACAGGAATCACATCCAAACATAGAGTAGGAAATACTACTATGGCATGGATAATCCTGATTTTGGTATTCAATGAAATATCTTAATCATTAAGGAGCTTAATGTTTTTCCCAAGTAGTATTATACCATCTGCGTATCTTAGGTTGTTAACCTTCCATCTTCTGATCTTTACTCCTCTTTCTTCCATGTCTAAGGCAGGGTACAAACTGCCAGAAAGAGGCGCATCACCAGCACCTCTTTTTGCTCTGCAGGAACACCACAGCAACCAAATTGTGTGGCGTTCCTGCAGAGCAAGAAAGGAGTGCTGGGAAGTGGCTCCTTTTTTGCGGTGCACTTCCACAACTCCAAAGCACTAGTGATGCCATGGTGATGTTGCAACTGCGCCATCCCATTTGGAGATAGCGCAATTGCAACGTCACCAGTACGCACTGTGTCTGGTGGGCATGCTGCAGCTGCGGCACCCTTGTCACGTGAGAGGGCTGCTGGGTGTGTGGCGCTCTGCCCACCAGGCAGCCCTCGCATGTGAAGAGGGCGCCTCAAAGGCCCTTCTGTTCCGGGCCTCAACTTGTTCTACATATCATATTTTCTGCATATAAGTAGACCAAGTAGAGTGATAAAATGCCTTCTCTGACCTCCTTTCCATTTGGGAACCATTCTATTTCTCCATGTTCTGTTCTGCGGATAGCCTCTTGTTCTGAGTATAGGTTATGCATCAGGACAATCAAATGTAATTCCACATCCATTTCTTTAAAGATTGCCAGAATGAAAACTGGAGAGGGCTCCTGCCTTTAACAGTTTTTCAGAAAAGTGAATTTGAGTAGGCATGGCTTCTTATGGCTGGCTGCCTGATAACCCTCACCTGCAAAACTCCCCTCATCTACACAACCATTAATGGGAGTGGAGACATTTCCAGTTTTCTGGCCACCTCTCCCACTTGTCTGCCTTTCTCCTTGAGGCTGCCTCACATCTCTGCCTCTTTCTCACAAAGAGAGGCAGGTGGTGACATCTGTGGGTCACCTGAGAGCTTGGGAGATGGCAGTTGTCGACTGATTTTATGGGGAAGGGTTCTGCTGGCTGTCAGGGGGGTGCATTTGGCATTTTTAGGCAGTTGGATGCCTGGGGCAAAAAGCCGGCAGGGAGAGAGGAGTTGGCCATGGCATGAAGAACCTCTTCTGTACTGATCTCAGGGTTCTGGGTCTGTCTTCCAGCTGCCAAAGATGAACGCAAGTTGTTTGCAGGCTGTGTGCAAATAATATAAGGAAATGAGGCAGCCACCAGCAGCAGTTGAGAGTGGAGCAGAAGATGGACAGCAGAGATGTCAACATGGTTGAGCTTTGCTGGTTGGAGAAACTCCTTTCCCACCGGATGATGATGATGTTGATGATGATGATCAGGGACGTAGCCAGGATTTTGGGAAGGGGGGGTCCAGACTAAGTGCTACTATTATAATGGGGCTTGGGCATGGCGGCACAACGGCACACACCATTCGGAAGGGGGGGGTCTGGACCCCACAACCCCCCCTTTCGCCACATCCCTATAATGATGATGATAGTAGTGGTGGTCATCATCATCTAGTCCAGTGGTTCCTAAACTGTGCTCTTTAAGGGATTTTGGACTTCAGCTCCCAGGATCCCAGTCTATTGGCCAACATGGCTGAGGCTTCTGGGAACTAAAGTCCAAAATCTCTTAAGGGCACAGTTTGGGGACCACTGATCTAGCCTTTCCCCCTATAATAGGACTTAATGTGGTTTACAAATTGTTAAAACTGGTACAGATTAAAGACCTTATTAAAAACATCATGGAAAATTGTAAAGGTTGTTTCAGAAAACCCAGCTATTTAAAAAAATATATTAAAAAACAAGTAACGCAGTGCCACAAAGGAAGGTCTTCCGAGGGCCTGAGGGGCAGAACGTCCTCCTGGACAGAAAAAGAGATGCTCTCCTGGCCTGTGTCCAAAGTCCAGTTTGTCCAGGGTCTTGTTCCCCCAGAAGCCTTGCGGATGGATGCGGAGTCTAAGGCAGAGAAGCTAGTGGATGAGCAAGGCCCCAAAGCCTGGCCCTCTCATGCTCTTCTTCTAGAGCAGGAGTGGGCAAAGGTTTCAAAACAAGGCCTAGGAGAGGCCCTGTTGTGAAAAAGAAAGGGACCTCTGTTCCCTTTCTGCTGCTACAAAAGACCTCTCCTGACTGAGCTTAAAAAGGCCTGGAGAGCCGACAAATATGATCAATATGTATGTGGAGGCATTTATTATTCTTTATGATGGGCTCCACAGTTGGCCAGCCCTGTCCTTGTGAGATGGCTTCAAGGAACCCTTCCAGACTTCTCAGTCTGAGGTGACCATGCTATGGGCTTAAAGGCTACGCCATGCCCCCTTAGCTGCCATTTTAGGAACCAGAAGGGTTGTTAAGTGGTGTTACATGACCCTGGTCCCCTTTCAGGGCTTTTTGAAGGGGGTAAGCCATCCCATAAGAGCATTTAAAAAAAGACAGTAGTGCTAGGAAAGGTGGAGGATATAGTAGAAAAAGAGAGAGACCACATACTAGATGGATAGACTCACTCAAGGCGGCCACAGCAGGACCTGAGCAGGACAGTTGAGGAGAGGAGGGTCTGAGAGGTGTCTCATTCACAGGGTCGCCATGAGTCAATTGATTTGAAGGCAGTTAACAACAACAACAACAACGACATACATAGCAGTGCTGCCTCTGGTATGCTCTTTGTTGTTCTTAAAGAATGGAGAGGAGAAAGTGTCCTGGTTCTCCTTTCCATTGAGTCAGTGTTATGCTCTCAGCATTCTCGCTCTCTCATTTTGGACTGCAGGCTTCAGACTATCCCTGTTTATTGCTGCTGATCTTGCAGTTTGGATTTGATATTTCTCCTTCTGTTCTTTTTTAGAATTCAAAGATATAGCCGTGTTAGAATCAATACATAATAATAATAATAATAATAATAATAATAATAATAATAGTTTTTATTTTTACCCCGCCTTTCCAATTGCATGATCAAGGCGGCTTACAAAACAAAGAATAATAAAACACAGTTAAAAGCATCACAATATAAAAGTCTAAAAACATCATTACAAGGGGTATGAACGGGAATCTATACAAATCGCAATTCACTAGGGGCAAGAAAAGGACAATGTATGGCACTAGTCCGGGGTCGAAAAACAAAGAACAAGGAGCAGAGAAAAAACACTATTGCCTAAAGTGAAAAAGCCAGCTGGAATAGGTACATCTTGTAGCACCTTTGAGATTCACTGAAAGAAAGAAGTTGGCAGCATGAGCTTTCCTAGACTTACATCTATTTCCTCAGATGCATTTGTTCTTTTTTTAGGTCATTCTGCTGTGGGGTTTTTGAGCCTGGGACTATTGCAAAAGACTGAGATCTGGAGGAAAGGATGGTTTTTCTGTTGTTGTTGTTGACAATACTAAGCAGCAAAGGTTGAGGGTGGATTTAAAGAGGCTTGTCAGAGAATTTGGCAGTGAGAAGAACAGAGCAGGAGCTTGAGTACATTGATTCCCTGACCCCACTCCAGAAGAAGAGCCACTCTGCTAACAGTGAACATCCCAGTAGGTTAAAACCTGGAGGCTGAAGAATAATGATGAGCTAGAGAGAAAGAGATGCCAGCTCAACATTAGGGAGAGCTGGCTGATGGAGTCTCCTTCTTCGGAGGTTTTTAAGCAGAGGCTCTGTCCCAGAGAGTGCATTGCAAAGGGAGACTGAATTGGATGGCTGCTGGGGTCTCTTCCAGTTCTAGGATTTTATGATTCTAATACATCAAATATAATAATTTTATGTCAAAACAGGTTATACATGGCACATTACATGTCCCTAAAGTAACAAAGTGACTGTCATTGTTTTATAGAATCATAGAATCCTAGAGTTGGAAGAGACCGCAAGGGCCATCCAGTCCAGCCCCATTCTGCCATGCAGGAAATCTTAATCAAAGCATCCCCATTGACAGATGGCCATCCAGCCCCTGTTTAAAGACCTCTAAGGAAGGAGATCACCAAAATCTCCGAGGGAAAGTGTTCCACTGTCGAACAGCCCTTACTCTCAGGACGTTCCTCCTAATGTTGAGCTGGAATCTCTTTTCAAGGGTGTTAATGTTGCTTTTTTTCAATTTTTTAAAAAAACAGTTTGCCCCCCTCTTGCATGGAAAATGGAGCACATTCTTGACCCTATGGGGACTGCTTGGGGGGGGGGGCTTGTGATTCATCCATCCAGGGCCCCCTGACTTCTTTTCTGCTTGCATCCCTTTCCAGAGCCATGCTTGCCAACGCTGCCACCATGCGGATCCTCATCAAAGGGGGGAAGGTTGTGAATGACGATTGCACCCTGGAGGCTGATGTCTACATCGAGAATGGCATCATCCAGCAGGTGGGCCGGGAGCTGATGATCCCTGGCGGGGCCAAGGTCATTGACGCTACAGGCAAGCTGGTGATCCCAGGGGGCATTGACACCAGCACCCACTTCCACCAGACCTTCATGAACGCCACCTGCATCGACGACTTCTACCATGGCACCAAGGTACCCTTCTCTTCTGCTTTCCTTTCCTTTGAGTGTGTATGGCTCTAGTTGCCAGGGGAGGGCTGGAGAGGCAGACTGGAAGCAAGTTCTGGAAGTGTTAACCTGATCTAAGGCGACAGTGTCATGTCGAGAACCTGAGGAAGAGAGAGGTTATGGAAGGGGGTTGGTAGAATGCAGCCAATGGGCCACATAGAATCATAGAATCATAGAGTTGGAAGAGACCACAGGGGCCATCCAGTCCAACCCCATTCTGCCATGCAGGAAATCCCAATCAAAGCATCCCCATTGACAGATGGCCATCCAGCCTCTGCTTAAAGACCTCCAAAGAAGGAGACTCCACCAAAACCTCAGAGAAAAGAGTGTGTTCCACAGTCGAACAGCCCTTATTGTCAGGAAGTTCCTCCTAATGTTGAGCTGGAATCTCTTTTCCTGCAACTTGCATCCATTGTTCTGGGTCCTGTTCTCTGGAGCAGCAGAAAACAAGCTTGCTCCCTCCTGAATGTGACATCCCATCAGATATTTAATCAGGGCTATCATGTCACCTCTTAACCTTCTCTTCTCCAGGCTAAACATCCCCAGCTCCATCAGTCGTTCCTCAAAGGGCTTCATGGTTTCCAGACCTTTCACCATTTTAGTCGCCCTCCTTTGGACACATGGCTCCAGTTTCTCAATGTCCTTTTTGAATTGTGGTGCCCAGAACTGGACACAGATTATTCCAGGTGGGGCCTGACCAGAGCAGAATAGAGTGGCACTATTACTTCTCTTGATTTAGACACTATACTTTTATTGATGCAGCCTAAAATCGCATTGGCTTTGTTAGCTGCCGCATTGCACTGTTGACTCATGTTCAACTTGTGGTCTACTTGGACTCCCAGATCCCTTTCACGTGTAGTTTCATTCAGCCAGGTGTTGCCCATCCTATATTTGTGCATTTTATTTTTCTGCCCTAAGTGCAATACCTTACATTTCTCCATATTGAAGTTCATTTTGTTAGCTTTGGCCCAGCTTTCAAGTCTATTCAGGTCATTTTGAATCTTGATCCTGTCCTCTGGAGTATTAGCTATTCCTCCTAATTTGGTGTCATCTGCAAATTTGATAAGTGTGCCCCCAATTCTGTCATCCAGGTCATTGATAAAGATGTTGAATAGCCCTGGGCCCAGGACAGAGCCCCACTGGACACCCCACTGGTCACTTCTCTCCAGGATGAAAAGGAGTAATTGTTGAGCACCCTTTGGGTTCGGCCAGTCAACCGATTACAAATCCATGTAACAGTTGCCTTGTCTAGCCCATATTCCACTAGTTTGCGTGCAAGAATGTCATGGGAAACCTTGTCAAAGGCCTTACTGAAATCAAGATCTACTATATCCACAGCATTCCCTTCATCTACCAAACTGGTAATTTTATCAAAGAAAGAGATTAGGTTTGTCTGGCACGACTTCTTTCTCTGAAACCCATGTTGACTCTTTGTGATTATGGCATTGCCTTCTAGATCTTCACACTCTCTGTTTAATGCTCTGCTCTGGCTCAAGGAGGCATGGGCTTCATCCCTGGCTCATTCCTTTCCCAGCCCCACCTGGCTGCCCTCTCCTGCCCCCTTTTTGCCCGGAGCCAGCCCTCCCCCTTCTCCTCCTCTTCCTCCTCCTCCTCCTCCCATTCATTGGGGGCCCGAGGGAGCTGTCCAGCCTCCTGGTGCTGAAGGAGAGATCGGCGGCCTCAGTGCTCTCCAGGTGAGAAACGCAGCAGTTCCCACCAGAGCAGAGCTGGATACAATGGCTGGAATCATGCAGCCCTCTAGGGGTTTCTGGGCTGCAACTCCCAGCACTCCTTCTCATTGCCCTGTCTACATCTTTAGACAGCTTTAAAAAAGCTGTTAAGACGGATCTCTTCCAGCAGGCCTACCCAGAATAGAGAACCCGGCCTTAGAAAAACGTCTGGGAAAGATACTGCTGCTCCCAATGGTTGCTTGTTGGTATGATATTGTTGACCTTCTGGTCAGTTTTTAACTTGTATGTTTGTTTGTTTGTTTGTTTGTTTGTTGTTTTTTGTTCTGTTTTTTAAGGAGGGGAGGGTACCAGGGATTTTATATGTTTTGTATTTTTAACTTTGTTAGCCGCCCCAATTGTTCTCAGAGGGGCGGGATACAAATAATTTATTATTATTATTATTATTATTATTATTATTATTATTATTATGCCTATGCAGGCTGGGGCTGATGGAACATCATCTGGAGTGCCTCAGCACTCCCATCACTGCAGTAGGACTGCAAGATGTAAGAGTGTCTGAGGTCTCCCTGTTGCCTTCCGAAGCACCCAGGGCTCTAGTGAGGTTCAAATCCTGGCTGGCTTTTACATTTCCAAAGGGCAACAGACCACAGCTTCTGTGTCTCAGGCTATTGGATGGATATGGCCGTATGCTCTGAGTATCTCACAGATTCCTAGTGGACCTTTTGGACTTCCATATTCATCAGGGGTGGGCAAGTACGCTGTGGCCAAGGCCAATTCCAGCCCCTTCCCCTGCATTGCACCCACATGCTTGGGCACACTGGAGGTGGCACATCCATTCTACTTGCCACCATTTCCTGATCTCCAGGCCATAACACATTACAAATGAGGCTTCTTAAGAGGTTGTCGACTTACATTAAAATGTTGTTGTGTTTATTAGAGAAACAAAGGTAGAGTGTAGTTATGTATGTAATGTATTGTGTATGACAAATGTATAGTTTATGTGATATGTTGGGGGGAATACATGGAATGTGTATGTGTGGAAGGTGACTGGTGAGTGGCTGAGCATTTGAATGGGATTTTAATTGTATGTGACAGTCGGTCAGAGGGAGAAGTGACTTGCCACATTACCGCACTACACTCTTGTAGTGCTGCTATTCCACTTTGGCTGCTCTGGCTGCCTCCTGTTGCACTCTGGGCTTTGTAGTTCAGTGAGCCCTAAGAGCTCTCTGGCTGAGAATTCTAAATGCCTCTTACTAAACTGCAAATCCCAAAATGCAGCAGGAGGCAGCCAGAGCAGTTAAAGTGGAATAGCAGCACTACAAGAGTGTAGTGTGGCAATGTGGTTTGTCAGAGGTAGGAACTGGGCTCCTTTAGGGATATGCATTGGTTAGAGTTAGCTGGTTAGAAGAGAGAGTGAAAGATGGAGGGAAGGAATTTATATTTCGGATTTGGACAGTTAGGTTCATCTAGGATGAGGAATTGCTAGAGAAAGGGTTGGTGAGTGCTGTGGAATTAAGTCAGAAACTGTGTGGACTAGAAGAGGTCCCTGCATTTGGGGCCATAGCAGGGGGACAAGGAGAGGTGCCCCGCTTCTCCCTGGACCTGAGTCAACAGCATTTCCTTTCTCTCAGCGCTTTTCCTTTTTTAATAAAAAACAAAACATCAAGCCTGAGGAACAGCTCTGTGAAATTTTCTTTCTGCGTTGTTTAAAGAAGGCCTCCTCTCTGCTGGAGTGGCATATCATATTTATTATAATGAGAGAGGATGTTTGTGTGTGTCTCAGTCTGTGGCAGTCATAACTTCTTTGGGACGTGGTGGTGGACCGTGAACATTTGACAGGCCATTTCCCATTGACAGCAAAGTTGTAGTGTTGAATTTAGAGCTGGAATTCCAAAATTCATCAGGCAATCATGGTAGATGCCCCCAAATCTGACCAGTTGTTGTTAGCTATCATCTCAGTGGTGGTCCCCTGTTTCAAGCCAAACAAAAAGGTTGGATACTCCATAAATCTTTGAGAAATGGTTTTTAAAGGGTTAAAAAAGAAAATTGTGGGGAGGGGGGTTCTCTGAGTCCCTGCTTACTGTAGACCCTTGTTATCTGCTGAGATTTGGTTCCAGGATCCACCTCTGGATGCCAAAGTCAGTGGATGCTGAAGCCCCATGAAATACAATGGCATAGAAATGGTGATCCTTATATAAAATGTCAAAAATAGGCTGGGGTTTGTTTTTTTTGAATGTGTGTGTGGTTAATATTTTCAAACCGTGGATATTTGAATCTGTGGATAAAGAATCCGTGTCTACAGAGAGGTGAATGTATAAGATTTCTGATGAAGGAAAACATGTGAAGGCTAAAATGTTGAGGCAAAAGGCAGGTCCAAAAACAAAAGCAGCCCCTGAAGCTGTTTGGGGGAATTAGGCAGGATGTGGGCCATGGTGACATATTTTAGTTTGAAAATAAGGGAAGGGGCTCTCTGAGGCCCAACTAGTAAGATGCCTGATATTTCAAATCTTGATCAGAATGGGTACACTTCGGGTAATCACAAAATCAAGACAGGCCCGTCATGCAGGGACTACAGATGTGAAGGCAGTTCATGACTAGGTGATTAGTCAGTTAGTCCTAGTAAGAGTATTGTGACCCAGTTCCTACAACAAGGTCACTGACTGGTTGGCCTTTGTGCCAGTCATAGAACCAGGGTCTCCTCTGCCAAGAAGAGCGTTTTGTGCCTGGGGTCTTCTTTCTTGGCTTTCATAATACAAGCCACAAAGAAATGCTCCACTAAAGCAGCCTCTCTTCCCGCCCCTGTCTCCCAGAGCTTGAAGAAAAAACATTCCTAAACTCTTGATATTTGCAAAGCAGGCATTGCAGGGAACTCCCAGATTTGTGTGATGGTGAGTTTGCAATCCCTAATGTTTTTAAGACCCACCTCCCATAATCCTCTCCTGGCCAGTGCCATCAAGCGCTTCCAGTGTCTCCACTTTCTCCCATTGCTACAGTTTCCAAAATGCCCATTTCCCCACCATCAGGGAGTTTGGCAGCGGCAAAATGGCCGTTCCTTCCTTTCCAGGGTGACTATAAACTTGTGGCTGTGGCTCCAGTGGTGCTCCTGCTTTCCTAGCAGCAGAGGGTCTCTGGCAATCCCAGAAGCACCTTCTGACCTACCTGGCAGGGATGGGCAAAGCGCTGCTACCGATGGACTGTGACTCTTAGCAGATCTTAGCAGTGAAGAAACACAACCTCTAAATGATCTAAAAACTGACCAAGAAAATCCAGCAAATGCTGCGCTCAGAGACCCTCTCACGGCCGCAGGATTTGACCGCATACGGTGCAGTTGCAGACAAGTCTACATAGGGACCACCAAATGCAGTGTTCAAACACGGATCAAGGAACATGAGAGACACTGCAGAACTGGGTCAGCTGGAAAAATCAGCAGTAGCAGAAGACGTTATAAACCATCCTGGGCACAAAATGCTGCTTGGAACCACTGAAATTCTGGACCATGCCAACAACCATCAGAATGCACAGGGAAGCCATTGAAATCCACAAACACCTGGACAACTTCCACAGGAAAGAAGAAACCCTTAAAGTGAGCAAAGTCTGGCTCCCAGTCCTGAAAAACACCAAAATCAGGACCCAGCCAATGCAAATGAAAGCCAGCCAGGTCAGGGGGATTTCCCAGCAGACAACGGATCATTAAGTAAATGGACCCCTGAGGCCTTGGCATTCAGCAACAGAACAATACACAGATTAACATGGACATCACTTCCTCTCAACCAACAGTATATGGACCCCTCTCTCTTAGAATCATTGAGTGATAGAATCATAGAGTTGGAAGAGACCGTGTGTGCCGGGGGACTGTGGGAAAATAGCGGGAGGAGGAGCCTGACCCCCTGCCATGCAGGAAATCCAAATGAAAGCATCCCCAGCAGATGGCCATCTAGCCTCTGCTTAAAGATCTCCAAGGAAGGAGACTCCACCACAATCTCCAAGGAAGGAGTTTGTTCCTCTGTCGAACAGCCCTTACTCTCAGGAAGTTCCTCCTAATGTTGAGCTGGAATCTCTTTTGCTGGAGCTTGCATCCATTGCTCCATTGGGTCCTATTCTCTGGAGCAGCAGAAAACAAGTTTGCTCCCTCCTCAATATGACATCCTTTCAAATATTTAAACAGGGCTAACATATCACCTCTTAACCTTCTCTTCTCCAGGCTAAACTTCCCCAGCTCTCTGAGTCGTTCCTCATAGGGCAAGGTTTCCAGACCTTTCACCATTTTAGTCGCTCTCCTTTGGACACATGGCTCCAGTTTCTCAATGTCCTTTTTGAATTGTGGTGCTCAGAACTGGACACAATACTCCAAGTGGGGCCTGACCAGAGCAGAATACAATGGCACAATTACTTCTCTTGATCCAGACACTATACTTCTATTGATGCAGCCTAAAATCGCATTGGCCTTTTTAGCTGCCGCATCGCACTGTTGACTCATGTTCAACTTATCGTCTACTTGGACTCCCAGATCCCTTTCACATGTACTTTCATTCAGCCGGGTGTCCCCCATAATCCTATATCTGTGCATTTCATTTTTCTGCCCTAAGTGCAGTACCTTACATTTCTCCATATTAAAGTTCATTTTGTTAGCTTTGGCCCAGCTTTCTAGTCTATTCAGGACATTTTCAATCTTGATCCTGTCCTCTGGAGTATTAGCTATTCCCCCTAATTTGGTGTCATCTGCAAATTTGATAAGTATGCGCCCAATTCTGTCATCCAGGTCATTGATAAGGATGTTAAATAGCCCTGGGCCCAGGACAGAGCCCCACTGGACACCCCACTGGTCACTTCTCTCCAGGATGAAAAGGAGCCATGGCTGACCATCCTTTGGCTTCAGCCGGTCAACCAATGATAAATCCATGTAACAGTTGCCTTATCTAGCCCACATTTTACAAGCTTGTTTGCAAGAATGTCATGGGAAACCTTGTCAAAGGCCTTACTGAAATCCAGATCTACTATATCCACAGCATTCCCTTCATCTACCAAGCTGGTAATTTTGTCAAAGAAAGAGATTAGGTTTGTCTGGCATGACTTCTTTCTCTGAAACCCATGTTGACATTTTGTGATTATGGCATTGCCTTCTAGATGTTCACAGACTCTCTGTTTAATGATCTGCTCCAGAATCTTTCCTGGGATTGATGTCAGACTAACTGGACGATAATTGTTGGGATCCTCTTTTTTCCCCTTTTTGAAGATGGGGACAACGTTTGCCCTCCTCCATTCTGCTGGGATCTCTCCTGTTCTCCAGGAGTTTTCAAATATGATTGCCAATGGCTCCGATATTACTTTTGCCAGTTCTTTTAATACCCTTGGATGGAGTTCATCTGGTCCCGGAGACTTAAATTCATTTAGATTAATAAGGTGTTCCTCTACTATCTCTTTACTTATTCTGTGCTGAAATTCCCCTATTCTGTCCTCTGCTCCATTATCCTCAGGTTGAGCCCCTTTTCCTTTTCTGAGAAGACTGAGGCAAAGAAGGTGTTGAGTAATTCTGCCTTTTCTCTGTCTTCTGTTAGCATTTTGCCATCTTCTCCATGCAGTGAACCTACCGTTTCCTTCTTCTTCCTTTTGCTGCGGACATATCCAAAAAAGCCCTTTTTATTGTTCTTAACCTCTCTAGCAAGACTGAGTTCATTCTGCGCTTTAGCTTTTCTGACTTTACCCTACAAATGCCTGCTATTTCTTTGAATTCCTTTTTCGTGATTTCCCCCTTTTTCCATTTCTTATACATCTTCCGTTTCAAACTTAGCTCAGTTGAAAGTTCCTTAGTCATCCATCCTGGTTTCTTGAGACACCTCCCATTTTTCTTTCTCACTGGAACTGTTTGAAATTGTGCCTTCAGTATCTCTCTTTTGAGAAAGTCCCATCCGTCCTAAACTCCCTTCTCTTTTAGTATTCCTGACCACAGGATCACCCTCAATACTTCTCTAAGTTTACTGAAATCCGCTCTCCTAAAGTCTAGGATGCGTGTCTGACTCTGCCTGGCTTCTCCTTTCCATTGTATAACAAACTCCAGGAGAACGTGGTCACTTCCACCTAAGGATCCCACCACTTGCACCCCATTAACCAAGTCATCTTTGTTGGTTACGATCAGATCTAAAATAGCTGACCCCCTTGTTGCCTCTTCCACCTTTTTGGACCATGAAATTGTCTTCCAGGCAAGTGAGGAATTTGCTAGACCTTGAGGATTTGGCTGAGTTTGACTTCCAGCAAATATCTCTTCCATGCCAGCATTCTCTGAAGATGCCAGCCACAGATGCTGGTGAAACATCAGGAAGAAACTCTTCCAGAACACGGCCTCATAGCCCAAAAAACCCACAAAAAACTCTTAGCAGATCCCTTGCCAGCTTGCCCAGAGGCAAGGGATGCTGGGAGCTGCAGTTCCAACAACATCTGGAGAGGCCACAGAATTTACACACACACACACACACACACACACACACACACCTTCATTGAAGGAAGATCTTGGGCTGCTGATCTGAAAATGCAGCTTCCAGACGTACTCTTGGACTGTTCAGGATGTGACCATTGACAGGTGAAGGGAGAGCCCTTCCACCTCTTGAGATGCGCTGAGGAGGTCCTCCCCTCTGTCCCACTGCCTTCAGTGCTATGTCTGCTGGGAAGGCAGGAGACAGGGCCTTCTCAGTGGCTGCCCTCCTGGAGAGATTAGACCGGCCTCCTCTCTGCTATCCTTTGTTTATATTTGGTGTTCTGCTTTTCGACAGTCTTATTAAACTGCTTTTAATATCACTGATAGTTTAATTATATTTCAGTTATTTATGTTATATGTTTGTAGCTTGGATCTGTTTTAACTTTTGCAGGCTGCCTAGAGTTCCAGTTTGGGAGAAAGGTGGGAGGATGAGGAGATGGCCATGGTGATGATGAAACATTCTGCACACGCTTGTTGCCATGTTTGCTAGATTTCAGCTCTGGTGTCGGATGATGCCCACATCTGCACAGCGCTCTGGGGCCCTCTTGCCTCGGTGGTTGCCATTCTTCCTGGCATGCCCAGGGCTCTAAAGATGGGGCACAGCTTGGCAACCCCTGAGTGCAGCCTGTTCAGTATGCATTGTTGCTGCAAAGCCCTGTGTGTAAATGCAAGCCTAGCGCTTGGCTCTTCCTTGCTCCCCCATGCCTGGCCTACTAAAGCAGCTTTAAGGATTAGTCAGTGGGCAGCAAATGTGTCAACCAAGGACACAGCCTTCCCTTTACACACTTGTGGGAGTGAGGAGGCAGCTTGTGGGGTGGGGGCTGCTCCTATTCCAAAACTGATGCAGGGATCACAGCTGACCAGGGGCTCCCCCATCCACCACACTTACATCTAGCAGCCTTCCTAAAGGTATGAGTGTATGGAGATGACCTGAATAGATTTGAGAGTTGGCCCAAAACCAACATAATGAATTTCTGCACTGAGAAATGTAAGGTACTTAAGTAGAAAAAATGAAATGCACAGATATAGGATGGGGGACACCTGGCTTAAGGAGACTTCTACATATGAAAGGGATCTGGGAGTCCAAGTAGGCCACAAGTTAAACATGAGTCAACAGTGCGATGTGGCAGCTAACAAGCCCAATGCGATTTTAGGCTGCATCAATAGAAGTATTGTGTCCAGATCAAGGAAAGTCATAGTTCCACTCTATTCTGCTCTGGTCAGGCCCCACCTGAAATATTGTGTCCAGTTCTGGGCATCACAATTCAAAAAGGACATTGAGAAACTGGAGCCACGTGTCCAAAGGAGGGAGACTAAAATGGTGAAAGGTCTGGAAACCATGAAACCCTATGAGGAACGACTCAGGGAGCTGGGTATGTTTATCCTGGAGAAAAGAAGGTTAAGAGGTGATATGATAGCCCTATTTAAATATTTGAAGGGATGTCATATTGAGGAGGAAACAAGCTTGTTTTCTGCTGCTCCAGAGAACAGGACCCGGAACAATGGATGTAAGCTGCAGGTAAACAGATTCCACCTCAACATTAGGAGGAACTTCCTGAGAGTAAGGGCTGTTTGACAGTGGAACACACTCCTTCCTTGGAGTGTAGTAGAGTCTCCTTCCTTGGAGGTCTTTAAGTAGAGGCTGGATGGCTATCTTTTGGGGATGCTTTCATTTGGATTTCCTGCATGGCAGAAGGGGGTTGGACTGGATGGCCCTTGCGGTCTCTTCCAACTCTAGGATTCTATGATTCTATGGTTCTATTGTGTCCAGTTCTGGGTGCCACAATTCAAAAAGGATGTTGAGAAACTGGAGCCTTGTGTCCAAAGGAGGGCGATGAAATGGTGACGGGTTGGGAAACCATGAAGCCCTATGAGGAATGACTTAGGGAACTGGGGATCTTTAGCCTGGAAAAGAGATTGTTAAAAGGTGATATGACAGCCCTGTTTAAATACTTCAAGTGATGTCATATTGAGGATGGAGCAAGCTTGGTTTCTGCTGCTCCAGAGAATAGGACCCAATGGAGCAATGGATGCAAGCTCCAGGAAAAGAGATTCCAGCTCAACATTAGGAGGAACTTCCTGAGAGTAAGGGCTCTTCAACAATGGAACACACTCTTTCCTCGGAGTGTGGTGGAGCCTCCCTCCTTGGAGGTCTTTAAACAGAGGCTGGATGGCCATCTGTCAATGGGGGTGCTTTGACTGAGAGTTCCTGCATGGCACATTGGGGTTGGACTGGATGGCCCTTGGGGTCTCTTCCAACTCTAGGATTCTATGATTCTACTTGCACTTTTACATGCTTTTGGCCTGTTAAGGCTGGCAGAAGAAACTTCCCATGATTCTTCAATCCCTCCCTGGATTGGGTGCTTGGGCCTCAAGGTGACCCCCCCCCCCATGTAGACCAATGGATGTGTTGGTTTGGTAGTTTGCTGTGTTAAGCGTAAACAATATTCTCCATCAATGTAATAGGCAGAGGCAGAGTTGCAAAAAAGAACATATAATAAAACTTCCCATGATTTATTCTTTTTTACAAGTGTCTCTGTCTCTGTGTATTACATTGATGGCCACTCTGTTCACGTTTAACACAGTGAACCCACCAAACCAACACATCCACAGGTCCACACTGGGGGGGGGGTCTACTTGAGGCCCAAGCGCCCCATCTAGGAAGGGCTTAAGAGGGGGCAAGGAGCAAGGTGAGTGACAGGAAGCCAAGGGTTGGAACGGGAAGGCCAAACTGGAGAGAGGATCCGTTATCCCTGTGCAGAAAGGCTTAGGGAGCCAGGGATGTTTAGCTTGGGGAGGAAAAGATGGAGAGGTGATGTGAAAAGGATTGTCATGAAGATGAAGCGAGCTTGTTTTTAGCTGCTCCAGAATCTAGGTCACAAACCAATGGATACAAATTGCAAGAAAGAAGATCCCGCCTAAACATTACAGAGAATTTCTTGACCATAGGAGCTGTTTGACTGCTCTTGGAGACTGATGGAATCTCCTTCTTTGGAGGTTTTGAAACAGAGGTTGGATGGGCACCTTTCACAGGTGCTTTAGCTGTGTATTCCTGCATGGCAGAACAGGGTTTGACTGGATGGTCCTTGTGGCCCCTTCTGACTCTATGGGACTGACTCTGCTCCTTTGTTTGCCCATTTTAGAAGTCTGGATTCTATTCTGTCTCACTAGTATGGATTTTGAAGGATTTAGACATCACCACTTTTGCTTAAATAAGATGACTGCTGGCTTTATCTGTTTGGTCCTTGGAAACAGCAGAGCAGAAATGTGTCTAAATGAATGAAACTAAAACCCTTTCTCAAGGGCTGTGCTCAATCTCTCTCACCCCCCCCCCCCCGCCCCATATCTCCCCACTTGCAGGCTGCCCTGGTTGGGGGAACCACAATGGTGATCGGACATGTGCTTCCAGACAAGGATATTTCCTTGCTTGATGCTTATGAGAAGTGCCGCAGCCTGGCTGACCCAAAAGTTTGCTGTGACTACGCCCTTCATATGGGAATCACTTGGTGGGCGCCAAAGGTAAGAGGAACACTGGGACATTGGAAGCTGAGTGACATGGTTCTGAAACATTGGCTCATCTAGTTCCGGAGCACCTGCACCCATAGCTTTCAGATCTTTCTGGACCCCTGACACTACTTGGGTCCAAATCTGCATTTGGAAACTTTGGGTTTTATTGCCAGATGTTTTCATGGTGGCTGTGCTGCTGTTGCAACACTCCTTTGGTGTAGGAATGTGGAAAGTTGCTTGATTCTGAGTTGCAGATCCTCTGTCTGTTTCATCCAGTGTTGCCAGCTCCATTTGGCAGCAGTGGCTTTCTGGAGCTTCAGAAGGGATCCTTTTGTACTCCTTTCTGGAGATGGCAGGCAGGGACTGAACCTGGAAGATGCCTGCTTGCATACGAATGTAGGAAGGCACTTGGTGCTCTGGCCATCCCAGCAACGAAGGCAGCAGTGGCTGAACACTCTTCTGGACAGAATCCTTTCCTAGCTTTACCTAGAGATCCCTCATGCTGCTGGCCTCCCATCCAAGTATTAACTGGGCCAGTCCTGGCTTACCTCCCCAAATCAGATGAGCTTGGGATGTATCTAGGCTGATTCAAACTCACCAGTTAAAAGAGCAGTGGTCTGTCTGTGGTTTTCACTCGCAGCTCCCCAAATGTTGGATGACAGTTGCCATTGCCCTGAGCATATATTGTTATCCTTTATTACATTTATATGCTGCTTTTCTCCCAGTGTGAGATGGGGGAGACAGGTGCTGTAATCCAGCTATAGGGGATCCAGGTTTCTATACCAAAAGATAGCAAAGGTCAGTAAAGGCTTCAGGCAGGAGTGTTTCCCAGCCAGGGGAATTTAGACTGAACCTTAGAAGGAGCTTCTTGACAGTGAGAGCAATTTGGCCATTTAACCAACTGCCTAGAAAAGGTGGTGGGATCTTCTTCTCTGGAGGTTGAGAGGCTGGACAGCTAGCTGGTGGGAATGCTCAGGGCTCCTTCCATCTCTAGCTGAGGACATTTGGGGAGTTCCTAGGAATCTCTAGGATTCTGTGCTTAAACCCAGAGGAAATCTCCTGCAGGCCAGCAGGTTCTCCCTCAGGGGACAGTCTTCTTGGCCAGAGGTCCCGCCTTCTGTCAGTGCTGCTCCCAGCCTCTATCTATGATGGTCTCCATACAGGGCTCCCACCCAATGGGGTTAGCCTCAGACCACTTGGTTCAACTCTTCCCTCTCACCTCCCAAGGAACAGGGCCATGTGTGTGAATGAGGCACACCTGGGAAAGCACAATTCTCTGCCCCCCAGGGGCTTGTTCAGAGGCAGCCGGTTGGTAATTCTGGCTGGATTAGAGACACCTCACCAGCCACCTTGTCCCCAAATCCCTGGCCCAGGCTGGGGGATGTGATCTCATTAAGCCTCTTGTTTGGAGGCTTTTGTGGAGCTCAGCTCTGTCCTCGCCAGCCCCAGACAAATCTGCCTTTCTCTTCACTTCATGCTCCCATCACCAAATCCACCTTGCCTGTCTCTGAACCATCCTTATGCTTCCCAGTGGTGACAGGGGTTCCCACTTACCCTTTGCATGGATCAGACAGGCGCCTTCTGCTAAATTCCCCACTCAGTAGGGGTTCTTTGGACATCACAGTGTGTCTCTCCTTTCCTTTTCCACACTTCACCTTCTCTGTGGTCTCATTTTTCACTTCTTCTTCTTGTAAACACAGACATGTGTACAAAGCTTGGTCTGTAGGCCTCTCTTGAGTTGTGCCCAGGGAATAACACAGCCCTTCCTCTCCCATTCCCCACCCCTCTCATCCCTGCATGCAGGTGAAGTCAGAGATGGAGACCTTGGTGCGGGAAAAGGGGGTCAACTCCTTCCAGATGTTCATGACCTACAAGGATGTGTACATGCTGCGGGACAGCGAGCTCTACCAGGTCTTCCGTGCTTGCAAGGACATTGGGGCCATTGCCCGTGTCCATGCTGAGAATGGCGAGCTGGTGGCAGAGGTGAGCAGTGGTTGTGGGACAAGGGGAATGGCTGGGAGTGGGTCGAGGGCTTCAGTGACACTAGTGGAGAGGTGGGCTTGAGTGGGTGCAGAGCAAGGGCTTTGCTGCTGCAGGACCAGGATGTGAGATTTTGGGGAGCAAGGCCTTTTTCTCTCTGCTGCCCCATAGGCTCTTATTTCAATGGGTGCTAGTCCTTGGACTCACCCAGGTTCCCACTTTGGCCCCATGTTGATTCTCGAGTCCACCTCCTGTTTCAGAGGCAGCTGGTGTCTTCCATGACAGTGGGGTGATTAATCCCATTCCAGGTTTTTCTCTGAAGTTTAAAGGAACTGCTGCCCAAGGTGGGCTAAATCTTATGCCTGGAAAGAGGTCCAGCCCCAGGTTTAGCATATTGAAAGCTTGGATTAAAGCCCAGAGTGGATTCAGGTTTTGCCCACCCCAGTATAAATTTTCCACATCATCAGCTGGCCTTTCTTTCCAAAACAATGGATCAGGAAAAGTGAGGCACCTGTTTAACACCCCCAACTAACCCACTCTTTGTTTTTGTCCTTCCTGCAGGGAGCCAGGGAAGCCTTGGATCTGGGCATCACCGGTCCAGAGGGAATCGAAATTAGCCGGCCAGAGGAGGTGAGGACCTGCATGCATGTACAGGCTCCTGCCAAAAATTGCCCTGTCTTCCCCATTGCTGGGAAATATCTAACTGTCCCACTCTGCTTCCATCAGCTGATGACTTTGTGGTGCTAAAGGGTTCCAGGAGAAGAGGCCAGCAGGTCGCCTGGTGGGGAGGGAAGGGAGGGCTGCCCTTTCCAGGCCTTCCTCAGTCATGGCATTTGTGTGCTGCTTAAGGAGAGCATCCATTGAATGGTGAAAGGAACAGCTGTCTTGCCATCTTGTTGAAGAAGGATATGGAGTTGGGAAGGGTGCGGCTGAGGGAGGGATTCCAAACATACCAGGTTGGGCACAGCCTTCTTTTGCTGAAGACCTGTGAGTACTGGGTGGGTCTCAGGTGACACTGTGGGCCAGAGAAGGAATTTCAGGCTGTGGGGATGAGAAGGTCTCCCCAAACCTCTCCTGCCTAACTCCTAGTCCCACTCACTGGATTGTGCCAGCCAAGCCCAATGGTAGCCACTGGTTTAACTGGTGTAGATTTGTCCTACTTCAAGCACAAAGTCAACTTGTGGCTTGCAGGGCTTGGTCAAGACTCCCTGTCCATGATTAGGCAAACCCTCATCATTATTATTATTATTAGTAGTAGTAGTAGTAGTAATAGTAGTATCCTGCCTCTCCCTGTATTGGATCAAGGCGGGTAACAGCAAACAAGAACAATAAAATCAAACATGACAGGCACCAAGGGAATGATGGAAGGGGGAGCTGATGGGATTTCATTGCCATATGTGAGGCTGGCTGGGCAGAAGAGTGACTCCTGGACTCCAGTTGGCAGCACCGCCACCACCTCTCTCTCTCTCTCTCTCTCTCATTTTCTCTCTTTCCCCCTATTTTTATAGTTGGAGGCTGAAGCTACGCATCGCGTCATTACTATCGCTAACCGGGTGAGCACCCATCCCCTGACCTGCTTGACCAAAGCACCAGTCCCACTTTATGGCACGGTATACCAATGCCACCTTAGAGAATGGCTCTGTTTCCTCGTGTGCTTCTCCCTTATCCTCACTGGTCTTGGGCTGTATCAGGAGGACTCTGTCCCAGATTTTTTATATGCCCCCCTTTCCCCCCACGGGAGAACGGCTCGGACTGATGACTCTTCCCTTTCCTCTTATGGCAGACCCACTGCCCTGTCTATCTGGTGAACGTTTCCAGTATGTCTGCCGGAGATGTCATTGCCACGGCCAAGATGCAAGGTGAGAGCAGCTGCCTGGCTCTGGAGGGTGGGTGAGTGGCTCTTTTTTCCTGTTCTGACAGAAACCAAACATTTCTGTGCAGTTTTTGCCCAGTTTGTACCCATCCCAAAGTAATTTGGGTAGTTAATTCTGGACAGAAATACACACCGGTTGTTTTTGTACACAAAAAAACCCACCAAAAAAACCATACAGCTTTCTGGAAATAGTAAGGGGGTTGCATGAAAAATGTGGAGGGTTTGGTGCTAAAAATCATGCAACCCCCTCCCCCCCCCAAAAAAAACCACCCTATACTTGTCTTTCTGTGCAGAATAGTGTCCAAAGGAGGGCAACTAAAATGGTGAAGGGCCTGGAAACCATGAAGCCCTATGAGGAAAGACCTAGGGAGCTGGGGATGTGTAGCCTGGAGAAAAGAAGGTTGATTGAGAGTTCCTGCATGGCAGAATGGGGTTGGACTGGATGGCCCTTGTGGTCTCTTCCAACTCTATGATTCTAAGTGAAGATAAATGATCCTTTAGAGGTGGAGAACATGTGTGAACTGGAGGTGAGCTGTGACTGGCTCAAAATATAAAATGTGTGTTTGGAAATCTGGAATGTGACAATTAAAGAAGATCAATGATGCTAGTAACTAGTGCTGCGGGGGGGGGGTATAATTTCATACACATTTGTGTCTGTGGTGACAGTGATGCTGGGAGTAAGTAAGCTATTCAGCAGGGACCCAGCTAGTGGCTGTGATTTCCCAAGGAGAGAAGGCGTTAAAATGAAGCTGAGGCTGTCCTGTGTGTGGAGACTCAGAGCTGTAGGACGGAGGGGAAAAGGTGTCCTGGAGCAGAAACGGCAGACTCACTAAGCCAAGAATGGAGATAATGTCATTTATAAATTTGTCTAATGTTCTCCTTAGTAATGAAAAGAACATTCATTGATATTTGTTTCCAGTTGAAAGATGGGAACCTGGTCAGGAAGAAAAAGTTTT
Source organism: Sceloporus occidentalis (assembly GCA_023333645.1). Classification (NCBI taxonomy): domain Eukaryota; kingdom Metazoa; phylum Chordata; class Lepidosauria; order Squamata; family Phrynosomatidae; genus Sceloporus; species Sceloporus occidentalis. Next base: position 1,143,040 of record JALMGF010000006.1, on the reverse strand, counting down.
CTCCCACAACCCAGGGCCAAATTACTATTAGAATCACAGAATCATAGAATCCTAGAGGTGGAAGAGACCACAAGGTCCATCCAGTCCAACCCCATTCTCCATCAAAGCATCCCCATTGACAGATGGCCATCCAGCCCCTGTTTAAAGACATCTAAGGAAGGAGCCTCCACTACACTCCAAGGGAACTTCTTCCACTGACAAACAGCCCTTACTGTCAGGAAGTCCCTCCTAATGTTAAGGTGGAATCTCTTTTCCTGTAACTTCCATCCATTGCTCCATCTCCTATTCTCTGGAACAGAAGAAAACAAGCTTGGACCATCCTCAATATGGCATCCCTTCAAATATTTGAACAGGGCTATCATATCACCTCTTAACCCTCTCTTCTCAAGGCTAAACATACCCAGCTCCCTAAGCCTCTTCTCATAAGGCATGCTTTCTAGACCCTTCACCATTTTGTGTAATGTATGTAAGTATACTGGTCTTCAAAGTAGCTAGTAACCCTATGCACATCACAAATAGTTGGCTCTCACTTGCATCAGATGTTTCACAGCAGCCCACATGGACATACCCAGATGCCTTGGCAGCATCTGATAGGGACCGATGAGATATGCCTCACTCAAGTCCAGCATCTGCTGTGGACTGGCTGTGTCTTTCCCCTGTAACACAGTCTGCCCATCTGAAGCGGATTGTGGGTGGGATGGTGTCTGCCAGCCTGGGTGTAATCCATGGGATCTGCATTCCACTCCTGCAGGGAAAGTTGTTTATGCAGAGACCACCACGGCACACTCCACACTGACCGGCTTGCACTACTACCACCAGGACTGGTCCCACGCAGCAGCCTACGTGACAGTGCCTCCCTTGCGTCTGGACACCAACACTTCCACCTACCTCATGAGTTTGCTTGCCAAGTAAGAGGCCTCTGGGCTGCTAGGATGTGGGGCTGCATCCAAACATTGCTTCCACATGTACCTTGGAAGGCACAGGAAAGAAGGTGGGGCAGTAAGGTTTCTGTGGAGTTCAGGTGACCTCAGGAGGGGTGTCACAGCTCTGGGGTGGGAAGGGGGATAGAGCACCCCAGTTCATGAAGGGACCTGGGAGAGGTGAAAATGGGGCAAAAGAAAAGAGAAATTGGTTTTTTCACAAAGAGGTAGAGAAGTCACCTTTTGTCAGCAATCAGGTGGCATCACAATGTTCGTATATGTGTGTATATAAGATAGGCCTCCTCGCAAGCATTGCTCCAAAACTCTTTTTGTTTATTTCTGCCCCCAGTGACACAATAAATGTCGTCGCCTCTGATCACCGGCCTTTTACCACCAAGCAGAAAGCCATGGGCAAGGAGGACTTCACCAAGATTCCCCACGGTGTTAGCGGAGTGCAGGACCGCATGGCTGTCATCTGGGAACGCGGAGTGGTATGTGAATGGGGAGGGAGTTATCCCTTTTCAGCCTCTGCAGAAAGGGGATTCAAGGCAGAGGAGACGGGGAAAATGGGGACTCACTTTGGCATCCTGAAGCTGTGATTCCCAGGGAGACCCACAGTTTTCCCCCTAATATGCCACCATATTTCTGTCCATTGGTCACGAAATGTTTCTTTCTTTCCTGGAAACTCCACACACACAGACCAGCAGTTGGTGGTTTGTGGACCAGCATTCATCCACAAGCCACCATGTTGAGTGACAGGGTGCTTGATCCCATTGATGGGAGGGGGAGCCAGCTTTTCCCTGCCTTGCCTTTTTAGCCTGGCTGGTTTGCTTCCTCAGAAGCTACCACATGTTCTACCCACCTGCCCAATAGACCTAGACCCACACACCATTAAAGACCCAGGCTCTCCATATGGATGCAGATTCCATTAAAGAAACTTGGTAGGTTTGGACTGAGGCCTGACCTGGGATGGTTGTGACGCTGTGGTCCACCTGCTTGCTTATAGCATAGTCTCACCTACTTAGCTTTCCACTGGGACAAAATCTGAATTGACAGTTTCAAATATCCTTTTGACTTGAGTTGTCCTTTGGAGGCTGAATAAGAAACAGAAAAGGCAGGATGATGAAAGGGACCTGCTGCAGGATAACATGAATAATTTGGAGCAGATTCCTTTCACAGAAGGGGAGACTGTCTCCTAGCCTTTTAATCTAAGTTTTGCTTGGAGGCAGCATTTAATTTTTAGAGAGAGCTGTTGGGGAGTTCAGGATTAGTGGGGGAAATCCAGTGTGCCCTATTAAACCTCCTCCGCAAATCTGCAGGAAGGGCAGGGTGGGCAAAAAGGAAGGGCATTCTCCATGTATTCCTAGGAAATATTGTCGCCTGCCAGAAATAACATTTGGCTACTAAGCCCAGATACAATTTGTGGCGCCCTGGTGAAAATTATAGTGCTGCTTTGAGGTTAGTTGTGGGTTTTATTCTCTGCTGCTGGTTTCCTGCCCTTGGATTTTGTGGGTGTTTTTTAAAAAATATTTCATGCATATTTTTTTTAAAAAGGAGTAGACATTTCCCTTAAAATGTCTTGTTGGTGAGTGGAATACAAAGCTATAATATCTAAACAGTCAGTACCATATATACTCGGCTATAAGTCGACCTCGTGTATAAGTCGAGGACAGGTTTTGAAGCCAGAATTATGGATTTTGATATGACCCATGGATAAGTCGAGGGTAAGACTTAGAGGCATGTAACAAAGAATGTAAAGGATTAAGCAAAGGAAAACAAGGCCAAAATAAAAAATAATCCAGCAGCCCGAACTGTTCCTGCCCATCCTAAAGGCTGGATGGATAAGAGAGTAGAGGGGAGGTCAGTGCTTCCAGGACAGATCACACTTTTGTCTTTCACCAGAAGCGGTCCATTTTTATGATTTAAAGTACAATACTTACATTGACCCATGGATAAGTCGACTAGGTATTTTGGGTTAATTTTTGACCAAAATTTCTAGACTTATACACGAATAGATACAGTACTTCTCCGACAGCAGAGTCCCCCTGCCTCTGCTGCGGCTTGTCTCCTCAGTACTCCACCTTCTGCCACTTCCATAGCCATATTCATAGAATCATAGAGCTGGAAGCAACTGCAATGGCTATCTAGTCCAGGACCCTGCAATACAGGAATGCACAACTAAAGCACTCCCGAAAGATGGCCATCCAACTTCTGTTTAAAGACCTCCAGAGATGGAGATTCCATCCCATTTTGAGGCAGTCTATTCAACTGTTGAACAGCATTAACACTCAATAAATTGTTTCTAATGACAGAACCACAGAACTGGAAGGGAAGAGAAGGACCATCTGGTCCAGTTCCCTGTCATGCAAGGATAGATAGCTAAAACAGATGGCAAATCCAATCTCTGCTTAAGGACCTCCAAAGTCCACCACCCTCCAAGGCAGTCCATTCAATTCTCAAACAGCTCTCGCCATCAGGAAGCTCCTTATGTTTAGATGAAGAATCTCGTCTTGTAATTTGAATTCACTGGTTTGTCTTCTGGTCTCTGGAGCAGCAGAAAACAAGCTTATTCCGTCTTCTGCCTGGCATCCCTTGAAATATATTCCTCAAATACATCAGTGCCTGATGGATATAAAAGCCAAAGCTGATGCCCATGGATCCATTGCCAGGACTCTGCCTGCCTGCAGCAATAGCTTCACAACTCCCCATAGAGGAACTGCCTCTGAACAGGAGCAGGGCAAAGGAAGATAAGATGGCCCATCTAAGCGCAATGACAGGCAAGCAGACCCAGGTGGTGGAGGAGGAAAAGGTAGGCTAGGAGACCAAGCCAAAAACAGCCAAAAAAGGGAAAGGTCTGCTTTGTGCCTCCTGCGTGGCAATCCCTCCTTCTTTAAGTCTGGAGTTTCCCCAGCCCCACATGCAGTTACACCACAATCTGGGATGGACTCCAGTCTCTGACTCTGACATTCCTTGTAGGTTGGGGGTAAAATGGACGAGAACCGCTTTGTCGCCATCACCAGCTCCAATGCCGCCAAGATTCACAACCTATACCCTCGCAAGGGACGCATCATCCCCGGAGCCGACGCAGACGTTGTGGTTTGGGACCCTGAGGCCACAAAGTAGGTGGGCCTGAGTGGGAGGGAGGAATGGGGCAGAAGCAAGCACATGAGGATCCATGCTTAGGAAGATGGTGGGTGGTGGGATGGTATTCCACCATGAGAGGGTTACAGCATCAGGTGCCAGGAGGGAGGGAATGGAAGGCTCAAAGAGAGCATAATTTGAAGAAAAGAGTGTGGAGGGAGGGAACCATTCTGTTAGAAGTACTATTAGGAGTACTAACTAGCATCCCAAGACTGGCATCTCTGAGAAGCAATCTTTGAGGAATGCAGCACCCCATGAAAACAAGAGCTTTCCACTCCTGGGTGAGATGCTGCTGCCACATTACTCTTTATGAATTGGGGGGTTGTTCGTTTTAGGAACCACACCTTAGCCCAGGCTCTGTGGGAGTATCAGCATTTAATGGCTGGTGGCTCTTATGTTCAGGAGAAAGGGCAGTCAATTTATTCAATTTATATTTTCGGCCCATATTCAAAGCAGTTAAATTCTAAAATGCTGAACCCTTATTACCCAAAATAGGCTCAGGCATTTCAGAAGGCTTCTTTAAATTTAGGAGTGAAACCTGGAGCGATCCTGCTGCTCCTGCCCTGAGTGGCAGACTCTAGGCCCTGTTATAGATTGTGCATTTTAAATCAGAGTGCAAGAAGGAAGAAATGGGAAGAGAAAGTGGAAGCACAGGAGACTTGAAATTCAGGGGGACTAATAGGTGGTTTGGGGGACCCACCCACTAGCGCACCCTGGAGACCTCACTCCTCCCTCCCTTCCTCCCTTTCTTTCTTCTTCCGTAGGACCATCTCGGCCAGCACCCAGGTCCAGGGAGGGGATGTGAACCTGTATGAGAACATGCGCTGCCACGGGGTGCCACTGGTTACCATCAGCCATGGACGCGTGGTCTACGAGAACGGCGTCTTCATGTGTGCTGAGGGCACTGGCAAGTTCTGCCCACTCCGCTCCTTCCCAGACTCCGTGTATAAGAAACTGGTGCAGCGGGAAAAGGTATGGCAAGGGGTGGGCGAACAGGGGGGCTGGGAGGGGGGCCTATCACACTGGACACCTCCAGCCACTGTTTTCAAAGACTGTGCTGCCTGGGAGCCACACAAACCCCAACATGGGAGGATCCTACCCTGAACACCCTCTTCAGACTCCTGCCAAAGAGGCTGAGAGGGTCCTTTCTTCATAGAAATCCCTTGGCAGTCTGAGACGGTTAGGGTCTCTCAGTTAGGATCCCCATGAACCAAATGGGTGGTAAGAATACTGGCCTACTTTCTAGGGTTGTTGTGAGGCAAGGATGGGCACCTACATCAGATGGGAGGGTGCACATGCCACCCACCAGACATGGGAGGGTGGCATCTCTTTCCATGCCTGTCTTTAAAAAAGCATTTATTTGAACTGGAAAATCCCACCCCCCTGAAGGCACGGAGGGGAATGATTTTATGATACTGGGGGTATAGGAGCTCCTTTTAGGCCTAGGAAAAGCTTTTCCCCGAACAGGAAATGCCCAGAAGTCACTTGTTGCCCACCATGTAAAATCCCACCGCCCCCATCCTTCCAGGGGGATATGTGAGGGTTTCTTCAGCTAAGAGAAGTTCACATATTATTTTGGTGGTGCAGGGGGAGAGGAGCAGCCATATTGGGCTCCCCGCTTATAAGGGTTATAGAACAAGGTCCTAAATGCAGAATGTTTTGGAATGGATGGAATTATACAAATGTTCAGGACGGTTTCTGATATGATGAGAGCAATGGCTCTGGGTCAGTGCTGTTGGATTGGTTGGCCACACACTGCTGCAGTTTGGGGTCTCCTTGGAGCAAAGAGCTTCCATAGGCGAGTTCCTCAGTCAGAGGGAACACCTGCCTAGAACAAGAGCAGAGCTACTGGGAGCCAGGAGAGGCAAGCAGGGTGCAGAGGACCAGGCATGTGGCGCACCCAGTTTGTGCCTTTGGAGTTTGACACTTGAATGCAGAAAACGGATGTCAAAATGTCAGTGGCTGTTGGTGGCGGAGATGGGCTGAGACCATATTCTTAACGCTTTATGAGGAGTGCAGAGAGGGCATCACAATGGCAATTTCAAGGAGAGGACGGGGTTTGTGTGGGAGAGAAGCTGGAGAGGAACTGGGAGTCACTGGAGCCTCCTGTTATAATGGAAAGCAGAGGATAGAGATGGTGAAATCACTGGTCACACTGAGTGGAGCAATGCAAGTCTGCCAGGGGATTAGGGGGTCCAGTGCCCTTTAATCTGACCCCTTTGCCCTCTTAGTTGTACCCTCCTCACAATGCCACAGTGCTACAGAGGTTGAAGGAATGCACCCATGGGCCTTGCATGGGGCTTCCAAACTTTTTTTAAACCTGTTTTGCTCCCCAGTGTCCCTTGGGGACGGGACAAGGGCAGTTTCGCCACCTTCTCATCAGCCCATTGTTAGCCCCAGGAGGTCCTTTATTTCAACATGAAGTGAGCCAGATGCTGAGGTCCAAATCACTCCCTTTTGGAAGAGAGGCCTCTCCTGGGTTTACAAAGGCCCTGAGAGAGTAAAAATTAAAAAATGGGGGATTTGGAAATGGGTGGTTTTTTTTGGGGGGGGGGGGGAGAATTTGGGTGATTGTTTTAAAAAATTGGTAGAGTGTATCTCTTCAAGCTCCCTCTGTGTGTGTGTGTGTGCGCGCGCACACACATGCGCGCGCATGCCAACTGGACAATTGCCCACCTATACTTTATAGAGGAAGGAAGAATGAAATGTGGCTCCAAGCCCTGCAGATCCTCAAAAAAATCCTTTGGGGGGGTGCAAAGGGCTGAATTCCCTCTCATGTACTGTGTGAATGGCAGTGAGATGAGTTTGGAGAACCAAGGGAGTATTTTTGTGGAGAGGGGTCTGAGGAGGGCTGGGCTGGAGGATGGTCCCTCTCTAGAAGACCTTGATGCTCAGCCAAGGTGGGAAGGATTGACTTCCAAGAACACAAGGAGATGGTGGTCGAGAGGCCAGGCTGTCTGGCCCTAGTTTTGCAGATGCAAGGATTGGGTTGGAGCCTCCAGGAGAAAAGGAAGGTAGCCCCCACCCCAAGGGTCTAAGCAAACTGCAGACCCTGCTTGGCTAGGGGCAATTGTCTCCTCCCCAGCCCAGGTTCTTCTTATGCAGCCATGGGGGATGCATTACTCTCACTCCCCTGAGCTCTTCCACACATTCCCCATGGAAGTTTGGGGTCAGTCCTCCCACTCACTTCCCCACAGGGCAGAAGGGAGGGCAAGAGGTTCCACAGGAAGCATTTTGTAGGGAAGGGCCTGTGTATTTATTTTTGTGTATTTTTATTTTCCGAATTAGCGTTTAAAGCTTAAGGGCGTGGACCGCACCCCATACCTGGGGGACGTGGCTGTGGTTGTGCACGCCGGGAAAAAAGAGACGGGGACACCACTTGCAGACACCCCCACCCGGCCTGCCACGAGACATGGGGGCATGAGGGACCTCCACGAGTCCGGCTTCAGCCTTTCCGGTAAGAGCAGGGCTGGAGCGGGGATTCAGGGGGGAGGACACCAAGGTTGGGAAGAAGCCCCAGGCCCCCTCCCCTGCCCCACAGCCCCCCCCCCCACACACCCAGGATGCTCCGACTGTCCTCCCACCCCAGCACACACATCCCCTGCTCCACTGATGCCCCCGGCTGCAAACCCTATGCTCCGGCCATCCCTGCCTCCCTGCCCCTCATGCTTCTGTGCCCAGCTTTGTACCTTCCCCCTACCCTCTCTCATGCGCTCTTCCAATATTCCCCTGCTTCTTAGCCAGATGCAACCTCTTCCGATTCCCCTGGCCCCCTGCGCTACCTCTTCCCCTTGTCTCATCTTGGGTTTGGCCACTGTGAGAAGGGGCACCTGTGTTGTGGGCTGGGTGGAGGGTGCTTCTGTCTTGGCTAGAGTTGAGGAAGGGAGATGGGGAGGCTGAGTGGGACATGGGAGACACTTGAAGCAAGGGAAGGAAAGGGGGCACCTAGAGTTACCTTGGCTGTTGGGGGAGTGGACCAAAGCTTGGGAAATAGGCCCAAGTCAGGGTCTGAGGGTTGTATTAAGATGACATCCAGTCCTTATTTATTTATACATATTTATACGTGCATGTATATAGGTTGTGCATACACCCCCTTTCTCGGTTGCAATGCCCAGCATCTCTCATGATGGGCTATGCTTTTTGGAGCAGATGGGGGATGCAGTCCATCAGTATCTGCAGGGAAACAATTTGTATCCCTGCCCAAGCTGTGAACCTGGTCCTTGAGGGAGTGTGCTGCCCCTTTCCTTCTCCATAGAAGCCCTCTCTCCTCCTCAGATTCCCTGCTGGGAACACTTCTGTCCCTAGGAAGGTCCCAGCTTTGCCAGGTTCTCCCTGCTCTCCTCCTGTTTCCTTCTCATCCCCTTTCCCCACCTTTTGGGTCAGCAATGGAGACCCAAAGAGGTGTACTTTATTTTAGAGCAACTGCCTGCAAATGAACTGCCCTCGTTGTCTTTGGGCTTTTCAAATGCAAGGAACCCAACATTTTTTGTTGTGTATTCCTGCATGGCGGGGGTTGGACTGGATGTGCTCTCTTCCAGCTCTAGGATTCTATGTGTAAAAAGCAGCTTCTGAGGAGAGGAATAAAGTGATATAAAGAGCAGCTTCTGGGTGGGGTGAGGAGGGGAGGCTTTATACCTCTTCCTGCTATGTTCTCCCCTGATACTCCTCCTTGTATTGGGACTTCAGTGTTCTCTGTTCTTCCTCTAGTTTGATGGAGGTGATGCCCACAGGGTCTCCATGAGGTGACAGTTCCTGGATTTAGGGGGACATCTGTCCTTCAGAGCTGAGTGCAGTTTATCTGGACAGAAATGGTGTTTTTTCCAGGGGAGGGCAGGGTATCTGCACCCGAAGTGTGGATGCATGTGGGGTTCCCTCTTTCATGGCTCTGTTGTGTGCGATGAACTGGCGCAGGAGAATCTGCTGCTCCATGAAGCCAAAGGGAAAAGGTTCTACACACACACACACACACAAGCCACAATTGTTCCTTCATTCAAACTTTGTGCTTCCAAATTTTTCACTCAGTTCAGCTGAGTGGCCAGAAATATGAGAGACATGAACCTTGTTTCACAAGCCTTGCTTGAGAAGTGTGGTAGTTATGTGTCTTCAAGCTGACTGTGACTTAATAGCGGCCCTCTGGGCAGGTTGCCTCTTCTGCTAGGGTTTTCTTGGCAGGAGTTCCTCAGAGGAGGTTTGCCATTGCCTTCCTCTGAGGCCGAGAGAGTGTTTAACCTGTCCAGGGTCATCCAGTTGAGTTTCCATTTGAACCTTGGTTTCCTGCCGCCCTAGTTCCACATTCGGGCTACTGGGCCACACTGGCTCTGCAGACATTTTTAAAAACGCTGTTGGATGAAGTTTGTTCTCCAGTCTGAGGTTCTGAAAGTAGCCAGACACCCCCCCCCCCATGACCTAGGCATGAGATCAAACGCCCTTCCCTGATCTTGTGTCCGCCACTCTTGTGTCCTGAAGTGGAGACCAGGGTGAAGGTCCTAAGGGCTATAGAATGGCAGTCTCCTCCTCCTCTTCTTCCTCCCTTTCTCCATTCCCTTTTCCCTCTTCTTTCCTGCCTCTCCCCATCTCTTGCTTTGCTGCTCCTTACCCAAACTTACACAAGTTTGCATACTATTTCTGGGACCTCTCATGGAAGGGCTCTGAGTCCCACTCCGGAGGGCTTTGGAGCTGTTTAGGGGGTCCCTATAGGGATGGTTTCCGCTGTGATCTTTTTGGGGTCTGCCTGCTCAGGGAGTGGGATAAGCCACCCTTTCATGGGCTCCAGTCTGACCCTTTGCTTCCCCTTTTCTCTCCTTCCTTCCCTTGTTTCTCTTGCTGCAGGTTCTCAAATCGATGACCATGTTCCAAAGCGAGCTTCGGCCCGGATTCTCGCTCCCCCCGGAGGCAGGTCTAGCGGCATTTGGTAGCTGCCCCCCTGACTTGTCCCCCAACTAAGGACACGGTCACCACCACCCCCACTTTGCCCGGCTGCCGCCCACCCACCCACTCTCGCCCACACCTGTGACCTTGAGGTGGCAGCGCCTTCTCTCACCAGAGCCGCCCAACATCCGGCAGGCGCTTGGCCACCCTGCCACGCCCAAGGCCATGCAGACCGCCCCCCGGGAATGAGGCTGAGAGAGTGGGGCCCAAGCCCCCCTCCTCACCCAACACAGCTGTAACAAACGCAGGGCGACGCAACGCGAGGGAGGCTGTGAGGGCCCACCTGACTCTTTCTGGTGGAGGGTGGGGGGCTCCCTCAGCCCAAAAATGCTGTGGGGGTGAGGGAGTCTGGCGTGGGGAGGGGGCCGGGCTGAGGGGGCCTGTCTGTGCTGGTTCCTTTCTGTTTTGCACGTTGGGTTTTTTGGATAAGTGACATTTGACTTGTTTGTGCATCACGTGGGAAGCAAAAAGAATTACAGATATATGGTGGTTTGTGTGACTAGCAGTAGGATAGCAGAGGGGGAGGCCCAGGCTGGGCCAGGGAAGGGGCAGCAAGGTGCGGGTGCAACCCACCCGCCCAGCCGTGGCATTCCCTGGGCCTGCAGCGCGGGTGGCAGGGGGCTTTCCACTGGGTTTTGCCAGAAGGGCTTCTCCACCATCCCCCTCCTCCCCCGTGGGGTTCGCGGTAGGCTTCTTCCATCCCTTTCTTCCAGGCTTCTCCATATTCCCACCTGAATGACGGCAAAGCTGAGAGGGTGTTCCTTCCCCTGCCTCCCCAAAAAACAGCCTCTCTCAAGCCGAGAGTGGTGGAAAGATGGTTGACTAGTGGCTAGAGCAGGATGTGGCTGGGAGGGAGAGCTCTCTTCTTCCTCCCTGCCCAGAATTCTCTCATGGTAGGGGTCTCCTTCTCTCCCTCCTCTGCCCCTTCCCTTGGATGGCCAAGCACTGGGCCACCACTACCACTTCCAGCTCCTTCTGAAGCCACAAAGTCCCAAGGGACAAGATGCGGGTGAGTCTCAGCCACTTCCTTCCGCAGGGTTGTGTGTAAGTATGTGTGTGTCTGTGTATATACACACAGGGGACAAGAGGGGAAGGCAGGGGTGCCATGACCCTCCTTGCCATGAAAGCTGGGCCTTGCAAAGGAGTGACTCAAGATGGCAAAGGACTGAGGACCAGGTTCTCAGCACCAGAGTGTCCTATCTTTGTCTGTCCATGCTGGTTGCTAGTGCAGAGCAGCCTCACTGGCTTGGGAATAAGGTAGCTCCTGTGACCCACCTCAGAAACTGCCATGGGTTAAGGTGGCCCTTAGGATCCCTTTCCTTACCAGTGGCTCTGTGATTCCTCTGCAATGGCTAGGTGCTGGGGGCAGGTGCACCAGGATGCTGGACACCTCCTCCCCCCCCAAAAAAACAGGCATCCTGAGAGATGCCAGCATGCTCTGACTCTCCCCCAACACCCCTCCATCTCTTTCCAACATGATGGTGCTAACCCCCCCCCCCAGGCCCTATGCTCTGGCTGACTTTGGGGGCCAGAGGAGCCCCCCACCCCCGGACGCCCTTACCCCCTGGATCTCCCTCTCAAGTAGTGTGACAATGTGAGCTGTTTCTTGTGCACCCCCCCCCCCTCAACTAGTTGGTACCCATAGGTGTGTGAGGCCGGGTGGCCCCGGCGCGACGGAGTCCTTGGCTCCCAGGACCGCAGAGGAGGACTCGGCTTCGGAGCGCAGCCTCCCCTCCATCCCTTCTTGCCCCCGTTACATGTTGGAATAGTCTTGTAATGGCTGTTTTTAGCACCTGCAGTGCGTTTTCTGTTTCCTCATTAAAGAGCGTTCTCACAGTACCAAGGCTCTTGCTGCATCTGTGCTTCCTGGCCCCCCTCCTGGCACGAGAGCTATGGGGGGGGGGGCTCTCAGGCGGGGAGGGACCCCAGGGACAAGGGGGCCACCGGTCACTCCGGTCTCAGGCCTTGCAGGACATGCAGACTTCTTCCGTGGATGAGGACAGAGTCTTGTCGACTGCGCCAGCGGCCTTCCAGATACCGGTGGGAAGCAGGGATCCTTCACTTGTTTCCTCCTCAAAGGAAGCAAAGACTGACTAACGTTAGCAATTTTGCTCCTGCTGCAAGTAAGCCTTTAAACCCTGTTTGCAGTTTGGGACGTAAAAATCAAACATGGTGTGGTTTTTCATAGAAAACACAGTTTTCTGTGCAGGAGGCAGAATCTTTGTACAGAGGATAGTATTTCCCTGCAGAAACATATTCATTTCTTTATTTTCCTGCACAAAACAACCACTTGGTGAATTTTGCACAGAACAGGTCCTCTGTTCAAGGCTTATCTCTGCAGGAAACAACTTATTTCTGTGCAGTTTCTGAGCAGAACTATTTTCTCCACAGAAGATCCTCTTTCCTTTGCAGAGCCTAGCATTTCCTGAGCAAAATGTCCACCTGCAAACTTTGTCCAGGCTAAGACACTGCAGCAATTCCCATCAATCCAGGATTCTTCTCCTCAGTCCCTAAACCCTCCAAAGAGATGTTTTCCCACCATGGTCTACTAGATGCTTCCCGCAGCCTCTTCCAACTCGGCTTCTGTGATGAACCTTTGGCTCTCCAGATATTAGCCTCTGACTCCCTCCAGCCCCAGAGAACATGGCCAGTGCTTGGATGATAGGAGTTGTAGTCTATCAAGGCCCAGAGGGCCACAGGTTGCCTGACTCTGTTTTGCGGGGAGCACCAGGCCATCCTGAACATTTCAGATATCATCTCCTTGGTCCGACAGGTAGACTATCAAGACCTTTCCCTCTTACGGGATTGAGTTTCTGTTTGCTAAGAGCCGTCCAGCATCTTCCTGCTCTCAGATGCCGATTCGGCATCCCTGTCGCTTCTCTGGATTGTGATGAGCAGACGGAGTTGGGCCAGGTTTTGTCCCTTTACGCTTTCCTCCAAATCTCTCTTAGCAACTGAACACAGATTTTAAAACAGAAGACAGGCAAGGTAGAACCCAGCCAGGGAACCCTTTCATTATTTCTGCATCTGTGCTTTCATGACTAGCTTTCTTCATTTGTCTTTCTCCTTTTCACTTTGCAGTAATGGCAAACGGTCAGGGCAAAGCTTCTCAAGGATCACTGCTGAACAGGACTTGCCTTTCAGTAACCCTTGTGGAAGGGCTTTGAGAAAGGCACTGTTGGATCACATAGTGCTAAAGGGAGGCTTGTGTGGAACCTCTTTTAAAGCCACATCTAGCTAATCATTTTTAAAAAACCCTCATTTATTTGAAGCCTAAGCGGCGGACGCTGCTCTCTCTGCCCTCCCCTTCCTTCTGTTTGTGTGTTCAGCATAGTTGCATTGCTAGAAATGCTTGGCGCTTCCTAAGGCAGAAGGGCTCCAACCGGCCTCTTAAGGCAGGAGGGTCATCCAACCCCCTTCTATTCTCGCATCCATCCAGCCTTTAGGATGAGCACAGACAGTGATAGCTGCTGGGATTTGGTATGATCTTTGGAATCTAAAAATCCCTGTGTGATAAACCTCTATGTCTTGAAGTCAGAAGGAATGTGCTGCAGTGACAGCGAAACGGCCTTGCAGACCTGTGTGTTTAGCTTGCAGACGCTGGGACAAAAAATAAAGGCAAGGGGAAAGAATCTAGCTGCACCTTGGAGACCAACTGGTTGATTTCACCATGAACCCTTTGTGGATTTCAATCCATTCAGGTGCCAGAATGTTTATGCTACACAGCCCTTGGTTGATTAGTAGCTTTAGAATTGTTATCTTCCCTGTCGGTTTCCCGCTGATCCCATGCTTAAGGCCTGGATGTTATTGTGCTCCTTCTGATCCGCCGAGGAAGAGGATTTGGGTCTGTCAAAACTCATGTTGCAATGAATGTGCCGCCTCCACCCTTGTTCTAGTTTTCCCTTCTCTGGCTTCCAGGTATGTCAAGTTCCTCCTTCCAGCCGCGGCTGCATCGAGTCTCGGTTCAATGAAATGCGTGAGCAAATGCACACGTCTCTGGGAGCCATGGCTCATGCGCCGTGCCCTGCTTCAGAGCGCTTCACCTGAGCATGAAAAGAATTGGTGCTCTCTGCACTGCCAAGAGCAAGGTATGCCTCCAAACCAGGTCTACCCAAAGGAATACGCAGCTTTGGGAGCAAAATGAATCTGGCAGCAGGACCTGAGGCCAAAGGGGAACATGTGGGTGGCACAAGGTAGCCAAATGCCCTGGCCCAGGCTGGATCCTTGGCATAGCATCCTTGAGTTGGGAGAGACTCCAAGAAGGGCCCTGATCCAGTCCAACTCCCTTCTTCTGCCATGCAGGAACTCTCCACCAAAGCATCCCCTGAGACAGATGGCCATCCAGCCTCTCCTTAAAAACAGCCTCCCAAGAAAGAGACCCCACCACTCTCCATGGAGGGAATACACTTTCAAACCAGTCTTACTCTCAGGACATTCCTCCTAATGTTTAGCTGGAATATTTTTTTCCCTGTAGCTTGCATCCATTGTTCTGGGTCCTAGTCTCTGGAGCAGCAGAAAACAAGCTTGCTCCTTCCTCTGCCATGCAGGCATACAGCATCAAATCATCCCTGAGAGATGGCCACCCAGCCTCTGTTCAAAGACTTTCCAAGGAGGAGACTCCAACGGCCTCCAAGGCAACATCTCCCATGATCAAACAGCTCTTACTGTCGACTTCACACATTCTTCCTGATGGTGAGCTGGAATCTCTTTTCCTGCCGTTTGAATCCATTGCTTCCTGTTCTATTCTCGGGAGCAGCAGAAAACAAGCTTGCTCCATCCTCAATACGAAACCCTTTCAAATACTTAAGCAGGGCTATCATGTCACTTCACAGCTGTCTGTTCTCCAGGCTAAACACACCCAGCTCCCTAAGTCTCTCTTCATAGGGCTTCATGGTGCCCTGACCCTTCACCGTTTGGTCATCCTCCTCTGGACACATGGCTCCAGTTTCTCAAGATCCTTTTTGAATTGCGTTGCTCAGAACTGGACACCGGATTATTCTGACCAACGCAGAATACAGTGGCACTATTACTTCCCTTGACCTAGACATTATGCTTCTATTGATGTGGCCTAGAATCGCATTTTAGCTGCCGCATCACACCGTTGACTCATGCCACTGCCATGCCTTCTGTTTACCTGCTGCATCCACAAGCGCAGGCCAAGCCAGTAACAGCCCCTTTGGGAGGCCAACTTCATCCCTTGGGTCTCTGCCACACAAGTGTTGTTGTGACCTGCCTTCAAGACAACGCCGTGGCCATCACAGCCTAGGGTTTTCTTTATGAGATTTCAACAGGGGAGGCTTGCCATTGCTTTCCTCTTAGTCTGAGAAAGAGTGACTTGTCCAAGTTACCCACTGGCTTTTCCAAGGCTGAGCAGTGATTCGAACCCTGGTCTCCCAGAGTATTAGTCCCACACGCAAACCACTACACCATGCTGGCCCTCTTTTGAGGAGGTTTCCTCCAAGAAGCTGAGGGAATGGGACTTGCCCACGCTTACCGCCCAAAGTGTTTCAGGGCTGAGCAGGGATTCGAACCCGGGTCTCCAGAGTCTTAATCCCACCCTCAAGCCACTGCACTGTGCTGGCTGTCCGCCATTCAAACCCGTTGCCTTCTTTCCCCCTCTTCGCCTTCCGTTCAACCAGTCGGACTGCCTCCGTTTTCAGCTGCCTGGCCTCCATCCTGTGGCTTGCATGAGATCCACACCTTGATCTTGGATTAAAAGAAAGGAAGACTCATCCTGATTGATTGATTGATTGATTGATTTCTATCCAGATGGATCGGGGCGGCTTACAGCGTGAATAAACATTCTGGCTTCTTGCTGTTTTGGAAACCAGGCAGCACTTCTTCCCAAAGACAAAGCCCCATCCGGCCTTAATCTGAAGCACACCGTCCGAGGCACACTTGCGCAGTGCAAGCGCAAATCCTGCCACACTGGGCCCTCATTCCAACCGACCGCTCTCCCAGGAGACAAGGGCAAACTCAGCCCTGCCCCACAGGGCTCTGCTCTTGCTCCTAACTGCCCTTGAGGTGATCCTGACTCACAGAACCATAGAGTGGGAAGGGGCTCCAAGGGCCCTGATCCAGTCCAGCCCCATTCTGCCATGCAGGAACTCCCCATTCACATCCCTTGCCCTAAACGGAGGACCTTCTGCAATCCCTCCTAAGGTCCGGAAAGGGAAAGGCGGCCCAGGAGGCGCTCTGCACTCCCTCAGAGGCGCCTGGGAGGGAGGGGGTCCTTGGGCTCCTCGGTTGCCAGGAGACAGAGGCCCCGCCCACTCGCTGCGTTGCCCCTCCCTCCCTCCCTCCGTCGGCGCGGTCGCCATGGCAGCAGGGAGGGCGAGTTTTCCGCTAGGCTGCCGAGGGGCGGCGCATGCGCAGTGGAGGCGCCGTCGCCCCTCGGAGCCGGGGGCTGGCTCTCTCTCTCTCTCTCTCCCTCGGAACCCGGGAAGGAAGGAGGAGGAGGAGGAGGAGGGAGGCCGTCATCCGGGGACTTGGGCAAGACTGAGGGCAGGGGGCGGCCCTCTTTTCTGGGGGAGGAGGGCCCCCGGGTTTCGGGGTCGCGAGGGGGCCGCTCCCTGCCCCTCAACCGCGGGCCCTTCGGCGCTGGCCCAGGCGTCCTCCTTTCCCAGGACGCGTCCTCCATCCCCCTCCCAAAGGAGAGAGAGAGAGAGAGAGCGTATCTATGTCGATCCCCCCCGAAGGTGCCTCTCTTCTGGCTGGGCCTCCTGCAGCATGGGCTCCGTCCCGATGCCATGCCATGCGATGCGCAGACCTGGGAGCATGCGTGGGTCAAGCAAGGCCCTGCAGGCATTGCAGAGATGGAAGACTGCAACATCTTCAGGCCAAGATGAGACAGACTCCCGAGAGAGTGCCTTAGTCATGCCTCCCTTTGCTTGGATTTCATCAACACCAAGACTCAAGAAGCCAGAACAGGAGCAGATACCCGGCTAGGAAACGGGATCGATGTCCTCAGTCCAAAGCAGTGGCAGGTGCAGCTGGCACCAAAGAGGCTGCCAAGGATGGGCAAAGCCCCGCAGAGGATGGTGTTGGGGCAAAGCCAGAGCAGCCCCTTGAAGGACCCAAAGCCCTGCCTTAAAGACAGAACCATAGAGATGGAAGAGACCCCAAGAAGGGCCCTGATCCAGTCCAACCCCATTCTTCTGCCATGCAGGAACTCTCAATCAAAGCATCTCCATCGACAGATGGCCATCCAGCATCAATGAATCAATAACAACGGCTGCTACTACATTACACAAAAGGCGACAAATGGGAACATCCACAAGGCACAACAAACCAAGAGAGTATATTGCATTGAGAAATGGCTTGATCTGTAAAATGTGATTTGGTTTAAATCATGCCTGGTCTATGCCTGACTCCTTTCAGACCAAGAACTTTTACTAGTCCAGTAGTTTCTACTCATCTGGGCTTGAAGTAGAGACTCTTCCTCCCAATTGTCCCTTGACTGCTCTTTTGGACCATTCTTGGAAATGGACTTGTTGCCCGAAAACCAGGATCATCGCTTTTGCATTTCTATTGCTGTTCTCTGGCTGCATCTGCACTGCAGGAATAATTCCGGTTTGACACTACTCTAATTGCCACAGATCCATGCTATATATATATATATATAACTCAATGATATGTGTGTGTGTGTGTGTGTGTATGCATCCACACTGCAGGAATAATTCCAGTTTGACACAAGGTTAACTCCCACAGCTCACTGCTCTCTCTCTCTCTCTGTGTATCTATCTATCTATCTATCTATATCTATCTCAATGGAGGTACCTCACCTGTAGCAGTATTTCTTCAAGTGGCCATCTGCGAATACACACAAATGGGTTTATTCTGCGCCTGCGCAGTTCTGCTTGGAAACCTCTGGAATCACTGGGCAAAGTTAACTTTGCAACGTTTGGGTGGCAGCTCCGCCCGTCCCTTATAAGCCCCCTGCGTTCCCGCTCTTCCCCCCTTCCGAAATTTACGCCGCGTGAGCGACACAAGAACGAGGCAATGAAGAGCCGGACACCGAGGGGAGGACGGGCGGGATTTGTATGTATAACCACCCAAAGAAATACCCTTAGAGGCAAGCAACCTGTCCATAGATATATAGATATGCCTCCACACTGCAGGAAGAATTCCGGTTTGAGACTGCTTTAATTTCAGGGATCAATGTTCTCTCTCTCTCTCTCTCTCAAACAATGCTATCTATCTATGTGTGCCCCCCAATGCAGAAATAATTCTGGTTTAACACCGCTTTAACTGCCACAGCACAATGCCGGGTGACAGGCTCCTCGGAGGATGGCTGCGTTGGGAGAGACCCTCTTCTGCCGTGCAGGAACTCTCCCTCAAAGCCACCCGGCCTCCGCTTAAAGGCTGTCGATCCTGTGGCAGAAGCGGCATATAGATAAGGAGGTGTGATGATGATGATGATGGTCTTCAGGTTTTCATTTTGATTGTGGTTTTAATGGGCTGTGATTTTAACCTTGATGTGATGCGGAAGATAGAGATAAAAATGATGATGATGATTTATCAAAGGCCTCCAAGGAAGGATCACCAATTTGAAAGCAATAATAATGAAGAGGACAATAAGCCTCTCAGGAGAAATGCAGAGAGAGCCATGGAAGGGCCTGCTCCAGCCCTGCTCCTCCTCCTCCTCCTCCTGCTTCTGCCGTGCAGGAACTCTCCCTCAGAGCCGGAGCCAAGCGGCGACTGCGCTGGATCGTCAGGCGCTTCCAGGAACCTGGCCCCTGATCAGCCGTCCGCCTTCCAGCGCCGCGTGACTGGCAGAGAGAGACCTAAGACCCGCTTGGGGAAGCCAGCCTTCCGAGCCCTCCGCCTAGTCGCCCCTCCTTTGCCTGGAGAAGGAAGGGCTCCTCCTCTGCTGGGCCCAGGCCTCCCTCGGAGCGAGGCTGCCCTTCTAATCTTTCCAGCCTGAAGGCGCCCTGCGCGGAGTCTCCTTCTTGGAGGCCCTGGGTCCAGGGGGGGCTTGGGCGGAGAGTTCCTGCAGCCGGGCAGAAGGAAGAGCAGGAGGGCCTGGGCCTCTTCAACTCCAGGGTCCCAGGAAGGCCGGGGTAGGGACGCCAAGCACCCAGGCCTCTTGGCCTGGCTCTTCTCAGCGGAGGGAAGAGGGCCAAGGACGTAGCCAGGATTTTGGGAAGGGGGGGTCAAGACTAAGTGCCACCATTTTGAGAGGCTAAGAGCCCCCCCAAGACACAAAAAGAGGGTTGAGCGTTTACCCTCGACACCTCGATGGCACCACTTTAACTTCCGTTATGGCTTTGTGCAATGGAATCTTGGGAACTGTAGTTGAGTCATCTGTCAGGTGCCACAACAAACTACAAATCCCAGCATTTCACAACATGGAGCCAAGGGCAGTTAAAGTGGCATCAAACTGGATTATTTTTTCAGTGCAGATGCAAACTGAGTCCTTCCTCTGAAGGTGTTTACATCAGATAAATTCAGCTCGATAAAGCAAAGTGCAGCTGCTCACGCAATGAGCGGCAGCCACTCTGTTCATGCTCAGAGACACTCTGCTCATGCTTTGAGACACTGTATTCCAACATCTGAGCTGAGCTACGAACCCAGGCTGCATCCACACATTTCATTCCCACTTCCAAGAGGGATTTTTAATTTTGAGACACACACACACACACACACACACACACACACACACACCTTTTAATTCCAAGACCTACCTACCGACCTACCTACCTACCTACCTATCTACCATAATTTTTAATTCCAAGCCATTATAGGTTCCTTTCTTTTTATATTAAACAAACCCCTTTAAGAGAATCCTATTTTGGGAGAAAGGCAGGGTATAAAATCAATCAATAAAAAATTATAGTGCAATAGTCCATCAGTGCATGGCTTACATTATAAGACTTTATACCTTTATACATTTAAAAACTATTAAAATCACAGTAGGCTCAGAGTGCTACAGAATCATGGAATCATAGAGTTAGAAGAGACCCCACGAAGGGCCCTGATCCAGTCCAACCCCATTCTGCCATGCAGGAACTCTCCGTCAAAGCATCCCGATTGACATGCTGAAAAAGGGCCAGCTAACTGTATTTTATTCTATTTGTCTTTTAAAGAAGAGGAAAAACAAGGCTGGAAGGAAGCCTCTTGCCTTTTTGCATCACAGACCCTCCTCTTTTTTGTTGTTGCAAAAATCCAGAAATGACTGTTTTTGAAAACCTGAGTCCATTCTCAGGAGAAATGTCCAGAGTAGAGTCTGAGTCTCCTTTCTCTGGACTTCCAAAACCCCAAACTGACCCTGAGAGCATCTGGTCTGACCCCCAACTCAAGGAAACTTGGAAATCCTGAAGGTTTAGATCAATTACTGAATGATTGAATTATACAAGTCGGCATAGTGGTCTCAGGGTTTCCCCTGAAGCTCAGTATGCAGAAGCACAACATTATTTTAAAAATATTGTGCATTAAATTACCTTCAGTCTATGTCTATGAGATGCATATGAAACGTACATGGATCCCATCTCCCAGTATAATATCCCATTAGACATAATACTGTATATAAATATACCAAACTCTGAAAAACTCCAAAATCCAAAATACATCTAATCCTCAGCATTTTGGGTAAGGGATATTATTATTATTATTATTATTATTATTATACTATATTGTACAGGGATATAACAGCTAAAAGTTAGAAGTCACCTTTTCTTTCTTTTACATTTCCTTTTAGAAGCTTCCTTCCTTCCTTTTTCCTTTCTTCCTTTCTCCCCTTCCTCCTTTTCTTTTCCTTCTTTTCTTCAGTTCTCCCTCCCTCTTATTCTTCCTTCCTTTTTTCCCTTCCTTCCCTTCTTCTTCCTTCTTCTGCAAAAGCACAAGGGAGGAAGGGGGAGGAGGAGGAGGAGTGGAAGCCGGACTCTGAAGGAACCGAAAGCGAAAGGAGTCACAGGGGCTCCCTCTCTCCCTCTCCCTCTCCCTCTCTCTCTGAGCTTGCAACTGGCGTTCAAGCTCCTTCCTCCTCCCTCCTGCCTCCCCTCCATTAAAGCCAGGGAGCAGAGGGAAAAGGGGGACTTTTGTTTTCTCTTTCCTCTGTTCCCTCGCCCTGGTTTTAATGGAGGGGAGGGGGGAGGAAGGAGCTTGGACGCCCCCAGGGCCTGATGGGGGGGGTTCCGACCCCCCAACCCCCCCCCCCCCCGCTACGTCTTTGGGAGGGCTGCCGGGCGGGCGGCGCTCTTCTTCTCGCCTTCCTTCTTCCCAGAGAGAGAGAGAGAGAGAGAGAAGGAGGGAGGGGCCCTTGGGCGCCTGGGTCGGTTGCCAGGGGACGCAGGCCCCGCCCACTCCCCCCGCGCGGTCGCCATGGCAGCGGCGAGGGGCGGGGCTGCCTGTCCCTGCCGCGGGGCGGCGCATGCGCAGTGGAGGCGCCGTCGTCGCTGTGGCGCTGCTGCTGCTGCTGTGGTTCCTGGTCCCTAGTCGGAGCCGGCGGCTCGGTCGCTCCCTCCTCCTTCGGGGCCGAGGAGCGGAAGGAAGCGAGGAAGGAGCCGGGCGGAGGAGGACGGAGCCGGGCCCCCGCCGCCGCCGCCGTGAGTGAGGCCTTTCCCTTTCCCTTTCCCTTGCTGCTCGCTCCTCTCCGGCCCCGGGGCTTCGGGGGCCCCCCTGGGGAGAGGGGCAGCGGTTTCGGGGGAGGCTCCGGGGCTCCCTTCCTGCCCCCACCGCCCTCCTTTTCCCGGAGGCGTCCTCCGTGGCCTCCGGTTGGAGCCGGGCCAGGAAGCGCGGCTTGGGCTCGCTCTCTCCGTGGCTCCGAATGGGAAGAGAGAGGGCTGCGGGTGTCTCTCTCTCTCTCTCTCGAAGACGGCCATCGCAGGGCCAGGTCCTCCGCTTGTCTCCATTTATGAGGGAGGCCTTGCTTTCCTTTCGAGACTCCTGGAGGGAGGGCTGCCCCCTTCTTCAGCCCCTTCTGCCGCCAGAGCTTTGGCCCTTCCTGCGGAGGCGGAGGCGGCGGCAGTGGCTCTCCCTCGCCCTCGTCGCAGGAGGGGGATGCCGCCTGTGTCCGTCTCTCTTCCCGCTCCCTGCTCTCCAGAGGCCTCCTGCAGCCGAGCAGATGGCAGGGCGGGGGGCTTTCTGGGGCGGCCAGTGGCCCCCTTCGCCCCCTTTTTCCATCCGGGGGAGGAGGAGGAGGAGGAGGACTGGCAGCAGGGCCAGCCTCGGCATTCCATCCTCAGCTCCCCAAGGGCCTCTCCGCCATGCAGGAACTCTCCGTCGTTGGCTCTGCTGAAAAACCTCCAAGGCAGTTTGGAAGCTGGCCTTCAATAAGGCAAAGTGGGTCCCTGGATCAGGGCCTGTCCTTTTGGCCAAAGCGCATGCGCAGACCTTCTCTCCCAGGAAAAAGGGAGGCTGGGGGTCTTGGCCTCATTGGCTGAAGGTCTGTAGCAGAGAGAGCGACTGAGTTGGCAGCCTGACCTTTCCTGGAGGACAGCCTCCCTCCTCAGCTGCAGATAGAGAGTGATGGCGGAGGGGCAGCTCTGCTCTTGAGGAGACCATGGTTCTCTTGAGCTGCTCTGCTTGCCTCCTGCTGCATTTTGGGGTTTGTAGTTCAGTGAGGCCTAAGAGCTCTCTGGCTGAATGTTCTAAATGCCCCTTTGGAAACTGCAAAGCCCAGAATGCACTTAAAGTGGAATCGCCAGGACGACGCTTAGTGCCATGATCTCCTGTCTGACGTTTTGACTTGGGCCCTAGGTGAGCTTGGTGAGTTGCAGACATTGGCGGGCCACCCCTTCCATGAAGCACCCACCCGCTGGTTCTTTGGCTCAGGAGATGCTCCCAGAGGCCTGTGCCTGAGCCTCGTGTGAGGAGGAGTGGATGGAGGGCCATCGCAGTTCCCCTGCCTTAGTTCTTAGGCTTCTGACAGAGTCCCCATGCCTAAACTCCTGACGATAAGAGCTCTTTGACAGTGGAAGATGTTGCTGCATCAATGGAGGGCTTGGACTGTGCTTCCCTGCATGGCAGAAGAGGGCTGGGTTGGCTGGCTTTTGAGGTCTCTTCCATCTCTGTGGTTCCAAGTGAGAAGGCTCTTGCTGGCTGCTGTCTCCTATGGCAGGCCCTGCCTTTGGGCTCCATCCGGCTTCTCTTGGAGACCCTGTGCCCAAGGGAACGTGTGTCTGTGTTCCTCTGCTGGAGGCTCTTGCAACCCAGCCGACGCTGGCCCCTTCCCCAGCCGCTCTGCTGTAGCTGGCAGTTGTGTCTTGACAGCCTCTCCTTCCCTGGCTCTCAAACGGCAGCTCCTCTCACGTGGATTTCTGGAGGCACGTGCGCTGCTTTGTGCTGTGTCAGATGAGAGACCTGGTCGCCCCGTTTGCTCGGTTCCCAGGAGCTTGTCTGAAGGACGTTTCTTGGCCCTCCTTCTGCCAGGAGGTTAGGAGGAGGCGGAAGCCACATTGCATTCACCCTTAAGCCCTGTCCTCTTTATTTCTTTGTAGAGAGAGGTGTGAAATTAGGAGAAGTGTGACCCTCCCCAGCTTTATATGGCTTGGTGACTCATAGGGGAACCTGTGAACAGACCGTGTGGAAAAGCCGTGGTGCGGAGTGAGGCCTGTGGTGCGTCTCTCTGAGGGGCTTCGTTGGAGCATGTGGCTCTGAGAGCTCTTCTCTCACCTCCTTCTTGCTGCTGTCTCTTCGCTTGCTGTTGTTGGCTGTTGTCAAGGAACATGGCTGCTCCCTGTGAATTCAGGTCTTGCAAAGGGACTGGCGTTGTGCCCTGTCCCCAAAGATGCATTGCCTGTTTTTCTGCTTAAAACTCGGTCTTGAGTTGCTTTCCATCTCAAAGTGCCTTAAATATTTATGAATGAGTGGCACTTATGGCTGAGATGCTGATGGGCACTGCTTGCCCCTTTGTGGGCTTCAGCAGCTAGATTTGGGGCAGAAAGGGGTTGAGCTGGATGGCCCTTGGACTCTCTTCCAGCTCTAGGATTCTATGTGAGGGGGCTGCTGTTCAGAGAAACCGTTGCCCTCTTCATGCCCAGCATATGAGAGAAAAGCCAACTTTGTGCTGTTTCTGACACTTCTTCTTAAACTGATGCAGCCAAATTTCTGAAGGGAAGCCATGTAGAAGCCAGAGCAAGCTTGTTTTCTGCTGCTCCAGAGAATAAGACCCGGAGCAATGGATGTAAACTACAGGAAAAGAGATCCCACCTAAACATTAGTCATATATACTTTTAATTATTGTAAGAACTGTTTGAGAGCGGAATAGATTGCCTCAGAGGGTGGTGGACTCTCCTTCTTTGGAGGTTTTTAAAGAGAGGTCGGATGGGCATTTTACAGGTAATTTGGTATCTCTGCATGGCAAGGGCTCAGCTAGATGGCCCTTGTGGCCCCTTCCAGTTCTAAGGCTCTGTAATTCTATGCAGTAACAGGGCCCTAGAGGAAGTGGAGACTATGCAGCGCAGAAGAAGAGGGGCCTCCTTTTGCATCTGGAGTTGTGGGTTATTTTATTTAAAAGTAATATTTTCTGAACTTGCAAATTAAACTAGCACCGTAGAGGAGAGGAAGGGGCGAGGAAAAGAGGAGCAGATATTGCTTTTGCTATAGATTGGAGGAAGGAATGAGGCTCCAAGCGATATGGAAGGACCTATGGGTGCAACTGGCTGGAAAAGCACTCTGTGTGTAAAATGTCAGCTTTCTGGGCAGCTGAGGATTTTTCCAGCTTGGAGATAAACAGCTGCCAATAGATTCCTGTCTGATCTTCCCTTGAAAATGTTCCAGGGAAGGAATTCCACAGCCCCCCCCCCCCCCCCGCAGCTGCTTCAGCTGGTCCTCCTCCTCCTCCTCCTCCTGTTCCCCACTCTTCCTTTTAAACCCTCTTAAATGTTTAGAATCATTTTGCATATCTGGGTTTGGTAAGCTGAACCATGGATGGGCTCTTGCTTTACAGCAGGAAGAATTTAAACTTGAAGGGCAATGAATGATAAAGCAAGTGCATGGGAAGGGAGATGGTTTCACAGGGCAGCTTGTGGCTCAGCATCAGTCAGGATAGACACTGGGCCAGGATCTCCAAAGGGTTTGCTGGTGCTGGAAGCAGTTTTTTTGCTCATCTCTAGATAGTGGTGAAGTCCAGTTCATCTCTTTCCTTTGCAGAACTCGTCTTGCCAGCAGATAGAGTGAGGTGGCTTCCTTGGGCAGCAGGTTTGGGGTGTCACAAAAGGCTGGCTTACTGTTTATAGTTACTTCCAAATATTATTTGTGTATTTTTGTGTTGGGAAGAGGGACTTGTGGAACCATCTGCCCCAGATGTCCCCCCAAAATACCCCTTTCTTTGGTGTTGTGTACTATGAACCTTGGAGAACAGAACTTTGCTGCTCCATCTCAGGCAGCAAAATATAGTAATAATACTGTTTATTTATAGCCCGCTTTTCCAAAGGAGATCAAAGTGGGTTACAACAAGGATATAAAACATTATACAATTTGGACAACAGTATATAAACATCATAAAAACATTCCAAAATTAAAACCACGATAAAACTACAGAGAATAAAAACCATAGTCAAAAGATAGAACTAGTTGGAAAGCAGCATATATGATGGGGAACAGATGTCAAGAGACATGGGGGAAAGCCTGTTGGAAGAGATAGGTCTTAAGTTTCTTCCTAAACAGGTCAAGGGAGGTAACAGAGCGGAGCTCGTCGGGAAGAGAGTTCCAAATCTGAGGGGTCAAGACAGAAAATGCCCTTTGCGAGGATGAGGTATATCTCGTTTTAGGAACCCTTAATAATTGCTTCCTGACCGCCCTGAGAGTGCGGGGCGGATTACATGGAGAGATGCGGTCCTCCAAGTAGCCTGGGCCCAAGCCATTTAGGGCTTTATAGGTAATAACCAACACCTTGTATTGCGCCCGGAAGCGAATGGGCAGCCAGTGAAGGTCTTGCAAAATAGGTGTTATGTGGCTAGTCCTGGAGCATCCAGTGACTAGCCTTGCTGCCATGTTCTGTACTAGTTGAAGCTTCCGGGTTTGGTATAAGGGTTGCCCCATGTAGAGCGCATTACAGAAATCCAACCGAGAGGTTACCAGGGCATGTACCACTGTTTCAAGGTCCTTCCGGCCTAGGTAGGGTCGCAGTTGGCGTATCAGCCGAAGTTGGTAACAGGTGCTCCTGACTGTCTCATCCACCTGAGATGTAAGGTGGAGCAATGAGTCCAGAAGTACCCCCAGACTGCGAACTGAGTCCTTCAGGGGGAGCGTGACCCCATTCAGGACAGGTGGACAAATATCCATCCCCGGGCCTGGGCAACTTATCACGAGTACTTCCATTTTCTCTGGATTCAGACTGAGTCTGTTTTTCCTCATCCAGCCCATTACCGACTCCAAGCAGGCATTTAGAGGAGAGATGCCATCCCTAGTCACTGCATCAGTTGGAGACACAGAGAAGCATACTTGGGTGTCATCAGCGTACTGATAACACCGCGCCCTGTGTCTCCGGATGATCTCTCCCAGTGGTTTCATGTAAATGTTGAATAGTATGGGGGACAGAATGGCTCCTTGAGGGACGCCAGATGTAAGTTCCCTCTTATCGGAGCAGACGTCCCCCAGCTGCACCATCTGGAATCTACCTGAGAGGTAGGAACGGAACCACTGGAGCGCAGTGCCCCCGATACCCAACTCCCTCAGGCGTTCCAGAAGGATACCATGGTCGATGGTATCGAAAATCACTGAAATGTCCAGAAGCACTAATAGGGACATGCTACCCCTGTCCATGCCCAGACGGAGATCATCGACCAAGGTGACCATGGCAGTCTCAACTCCATAGCCCGCCCGGAAACCAGTTTGAAATGGGTCTAGAAAATCCGTTTCATCCAAGATCGCTTGAAGCTGAAAGGCAACTGCCCTCTCGATCACCTTCCCTAAAAAAGGCAGCAGCGAAACAGGCTGATATTCCGAATCAGGGGGTCTAGGGAGGGCTTTTTTAGCAGTGGTTTGACAACTGCAGATTTTAAACTAGATGGAAAACGCCCCTCCCTGAAAGATGAATTAATTATACAGCGTAACATAATAGTTACAGCCTTTCCCCCCTGAGCTGCCAGCCATGAAGGACAGGGATCGAGAGAGCATGTTGTCTTCCTAACGCTTCCAAGAATCTTGTCCACTTCCTCAGTACTCACAGACTCAAAATGATCCAGTATAACAAAGTCCACGGAAGCTCTGGAAGCCTCTACTATGGCTTGGTCTTGGGCACTTTCTAATTCCTAGTCTTCTCGGCTTCTCTCCTGAAGTCATCTGCTTTCCCAGGTATCTGTGAAACTGGTGTTGGCGCCGCCAAACCATTTCAGTGCTTCCAGGATGTTTTTCAGCTCCATGCTTCTGGATGGGCCTCCTCCTACCTCCTTCAGACAGCAGCCATGGGGCTGAAGAAAAAGGCTGAGGCTGAGAAGACCCAGAGGTTCTGACCGAGGAACTTGGTGGAGCACCTGTTGTGAAAGAAGGGGCTGTGGGATCAGGCAAGAGCCCATGTGGAGACAGGGAGCTATTCTGGTTCAAGTGGAAAGCTGGAATCCAAATCCCTCCATCTATAAGTGTTTTGAGTGAATCTTCCTCTTCAGCAC
The DNA here is from genome assembly GCA_023333645.1 of Sceloporus occidentalis. Classification (NCBI taxonomy): domain Eukaryota; kingdom Metazoa; phylum Chordata; class Lepidosauria; order Squamata; family Phrynosomatidae; genus Sceloporus; species Sceloporus occidentalis. The sequence continues at coordinate 1,115,499 of JALMGF010000006.1, read as the reverse complement.
AGCTCATGCTCCCTGGCAGCTTTCTGGATGGCTGGCCATGGGTTATACCCAGTTCAGTTCACTTGCTGATTGCCTTGATTGTAGTCAGCAATAAAGCAAAGTGGCAGTCTGGCACCCACTTGAAAAAAGTTGCTAATGAAGCTTTGGCAAGAGCCTTTGCGGTTTTGCCGGGATTAAAAACCAGTGGCGGCAGCAGCAGCAACTTCATTTAATTCTGCTTGCCTCTTCTTACAAAACAGGGCTGGTCACATAGTTTGTTTCTCTATCCTTTGTGGTGGCTGCTGGTGGTTCAGGCTGTATTGGACTCCTGTTTCTCTCTAGTTCCCTGTGGAAGAATCCTTGTCATTGACACTCCTCTTCCGAGATACTGAAATTCAGCAAGAATCCACCATTAGGTTTTGCAAGGGTTGTTTTGAAGGGAGAGGCGCATGAGAATACAAACACTGGTGTTTCCAGTGCTCTGACAGAAGATCGGCACTGCCACTCCTTCCTGCATGTGCACATTGCATATGTATTCATGCTGGGGAAAACCCACAACAGTTGCTTAACTCTGCAAAAGTTTTTGCAAGGCAGCTGCATGCCTGGCTTAAATTCCTGCTCTCCTCTGTTACTGCCTCAGTTGAGTTATTAATATAGTCTCTGAATATGCAGCATGCTTTGGTCTTTGTCTGTTTCCACCCCACAACCCTGTCTGGTTGCTTTTCTTGACACTTACTGCAGAATGGGTGGGGAAACATTTGAGATCTGAACCTGATAAGGATGTAAAATGTGGACTTGAATTCAAGTCCTGCCACTTCTGTGGGTAGAGCCTTAGGTGTTATACACATATTGTAATGCTTAGCAGAAGGAGCCATAAACTAGTTAGCGTGTGACTGGCAAGATGTGGCAGTGTGACACAGGGCTAGTCTACATGCAAAAGTACTATGTGAATTAGTGCGCCTTGAGTCCCTATATTGGGAGAAAAGTGGGATATAAGATTATCATCATCATCATCATCATCATCATCATAATTTTCATACATTTGCATTGATGGCTAATTGTCTTTACTTTGCTGTGCAAATTCACATCTATGAAATTCACATCTATTCCACCTCCCTTTCCAAAATTGCCATCAGAAAACATGTGAAGCAGACATCAAGCCACATGAACGATGATGCTCATTTCTGTGGATTCCAACGAATTCTCTGTTAAAACCTGCAAAGCCTCTTTCCCAGAATTTAAGGAGTTTTTCAGGGGTGCAAAAAACCCAGACTTTATGAATTGCATGTGGCCAGATCACATTCTGTTCGACTGGAATGAGGAATATTTTGGGGTAGATTAGCCCACAGGCATCCAGCAGAAAAGTAGAATAATATAACTGGAAGGTATCTTTGGGGTTCTCTGTGATATTTTCCATCCTCTGCCTCTGCCTGCCATGGAACTGAGTGGATCCTCTCTGGAAAAATGAGCATGCTCAGTGTGGCCGAAGTTTATGGCTTCCTTTTAAGTAAATCTGCCTCCTCGGGACTGAAGTTGATATGTCAGGCTTCAGGTAGATTTAAATTCAACAGCATTAATTAGTTCTTCTGCAACTGAAATCGCCTCAAAGTCCACACCCTCATGCTTCCCTTAGTAGGCCTGCAAAGCTTCAAGGGTGCAGGTTCCTCCTGCTTGGAACAAGGGAGGAGCATACACATTCTCTCCCCTTTATGGGTAAACCATCGCAATAATCTTGAGTTAATTAAGGAGACGGCGTTGTTGCCCCATTTTCACTCTGTGTTATCTCACTCATAACTATTGTCCCATCAGTTCCCTCACTGAGGTTGAACTCTCTTGTTCAGATTACTGCTTGCCACTGCTGTTTGGGAGAGATAGTGGCAGTGGCTTTTGGGGAAGGGGGCCTGGTGGAATGATCTCCTTCCTCCCATTCTCTGCCATTTCTCCTGCTTCCTCCAAAGGCCCTGAGGCGTGTGTCTCAGGATTGTATTAGTTAAAAGAGAGGAACACCTGAATTTCCACCCAGTTTTTTTGGACACAGAGCTTTGTTGTTGTTTTCCCCTTTGCCCTATTAGCACTGCCAGGATGTCTAGATGTGCCTGTCTTTGGCAGTACCATGTGGACCTGTGGCTTTATCAGCACCGCCTTGTGACAGTAGGGCTTACTACAAAGGCATAACAAACCATGTCCCAGCCATATGCTTTCTCTGGAGAGTCTATAGACAACGTGGCTGTCGGAAAGAGGTTATGTTGCAAAGGGTCCAGATGGAGTATCGTTGGAAGTGGGTGGTGGAAATGGGGCAGGCGTACATTGATTGAAGGCACAGGCCTGCCAGCTTGGGTCTGGGATTTCTCCTGCTGAGAGTCGGGGCCGTTTTCTACAGAATGGGCCTAGACATTTTCATGGGGGGTACAATGGTAGGTTTCTTGGCCACCCTTGGGATGTATGTGGCTACTGAGTGGGAAGAACATGTTTGTTGGACACTCTTTCCTGTACAGCTCTGGGCACCACAATTTAAGAGGGAGACTGAGCAACTGGAGTGTGTCCAGTGGAGGGCAACCAAAATGGTGAAAGGTCTGGAAACCACCAAGCCCTCTGAGGAACGGCTTAGGGAGATAGGTAGGTTTAGCCTGGAGAAGAGAAGGTTTAAAAGCTAAATATTTTTCCTCTGATGGGATTGTCTAGTTGTGTCTGACTGTTTAAATATTTAAAAGGGTGTCATACTGAGGATGGAGCAGACATGTTTTCTGCTGCTTCAGAGACTAGGACCTGGAGCAATGAATGCAGACTACAGGAAAAGAGATTACACCTAAACCTTAGGAAGAACTACCTGGTGTTAAGAGCTGTTTGACAGAGGAATAGGTTGCAGCCTTGGAGATAGTGGAGTCTCCTCCTTTGGAGGCTTTTAAATAGAGTCCGGTTGGCCATCTGTCACAGGGAAGGCTTTAGTTGTGCATTGCTGCAAGGCAGAAGGGAGTTGGACTTGGATGGCCCTGGGGGGGTCTCTTCCAACTCGAGGGTTTTATGATTCATAGCCCCTCTCAGAGTCTTGAGCAGCTACTTACTCTGATGTCCTGTGTTCACACAGTTCTGGATTGAAGATGTTGTCTTGCCCTTTGGCTGTGTTTTTCTGTGATTGAGCTCTATGGGAGAAAAGGGCCATTGCAGTTGATGGGAGTTCAGAGGTTCTCTCTTGCAGGCAGTGAGCTGGGAAGGGAACTGAGCTTGTGGAACAAGCTGTGAGGGATTGGAACTTGACTGCCCCTTGCTTGTAATAGCCAAGGCTTTTGGTTGTGCCTTGACCTGGCATCAGAACTCCCACAGACAGATCCTAAGAAATTGTGTGCTTTTGCACACACCAGGTATGAATGGCCAGATTCCCTTTTACCTAGATTGCTGGGCCCATTTTGGATCTTGTGCTGCCTTCCAGCCACTCTCCTTTACTTTGTTATTGCGGTAAGAGAGTGATGCTCCGAGGAGGCTCCCTGGGGCTACAAATATGATGCTGGTGCTAAGAGATGTGAGACAGCTCTCCAGCTCTGCACACAAAGCAATTCTTGGTCAGCTTGCAGTCTGTGCTTTCTGAGCAAATGTCTGCATTTACCATTAGAGCTGGGGTATCCCTTCTGGGAGGATTGGTTGCTCTGCCCTTCCTGCCCTGAAGGATGGGCTTTTGTGTACACTGACAGGCAAAGGTGGTTATCCAGGATTCTGGGCAAGGGTCTTTTTACAGACCCACTTGGAGATGCTGCAAAGGATGAACCTGGGCACTGGTTCTGCGAAGAGCAGGTGTGTTGCCAGTACAGTTTGTAGCGCCTCCTCAAGCCCAGGGTGCTAGTAACTAATGTAGGAGAGTATGGTCATTTATCTGTGTATGGTCCACGGATTTCACCCCTTTGTAGCCTCCAAAGCTCCTTGAACAGCCCCACCCTCTGAATTTCCCTTTCTTTTAATTCTGGGTTACTTTATGGGTGATTTCTTTGGTCTGAAAACAGCTTGAAATGCACCACACCACCTGCAAATGCTCACTCCCCTTCCAGAATAATAGAATGGTATAGTTGGGTTGGGGGGCCACCAGGCCTTTGGGTCCAGCCCCCTTGCTCAGTGCAGGAACTCCAGCAAGAGTATCCCCAGCAGCAGCTCTCCCCCATTTATTTATCTATTTCCAGGATTTATATTCCGCCTTTCTCCACAATGGGATTTTTGAAGATATCTAGAGAAAGAGACCCTGCCACCTCTCTAGGGAATTGGCTCCATGGCCCAACTGCTTTTGCTATCAGGAAGGTCCTTCTAGTGTTCAGTCAAAATCTCCTCTCCTGTAACTTCCAACCTTTAGACCTGGTCTTTCCCTCTGGGGCAGCAGAGAAAAGGCCAGCCCCCCTGTTCTCTGGGTGAGCCCTATTGAAAGAGTGGGACCATGTCATCCTTTCATCTTCTCTTGACCAAGCTGAACTTCCCAACTCCTTCAGCCCCTCCTTGTATGTCTTCTTTTCCATTCCTCTTACCATTCTTGTTGCCTTTCTCTGAACTTGCTCTTTCTTATAACCTTCTTAGCATTTGATGCCCAGAACTGAAGACAGGACTCCAGGTGAGCACAGAATATAGTGGGACTATTACTTCCCTTGTCTTGGAGCTGCCCAAATGCTTGAAAAATGGCTGGAATTAGCCCAAAACTGTGACCAGAAGTGGCATCACTCTTATTTCCTGTGCACCTGGATTATGCTGGGACAGTCAACATGAGTGGCTTATGGGGGCAAAAGTTGGGTTTGCCTCTCACTCAGATGCCTGTTTTAGCAGATGTACCTAGCTTGCTCTGTCTGTAAGCAAAGAATGGAGTTTGTGATTGCCCCAGAAATTGTTAGATGGTTGAGAAATGTTCTTGGTAGCAAACAGAAGGTGCCACTCCTTGCTGCATAAATCTTTTATTCCATGGGTTGGGCATGGGACTGGCCTCCTATTTTATAATGATGATGATCATAGTAATAATAGTGATGATGATGATGATGATGATGATGATGATGATGATGATGATAATAATATATCCTAGACATAGTTCTTGTGTTAATGGGCTTGTGAATGAACTTTAAATGTGTTGTTTGTGGCACTGGACCTATTTTTGAAGTATAGCTTAAAGTCCAACCTGTTGTGCCCAGTATCTCAGACCCACTGTCATTCGCACACAACCCCTTCTTCTCCCCTGCCTTCTGTTTGGAGAACTCTAGACGTGGACCTTGGTCCGTCCCCTGAGGTTGGTCGCTTGCTGGCGCGCTGCTGATTTCTGCTTGGCTTCCCTTGTTAGAAAGCGTTTGCAGCTCACAGACTGGACTGTGCCTCCCTCTGAATGCCTCTGGCATGGGACTTGAGTAAGCCGGACTAGGCAAACAATGGGAGAGGAGGCCAGAGTGCAAAGCCCTGCCTTTGTGGGATGAAAGGGCGCGTGGGGCACAGTGAATGTCCCAGTGCCCTGGAACATGCTATTGCGGAGGGCTTTCCTGAATGGCACCCGGCACTCCCCCGGCCTTTTGTGGGCTCTGACTCTGCTGAGTCTGCAGGTTTGGTGGGGCAGGAGGCTCAGCAGGCAGATGGGATTCAGTGGGGAGATTACACTGTTTCCCGATGATGGAGCCAGGGCATCGTGCCTCAGGTGCCCCGAGGCCAGGCTGGCATCATGTGTGCACTTAAGCAGAATCTTCCAGAGGGGGAGCGGTCATCTTAAAGGTGTAGAAATGTATTACGACAAGAGGTTTTGCAGGCTGGGGTCATTGGATATCAGAAAGGTTAGCCTTAGTCGGCTAGTTATACAGACACTGAAAGAAGGGGAGAACCAAATTTGGAATAGTGTGACCAAACAGCTGGGAAATACAAAATGTACAGTCCAGCAAGCTCAGTGTAAAGCTGAACAATCTGGCATTATGGGAGGCTTTGGTCCTCTGTGTTTGTGTGTCTGTTATATGGACTAGAAAGTCACAACATTCATGCCCTGCAACCCACACAGGCCAGGATTTTCTTGTGTTAAACTGCTAGTGCAACAGAGTGGAGCACAAGTTTTTTCACCTCTTGCACAGAAATGTATGCAGGACCACATTCTCCAAGGTTGACCGGACGAACCCAAAGGGTGCTCAACAATGGCATCTTTTCATCCTGGAGAGAAGTGACCAGTGGAGTCCCACAGAGCTCTGTCCTGGGTCCAGTGCTATTCAAAATCTTTATCAATGACTTGTTGGAAAAAACTGGGGGAATACTTATCAAATTTGCAGATGACACCAAATTAGGAGGAATAGCTAATACTCCAGAGGACAGGATCAAAATTCAAAATGACCTGAATAGACTAGAAAGCTGGGCCACAGCTAACAAAATGAAATTCAACACAGAGAAATGTAAGGTATTGCACTTAGGGCAGAAAAATGAAATGCACAGATATAGGATGGGAGACACATGGCTGAATGAAAGTACATGTGAAAGGGATCTAGGAGTCCAAGTAGACCACAAGCTGAACATGAGTCAACAATGCGATGCGGCAGCTAACAAGGCCAATGCAATTTTAGGCTGCATCAATAGAAGTATCGTATCTAGATCCAGGGAAGTCATAGTGCCACTATATTCTGCTCTGGTCAGGCCCCACCTGGAATATTGTGTCCAGTTCTGGGCACCACAATTCAAAAAGGACATTGAGAAACTGGAGCGTGTCCAAAGGAGGGCGACTAAAATGGTGAAAGGTCTGGAAACCTTGCCCTATGAGGAACGACTCAGAGAGCTGGGGATGTTTAGCCTGGAGAAGAGAAGGTTAAGAGGTGATATGATAGCCCTATTTAAATACTTGAAGGGATGTCATATTGAGGAGGGAGCAAGCTTGTTTTCTGCTGCTCCAGAAACTAGGACCCGGAGCAATGGATGCAAGCTCCAGGAAAAGAGATTCCAGCTCAACATTAGGAGGAATTTCCTGACAGTAAGGGCTGTCCGACAGTGGAACACACTCCTTCCTTGGAGATTGTGGTGGAGTCTCCTTCTTTGGAGGTCTTCAAACGGAAGCTGGATGGCCATCTTTCGGGGATGCTTTGATCTGGATTTCCTGCATGGCAGAATGGGGTTGGACTGGATGGCCCTTGCGGTCTCTTCCAACTCTATGATTCTAAGGAGAAGTCCCTTTGACAAAGGGCATCTTCTATGAGTGCAATAGCAGACGACAGTGGCTTGGTGTCGTTGCGCTTGGTAAAGTATTTGGCTCTGTTGAGATTCAGTGCGCTCTTGGCCATAGATGCCAACTCTGTCCCCATATCAGCTTGAGCAATGTTATTACTGGACTTAGTAATGCCACCTGCAATATAGAATCATAGAGTTGGAAGAGACCCCAAGAGCCATCCAGCCCAATTGCTGCCACGCAGGAACTCACAATCAAAGCATCCCCAAGAGATGGCCGTAAGAGGGATCCACCCATCTGCTCTCCTCCCTCCTACTATGTCACCAGCTGCATGGGACAAAATTGGTCAGTCTCAATGTGCCAGAATAAATCTGACATCAGAAATTGCCATATTCAGAAACCAGTGGGGAAACATCCTAGTCTGAAAGTTTGTTTCTGTTTGTTGAGCTTTGAGTTGAGAGAAAAATGTCTAGCTAAGCATAGCTGTGAATTAACACAACTGAGCTCTGGTTATTGCATTATCACCAGTTTCTGTTGCTGTGGTTACTGCACTTATTGTGTATACAATAGGGTTGTACAACTTAGCTCCAAAACATACTGCAGAAATAATCCAGTTTGAGACTGCTTTAATTGCAAGGGAATCCTGGGAACTGCAGTTTTGTGAGACATTTAGCCTTCTCTTTTAGTGGCACAATAAATTACAATTATGAGGATTTCCTAGCACTGAACCAGGGCAGTTAAAGCAGTCGAAAACTAGATTATTTCTGCAGTGTGTTTTGGACCCTTAGGAGCCCTGCCCTTAGAAAGGTGGGGAACAGCAAGAATTTCATAACTAGAGGAGGAGCAGAGTACTCTGTGAGGGAGAATAATCCATGCTGGCCTGAACAACTGAGAAAATACTTCATTTAAAAAAACAACACTCTCCGCAACTGAAAGCATTTAAGGATAGTACCATTGCTTGCACTTTCTCAGAAACTTGCACGCAAACCAGTTTGGGTCTCACTGCACACTTTTGACAGCAGCAAAACTTTGGGGGCCCCCTCCTGTGGTATCTGGGCCTACTGTAGGTCTGCTCCATCCCATGCTCAGATCCAACCACCTTGCTTCCTTGTGAGGCTTTTCCCACACCAAATTGAGGAGAATGGAATCACAGCTGTTTTGGAGCATCCTCTGGCACAGTGGCAGCAGGCGACTCTCCATTGCCTGGCTGGAAGTAAGCTGCCCCTTGGTGCAAGTCAGGCTCTGGTGGCTTGTGGCTTTCCTTAGGCTCAGGGTGGCATAAACTGACCAGCAGCAGAGATGGTCTGGCTGTTATTTGTATTAAAATGTTTGTATTCTGCCCTATATCAAAAGATTTTAGGTGTACAGTGAATTCACTTTGACCAGTTCAGAACAATTTAGATGGTAAAAAGTAAAAGAGAAGTTAAACTATCTTAAAACATATTGTATAAATATAATAAGTCAAACAGTTGTGAACCATGTTTGTGTATATTGTACATGTAAATAACAAAGAAAATATCCTTTAAATGTAGCACTTCCAAATTATTCCACAGAGAGTTAATTGTCAACCTTTAAAACGTCTGATAGCTCCCATTGATTTGTCTGAAAATGCCGTGACTATTCAGTTAATGAACTAAATGTGTTTTTTAAAATGAAAGTGATTGACTGCTGTTGGAATTTTGGCATTACCTTAATTCCAAAATGTAGTTATTGGCTAAGCTATCTAATTAAATGAGAGGGATAAAGAATGAACATTTCTGTTTGTTCTTTACTCAAAACTTTGCTGTTTTTATCTTAGTCCCTCATGATTGGGGAATTAATTGCAAGGTTCAGTTGATCCAAATCTCTTCCTTGGGTGCTCTTTCTTTGTTTTTACACAAGGCACTCCAGCGGTTTCTGTCAAGTTCACTCTTAAACAAGCTCTCCTCTCTGAAGATGCCAGCCACAAACGCTGGCAAAATATCAGGAACAAACTCTTCCGGAACATGGCCACATAGCCCGAAAAACCCACAAAAGCTGTGGATGCCGGCCATGAAAGCCTTCGCCTTCAGAAGCTCTCCTCTCTTCCAATAACCAAGCTCTGGTAGTTTTCTCTGAATGATTTATTGAAGAATAGAAGACATAGAATAAGAGGCAACGAAATGGCATTAGGGTATTGTCAGCTCTGAGGCATATTCATTGACATACATTTTTATATAGTGCAGTTGGGGGTTCCGCCCCACATCCAGACAGCAAGAGCCATTGGTCAACTCAGTCCAGAATCTCCCACTCAGGCAACTTTCTCACCACATTCCAGTAACCAAATTGTTTGCACTACAAATCCCAAACATCACATTCTTTGGCACAGACTGTTTTCCCTGTTCCCAACCCCCTGAGCCTCCAGATGCCCACAACCATAACTAGCTCCCTCTTCTCATAGTGATAACCCTGCCTGGTGGATTCACCACCAGTTCCCCTTTCCCAGAATGTGGCCAGACCTGGGTGGACGGTCACATTGCTTAACAAACATCAGTCCCTTTATTTAAACTATACAACATCCTTTAACATTAATCTACTAATCACTATGATCATACCATTTATCCCAACCTTTTAAATGAATATCCAGGGATCCATACCTTAGCATTAATCCACTTAACATTTACATGTCAGTCCATTTGCACATACATTCTCTTAGCTCTGGCTCAAGGCATGAATCACAACAACATGGAACTTGCAATCCCAGACTCCACAATTCATGGCAGGTGATCTCTGGGGGGGCAGCAACTGATATTTTCTCATTTGCTCCAGCAAACTGGGGTTTGAAGCTCTTAACCATGGGACATATGTTTGGGTCCATGTGGACATTTGTACCCTAAAGAAAGGTGTGTGGCATGGGAGAAGATGCATTTGTACCGAAGGGAGAAAGAGAAAGCAAAAGAAGGGCTAAATTTTGATGGAGTGGATGACAGATGTGGTTGTCAAAAGTGAATGCAACTGTGCATGGTGCCAAGATCAAAGCAGGAACATGGGGTGGTGGGTGAGTGGGAGTAAAATCAGGAATGGCACTTCTCTGCTTCCTTCAGGTAAGCCTTATAGTGCAAGTATTTAACCTAGATTTAAGTAGATGCTCAACATAAACATAGCCCACTCTTCTAATATACATACAGTGGAATTAGATATTTTTAGGTGATTAATGATCATTAGCTAAATGTCTAAGCCCTTTTCTACTAACTTTCTCTGCCCAGCAGTGTCCCTGGAATGAAATGTGTCCCAACCAGGGGGAAACCTGCCAGCTTCTGCCCAGCGTACTGACTGGTACGTTTCTTCCCTCGCCTTTCTCTTGAGCCCTTGTTGCCCTTATGTGCCCTGGCAGAGTTAGCTTTCATTCTTCATGCAGACCAGCTGCTCTGCTTGCAAGCTGCCTATATAGCCTCATCCCAGCATGGACATTTGGCTTTGGGGGGGGGGGGGTTGCTGTGGACTACAGTGTCCTAGGAAGACTCCCTTTGTGACCTATGTTTCCCTCTCTGTGGCCTTTGGGGGCTCTTAATCCCATCTTAAAATGAGATTTAGTCACTGTCTAAACTTTGCTGGGATTTATGTGCCTTATTTAGACCTGCTTCTATAGGTGTTGTGGGCTCAGGAGAAGCAAGAGGCAGTGGCTGGGCTCCTTGGAGCCTAGTGGAAAGGAAGTTGTATTGAATGCCCCTCTCCATGACAGACTTGGCAGGGCTGTTGTGCACTGGCCCCAAAGGTAGGCACTTGAGCAAGATTGGGGCATGTTAGCTGGTGCTGAAGAGTGGTCTGCGTCTTGAGCATTGCTGCACTGTGTACAATCCTCCCCACACCTTACTGGGCAGGGAACCAATCTGGGCTGCCATTTCAGCAGGACACAAGGTCTGCCTTCCTCCAGAAGATGGGAGTGGGCTTCTGCTCCCCAAGAGGAGAGCTACTCTCCTCCTTCCTTCTTGCTTGAGCTCTTCTCCCCAAGAGGTTAGGCCCTGTGTAAATGCATGTTGTCATGGTGTGAATGTGGTCTTCTTTGCCACCCTTGGATTAGAGCAGAGGGGAGTAGGAGAGCTTGGGCAGAGCTCTATCCCAGAGGGGAGCCTACACCTATGAATAATAACAAGCAGTATTCTAGCCATGGCAAATGCAAGAACGCTTGTCTGAGGGCTTGGTTTGAGTGGCAGAGCTGCCCAGAACACATAGTGCCAGCCTCATTTGCTGTCCACACAAGAAAGAACAATCTTCTTAGTCTCAGTGCTGGGCAGGTTGAGTCACAGTTTCAGTGGCCATCTCCAAAGAACTCATTTGAACCTAAGGGTTGCATCACAGTTTGCCATTTATGAGCAAGTGAGTCTCACGTTGCTGTCTGTGGACTTCTGGGAGTGTATGGACTCTATAGCTGAGCGATCTGTGGAAAGGCTATGGGACACTCTTGACTATCTGCATTTGTCTCCTGGTTAAGCTGTGTTTTCTGATGATGGAGATGAGGCCCTTTTGCCCAGGGCTGCATTACTGAACAGGTTTAAGGGTCACTAGTCAAGGGCCTGTGATGGTCATAATACTTTACTTGTACTCTCTGTCGACAGGGTAAAAGGGCCCTTTTCAGCAGCCTGGCATGGGACCTGTGGCATTCATCATATGGCAGGGGTTTGGGCTTTTGAGGGGAAAATTATTATCAAAATGAGCTACGTATTTACTATGATCTTTAATTCCATGGTAGGGGAGAGGTGGAGCTAGCTCGATGTAGTGGTTTGAGTGTTGGACTATGACTCTGGAAACCAAGATTCGAATCCCCACTTGGCCATGCAAACCTACTGGGTGACCTTGGACAAGTCACACTCTCTCAGCCTCAGAAGAAGGCAATGGCAAGCCTCCTCTGAGCTAATCTTGCCAAGAAAACTCTACGATAGGTTCGCCTTAGGGTAGCCATAAATTGGCAGTGACTTGAAGGCACACAACAACAACAACAACAACAACAAAGGGGAGAAGTGGGCAGTGATAATGTGTGGGAACCACAAGATGGTTTTTACAACCGTAAAAACACATAACCTTGCAAATGGAAAAGAGCTTTTATATAAGCCCAAAGGGTGCACAATAGATGTCTTTAATAATTAACACAATATTCTTCCTATATTAGAAAAGTTGTGTATGTTAACTGAATGCTCCTGTCAAGTGGAATTAAAATTATTCATGCCAGACTTGTAGCACAAGAGCTGTTGTTCTGTCAGACAATTCTTGTGCCATGCCATTGCCACCCCCATGGCAGGAAAGCCAGTAGTCTTCAGCAGAAGCAAGGGAAGTCAATGGTTAGAGATGGGTAGAACTGGTTCTTTGCAACAGGACCAGGGTTTTAAAGTTATAAACATTAACCATTCAGATCAGCTTTGAGCTAACTCCCCATTATTAGGTGTAGATAAGAGGAGAAGGCACCAAGGTGGCTCCATGAATGAGAACTGGGGTGACTTGTCAATCCTGGCTTCACGCTTATTTTATGCCTGTATATTAATCCATGCTTTAATTAATCCATACCATACATACCTTGTGATCAGGAGGTGACATGTCTGTACTCTAAGCCAGGGGTAGGCAACCTTTTTGAGCCGGGGGCCGGGTTGCTGTCCCTCAGACAACTGGGGGGCCGAAACCAAAAAATAAATAATTAAATAATTAAAAAAAAACTAAATAAATAAATGAACTGGGACAAATGTAGGACAACATTTTCAAATAGTGGACACTTTTTTTTTAAAAAAAGTGGAGGACACGCGAAAAAATTTGCTGATTTTTTAAAAAATGTTAATATAAATGCATGTTTCTGAGGCTTCTATAGACAATTGCCCCTGTGTGCGAGAGGCCAAAGGCCCCGGCGGCAATCGGCGGCAGGACCGGGCTGGGACCGGTTCCAAGGCCTCGCCGGGCTGCATCTGGCCCACGGGCCGCAGGTTGCCTACCCCTGCTCTAAGCAAATAAAAAATATTAAAGCATATAAATGGATGTTTTTAATCATAACCAAGGTAAGGTGTTACCCAGTCTGTTATTTGTTAAGAATAAGAAGAGAGAAATCACAAAAACTATAGAGCTGGAAGAGCCCAAAAGTGCTATCCAATCCAACCCCCCGCCAAGCAGCAAGAGAAAACCCAAGCACTCCTGACAGATGGCCATCCAGCCTCTATTTATAAACCTCCAAAGGAGGAGACTCTACCACTCTCCAAGGCAGTATCTTCCACTGTTAAACAGCTCTTACCTACGGGACGTTCTTCCTAACGTTGAGGTGAGATTGCTTTTCCTGGAGCTTGTATCCATTGCTCTGTGTCCTATTCTCTGGAGCAGCAGAAAACAAGCTTGCTCCCTCCTCAAAATGACATCCCTTCAAATACTTAAACAGGGCTATCATATCACCTCTTAACCGTCTCTTCTCCAGGTTAAACATACCCAGCTCCCTAAGTCTCTCCTCATAGGGCTTTATGGTCTCCAGACCCTTGGCACCTCAGAGGTCCTGTCCCCACCGCCAGAGGTCCTGGCACTGGGTAACACCCAGTGGACACTCGGTCCCCAAAAGGTTCACCAGCACTGCTCCACCATTTTGGTCACCTTCCTTTGAACACACTCCAGATTGTCAACATCTTTTTCAAATTGTGGTGCCCAGAACTGGACACGGTATTCCAAGTGGGGCCTGACCAAAGCAGAATAGAGTGGTACCAGAATTGCAGTGACATTTCTAGCCGCTGCATCACATTTGGTTCATGTTCACTTTGTGATCTACTAAGGTTCCTAGATCCCTTTCACATGTACTGTTGTCAAGCTAGGTGGTATATCTGTGCATTTTGTTGTTTCTGCCTTAGTGGTGGACTACCTTACATTTCTCCCTGGTGAAACTCATTTGTGTTATTTTTGGCCCAGCTCTCTAGTCTGTTATGGTCATTTTGAATTTTGATCCTGTACCCTGGGATGTTTCCAACTAATTTGATGCCATCTGCAAATTTGATAAGCATGCCTTCTATTCCTTCATCTGAGTTACTGATAAAGATGTCGAATAACAAGCTGGGCCCAAGACAGAACCCTGTTCTCCAGGATGAAGAAGAGAAGCCATTGTTGAGTAACATTTGTGTTTGGTCAGTCAAGCAGTTACAAATCCACAAAGCAGTAGTATTGTCTAGCCCACACTTTTCTAGCTTTTTTGCCAGAATGTTATGGGGGATCTTGAAAAATCAAGATATGCTATATTCACAGCATTTGATTAATCTACCAAGCTTTTGGTGGGCAATAAATTTTATTAGCAAACGTATAAAATGCCTGGACTTAGGTAGCCAAAACATCACTGTTAACGCACAAAAGTTTTGTGCAACCCCAAAGTTGATAGAAACACCCACATCTCCAGTTTAAGAGTCCGAGGGGTTATAATCCCTAAAGAGCTCATTGAGGACATGCTGTGTTCATTGGGTGCAAAATGCTGGCTGACTGTTGGAGAGGTGCAAGGCAATGTAATGGAGTGCCTTCTGGAAGGACATGCCTGGCTGCTGCCTGGACCAGGGCCACTGCACACTGCATCCCATTGTATTGTAAATAGCCTGTTGTGTTTTTATTTTTAAAAAACAGTTCAAATACACTAAACTATTGAAGAAGCAAAATAATAATTGAGGGCATGAAGTGTCATTAGTGAATATAGCTCTAACGGCTGAAAAAATTGGTTATCACATTGTATGTATATGCCTGTTTTCTCAAACTTTCCCTTAACATAGCCCTAGCAATTTTAAATCCTTTGTAAAAGGTTCTCTCCCTTGACCCACAAAAATGTTTTGTTTTAACCTTTTACACATCCAGTCACTGTTCATTTACAGGCAGATGCACATCTGTGCATTCACAGAGCTGTTCATATGCACACCTGGCAATGAGAGAATGTTGCTCCTTTTATTATGAGAGCTTGCACTGCCATCCCAAAGGCCCTCTGCGTATTCATGGGGAGCATTCCAGCGTTTTCCTGGGTCTTTCCATGCTCTCTTTGTTCTTTAGCTGATGTGTCTGGAAACACCATCCCTGTCAGAATCAGCTAACATCAAGCAGGCAGCTGTGGCAGTTTCTCCAAAACAGCCCAGACCAGAGACAAGAAGGGAATTACATGTGTTTTCGCCACTCTTAATGCTCTGAATGCTTGTGTAATGATGTGGCTCATTCTTGGTCACTTGTGATCGCTAAACTACAAGAAAACGTGGTACAGTGGACTTGTATCACTCCCTTCTGTGCTTTGTTTTCACTGTAATGGGCCAAAGATAGGTAGGGAGTGCATTTTGAGCAGCAGTAACGTACATCTGCAGATCTTGTAGCATCTTTAGTCTAACTAAAAGAAAGAAATTGGCAGCATGAGCTTTCATAGACTTCAGTCTCCTTCCTCAGATGCAAGATATATAGGTCTCTCTTGACTGGGACTTTCTCCTTTGCACGCCCTATGGAAACATTCTGGACTTCCTATGGATTCAGGTCTGTTGCTTGCATAGCTCCCATTGTTACCTGAGGCAGTATTTCTCAGATGGTCTGATGTGTCAGGGACTAGGACTGTATTTGTGTCCATGTCTTGCTCTGGAATTGGGTTAGACCCAGCAGCCTCTTCAAATTTTCTTTGAGTGCCAGACACTGACACACCTTACTGCTATGGCATAAGCTTTATTGATGGCCAATGATGCAGCAGAATGGTATACAGCAGAGAACGATCCCAGCCCTTTCATTCCTAGGATCTAGCACTCCACACAGCCAATGACAGGATTGCCCCCTCCCCACACATTCTGGTCCCAGACATATCCTGTCATCTGGCAGTCAAATCCAGTACCTCTTGTGGGACATAGAGGACACTTACGTTGGGGTGCACTCCCTACCAGACCAAGGCAAATGGAAGTTGGATTCACAAGAGTTGCACTGTACAGAAGAAGACAAAGAGAAATCAGTGTGCAACTATGACCCATTGCCCTCTAATAGCAATGAGTACTCACAGGCAGATTAGCGACAGAGAAAAGCCAACTCTTATTTCCATTCTCAGCCCTCGTACCTTTTCCCAGTATCAAACTGCAAAGTAAATGCAGCACGTGTCTAGCAAGGTCACTAATTCAAATGAATCCTTTCATGCCTCTGGGCAGCTGGTAGTTTGCCATGAGGCTAAGAAGGACTCCAAAACCCATCTGCCACCGGCAAAGGCCTGGCTCACCAACCCCCCACTTATAACTCTTTCTTTCCTGGAAACTCTGCAGACCAGCAGCCAAGGTCTCACAGACTGGTACCAGTCCAAAGGCCACCGTTTTGGTTAGCACTGGGCTAGAGCACAGGCCTGTGGCATATCCACCTGTCTCATCTGGATTTTTCTGCACAGTGCCTCAGAGAGGCCTGCATCACAAGGATATCCGTAGCATTTCATGAAGGCAAGCTGGTGGCTCTGTGGGCCCAGGTGACTCACAACAAGCCTTCATCTGGCTGGGGTGAGGGGAGA
Organism: Sceloporus occidentalis; assembly: GCA_023333645.1. NCBI lineage: Eukaryota > Metazoa > Chordata > Lepidosauria > Squamata > Phrynosomatidae > Sceloporus > Sceloporus occidentalis. The sequence continues at coordinate 1,098,931 of JALMGF010000006.1, read as the reverse complement.
ACATACTACTTTTTGTGTACTTGAGAAGATTGAGAAGTGATATGACGACAGTTATCTTTAAATAACTGAAGGGCTGTCAGGTGGAAGATGGATCTGTTTTTATACAGATGACCATCTGTCAGGGATGCTTTAGTAGGACACCTTGGAGACACATGGCTCTTTCAGTCCCTTCCACATATACAATGTTATGATTCTTAGGTGTGTGTGGGAAGGGGGGGGGAGCATGCTGCAGACTGGAAGTGTCCCACAGAGTAGCTTGTGCTGTTGTCATTGTACTTGAGCTGTGTCTTCCTAGCTTTATTCTCCTACCACGGAATGCTTTTAGTAGGTCTCTTTGTGTTGTTGATTTTGCTCCTAGAAGTCTTTGATGTCATGCAGACTGGCACCTGCCCTACTTAAGTCCCAGTGTGGTATACCTGATGCCTTGTGCTGAGCATTGTTTAGTCATAGCGTTCTGTAAGGAAATGGAGTGCAGCTCCTGTTTCTGTATTTAGCTTGGCTGCTGTAACCAACCAAATGCTGCAGGGAGCAGGCGGGAGCTAATGATCCAGTCTATCAGCAGTATCCTTGTTTAATAGAATGGCAAAACAGGAGCTTTTGGAATCGGGATGAAATGAAAAGCCCTTTGAAGCTTTAATTGTGCTCTGCTTTCCATGATGACCTGTTGCATCGTGACTGCCGGAGATGCAAGGCAGCCTTGACCTTCCTTCTTCAGGGAACAAGGCGTGAGCTGTGGATCCCTTCGTGGATAGAAGGAGGACCCAATTGGAGCAAACTTTGGGCTGGGGCCAGCAGACCTCAGTGAATGTAGCCACTCCTCCTCTGGCCCTTGCTGGCTGTTTCCCTTCCCAGGCTTTTGCTGCTGTCCCATTGCTGCCCTTATCACCCCTTTATCTCTGTGTCTGTTGCATGGAAGCGGCTGCTCTGACACGGGTCATCCTCTCTTGCCTGGATTTCAGAGATTTCAGCCCTCTGGAAACTGGATCAGATCTAGACAATGACAGTTGGTCCTTCTAGACCAGTAACCTTTTGACCCTGACCGGCAGCCCTGGTTCTGCTGGGTTCCAGTCTTTCCTAGCCCTGTGTGAAGATGCTGCCTAGGGTTGAACTTGGCATCTCATGCAGATGCCTGGATACTTGGCAGTGGCTCTTCCTGGGAGCTCTTTGCAGCGGCTCAAGATGCTGTCCCTTTCCCTCACCTTTCCACCAGTGGCTGTCCTGAGAGATGGGGGATCAGAGGGGTGACACAAAGTATTGTATCTTGGAAAACCTGCTTTGGATTGAGGTTTTAATGGAAGGATTGGGTGCAAATCTGAAGTCACAAGGAAATTTTCTTCCAGGCCAGATGGGCTACTATCCCAGACTGGCTGTTCTGGCTGTTTTATTCCTTCTCTGGTAGATGTGGCTTGGCTCAGTTGCTGGAACCGCAAGCTCAGCGTGGGCTTGCTTTCACCCTGACCCTTCAACTCAATGCCTTGTGGGGTTGGAAGAGCCTCCTTTGGGTTGGGAAGAGCGGGTTCAGGAGACTTATTGCAATGAATCACTCAGACTTTTGAGGGGACCTGGGCTGTCCTTGTTTAGGAAGATGCCCAGGAGCATCTCTCTGGGTTTTGAGAACATGTTTGTTCTTCCAGGATGAGACGCAGCTAGCAGTGGGCTTTTATACTGGCATGTAGAAATTTGTGCCTGGCGGCCTTGGGAAGAAGAGACAAGCTGGCTCAGGCACGTGTTCAGGTTCAGGTGTGCTTGCTGGACTCCCAGGAGCCCTTGCCTGAGCCAAAGTGGTCCTCGGTGTGCCTGCCTCCTGCCTGCCTCCGGTTGGGCTAACAAAGTCCATTTGCTGGAAGCCTTCTGAAGAAGCAGAAAACCCAAGTCTGGGATTCTTGAGAGCTTTTGGTTGGCTGGAGAGGGTTCCCCTTGCAGAATGGATTTGGATAGGAAGGAAGCACTCTGAGCAGGCCCTTGCCATTTCTGGGTTTCTCAGGGATTGTTCTTGTAGTTCAGTAGTTCTCAACCTTCCTAATGCTGTGATCCACAGGTTGAGAACCGCTGCACTAGAGTATTATAGACTATGGTGCCAACCCTGGGTCTTAGGCGACCCCTGTGAAAGGGTCATTCAACCCTCAAAGGGGTCGTGACCCATAGGTTGAGAACCGCTGCTAGAGTTGGATTTGAACATTGCATTTATTTAATTTATTTATTCCATGTATTTTCTCCTCCTCCTAGAGTGGGACTTAGAGGGAGAGGGGCCACTCCAAAGGAGAAGCGTGCCTCTGCCCAGCCCATCGTGTCACCCGGCCAGAAGGGAAGCAACACTCTCCAAAGGTTTGGCCTTGAGCTTCTCTCCTGCCTCAGACTGAGTCGCCCTCTCTCAGGTGGGCAAATGAGGGTTGCTGCTATCTTAGTCACCAACGCGCTTGTACAAAGCGTGGGATGAGTCCTTCCTGAATCTTCATTCGCGAAGCAAAGCCAGAGTCCCACTCCAAAGGAACCTGGGAGTGCAAATGTTCCCCCCGCCCTCTCCCTGCATAGCAATCTCGCCCCCTAATCCCCTAGGAAAAGAGATGGGGCAGGGCAGCAGTGGTGGGGCAGGGTGGGCACACTCCCATCTGGCCCATGGCACCCAAAGACCCACCAGATGCAGCCTGTCGTTCTTTCTGCAAGCATGCAGGAGCTGATTGGCTTGTGGCCTACTTTGCCGGCGGGTCCACCCCAGGGCAGTGAGGGAGTGTGGCCTGGCTTCCCAGTGGGGCTGAGGGGGCTGCTGGTCAAGGCTCCCTCCCCCTTGGGCTCTGCAGAGGAGGGACAGGGGCTCTGGCTTCGGAGCAGAGAGGAGAGGCAGCAGGAACGGCGCCCGCTTGATCTGCAAAGGGGGCTCTGGGTTTGGGGAGGGGGACTATGTCCCTCCAGAGCAATGGGGTTTGAAGAGGTCCCCTGCCATCTCCCCCCCGCCCCCCACCGTGAGCCTTTCTGCTAATCCAGCCTCTCATTGTTTCTGTGTGTTAAGCCCGCAGTCTCGGCTTTGACAGCAAAAAGTGAAAGGAGGTTTAGCCCCTTAAGCTGCTCTGGCCCAGCCTTTGCCCCAGCTGTCCCCAGTTCCTGACTCTGGTGGGTGCAGCGAGGATGGAGATGTCATGGTTGGAGCAGAGGTCAGCTTTCAGGTAGCTGGAAGATGGAGATAGGTGGGTGGGTGAGTGAGTGAGGCTGAAGTTGATCCAGGTGGAGCTGGGGATGCTGGGAGCAAAGATGGAAAGCCACCTGGACACTTGGTCCTGGGCTGGGTTTATTGCAGGTGTCAGGACTTTCTCAGTGAGCTTGGAGACCTCCACATTTTGAGGTCTGGGGAAAGAGAGGAAGGGTTTCAATCCTTCCTACCAAAGATTTAATTGGTAAGCTTAAAAAACTCCCAGCTCTGTAGCAGTTACAGAGGATGCAAAGTTACAGAGCTGTAATCTTTGTATGTTGCTTAACTGAGACAGAATAATATGCTTGTCCCTCCCTGTTTGGAATATTTGGAAATTGGTTGGTTTGTTGATTTTTGTGCAAGGCCAGAAGCATTGCTTGATTCAGGTTGGTCTGAGGGAAGGAAATGGGGAGCCTGCTTAATTTTTTGTTTGAAATATGATTACCTTACCTTTTAATTTTCCAAAGAACAGCCATTGTTATTGAATAATATTTATAAAGGATGATACAGACATTTGGATCAAAGATGGAAGGAGATTGAAAGCAATAGCTTCCGTCTGCTTGGGAAAAAGTTTCTTCTGGTTGCTTTGTTTCCTCCTAAGCCTTGATCTCAAAAGAAAGATGCTCTTTGTTCCTGGCGTTCCATGTTCATTTCTGCAGCCCAAGAAATTAATTGCGTGGTTATAAGCAGGCAGTCCCTCAGGCTGAGGCTTGTCCTCTTCCTGAGATCTCACTAGTCCAAGACCTTTGCCAAGATATGTCCCAACTTACTAGGCTTGCCTGGAAGATGCAAGGATCCTGTATGGCAGAACTTCCAGCTATCCCTTATCTGGTCAGGAAGAGATTAACCTCTGTTGCGCACCTTTGGAAACTAAATACCTCCTTTACCCAGAATTCACTCAGACAGCAAGATTGCTGTTCAAACACAATTGCAGCACAGTTTCCTAAAAGGAAAAGTCCCAGAAATTAATTCATAATATAGCACTGTCTGCTATGGCACTTTCCCCACCAGTTTAAAGTAGCTCTCCTGAAGCTAAAGCTGACAAAAAGTTTTCCTGCCTCCAGAGAACTTTGGTTGCATGTATGGTTTATCTGTTACCTCTGATTTATAGAACAAAAAACAAAGAAGTGGCCCACATGCTTTGCAGCCATATTCCATGAATTTTACTTCCCCTCAAGTTCTGCAACCAGTTCTGTGAGCAGAAAGATTGATGCTTAAATTCTGCAGTTAAGAAACATATGGGTAATTTAAGGTTGTGTATATGAACCCTTTAAGACAGAGGTATTGCCTGGCTGCCATGTTAAGTTGTGACTTTGTCCCCTCCTGAGGCAATCTGCACTTGTGGCAATCTGCAGCTTGTTTCCACTGTAGGGAGTGAATTGCCAAGTGGTGCCTGGGAAAGCTTGGTATCCCTGCTCCCCAGTGCACTTCAAAACTCAGCATTGAGCACATGAGAAGAGCTGCATTTGTGTTCTTGCTTGCTGCTTGGCAAACTCCTAACCAGATTTTTCTCCTTCAAATCGTCCTCTGCTAATAGCCCATGAATGCAAGGTGGTGTTTGGGGAAGTGGAAGGAGAATCCAGAGTTTGGAAGACCCTTCAGAAAGAGAGGTGGAAACACAGACTGAAAGCATCCCTCCTTCCATTCCCTCAGGATCTCTCTTTATTATTAACTGCTGTCAAGTTGGACTTTAGACTCTGATGTCAATGAGGCATCTCCAAGACCCCTTACCCTCCAAGGCCCTGCTCAGTTCCCAAAGACTTAGGACTTGTGTCCTCTTTGACTGATGGGCAGTCTTCCTCTCTTTCTACTGCCTTCTATCTTTCAGGACATTGTCTCCTTCTCTAATGAGTCATGCCTTCTGATGTATGACAGCCTTAAAGTCGTGCCAAAGTAGGACAATTCTCATTTAGTCATCTAGGGAGAGTTCAGCTCTGATTTGTCCTAGGACCCATTTGTTTGTCTTTTTAGCTGTCCATGGGATCCACAGAATTCTTCTCCAGCACCACATCTCAAATGAGTTGGTTTTCTCTCTATCTGCTTTCGTCACGGTCCAGCTCTCACACCTGTATCTGGTAATGGGAAATATGATGGTGTAAACAATGTTCACTTTAGTGTTCAGTTGTATATCTTTGCACTTTAGGATCTGCCCTTCCCAGACCTAGCCATCTCCTGATTTCTCCACTGCACTTTCCATTCAGGTCAATGGTTGATTCACGATGCGGGAAGTCTTCAATTATTTCAATTTCCTCATCATCACTATTGAATTTGTCTAGATCCTCCATGGTCATTTTTTCTGTTTTCTTCATATTCAACATAAAACCTTCTTTTCACTTTCTTATCTGACTTTCCATAATAAGTCCAAGAAGTCTCTGTTATTTTCTGCTAGTACCATGGTGTCATCTGCATATCTTAGGTTGTTCATAATCCTCCTTCTGATCTTCAGCCCTCCTTCCTCTGAGTCTAACCCTGCTTTGTGTGTTATATTTCCTGTGTATCAGTTGAACAAATAGCTTGATAGTATGCAGCCTTGCCTGACCACCTTTTCAATTGAAAACCATTCCTAGTTTTTTGTAGGGGTTTTTTGGGCTCTGTGGCCATGTTCTACAAGAGCTTATTCCTGATGTTTCTCCAGCATCTGTGGCTGGTGAAATGTCAGGAATTCTAGAACATGGCCACATAGCCCGAAAAACCCACAAAACATTATGGATGCCAGCTATGAAAGCCTTCAACTTCACCTTGAAAGCCATTCCATTTCTCTGTATTCTGTCCCAACAGTAGCCTCTTGTCCTGAGTATCGGTTATGCATTAGGACAACCAAGTGTATTGACACTCCCAGCTCTCTAAGAGTGACCCATAGTGTTTCATGACTGATGCAGTCAAAGGCTCTGCTATAGTTTATAAAGCGCATGCTGATTTTTGTCTGGAATCCTCTCTCGTATTCTGCCAGACTCATCTCATGAGGGCTATTAGGAGCCAGGGGCCTGTCTGCAAGGGAGGCCTTAAGCTGCTTATCAGCCATTAAATGAAGGGAGACTGCAAGGGAGCTTCTTCAAGTCTTCCTCTTCTGGACAAGGATCAGCAGAGGGGGGCATGGCCTTGCCGTTTTCCTTCCCTCTGGCTTTGCTGACCAGGGGGCATTGCAGCTGAAGGGCATGGAGGCCTCTAAAACAAAGCAGGTGGTGGTGATGGCTGAAGGCCAGCTGGGTGCCTGGTATGTGAAGTCATTGGGGTGCTCCCTTTGGAACAAGCAGATCTGTTGTTTGTTTCCTCTCTCGCTTCCAAGGATCGCAGGACAGCACACACAATAAAATCAAGCTGAATAGTTTTAACAGTTTGAAACAGTAAGATTACTTTAAAAAGACTAGAAATGTATTCCACAGTCTGACAATTAAAACAAAACAGTTTAAAAGTAATTTGAAATCGTACACATGGACAGGTTTGGAATAAAGCATCTGGATCTGGAGTGATCCTTCAGCAAAGGAATGAATTTGAGGAGGCAAAGTGGAAGCTGGAGGGATCTGACCTGTAGCAAATCCTGCTGGAACCAAGAAAGAGTGACCACTGTGTCCGTTCCAGGGGGACCTGCCCAAGAGTATTTCCTCTTGCCTCTCAATGGAAGCTGGAAAGAAGTGGGCGTGGAGGCTGTTTGGCTCTTTCTGGTCCTCTAGGCCCTGCCCAGTCCCTGGTGGCTCTCACTCTCAGCAGCGGCTGCTCCCAGGAGCAAAGAGCCTGCTCTGGAGGCATCATGGTGGGGCCTCATTTGTGCTCCAAATCTCAGCACTGGACTGGAGTGTTTCCAGAGGAGAGCAACTGAAATGGGGGAAGGCCTGGAAACCGTGCCTGTAAGGAAAGACTTAGGGAGCTGAGGATATTTAGCCTGGAGAAGGGAAGGTTAAGAGGGGATATGTTTCCATATTTGAAGGGGTGTCACATTGAGGAGGGAGCAAGCTTGTTTTCTGCTGCTCCAGAGAATAGGACCAGGAAGAATGGATGCAAGCTCCAGGATGTCCTTTTCTGTTCAGATATGGATTCTCCGTGGGCAGAAGTTACTAACATCTCCGCCTTGTCATGGATGGATCACTTCCTGGTCGAGGCTAACATCAAGGCATCTACCCAGATCCCCCCCGGTGGTGGCGGACCTATTAGAATGGTCCACCCTCGAAGGCTGATGGAACCCAAAAGGTTCCAAGAAGCCCTAGAAGGGTATATGGTTGGAACTGACGGCGATTCTGTTGATGCCCTGACTAACACCTGGGACACAGATCTCTCCAGGGCTATACACAGTATCGCTCCCAAGCGTCCTTTCCGGCCTGCTTCCAACAAAAAGCCCTGGTATACGGAAGATCTCAGGGCAAGGAAGCGGGCTGCGCAACGACTAGAGCGCGACTGGCGAAGATATCATCTCTTAGCCGACAAGGCACTTCTAAAGTCTCATTTGAAGGCCTACGGAGTGGCAATAGATGCAGCGAAGAACTTGTTCTTTGCTGCACGTATTGCGTCCGCGGAGTCGCGTCCAGCAGAGCTGTTCAGGGTTGTGAGGGAGCTCACTCAGCTCCCTCCCACCCTGAACCCTATTTTGGAACCATCTAAGGCAGTGTTTCCTTAGCTCCATAAAGGGAGGCCACCTACTTGGAGGAGGGCCCCGTGTGCCATGGGCCGGAATGGGCTGGCGGCGGCCCCGGCAGGGCTGGATCCTCCTCGCAAGAGCCCCGCGGGAGGCGGCGGTGGCAGAGGGGCCGAGTGGGCCATGGAGGGGAGCCTCTCCAGCAGCAGAGTGAGCAGGAACCCGGGCCGCCCGGCCATTGGAGGAGGAAGGAGGAGGCTCTGCGCTGGAGGCAACGGCCGAGAGGGGCTCCTCTGAAGGGAAAGAAGGCGCCTCTCTGGGGCAGAAGAGCAGCCAGGGCCAGGCTCCAGTCCTTCTCCTCCTCCTTTGGGAGGGACCGCCCCTGTCAACTGCCCGAGAGGCCGCCCCTTGCCTGGGCGGGAAAGGAGGAGGCCGTTGGCCGAGGCTGAGGCGTCGAGGAGGATAAATAAAGGTACTCAGTTTGATACCACTTTTGTCAAAAACACACTGCAGAAATAATCCAGTTTGAGAACACTTTGGTCAAAAACACACTGCAGAGCTCTCTGTCAGAAAAGCATAAAACTACAGTTCTCACAATCCTATAGCATTGAGCCAAGGGAGTGAAAGCAGTCTCAAACTCAAACTGCAATGTGGACCTTATCAAGGCATGCATCTTAGTAAATGGAGGGCATTTTGGAATTCCTCCTGGACAGAAGGTTGGAATGTAGGATGTATTTCCTAGATGCATGGGAATTGTAGTTCTTTCTGGCACCAGAGCTTTTTCTCACAAAACTACAATTCCCAGGGTTCCCTAGCACTGAGCCAGGGCGGTTAAAGCGATCTCAAACTGGATTATTTCTGCAGTATGGATTGGACCTTGAGTATTTTTAATAACGAAGGTCCAAAACACTGCAGAAATAATCCAGTTTGTGACCGCTTTAACTCTCCTGGCTCAGTGCTAGGGAATCCTGGGAATTGTAGTTTGTTGTGGCACCAGAGCTCTTTTTGATAAAGAAGGCTCAATGTCTCACAAAACTACACTTCCCAGGGTTCCCTAGCACTGAGCCAGGGCAGTTAAAGCAGTCTCAAACTGGATTATTTCTGCAGTGTGTCTTGGACCCAACTCAGGCTGCATCTTCACTCCAGACTCCAGAGACAACCCAGTTTCATACCGTTTTTACTGCCATGGCCCAGTGCTATGAAATCCTGGGAATTGTAGTTTGTTGTCACACCAGAGTTTGCTGAGAGAGAAGGTAAAATGTCTCACAAAACTAGAATTCCCAGGATTCCCTAGCACTGAGCCATGGCAATTAAAAGGGTGTCAAACTGGATTTATTTCTGCAGTGCGGTTGCAGCCGAACACATTTCTATTTGGCACAAAGATTCCTGAACCCCCTTCATGTCAAAATAAATATCTTTAAAGGACTGAAAGATTCTTTCTTTGGTTCAATGGTGATTTTGAGAGTTGAAATAAGTTACAGTTATTTTTATTCAATTATGTTTACGTTTATTTGCAAAACATCTGCCATTTTAGCATTATGGGAATTTTCCGGGAATTGTGACTGAATATTCCGTGGGATCTGGGGGGATTCAGCGGGTTTTGGACAAACGTTTTAGGGAATTATCTTTGAGGCTTGTTGGCAACAAGACAAATGATACTATTTACAGTCGCGTGGGGGGCGTGAAATGTTTTCTTCTTCCTGGGGGGGCATGACAGAAAATAATTGAGAAGCACTGATCTAAGGCCTGCTGTGACGAGTTTAACAACTTCTTCGCGGATCAAATCTCTCGGATAAGAGCTGATCTCGACGCCAGTATTAGTTCAGATCCTAGAGTAGAGGCATCCAGAGCTTCCGTGGACTTGGTTATACTGGATCAATTTGAGTTTGTTAGTACTGAGGATGTGGACAAGATCCTTCGGAGTGTTAGGAAGACGACTTGTTCTCTTGATCCCTGCCCTTCATGGTTAACAGCTCAAGGGGGAGTGGTTGTTACAGAGATGTTACACCACATCATTAATTCATCTCATAGGGAAGGGCAGTTTCCATCTGCTCTGAAGACGGCCATAGTAAAACCTTTGTTGAAAAAGCCCTCCCTAGACCCCCTAATTCGGAACAATTATCAGCCTGTCTCGCTGTTACCATTTCTGGGGAAGGTGATCGAGAGGGCAGTTGCCTTCCAGCTCCAGGGGATCTTGGAGGAGACTGATTTTCTGGACCCATTTCAAACTGGTTTCCGGGCGGGCTATGGAGTTGAGACTGCCATGGTCGCCTTAGTCGATGACCTCCGTCTGGGCATGGACAGGGGTAGCGTGTCCCTGTTAGTGCTCTTGGACATCTCAGCGGCCTTCGATACCATCGACCATGGTATCCTTCTGGATCGCCTGGGAGAGTTGGGTATCGGGGGCACTGCTCTGCAGTGGTTCCGTTCCTACCTCTCGGGTAGATTCCAGATGGTGGAGCTGGGGGACTGTCGCTCCGACAAGAGGGCCCTTACATCTGGGGTCCCTCAAGGAGCCATTCTGTCCCCCATGCTATTCAACATTTACATGAAGCCGCTGGGAGAGATCATCCGGAGATACGGGGCGCGGTGTTATCAGTACACTGATGACACCCAAATATGTTTCTCTGTGTCTCCGACTGATGCAGTGACTAAGGAGGGCATCTCTCCTCTAAATGCCTGCTTGGAGTCAGTAATGGGCTGGATGAGGGGAAACAGACTCAGTTTGAATCCAGAGAAAATGGAAGTACTGGTGATAGGTTCTCCTGGTCCGGGGAAGGAAATTGTTCCACCTGTCCTGAATGGGGTCACGCTCCCTGTGAAGGACTCTGTTCGCAGCCTGGGGGTGCTCCTGGACTCGTCGCTCCACCTTACATCTCAGGTGGATGTGACGGTCAGGAGCACCTGTTTTCAGTTTCTGGCCAGGCTGACCTTGAAACCGTGGTACATGCTCTGGTAACCTCTCGTTTGGACTTCTGTAACGCGCTCTACATGGGGCAACCCTTGTACCAAACTCGGAAGCTACAATTGGTGCAGAACATGGCTGCTAGACTGGTCACTGGATGCTCCAGGGCCAGTCATATAACACCTGTATTGAAAGACCTCCATTGGCTGGCCATTTGCTTCCGAGCGCAATACAAGGTGTTGGTTATTACCTATAAAGCCCTAAATGGCTTGGGCCCAGGGTACTTGGAGGACCGCCTCTCCCCGTACAATCCGCCCCGCACTCTCAGGTCGGGTGGGAAACATCTTTTGTCTATTCCAAGTGCTCATTATAGTGCAACACAGAGGGCATTTTCAATCTCAGCCCCCAGATTATGGAATACCCTGCCCGACGAGCTCCGCACAGCCTCATCCCTTGATGGATTTAAGAGGATGCTAAAAACTTTCCTTTTCTGTCAAGCTTTCCCCCCTATGAGTTGATGTTTTATTATCTGTTTTTAGATTGTTATTTGATGTTTTAACGCTGTTTTTTGCTGTTTTATACTGTCTTTTAACATGTACACCGCTATGATCTTGAAAAAGGAATAGTGGTATATAAGAATAAATTATTATTATTATTATTATTATTATTATTATTTATTAAAAGAGATTCCAGCTCAACATTAGGAGGAACTTCCTGACAGCAAGGGCTGTTCGACAGTGGAACACACTCCTTCCTCGGAGATTGTAGTGGAGTTTCCTTCCTTGAAGGTCTTTAAGCCAAGGCTGATGGCCATCTCTTGGGGATGCTTTGATTGAGAGTTCCTGCATGGCAGGGACTTTGACTGGATGGCTCTTGGGGTGTCTTCCAACTCTGTGGTTCTATGATTCACAGTTAGAGTCCCCTTATGGGTCTGCCCCAGTACCAGTCCCCCTCCTTCAGAATTTGTGGTGTCTCTTTCAGGCTCAGAGAGGTGTCTGGAAGACACTGGCTGATGAAGGGAGATGTATGGAGGGGTTTAGAGCTTTGTACGGCTTTTCCTAAACCAGAATTCCCTTTCCTAGGAGGCTCAGGCCAGCCACCAAGGGAAGCAGAGAGAGAGAGAGAGAGAGAGAGAGAGAGAGAGAGAAGGAGTGCTGTCAGCTGGGCAAAGTCTAATTTGCCCAGGAAAGTAGGTTCCTGGAAGAGGCATGACTTTGTCAGATGTCCTAATAGATGGTACCACCCTAAAGGAAGCAGGTCTCCTCTAATCTTGGAAGCTAAGCAGGGTCAGCCCTGGTTAGGGCTTGGATGGCAGACTGCCAGTGGATGTCAGGTGCTGTAGGCTGTATTTCAGAGGATGGAACTGGCAAAACCAGCTCTGAGGATTCCTTGCCTAAGAAAACCCTGAGAAAAATTCCTGGGGTTGCCATAAGTTGATGGGTGACTTAGAAGGCTCACATGCAGACAGCCCCCACAAGGACCCTTCTTGACAGTGGTGCCAGGGGCCTGGGTTGGAGATGTGCAAGTCCCATGCATTTTGAAGCCAGAGGGGAAAGGTTTTGTGTTTGTTTTGTTTTACAATGCGTTCTCTCTGGGGGGGGGGGGGCTGATGGTTTTGGAAAAAGTGAAAGAAATGCAGCACTGACGCCAGATTGGAAGTCGCTTTCTTACATTAGGAATATCAAATTCATTGTGTGTAACTTGTCTTTGCATATAACTGTTACACTTGGTATATTTAAAAGTTAGGTTTTTCCAGAAAACAATTACAAATTGGATGTAGCTTTTTTAAAAATAAATATCTTTTTTTGTTACAAATGGAGCTACAAGATCCTGAAATGTCAGGAGCCTCTGCCCTACTACAAGGAACCTCTTTGAGTTGGCAGTTTATGAGGAGCTGGCAATGTAAAAAAGAAAGAAAGAAAAGGGGGAAAGAGTCAACATTGATAAAAGAAAGAACCTTACTTTGTTTCTTCTAGTCCTCCATAGCGCCAGCCAGAGACAGAGGACTCATTCCCCCAAAAAGAACCGGAGAAAGGGAAATGGAGACCAGAAGTGACAGCAATGTGGGATGCTGCATGTTGTTGTTGTTGTTGTTGTTGTGTGCCTTCAAGTCCTTTCCATCTTATGCCAGCCCTAGGCAGCCTTATCATGTTTGTGGTTTTTTGCAAGATTTGTTTAGAGGAGTTTTGGTTTTGCCACAGTCTTGGCTAAAAGCTTACTGCTACATAGCTTTAAGATGTAATGGCGGAGAAGTAAATGTATGAAAACCTTGTCTTAAATATTTTCTACTTCATTGTAAAAGGAAATATTCCATAACTCTGTTGTTGTTGTTGTTGTTGTTGTTTTTTCTGGGGGGGGGAGAGAGATTTTTGGTGAAAGAGTTTTTCACCATCTTTCCTGTTAGAAAAAAAGATCTTTGGGATGGTTGATGTCTCTTGTTGCCGGTGGTTCTGGACTGGTACCAACTGGAAGAGATGCAGTCTTCTCAGCTACTCAGGATCAAAGTAACTTCCACACAGATTTTCACTCAAATGAGGGTTTATTGACTTTGTTGCTATTTACACTTTCACAGCAGGCTACTATACATCTATACTCTTTCAGAGTCCATGCTAGAAGCTTGAATGTGACATCAGTCTTTGTTCGCTCACAAGATCAACTTTCCCACCAAGTGGACACTCCTATTTCTCATGAAGTCACCATACTACACAAGAGCATAACAATAATACATTTGTTTATATTATGTCTCAGCAAATGTCCTTGAAGACTTGTTCTTCCAGGCCTAGGCTTTCTGGCCTTCAAGAGGAACCATTTTCAACTTTAGTTAACCATTGCCACATCTGAACATTTTCCATACAAATTAGAAATGTATTTTAACATTTCCTGTCCTCAGCCCCAGGCCTTCACCTCTCTAGGCTGGATACCCTTGGCTGGTTCACAAGCACCGCTTGTGTGGTGTGCCTGTGGTTTGCTTGGCATGGGAAGGCATTAACCAGGGCTGGAGCTGTTCCATCAGTCTGGCACCCCATAAGGGCTCCCTGTGCGCATAGAGGTATTTATTATTATTATTATTATTATTATTATTATTAACCTTTATTTATAAAGCGCTGTAAATTTACACAGCGCTGTACATACAATCTTTTTAATTGGACGGTTCCCTGCCCTCAGGCTTACAATCTAAAAAGACACGACACAAAAGGAGAAGGGAAAGGTGGTGGGAAGAGGCCTCTCTAGTAGGATAATACATATAAAATAAAACAGACAACAAAAGAACAACAAAAAGCTAGTGACAATTATGCAATGCCTGGGAACGCTTCTCTGAACAGGATGGTCTTCAGCTCCGTTTTGAAGCTGGTTAAAGAAGAGATGGTACCAGCCAGGATGCTTGGGAATGGAGTTGTCCTAGGGAACCCCCCCCCCCAAAAAAAAAATAATTCTTATGCGAAGTCAAAGGCTTCCATGGCCAGCATCCATAGTTTTTTGTGGGTTTTTGGGGCTCTGTGGCCATGTTCTAGAAGAGTTTATTCCCGACGTTTCGCCAGCATCTGTGGCTGGCATCTTCAGAGAATTCTTGTTATGTTTCCCAGGATCTTGGGGTAGGGATCCTTCCCTTTGCCACAGCTGAGTGGAGGGCCAACCCTTGGGAGGGGCAGGTGGGGCGGCCTGGGGCTGCAGGTGAGAGGAGGGCCTGCTGGCCATCTCTGAGTGATGAGGCACCAGCCCTGCCTTCTGATTGGCTGAGCAGCTGCTGGAGGGGGTTTATGAAATGCCCATCAGCTTCCTATGCCTGTTTTCCTGGGGCAGCCTCTCTTGAACTGCATGGCAAGTGCAGGAATGGTCAGCACCTCTCTCCAGGTGAGTGGATACGTTTGCCCCGTTGAGACCTTTTAAATGAGATTCCTACCCCTGGGAAAGGGGGCCCTTGGGGTCTCCTTGGCAGCCAAGGCTTAGCCACAGCCCAGGCAGTTCCCATTTCTGAGGTCTCTTGCCCTCCACCACCACCATCATCTCCAACCCTCCTGAGCACTGACTGGCATGGTGTACCTGGGCATCCTGTGGTGGTATCATGAATGCTGCTTGTGGGGAGGGTCCTACAATGTGGTGTCCACTTGTGGCACCACAGTTCAAGAAGAATGTTGATAAGCTGGAGTGTGTCCAGAGGAGGGTGGCCACAATGGTCAAAGGCCTGGGAACCAAAAGGCCTAAAAGAAACAGCTTAGGCCATCATATATATTGTTGTTTTTATTGTTGCAGTTGTTGCGTGTCTTCAAGTCATTTCTGACTTATGGCAACCCTAAGGCAAACTGCAGAAAAAAATGGTTGAGGAGTGACATGAGAGCCATCTTGAAATATCTAAAGGGATATTATCCAGAAGCTTGTCCTCTACAACTCCAGACACTAGAACATGATTCAAATGACAGGAAAAAAGATTCCACCCAAACTTTAGGAAGATTTCCTTGACTGCTTTTCACAGCAGAATAAACTGCCTTGCAGGTCAGAGGTTGGATGGCCATCCCTTGCAAGCATTTTTGTTGTGCGTCCTGAGTGACGGGTTGGAACAGATGACCCTTGTGGTCCATTCAAGTTTTGTAATTCTGTGGTCCCATACAGACAGGTCAAAATAAAGCTGCTTCGGGTCACTTTGGAGCTATGCTGTTTCAATGATGCATGCGTCCTAAGAGTCCGGAAGCTGTGCCAAATCTGTGCTCTAGTCCTTAGAACTGGAGCATGGCTTTGGCGTGGCTTCCGGCCTCTTGGGACGCATGCATCATTGAAACAGCATACCTCCAAAGTGACCCAAAGCAGCTTTATTTTGGCCTGTCTGTAAGGGGCCTGTGTTTCTGTGGTGGTGTTCATTGCTCTCCAGAAGCTGCTTTCTGTCTTAAAGAGTCCCTCTCAGGTTGGGTTTCTTGGTGTGAGCTTGATGGACTGAACATAAAATGACTCCCAAGATTTTTTATTGGTGTTCATAGAATCATAGAGTTGGAAGAGCCCCAAGGGCCCTGATGCAATCCAACCCCCTTCTGCCATGCAGGAACTCACAATCAAAGCACCCCTTGACAGATGGCCATCCAACCTTTATTAAAAGACCTCCACGGAAGGAGATTCCACCAAATTCTCCGAAAGAGTGTTGAACAGCCCTTACTGTCAGTAAGTTCCTCCCAATGTTGAGGTGGAATCTCTTTTCCTGTAGCTTGCATCCATTCCTCTGGGTCCTGTTCTCTGGAGCAGCAGAAAACAATCTTGCTCTATCCTCAGTATGACAACCCTTCAGATACTTAAACAGGACTTCATGCCACTTCTTAACTTTCTCTTCTCCAGGTTAACATAACCAGCTCCCTAAGTGTCTCATGATAGGGTCAGTGGTGTCACCCAACTTGGTGACACCCAGTGCAGGGGGTGGGGCTTCTGGGAACGGGACATCTGGCGTGCCTGCGCCACACAGGAGCACACATGCGCACCAGTGAATGCACACACAGCTCCACAGCAACCCAGATGGGCACCCAAGGCCCCATGGGGCAGTGGGGGACCCCCAGAGTGTCACCCCCCCCTTCTGGGGTGTCACCTGATGTGGTCCGCACCCCACAGTGACACTACTGTATAGGGCTTTGCCCTCCTCTGGACATGCTCCAACTGGTCAGTATCTCTCTTGGATTGTGGTTCCAAGAACTGGACACAGTATTCCAGGTGAGGTCTGACCAAAGCAGAATTCATTGTTATTGTGTGCCTTCAAGTTGTTTCTAACTTATGGTGACCCTCAGGCAGACCTATCATGGTTTTTTCTTGGCAAGATTTGTTTAGAAGAGGTTTGCCATTGCCTTCTCCTGAGGCTAAGAGTATGTGACTTCCCAAGATTACCAGTGGGTTTCATGGCTGAGGTGGGAACTGAACCCTGGCAGAATAGAGCGGGACTATTTCTTCCCTCTTTCAAAACACTATACTGCAGTTGATGCAGCCTGCAATCCCATTGGCCTTTTTAGCTGCCACATCACACTCTTGGCTCGTGTTCAACTTGTGGTCTACTAGGACTCCTAGATCCCTTTCACATGTAGACTTGTCAAGCCAGGTCTCCCCCATCCCATATCTGTGCATTTCATTTTTTCTGCCTAAGTGCAGTACTTTACATTTCTCACTGTTGAAGTTCATTTTGTTAGTGTTGTCCCAACTTTCTAATCTATTTAAGGTCATTTTGAATTTTGATCCTTTCCTCTGGGATATTAGCTACTCCTCCTAATTTGGTGTCATCTGAAAATTTGATAAGTATGCCATGCATCTTTTCATCCAAGTCACTGATACAGATGTTGAATAGCACTGGGCCTAGAAGAGAAGTGGCACCCCACTGGTCACTTCTTTCCAGGATGAAGAAGAGGAGCCATTGCTGAGCTCTCTTTAGGTTTGGTCAGTTACCCAATTACAAATCAATCTTACAGGTGTGTTGTCTAGCCCACATTTTACCTGCTTGTTTGCAAGGATATCATGGGGGGCCGTGTCAAAGGCCTAACTGACGTCAAGACACGTTAAATCCACTGCATTCACTACATCTACTAAGCTTGTGACTATGGGCTGGAACAAGACTCAATGTTTACTCAGGACCCAACCTGCGCTGCCAGGAATCAGATTATCCCGGCTCCTTTTTGCTCTGGTCAAAAGGACTGTTCAAGTTCAGTTCCAATCGCAAACAGTGTGGCATCCGAGTGGCTTCAGGCCGCTTTGGTGGCATGCATCATGTAAATGTCACAAACCCGAAGTGGCTGAATGCCGCTTCATTTGGCCCATCTGTTATAAGCCTATTTAAAAAAGGGATAAGATTAGTCTGGCATGTTTTTGAGAAACTCATGTTAACTTTCAGTGATCATGCCATTCCTTTCTAAGTACAGAGTGTCTGTTTCATGGTCTACCCTAGAATCTTTCCTGGTATTGAGGTCAGGCTGACTGGGCAGCAGTTATTTGGGTTCTCTTTTCCCCTTTTTGAAGATGGGGACAACGCTTGCCCTCCTCCTGTCTGCGGGGCCTTCTGTTCTCTAGGAATTGTCAAAGATTATTATTGCCAGTGGCTCACAGAGTACTTACGCCAATTCTTTTAATGCCCTTAAATGTGGTTCATCTGGCCCTGGAGACTGGAATCCTTTTCGAGTAGCCAGGTATTCCTGTAGTACCTACTTTTCCTTACTGCATCAGTGCTCCGTTTTCCCCAGGTTGAGCGCTTGAGTATTTCTGCCTTTGCTCTGTTCCCTGTTAGCATTTCACCATCTTCCCCATGCAGCGGCCCTACTATTTCCTTGCTCTTTCTTTTGCTACGGACATCAGTGCAAAAGCTCTTTTTTAAAGTTCTCTAGCAAGCCTGAGCTCATCCTGTGCTTTAGCTTTTCTGACTTCCCCTCTACACAGGCTGGCTATTTGTTTGAATTCTTCTTTTGTCATCCCCCCCCCCCTTTCCATTTTAAATCTTAGCTCAGTTGAAAGTTCTTCAATCATCCATCCATCCTGGTTTCTCTAGACACCACCCATTTGTCCTCCACATTGGAACTGTTTGAAATTGTGCCGTCAGCATCTCACTTTTAAGAAACTCCCATCCCTCATGAGCCCCCTCCTCTAGTAATATTCCTGACTAAAGGATCACCCCAGAATTTCCCTAAGTTTACTGAAATCAGCTTGCTTCCAGTCTGTGTGACCATGCTTGGCTTGCCCTTTCTGCTATGTGACAAACTCCAGGAGGACATGATCACTCCCACCTAAGTTTCCCTCCACTGCCACCCATTAACCAGGCTGTCCCTCCTGGTTAGGATCAGATCCCCTAGTTGCCTCTTCTGTCTGAAATTGTCTGCCAGGCAGGCGGGGCATTTGCTGGACCTTAAATTGTTGACAAGTGTCAGGATAGGTGGGAGTGCTTCTGCTGCAATGTGGAGAGTCCTGCACTCCCACCTCCTTGTTTTGTGATTCTCCTGGATTTCTGGTGTCACAGTCTCTGTCTGATGAGTGTTTCAAAGGCTGTGGATGGTGCCCTACTTCTCCAGACGTCTGAATCAGCCCCCCCCCCCCCCCGTGTTGCTTTTCTGACAGAGGCTGGTTCCCTCTGCAAACTGGAGCCCACAACTGCAGGAGAGCTGTTTTGGTCTGCCCTGGAGTGACTGGTGGGGATTCTCTTTCTGTTGGTATCTAGAGAGGAATTATTGTATGTGGGGGCCTCTCTGGGGAAGGTTGGCTCTGGCTTCCAACTTCTGCTGGCCCTGTAACGTTGAGACCAGGGTGGGCAAATTGCAGCTCTTCCAATGTTGCTGTTGAACTGCAACTCCCAGCAGCCCCTCTCCAGCAGAACCCGTGGGGGTGAAGAATGCTGGTAGCCATACTCTAATAGCATCTGGGGGACCTCATCTTGCCCAGCCTGATTTAGGTTGATGCTTCTGCATCTTTCTTGTATCTTCTCCCTCCTACTTTCTTGGGTCCAGGGCCAGGCTGCTAAGGGAGGTGGAAGTGAGCCCTGTTACCCTGCCGTTAGTGATAGGCTTTGGTCATGCCTCGGTCTGGCTTAAGCATTTTTGTGAGCTTTATTGGATCACGTGTGCGGAAAAAGGGGGAGATCTAAATAACATAACATTATAACTGAATGCATGACGAGTGACTGGATGTGGGGAACCTGGGGGCAGTTTCCCTGACTTTCCCATGGAGTTTTGGTTTGGTGGCGCAAATCATCCCGAGCTGTTTGCTCTGCAGTGTCCTTTTGGTAAAGCAGAGATGGCTAACGTGTGGCCCTCCAGATGTTGATGGTGCTCATGGACTGCAGCTCCCCTCATTCTCTCCTCATGGTGGCTATGCTGGCTGCGGCTGATGCGACTGGCTCTGGAGGGCTGGCAGTTGCCCCTTCCTCTGCCGTGGAGCACCTGCTTGGTGCGGAGAGGAAGGTCTTGGGTCCAGTCCCAGGGGACGCCTCGGGTGGCAGGTGCAGGGACAGGCTGGGCCTTCTGGGCAGGGTGGCCTTTTACCCCCTACCCTTCTTTCTTCCTCCTTGCAGTTGGGGCATGGCCGTCAATGTGTATTCGACATCTGTGACTAGCGAGAACCTGAGTCGCCATGACATGCTAGCATGGGTCAACGATTCCTTGCAGCTCACTTACACCAAGATTGAGCAGCTGTGCTCAGGTACGGAGGCAGGTAGGAGGGAGGGACTGTGGCATGGCTGCCCTGGCATTGCCTTCGTGGCTGGAAGAGATTGGCTGGGCCCAGTCCATTGAGGGGTTTGTTTGCTGGCAATGGTGAGACAGCTGCAAAGAAGATGCCCTAGGGCTGTCAGAATCTCAGAGGCAACATCAGGTGTTGGTGGAGGCCAGTTCCCTTATGTGACTGTATGCATGTGCATCTGCCCTGACAGGAGCTGCCTATTGTCAATTTATGGACATGCTGTTCCCGGGCTGCATCCACCTGAGGAAAGTGAAGTTCCAGGCCAAGCTGGAGCATGAATACATCCACAACTTCAAGGTGCTGCAGGCCGCATTCAAGAAGATGGGCGTGGACAAGGTGGGTCTCTGCTGGATGGGAGGGCAAGGAAAGGATGGCGCCTGCATTGCTCAGGAAGGCCTGTCTTTCCTCTGTCAGCAGCTGGAGCAGCCTTGCCAGTTGCCCTTCTCCTCTTGGGTGGGCTGGCGGAGGAATGTGCTGACAGGGCAGGTCTCTTCCCAGTCTCTATTCATTTTCACTCATTGGCTGTGTGTCTGCACAGAACCCTATTTGCGACAGTCTGGATCCAGCTTAGTATCTTTTGAGGGGAGGAGGAGTGCATCCTGCCCTCGCCTTCAGTGCAGAACAGGCCCAAGCGGTCACAGCTCCTGCCTCCCCACCATATTCTTTCCATTAGACTCTCTTTTCTTTTCCTTTTATTCCTGTCAGATATGAAGCTACTTGCTGGTTTGTTTAATTTAATTCATATCCTGCCTTTCTCCCAGTGCGGGACTCAAGATGACACACAGCATCTTAAAAACAGAATACAATTTTAAAACCTGGAATATGGAAGTTAAAATACAGTTAAACTAACTAATTTAAAAACACTAGTGAAAACAGCATTAAATGGCATTAAAAGGCATTTAGGCTGTTCTTTGTTTTTTTAAATCCTCTTTACTTGTATATTTCTCAGCTCCAATATTTATCCAGTCTTTTCTCACTGCTATATTTTGGATGTATCTTCTTCATTTGCCTCAGGGCTGCACTCCTGCCTTTACTTCTGTTTGTGGAGATCGCTTTTTTCTCCTTCCCCCAGGTGGGCATGCAGCCTGGGTCTGCTATAGCTGGGAGAAGGGCACACATTCTAGGATCTAGGAGTCCAAGTAGACCACAAGTTGAATATGAGTCAACAGAGTGATGTGGCAGCCAAAAGGGCCAATGCAATTTTAGGCTGCATCAATAGAAGTAAAGTATCTAGATCAAGGGAAGTAATAGTGCTACTATATTCTGCTTTGTTCAGGCCCCACCTGGAATACTGTGTCCGGTTCTAGGCACCACAATTAAAAAAGGACATTGAGAAACTGGAGCCATGTGTCCAAAGGAGGGCAACTAAGATGGTGAAGGGTCTGGAAACCATGTCCTATGAAAAACGATTCAGGGAGCTGGGGACGTTTCGCCTGGAGAAAAGAAGGTTAAGGGGTGATATGATAGCCCTGCTTAAATATCTGAAGGGGTGTCACATCGAGGAGGGAACAAGCTTGTTTTCTGCTGCTCCAGAGACTAGGACCCGGAGCAATGGATGCAAGCTCCAGGAAAAGAGATTCCAGCTCAACATTAGGAGGAACTTCCTGACAGTAAGGGACACACTCTTTTCTCTGAGGTTTTGGTGGAGTTTCCTTCTTTAGAAGTCTTTAAACAGAGGATGGATGGCCATCTCTCACAGGGTATGCTTTGATTGAGAGTTCCTGCATGGCAGAAGGGGGTTGGACTGGATGGCCCTTGTGGTCTCTTCCAGCTCTACGATTCTATGATTCTACATTATTGTGCTGTGCCAGCCTTGCCAGGGTTTCATAAGGCAGGTGCTCCAAAATCTCTCTGGCGATCAAATGTTGCCCAGGGTACATGTTTGAGACTGTGTCTGCTTCTGTCATTGACAGGGAGATGGGACATAAATAAATTATTATTATTATTATTATTCTCCTCCTTCTTCTTCGTGGTCTCTGCGAATCACACAAATGGGTTATTCTGCGCCTGCGCAGCAAAGCTCGGAAACTTCTAGAATCTCTGGGCAGAATGCAATGGAACATTTCTGCAACTTTTTGGCGGTAACCCCACCCATCTCTATATAAGGCCCCTAGTGGTCCGCTCCTCTTCAGTTCCTTCATTCCGCCGCACTAGCAGCTCGAGGAACTTCACTACGGCTATCACTTGGACTGAATCTCTGGACTTTGACCTACAGCCTTTCATTGACCATTCTAAAACGGACTTTCCCCTCTTCTCGGACTACGACCTACAGACCGTTAAAGACCTCCACACGGAATTGTCCTTCGGACTCGGCGTTTTTGGCTACGGCCTCTCTCTCGACCCATATTCCAGGTGCCTGCATCCATTGTAAGGCCATGACGTCCCAGGCCCTCAAGAACAGGGACCAAAAATTGAAAGCCTCCCTCTATGAAAAGGTCTTCCAACCAACGGCCTCTGCTTCTGGGGAATCGGCCTCTCAATCGGCCTCCTCTGCTCCCCAAGCCGATAAGGGAGACAAGACCAAGCCATCTAAGAGGAAGCATGGCGACAAACATAAGTCGTCAAGGGATGATGACTCCTCCAGCCGGGCTAGATCAGCTTCTCCCGTTCCGAAGTCTTGCAGGAGGGGACCACCGAGTACAGTGTCAGTACCCCCACTGGACCGTACAGTCACGGCCACCCCGACTCCTGCGTCCATCCCGAGCTCTGTTCCACCACCCTTGGAGCCCAGAGTTGTCATTGCTCCTCATCTTTCCATCCCAGACGAGGACCTCCAAATCGTTACGATTGATCACAGCTCTGAATCGGAGGGAGAGATCCCGGATTCCGATCCACAGGCCTCGCCTCGCAGGCCCAGGTCTAGACCACCTTCTCGATCTCCCTCCAAGGCTCCGCATAGGCTGCACTTTCCCTCACGTCAGGATAGAGTCGCCCTCGGTACGGAAGCAGATGAGGCTCTGGATCAAGAACTCCAGGAGTGCAACCTGCCAGATTCTGACCTAATGGACACTTATCCTGACTTGGTGTATGACCACCACACCAAGCAATACTTCCTGCCCGTGGATGCTACCCATCTCCGCAGACGTTTCCCGGGCCCGACGAGATCCAAGGCCTGTTCTCCAAGACACCAGGCCATCTTCTCCAAGTTGGATGACTTGTTGATGCCTCATCATCCTTCGGATAGAGACCTTTCACCAGCCAGTCGACCTCGGAGTAGGTCAGTCTCTAGATCACCGTCTCGTTCACGTTCGCCGTCGCCCTTTCCGGCAGATGACCAGCCCTACACCTTTGGTGTTCCAGATGCTCCATCTCCATCGGATGACGTCAGGTCCTTCTCCGACAGGATCATCCGGATGGCGGACGCTTTGAAGCTGGTGGTCTCCCACCCAGAGGATGATGCCCTTGATCCGGTGGAGAGACGAATCCATGGCTGTGCCCCGGTGCCTCCCTCACTGGCATTTCTGCCCTCTTTGGACAAGATTGCCAAGCGGTCCTGGGACACCCCAGCAACTATCTCTTCCACTTCCAGAAAGATCGAGAACCTATATAGAGTAACACCATCTGGACCCTCGTGGCTCTTTAACCACCCAAAGCCCAACTCGGCTATTGTAGAGGGTTCACAGACGACTTTCACTCCCTGTCAGGCCTCCTCTCCGATGGATAAGGAAGGCAAGAAAATTGGTGGGCTAGTGAAGAAGTTCTATGCCTCAGCTGCGCTTGGCATCAAGATCGCCAACTATGCAGCATGTATGGGGGCCTACGTGCAACTCTTAATGGAAAAGATGGATTCTACCATCAGTGAGCTTCCTGATGATAAGAAAAGGATTATGACGGCCCTACGGAACGAGGTCCATCTAGTTGGCGGTCAACAGATGATTTCCGCCAGGCATTCAACTGACTGCGCCTCTAAAATCCTGTCTGGCTCTATAGCCCTCAGGCGCCACGCATGGTTACGCTCTTCGGACCTCACCCTGCAGGCGAGATCCGCAATTGAAGACATGCCCTTTGATAATTCGGGCTTATTTAATAAAGAGACTGATGAAAAGCTGAGCTTCCGCTACCGCATGAAGACCGTGGTACGGAAACACAGTATGTCTTCCTCGTCCAAGTCACTAAGGATGAGATATGGTAGCCGGCATCCATGGTACCCGCAGGGGCAGCAGCGGTTTCTGCAGCAGGACCGCCATTACCAGTCTCAAGATAGACCCCCTCAAGGTCGGTCCTCCCAATCCCCTCTGCCCCAAGGCGACCGCCGTCAGTCGTCTCAGCCTAGATATCACCAGGGCTACAAAAAGAAGGACACCAAAGGCAAGCGCAGATTCTGAAAACCCCCAGCGCACTTCGTCATTCATTTCACGGATAGTTTGAGGCCCTTCTTTGACACCTGGGCCTCAATAACCTCAGACTCTTGGGTTTTAGACATAGTCCGACGGGGTTATGCCCTTGAGTTTTTAGAGCTCCCTCCCATCGGAGCCCTTAATTCCACCTTACCCTCGGACACCCTTCTCAACAAAGTGCGCTCCCTCTTAGACAAAGGGACCATCGAGCCCGTGGACCCTGCTAGAGCACGTTATTGTTTCTTCTCTAGATACTTTACGGTCCCCAAGAGGGACTTTGGACGTAGACCTATCCTGGACTTGCGCCATCTGAATGCTTGCATTGTTTACAGACGCTTCAGGGTGGTAACCCTTGCTTCTATTCTACCGTTATTGCAGAAAGACGCCTGGTTCGCCACTTTAGATTTGAAGGACGCTTATTTTCATATTTCCATCAGAGAGAATCACCGCCGGTTCCTCGCCTTCGCCGTCGGGACCGACATCTTCCAATACAAAGTCCTCCCGTTTGGCCTGTCCTCGGCACCAAGAGTTTTCACAAAGTGCATGGCCCCGGTGGTGGCCTATCTTCGCCCAAGAGGAATAACGGTCTTCCCCTATTTGGACGATTGGCTGTTCACTGCACCGTCCCGTGCATCGCTGAGTCAGGACGTGCAGTTTTCCCTGTCTCTTCTGAATGCCTTGGGACTTCAGGTCAACATGGAAACACCTCTCTCCGTCAAAAAGACTGGACTTCATCGGAACGACCTTGGATTCGGAGACGGCCAAAGCCTTTCTCCCATGGACGAGGTTCGAATCACTGGTGTCCGCGTTACGAAACTGTCTCTCCCGAAGGAAGATCCGGGTTCATGCAGTCCAGGTCGCCATGGGTCACCTGGCCTCCACAACCTTCATCACCCCATGGGCCAGACTCTGCTTCAGACCTCTCCAATCCTGATACCTGTCCGTTTTCGACCCCGTACAGGATTCACCACGAAAGATCCTTACTGTCCTGAGAAAAGTTCGGAAGTCGCTCCGGTGGTGGCTCAAGCCCGAGAACGTCTGTGTCAGTATGCCATTTGCTCCTCCGCATCCGGACATCACCTTAACGACGGATGCATCTCTCCAGGGTTGGGGCGCCCATGTTCAAGGCCTTTCCATCAAGGACAAGTGGTCCCCGTCGGAGGCCGCTCTCCACATAAACGCATTGGAAATGCTGGCAGTGGAAAAGTCCTTCAAGGCCTTTTGCACCCTCCTCGCCAACAAGGTGGTGCTTCTCCTCACAGACAATACTACTACAATGTACTACCTCAACAAACAAGGAGGTACGAAGTCGAGGACGCTTCTAGAGATAACGCTCCGCGTCTGGGATTGGTGCATCACCCACAGCATCTGCCTACAGTGCATCCATTTGCCGGGAGATCAGAACGGCCAAGCAGACCAGCTCAGCTGGTCCCTGACAACTTGCCACGAATGGAGGCTCCATCTGGAGGTGGTCGACAGCCTATTTCGCCGTTGGGGTTCACCGACACTGGACCTCTTCGCCTCCCCCCAAAACTCCCACACTTGGGAATTTTGCTCTCGAATGAGGGGACCGGGCTCAAGAGGGGACGCCTTCCAACTCCGTTGGACACAAGGTCTGCTGTACGCCTTCCCTCCCTTCCCGTTATTGACCAGGGTCCTGTCAAAGATTATGACAGACCGTGCCACTGTGATCCTGGTCACTCCATGGTGGCCGAGACAGTCTTGGTTCGCCCCATTGCTGCACCTGTCAGGGAACACATTTCTCCGGCTCGAGCACCGGCCCAATCTCCTCTCCATCCAGAACGGACTGATTCTCCACCCCGATATGGACTCTCTCCCATTGGTAGCATGGAGGATCCAGTATTGACATCTCTCTCTGCAGGCATTAAGGATATTATTATGGCAGCTCAAAAGCCCTCAACTCGTAGGGCTTATGGCTACAAGTGGGGCAAATTTGTGGACTTTCTTAGGGACAGAGATATTGTACCAGCCCGGGTTTCTATCTCGATAGTTTTGGACTTCCTTAAGACTTTGGTTGATTCAGGACAATAATAATAATAATAATAATAATAATAATAATAATAATAACAACAACAACAACAACAACAACAATAATAATAATTTTTATTTTTTACCCCGCCTTTCCATAAAAAATGATCAAGGCGGCTTACAAGGATTAAAACATCACTTAGCGATACAAGATAAAAACAATTATTGTATTACAATTACAATTAGAATATAAAAATTAAAACGTTACTACAAAGTGGGAACAGGAATCAATATAAACCACACGTAACAAGGGCAAGGAGATGAGGAGATGATCAAGTTTAACTGGTCCAAGGTCGGTAGGGGAAAAAAAAGGGGGAGAGAGAAACAGAATGAATTGGCTAAGGTGGGAATGCCAACCGGAATAAGTACGTTTTTAACTATCCCTTAACTCCATCAAGGGTTATTTATCGGCCATTTCCTCCCACTACTCGTTTGGTGACAAACCCTCCTTGTTTAGGAACCCCTTGGTCAAGAGGTTTCTGAGGGGCTTTAATAATCTGCACCCACCTTGTTCTTCCCCCGCTCCGGCTTGGAACTTAGACTTGGTACTCTCAAAACTGACCTCCAAGCCGTTTGAGCCGGATCTCAGGCTGTTGACATGGAAAACGGCCTTCTTGGTAGCCATTACTTCTGCCCGACGAGCTGGGGAACTGTGTGCTCTGCGGGCTGATCAGCCCTTTCTCCATTTCCACAAGGACAAGGTGGTGCTCCAAACTGACATCACCTTCCTGCCTAAGGTGGTGTCAGCCTTCCACTTAAACCAAGATACCGTGCTCCCTACCTTGGCCCCGAACCCAAGCTCTGATGAGGAGCGTCGGATTCACTCTTTGGATGTTAGAAGGGCTTTAGCCTTTTACCTCGATAGGACCTTGGGCTCAAGGCTATCCAACAGACTCTTTGTGTGCTACTCCCAGACTAAAAAAGGGTTGCCTATGTCACCGCAAAGATTCTCTAAGTGGGTTACAAGTACCATCCACTTATGCTATGAGTTGGCAGGCACTCCTGTACCAGAGAGGGTTCGGGCTCATGCAACTAGGGCGGTAGCAACATCCTCCGCTTTTTTGATGGGCATTCCTTTGGAGGATGTCTGCAGGGCTGCTACCTGGTCCCAGCCTTTAACATTTATCAGATATTATAGGCTGGATGCCAGGGATAGGCAGAGAGCAGTCTTTGGGAGGGCAGTGTTACTTTCAGGGTTACATTGAACACACTTGACACTGCTGTTGTTGACGTTAATTGTTTATTACCTGTTATTAAAGTTTGTTTGAATTTGCACATGAACACTCCCGCCTCCTTTGACTTAAGCTTGCCAGTCTAACCCATTTGTGTGATTCGCAGAGACCACGAAGACGAAGGACAGGTTGCTCACCTGTAACTGTGTTTCTTCGAGTGGTCATCTGCGAATTCACACAAACCCACCCATCCTTCCCCTCAGTGTCCTGCTCTTTGCCTTGCTTACGTACCGTCGCACTGTTTGCGGCTCATTCGGAACTGAAGAGGAGCGGACCGCTAGGGGCCTTATATAGGGATGGGCCGGGTTACCGCCAAAAAGTTGCAGAAATGTTACATTGCATTCTGCCCAGAGATTCTAGAAGTTTCCGAGCTTTGCTGCGCAGGCGCAGAATAACCCGTTTGTGTGAATTCGCAGATGACCACTCGAAGAAACACAGTTACAGGTGAGCAACCTGTCCTTCTTGCCCCTGCCTTGCTTCTGTCAGTATAATTGCTAACACGTGACCCATTGTGGCTCAAGCCGTCAGGGAGCCATCAAGGGGCTCCTCTGGCTTTGCCCCAACACCATCCTCTGCAGGGCTTTGCCCATCCTTGGGAGCGTCTTTGGTGCCAGCTGCACCTGCCACTGCTTTGGATTGACTACATCGATCCCGTTTCCTAGGCGGGTATCTGCTCCTGTTCTGGCTTCTTCAGTGTTGGTGTTGCTGCAGTAACAGAAGCGACCCACACCCCTTTATCTCTTTCTGATGAAATCCAAGCAAAGGGAGGCATAACTAAGGCACTGTCTCAGGAGTATCATCTTGGCCTGAAGATGTTGCAGTGTTCCATCTCTGCAATGCCTGGCCTTGCTTGACCCAGCCATTCTTTTCGGTTGTCTTTTAAGACTAACATGTGTCTCAAGTTTTCTCTGTTCAGATTAAGAGCAGAAGTGGACAGAATTCAGCCTGTAAGGTACATTCATTCTTTTTGTGCCCCTCTCAGTGCTCCTACTTGGCAGAACTATATGGGAGTGCACACATAATTCATGGCTTATACTGTTCTCTATGAAGCGATGGCTTCATGAGCCACATACCCCACACAACGCCTTGCCAGCTTCTCTGCCTGTCCCTCCCTCCCTCTGTCTCCTTTTATCAGCTGCTGCACATGAACCATTAGAGACGGAGCAGGAAGGCAGGATTTATAGACCACCCTGAAAGTGTGCACTGAGAGATGAGTTGAGGTGCCTGCCCAAATGCTAGCATAGCTCTGGAAAATTCCAGAATGCAGGTCCAACATGGTGGCATGGAAGATTCACATTGTCTCTGTGTCTCCTTGGGTCTTCTAGTGCAGACTATAGACTCGGGGACTAGAAAACATGCCAGTGAACAAGAGACTTCATTGGTAGGGATCACAGCCATGCACTTTTGCTTGCAGTTTTTGAATGAGAGGCCTTAGCAAGGAGGTATGTAGCAGCCTATGTGACTGCAACATTATTCCTAATGAGTGCCCTTCTTCCATGAAATGGGCACTAGAACCTGCCAATTGCATGAATTTTGGTATCAGGGCCTTCAGAAGTGATAGACAGAGTCCTTGAAAGTTAATAATAATATTAATAATAATAAATTTTATTTATATCTCCCGCTTCTCCCTTTGGATCGAAGCGGGATTACAGCAGGAAAAACATCATAAAATACATATAAAATACGTCAATCAAAAATAAAAAGGGGAAGAGATGTTACAGTATTGCTCACAGTTGTAAGAATGGAGTCATCATATTCAGATGTTCAAAATCAGATTAGAGGTGATCCGTTGGATAGCTCTGCCAGAAGAGATCCGTCTTCAATGCCCTTTTGAAGGCTTCCAAAGAAGGTATAAGACGGATCTCTTCCGGTAAGTTGTTCCAAAATCTAGGGGCCGTGGCAGAAAACGTTTTACAAGAGGTGGTTTTCAACCTGGTTTTGGGTTGTTCTAATATCTTTGTGCCAGATGTCCTGAGAGTGCGGGGCAGATTGTGTAGGGAGAGGCGTTCCCTCAAGTAACTTGGGCCCAGGCCATGTAGGGCTTTATAGGTAATAACCGACACCTTGTATTGCGCCCGGAAGCTAATAGGCAGCCAATGTAGAGATTTCAACACCGGTGTAATGTGCTCTGATCTCGGTGTCTTGGTGATCAGTCTGGCTTCAGCATTCTGAATCAGTTGGAGCTTCCGAACTTGGTACAAAGGCAGCCCCATGTAGAGCGCATTACAGAAATCTAGTCGAGAGGTTACCAGCGCATGTACTACTGTTTGAAGGTCCCCCTGAGCCAGGTAGGGACACAGTTGGCATATCAGCTGAAGTAGACACCATGCACTCCTGGCTATTGCCTCCACCTGAGATGTCAACTGTAGAGATGAGTCCAGGACTACTCCAAACTGAGGACTTCATTCTTCAGGGGGAGTTTGACCCCGTCAAGGATGGGTTGGGAAATCTCCTTCTCCAGACCAGGGGCACCTATCGCGAGCACTTCCGTTTTCTCTGGATTCAGCTTGAGTTTGCTTTCCCTTATCCAGCCCAGAGGAGAGATGCCGTCCTTAGCCACTGCAACAGTCAGAGACATAGAGAAGTAGATTTGAGTGTCATCGGCATATTGATAACACCGGACCCCATGTCTCCAGATGATCTCTCCCAGCAGCTTCATGTAAATGTTAAAAAGCATGGCGGACAGAATGGCAGCCTGAGGGACACCAGGTGTCAGTTCCCTTTTACGAGAACAACTGTCCCCCAGCATCATCATCTGGAATCTGCCCAAGAAGTGGGACCGGAACCACTGGAACGCAGTGCCCCCAATACCTAACCCCCTCAGGCGTTCCAGAAGGATACCATGGTCAATAGTATCGAATGCCGCTGAAATGTCCAAGAGCACCAACAGGGTCACACTTCCCCTGTCGATGCCCAGACAGAGATCATTGACTAAGGCGACCATGGCTGTCTCCACTCCATATCCCGCCCTAAAGCCAGTTTGAAATGGGTCCAGATAATCGGCTTCATCCAAGACAGCCTGGAGTTGGAAGTGGGAGTTGTCTGATGGATCACTCAAAGCGTCCATCTGGTCCCATTTCTTGTTCTTTTCTGGTGTTTTCTGAAAGGCCTTCGGCCCCCATCATAGGCCCTGGCTCAGTTTTCTACAACTCAGAACTTCATTATGGGTTGCCTCTCAGGAGTTCACTTTTAATATGCCAGAACATTGAAGAAATATACGTGAATCCGTGCAGCCAGAGCAGTGCAGAAACAGAGATTACATTTTCCCAGTGGTCCAGAGCTATGGACTGGCTTTGTGGCCCTGAGGGCTAAATGACAGAGAAAGGCTAGAGAGGTAAAAGGGATTTTTCAGAAAGAGAGACTTGAGTCAGTCTTTGTAAAACGGTCAGTGTTTTACTGTTGACTGCATGGGCTACTACTTTGGCCAGAAATCTGGCTTATGCCTTCTTACCTATTCACATATTTCCTCATCCTAAGCTTCTAGGAGAATAGTAGCTTTGCTCCTCCTGGAAATGGAGTGCAGGCATTTAAAAAGTTTTAAAAGGACAGGCTGGGATGTTGCATTGTTTTAAAGTGTTTAAACACTTTTATCTTTTAACTGCATTTTATTCTTATAACATGCAATCTGTTTTAATGTTGTAGTCATTTAATTCTATTTTAATGCATCACTTTTGTATGTTTTAATTGAACTGTTGTTTTTTTTTAATGTAAGCCACTCAGAGTCTCAGTTTTGGGGAAATGGTGGTCTGATGATGATGATGATGATGATGATGATGATATCTCTTGAGACTTCCTGCACTTTCTGTATATATCCTGATGCTCTGTATGAAGAAAGATAGTGGTGATGGTGGTGGGGAGTGTGAACAAGAGTGTTTGCCAATGGGGGGCTGAAAAGCAGCCGGTCTCAGCTAAGTGTCTCTTCTTCTCCCTCCCTGGACTTGTCCTCCCTGCAGATCATCCCGGTGGAGAGGTTGGTGAAGGGGAAGTTCCAGGACAACTTTGAGTTCATTCAGTGGTTTAAGAAATTCTTCGACGCCAACTACGATGGGAAGGAGTATAACCCACTGCTGGCAAGGCAAGGCCAGGATGTGGCCCCCTCTCCAAACCCAGGTGATCAGATCTTCAACAAACCCAAGAAACCCATTGGCACTGCAGGTAATGTTGCTAGGGACAGGCGGCTCCCTCTCCAGGATCCAGCTTCTAGCATGACCTCAGCTTCCTGGCATCAAGCTTGGCAACACCAGGGACGGAGGGAGGGAAATTGAAGAGCCCTGCTCTTTAGCCCTTGGAGAGGGCATCTGGGCAGCCTGTCCCTTCCTCCACTGAGCTGGCTGTGGGAATACCAAGGATTATGGCTCCCTTCCCTGCATGTGGCTTGACGCTGCTTGCTTGTAGGGTGGAAAGGCCAGTGGGGCTGGAGCGGTCAGTGCCTGCATAAGAGGAGTGGAGGGCAGAGTCAGGGCCCTGTCTTTTTCTGGTGACATAAAGCATACAGGGGCCCTGATCTGGGCCAGTCTCCCTCTTGTCTGTCACCTGTGTGGTACTTTCCCCACATACACAGATGTGCACCTCGAATGCCTTAGACTCTCCCTGGTGGTGCATGCGGCTGGTCAGCAGAAGAGCCCAGAGTAACTTTTCCCTCTTCCTCCCTTTCTCTCCTTGGCTTCTTCCTACAGTTCCGCAAAGAATCTCCCCCACGGGTCCCAAGAATCAAGGCCGAATGAACATCACCCCCAGCAATATTGTGCGGAAAAATCCTCCTTTGGCCCGGAATGGGGGCAGTGAAGCAGACGCTCAGATCCTGGAATTAAACCAGCAGGTGCGTCGAGGAGGGTGGGTTGCATCTTGGTTGCCTTTGCCATCTTGGTTGCATACATTGACACCCCCCCCCCCCAATATGAGTTGGCAGCGAGCCTTTGTGTGTTCTGTTTTTTTCCCCCCCAAATCATTTTTAGTAACAACTTGTGTGTGTTTTTGAAGTAGTCTCCTATCTGCCCGCAACCCTCTCTGGGTGACTAAGGGGGCTTTTGAGGAATGAATTGCTCTTCTAAGAACTGAAGTGGGCAGGAATTCTTTTGTCTCTGTTCCATTGGGCTGAGTGGACAGGGAGCGAGGAAAGGGTGAGAGTGGTGAAGGAGAGCCTCTTTAGGTAGATTGCTGTTTTCTGTTTAGCTTGGGGATGGTGCCCTAGGTTCTTCACAATGCCCCTGTAAAGCAGGGTCAACTTAAGGAAGGGGAAAGAGCCCTGAGGCCAGATCAGGCCAAAAGGCCCACCAGGAACTATGGAGGAGAGCACAAGGATCATCTGATTCAATCCTTCTGGCTTGCATCTGGTTCAGTGGGTTTCAACCTTTGGTGCTCCCAACTACAACTCCCGCAGTCTATCAGCCTTGGACATGCTGGCAGAGGCTCCAGAAGTGCACTGCTCCTAGCTGCTGGTACCACAGGAGCTGGGGGTTCCCTGCGGGAGTAGACCCCTACCCTGGCGCTCTCCAGATCCCTGGCTGGAGGACAGCCAGCTGGGGGATTGTGGGAGTTGTGGTCCTAGTGCGAACATGATACCACACCAGCTCTCTACTAGCTGGTTGATTCCTTCCTCCCAGTGCTCTGTGGACAGCGCCCCTCTCCCAGTGCCCCAGTTCATCACAGTCCAGGCCTGTCTCTTCCCAGCCACACAACCAGTGGGTTCTGGGGATCCTGCCCAGTTCCTGCTGGGCCAGCCTCTAGTCCTTTCCTGGGGGTCGCAGCCCTTCTCCTTGGGAAGGCTGGGAAGCCTTTAGTTCCAGCCCATTTTGAGGAACTGAAATAAAGGCCTTTGAGTGAGCTGTTCTGCTTTTTTCCTTGGTTTAAAATTAATGGTTTAAAAGTGATTTTAACTTTGTTGATAGTTTTGGGTGGTTTTAATCACAGCTTAGAGTGTGTTTAATCATATTTGTTTCTATTTGTAATTTTCTCTGTTTCATAATCTACCCTGAGTCCCTGTTTGGGGAAAAAGTGGACTATAAATAATGGATGGAAGGAAGGAACCTAGTTAGTTAGTTAGTTAGTTAGTTAGTTAGTTGGCAGGAGGGGATGCTGTGCTGAAGCCCTCTCTGCCATTTTGGCTCTCTGGCTCCTGTTTGGTCAGTTTGGCTGCAGCCCTGGCCAATATAGCTGAGTCTTCTTGGTATTTTGCTCAAGGGAGGATGGCTGCAGATAAGGAAAGTCTTTGGTCCAGGAGGAATTCTCCCAGGTTGCAGCATTCAGGCTAAGGAACCCTAGGAAAGCAGTGGGCAGAAGCTTTGCAGCCTCAGCTGAGGATACTCAGGGGGGAAGTGGGGGTGCTTTCTTACAATCCTAAACTCCTTGTAGGGTTGTTTTTTAGGAGAGCTTGGTTGTGCCTTCCCTGAGACCCTGGTCCTGAAAGTGCAAACTATGAGAGCAAGTATGCGCTCGCCTACCTCAGGGTGACCTGCTTTTCCCTGGCTGCCCAAACATGCCCCCTTGGGAAGAGAAATGGAGCCAGCCATCCTCCCCTTGGCACACTGAAGCTTTTTTTAGCGTTATTTATCTATTTATTGAATTTCTATTCTGCCTTTCTCCTGAGATGGGATTTAAGGCACCTTACAATAATTTAAACAACAAACAACAACTTGAAGCTAAAATGTTAGTTTACAAAAGTTTAAAAAGAGCTGAGTATCAATATTACTTATGAAATTATTAAAAACAGGAAAAACACACATTTAAAACATAATTACCAGAGTGAAAGATTAAGAATACTGCACCGCACTTTGTATCATATATGCTGCTGCTCCATCATTCAAGCCTTGAAGCGGTGTCTGAAGGAAAGGGTCTTCTGCTGGTGGCCCATGGAGGGAGGTGTTCCACGGAAGGGACTTCTGCAGCCTGGGAGCAGCAGCCGCAGAGAAGGCTCACCCAACACAGAGAAAGCCCTCCTCTTGTATGCCGCCATTGATATGTTGCCTGGAGCCCACGTCTTGAATAAAAGGCAGGGATTTGTGGCTTTGATGAATATGTTCTTTCTAAGAACCTCTGTGTCCTCCAGCATGACTCTATGGCCATCTTTCACAAGAGTTTGCACTGGAGAACCACTGTTTTTTTACCAGAGAGAACACTACTCTAGGAATCTCTGGATCCTCCAAGTGTTATTCTCTGGTCAACATCCAGAATTATGCTGGAGGACCTATAAATGCTTAAAGCAGTGTTCTCTCTAGGAATCTCTAAGTTTTTGATGTGTGGTTTCCCCACTTCCATGGGGGCCCTGCATCCCTATCCCTAGTGAATGTATAAAGAAAGAGGAAATGAGATGAACTCTCCGTCGCATCCCCTGCACACATCCTGCTAAAGGCTGCCTATCGAGAGACCTCTCAGCTGCAAGGGGCCAGTCGGATTCAGTGTCTGTTGAGAGGGGCTAATCTTTGAAACCGCTTTCTGGCTTGTCTTTCCTGGTGATGCAGTTGATGGACCTGAAGTTGACAGTGGATGGCCTGGAGAAAGAGCGCGACTTCTACTTCAGCAAATTGCGAGACATTGAGCTGATCTGCCAGGAGCACGAGAGCGAGAACAGCCCCATCATTGCAGGCATCATCAACATCCTGTATGCCACAGAGGTCAGTGCCCAGGGGTCAGGGGCACAGCAGCTCAGCAGCTCTTGGGGGGGAAAGGGAGGGAGGGAGGGGCTGGATGTAGGGTTGCCAGGTGAAGCCAGGGACAGGGCTTCTGTCCCTTTAATAGTTGTGATGTGGCTTGTCATGCAACAATAGAAGGGACAGGAGCCTTGCCCCTTACTTCACCCGGCAATCCTAAATGGGAAGGTCCAGAGGAAAAGAGCGGCTTTGCCAGGGCCCCTTCTAGCGCTCCTTCTCTTCTCACAGGAAGGCTTTGCCCCCCCAGAGGACGATGAACTGGACGAAACCCACCAAGAAGATCAGGATGAGTACTAGCTGTGTGTGCGCACGTCCACACATTTTGCTCGCTGTCCCGCCATGAGAGACCGCCCCACGCTCCTCACTGACCATGGACGTTTTAAGGTTTCGCATTGTACAACCTCGTCCTGCACAGTCACACATTATAACCGGTTTCTACCGACACAAGAGGCCCACGGTGATTTCTGTCTGTTGTGCAAATCCCGCAGGGAACCCCCAGCTCCTGTGGTACCTAGGCATCAGTAGAGGGAGGCGATCAGCACTGTAAATAGGCCTGTGGGGGCGGCAGGGGGATGGACGGACGCCTGGTCCGACGCCCCAGGCTCCCTTCTTCCCCCTCCTTGCCCTGTCCCATCCCATCCCACCCCATCTTCCTTATTTATTGATTTCAGTTGTCTTGGGTGTGAGCGCTCCCAATCGCTTGTATTATATTGAGAGACAAATTCTTTGTATATTTTTCCGTACTGGATTTCACTAGCACTTTGCCTGTCATGTTCATGCTGAGCCAAGCAAAGCGGTGGCCCCCTTCTTGCTTTGGCAATGCCATGAGAATCAGGGAGGCCAAGCTCAGCACTGGATGCTTCCTCAGCAGGTGGCTGCAAGGAGGGAAGGGGGCAGTGGTTGGGGAGAAGAGTTAGACTTGGAGTATTTATTTATTGGTGGGGTGGGGCAGGGAAGGGGGACTTCAACGATGCTGCTGAGAAGGTGACTTTCCCAGGCGCCTTTACCTGACATATCGAGCGGAAGGAAGAGGAATGGTTCCGTCTGGGGCTTGGCTGGGCTGACCTGGGGACATGCCAGGCTAGGAACTGAGAAGGGCGGCTGGAGGCTCCCACCCAGGAACGTTCTGTTCTCCATCATCATCTCTCTTGAGTTCCACCCGATGTACTTGGGACGGGCCAGAGGAGCAGCTCAGACCTCACCCCTGGTTCCCGCCCGACCAAGATTTAGTTTCATGCGGTTTTGACAAAAGGGCCACACCGGCTCTGCCTTGACCCAGTTCCTCGTTTGCATTGCTTGTTCGATCACAGACACCGGTGTGCAAAGCCTGCATCTGTGTTGCGTTTTATTTAAAATAAACTTGTGTGGTTAAAAACAAAAAGATCTGTCCCATGGTGTCTGTGCTGCAAAGTCTTACTTGCCCTCTTAAGAGCAGGGCTGGCTGGAAGTCCTGCCACAAAAGGCCCCCACGTAGCATTCAGGGACAGCAGCTGTAGGACAGAGGGGTGTTTGGGCCAGGAGAGCAGCCTCCTTTTCCTGCAGGCAACTCCTCCTGTTGGCATTGGGGTGTCTTTGTGTGTGTTCAGGATTTCTGTCACTGACTCTGGTCTTCAGGGAAGAAAAGGGAGGCCACATCATGTGTGAAAAGCCAGAGCCATGGAAAAGAATTGGCTGCCCTTCCACCCAGCCTGGCTTTTCCTTTTCTTGGGATAGAATTTTGTCATGGCCTTTGGCTAGTACAATAAATGTTAACTTGACTTGGGATAGAAGGCCCTCTTTGCTGCTTTTGTATCCTGCCTGGACTTTGTTTTAGCTGCATCAATCCTGTCCTCTTCCTTAGTCCAGGTTGGGTTCTTCTTCCAAGCAGCCTGATCACAAGCTCCCTCACTTGTCCTTCTCCACCGTTTTGACTTGGCAGCCCCATTACAAAAGACACAGGAGGCTGAGGGTAAGCCATTCCCTCCTACCCTTCAGTTTGACCACTGAGCTGGCATGGTTGGCACCAGCAGAAGGGCATTAAAGCAGTGGTCATCGTTTCAGGCTGGGTAGTTTAATCACAGCAGAAGCAACGGGAGCCTATAGCAGTGTTTCTCAGACTTTGATCCTCCAGGAGTTTCAGACTTCAACACTGTTTTTTTATACACGGATTCAAGCATCCAGTTTGAAAATGTTCAAAAAAAGTATACATTTCAAATATCACACCTTGGTTTTCTAATTTTTATATGGGACAATTTTGCTATGCTCTATTAAATGGGACTTGAGCATCCATGGATTTTGTTATCCACGGGAGATCTTGGAACCAAACCCCAGCAGATAACAAGGGCCCACTGTAGTAGTAATAATAATAATAATAATAATAATAATAATGTAAAACTTTTGACATCCCATTTTTTGTTAAAACAAAGCAGTGGGCAACATTAAAATGATGTGACGATATATACAATATCCCCCCCCCCCTTTAAAAAAGGATTAAACAGTTCTAAAAATTACTGGCCATCTTCCAGAAGAGGCTGCGCTGGAGAAGCGAGATGTTTGTGGGTTTGGCTAATATGTTCTCCAGAAATCTCTAGGCCCTGCAGCCCAACTCTGCCAGGCGCTGACCACAGAGTTGCACTGACAGCCTGGAGAGGCTTAGAAAGGTGTTCTCTTTGGTGAAAAGAATAGTGTTTCTTTATCTGTAGATTTTCCACATTCACAGGGGCCCTTCATCCCTGACCCCAGCACATAGCGAGGGAGCGCTGTACAATGCCTCTTTGCGCATAGCAAATGTAGTATGTTGTTGTGTGGATGTTGATCTTTCTAGCCTTCCAGTACAGATGTCATTCTGGAACAGCCGGAGTGCATAAGATCCGATCATATCAAACCCCAGTTAAACCCAGGCTCCAGTTAAATCCACCTTCCACATTAATCTATGAAGATCACATATAAACACCCAGTTAATGAGACAAGCGATGGGGCTGAGAGCAGTCAATACGCCAACCTCTACCCTGTGAGTTTGGGAGGAAGCTCCCTGAGGGGCATATTCAAAAGGAAAATGATCCACAGGGTTACCAAGACATCCTTATCTTAGGGAGCTGGGGATGTTTAGCCTGGAGAAGAGACGGCCAAGAGGTGATATGATCGCCTTTTTTAAGCATTTGAAGGGATGTCAGATTGAGGAGGGAGCAAGCTTGTTTTCTGCTGCTCCAGAGAAGAGGACCCAATGGAGCAATGGAGGCAAGCTCCAGGAGAAGAGATTCCAGCTCAAGGTTAGGAGGAACTTCCTGACAGTCAGACAGAGCTGTTCAACAGTGGAAAACAATGCTGCCTTGGAGTACAGTGGAGTCTCCTGCTTTGGAGGACTTTAAGCAGAGGCTTAAGGGGGATGCTTTGAGAGTCGGAGGCAATGGATGCAAACTGCAGGAGAAGAGACTCCACTAAAACGTTAGGAGGAACTTCCTGAGAGCAAGAGATGTTTCCCTCAGAGATTGCGGCAGAGCCTCCTTCCCTGGAGCTGGCCTTTGAGCAAAGGCTGGATGGCCATCTGCCAAGGGTGAGGCTTGGATTGAGAGTTCCTGCATGGCTAGGCTGGGTCAGGGCCCTTCTGTGATGCATCTGGACCGGAAAAATAACCCTTTCTGGCTCAAGGCTATGGAATTCTGGGAGTTGGCGTTTGTTGTGGGCTCAGAGTGAAGCAGAGCTCCGCTCTAGGTCCCACAACAAACTCCAGCCCCCAGAATTCCATAGCCTTGAGCCAGGATGCTTAAAGTGGTGCCAAACCGGGTTATTCCTCCAGTGCGGATGCAGCCCAAGTGTGACAATGCGAATCATCTCACATTCTGGGTTTGTTATTCACGCTGGAGCCGCATTACAGGTCACAGGAGCATAGAGTTGGAAGAGACCCCAGTTAGGGCCCTGATCCAGCCCCGCCCCCTTCCTCTGCCACGCAGGAACTCTGGGCCAAAGCGTCCCCGATGACAGACGGTGGCCCTCCAGCCTCTGCTTCAAGGCAGCCTCCGAGGGACCATGTCTCCAGACGGAAGAGGCCTCTAGGCTCTGTTTAAAAACCTCCAGAGAAGGAGAGGCCACTTCGACCGCCCCCTTCCGCCGGAAGCCGAGGAGAACTTCCGGGGCTCCATCTGAGGCGAGGGGGCGGGGCCTAGGGGCGGTGTCACGTGGCCTGTGTCGCGGGAGGGGGACGTGGCGCAAAGACGCGTGAGAGGAGGCGGCCCGGCCAATCAGCGTCTCCCAGCATCGGCGGCGTCCAATGGGAAGCCTCGTTTGGCGGGAGCAAAGGCGTGGTCCGCGCATGCGCAGAGAGAGTTTGTGGCTGGCGGGGAGGCGGAGAAGGCAGCGGCGGTGATGGCCGGGGCGACGGGGGCTCCGCGGTGGGAAGTGGTGCGGAAGGCCGGCCGGAGGAGCGCCTCGGGAGGCGGAGGCCCCGCGGGGCGGAAGGCGCTGGGAGAGGCCAACGCGGGGAGAGGCGTCCCTGCCCCGCGTGAGTCCCCTCTGGGCACCTGCTGCCCTTGGCCTTAGGCCCTCCCGACTCTGGAGGCCGAGGCCTGCCTGGCCTTCTCCCGAGGCTGAGAGAGGGGGCCTGGCAGAGCCCTGGCTGGCTCTCCGCACTGGAGCAATGACGCGGCACTCGTTGGCCTTCTGCTTGTGGTTGTGGGTGTCGTCGTTGTGTGCCTTGGAGCCATCTCTGGCTGATGGCAGCCCCGAGGCGGACCGATCCTGGGTTTTCTCGGCAAGGTTTCTTGGGTGTCATCCGTTGAGGCTGAGAGCGTGTGGCCTGCGAAGGGCAGCCAGAGGCTTTCAGGGCCTTTCTGACTTACGGGGACCCTAAGGCAGTGAACCCGTCCTGGGGCTGTAATGGCAAGGTTTGTTCAGAGCAGGCTGAGAGAGTGTGACCTCTTGCCCAAGGTCACCCAGGGAGTTTCCACAGCTGAGCAGAGATCCATCCGAACCTGGTCTCCAGAGCCCTAGTCCAACGCTCAGAAGTCTTGCAGCAGACTGTCTGGCGCTCAGGATCAGGAAAGTAAACACTAAGAGAACAGAAATAACAACCGTAGAAGACCTACAAGAAGTCAAACTAGTTAACAAGGAAATCGAAACAGTTAAAGGGTTCAAACCTTGATCTATACCAGAAGAAGGCAAGGAATGAAAGGGCAGCCATGAAAGAACTGGACAAGAGCCTCAAGTCTAAAGACTGAGCATTAAAGGGAGGATTGTCCGGTCCGTTGTATTCTCTGTCTCCATTTACGGATGAGAGATCTGGGCGGAAAGCTGACAGCGGGGAAAAGGGGAGTCCTTGGGTCAAGCATCGATTGGAATGGAGACTGCAGCCAAGAAGCCAGAAGAAGGCTAAGAATGGGAAGGGCAGCCATGAAAGAACTAGGAAAGAGCCTAAAATGCAAAGATAGACCGTTGAGCACTAAGGTTAGAATCGTCAAAGCCATTGCATTTCCCATCCCATGTACGCATGCGAGAGCTGGACTGCTCATTGGAGATGTGGGGCTGGAGAAGAGGCTGGCCAAGAGATAAACCCAGGGGTCTCCCTGGAAGAAGCCAAGAGGACCAAACTGAGGCTGTCGTACTTTGGCCCCATCATAAGAAAACATGGCTCTCTGGAACAGACAATGATGCTAGAAGAGGTAGAGGGTAGTAGAAAGGTAGGGAGACTCTGTGCCAGATGGATGGATTCAGTCAAGGAGGCCATGGGCCTGAGCAGAGCAGTGGGGCTCTTGGAGATCCTTCACCCACAGGGCTGCCATGGGTCAGAGGTCCAAAACACACTGCAGAAATAATCCAGTTTGAGACCGCTTTAATAGTCCTGGATCAATGCTAGGGAATTCTGGGGGCTTTAGTTTGGTGAGACATTTAGCCTTCTCTGTCAATGCCACAATAAACTACAATTCCCAGGATTCCCTAGTCCTGAGCCAGGGCAGTTAAAATGGTCTCAAACTGGATTATTTCTGCAGTGTGTTTTAGATCCAAGTTGACTGGAAGGCAGTTAACTATGACAACGACGACAACAGCAGCTTCCTCATGGGGTGGGGGTCTGGGAGAGGCCCCTCCTGCCAGGACTGGGCCAGGGTCTGTGTGGAAGGGCCGGGGGGGGGGGATCTTGGGTCTTGTGAGTGGTGCCTGGCTCCCCGCAAAGCATAGCAGGGAACTGGGTCTGGGAAAGCCTCTGCCTTGTTGTATGACACCATGGGTTTCTCGCTGGGAGAAACGCAGGACAGAAGAGAAGTCAATACAATCGGCCCTCTGTATCCACGGATTTTGTTATCCATAGATTCAACCATCCACAATTTGAAAATATTGTTTAAAATATACAAATTCCAAAAAGCAGACCTTGATTTTGCCATTTTATGTAAGGGTCACCTTTTTACTCTGCCACTGTATTAATGGGACCTAAGCATCCATGGGTTTTGGTACCCACTTGTGGTCCTGGAGCTAAACCCCAGTGGACGCCAAGGGCCAACTGTAACAACAACAACGCCACCCCATTCTATATAACGGGACTTGTGCATCCATGGGTTTTGGTATCCATGTGGGGTCCTGGGGCCAAATCCCAGCAGATACTAAGGGCCCACTGTATTGAACCCTGAGCCTTAGTTCAGGTCCCAGACAGCCGTGCCTCTCTGGGGTGCGTTAGATTTGCATCCCTTCCTGCCAGGCAGTGTGCCCCCTTTGTTTTTCTGGGGCCAGCACTCCTCACTTGCCTCTGTTTTGTATCTCCTTTTCCCGCTTTGCCCCCCTTTTAGTTCCTCTGGCTACTTCAGAAACCCTCTTTGAGCTGGGCTTTGAGAAGACAGCGAAGAAACAGAACAAGGAACAAGTGCCACCACCTCCAGGAACCCAGCAGCAGAAGAAGCAAAACACAGGGAAAAATGCCAAGAAAGCACCAGCCACAGACGCAAGACATAAGCAAACAAAATTCCGGACATTGGAGGAGGCTCTGAAGGCGGTGAGTGGCGCTCTGTGCCCTCCCTTGGGGTTGGGAGCATGTGTTTGAGCATAGGAAGCAGATTAGGGGAAAGCCTTGCTCTGGGAATTTTACAGTAGTTTCCTGCTGTGTTGGGCTGAGTGAGCCACATGAGTTGCTAATCCAAAATGTTTGTTGAGTTTGGCATTGTGCTTTAGCACATAGTGGCTAGAATACTGGTGGCTAGTTTGAAACAGAGTACACCCATTGAATCAGTTGCTGAATGTAAGCAAATTTAGTTGATTCAGTGGGTTTACTCTAGTTAGAACTAACAACAGGATTAAGCCAGGAGCCTCTTCACGAAGGTTAGGAGAGATCTGGGAAACTGCAGGTTTCTAATGGTCAGTCCTACTTTTGCAGCCCCCAAAGTCCCCCTCCACTCCTCAACCCCTTATTTTTTAAAACCAACAATTGGTGCAGTTATTGGGCAATGTTCACCCAAAAACTATGCCCAAATGATGCAGAGAAACAATCAGAACTACTCTCTAATCCCAAGCCTGAAGATACTCTTACTTCAGGTATATATCAAGTGGATAAATGGATGACGTAAAACAAACCTGTGTTGTTTCTTTCTTGCCTCCTCCTCCTTTTCTCTGTGGAAGGAGAGCAAGGGAGAAGCGAATTATTATCCAGAGTTACTGTTGTTCACCCCACGGGTGATAAAACCTGGCCATTATTATTATTGTTTTTATTATTTAATATAGTAGGCTTATCTCTTGAAGGGGACATTTTAGAAGATACTGAAGCTTTTTCAAGTTTCTAGATATATAGCAACAGTCTAAAAACCAGGGAAAACCAGTGCCATGTGGTTATTTCTCCCTGTGTGATTTCCCCTCTGCTTGCCTCCCTTAATCTGTGAGCTGGGAATGCATTGGCTCCTCCTTTCTTGGAGTCTGGGAGAAAATGTGTCTCACACGTATCTAATCGAAGAGCCAGTTTTGATCTGGGGAAGGAAGGGAAGGTGCAGTGTTTCAGAGAGGCCCTGTCTTTTCCCTCTCCCACAGCTCCAGGCTTGCAGCAGGTCCAGACAAGTCTTTGCTGACAATCTATGGAGACTGGTCCTCTCTGTTTATTGGCAATTCTGTTTTGGTGTGCTACGGCGGGAGAGAGAACCCTTGGTTGATGTGTCCCCATTGTGATCCCTAAGGGAGTTGCAGGGACCAAGCCATTCCTTTGTTCCTTCTCTGATTTCACACATAGAAGGGCTCTCCATTTAATCCCTGGAAGCATTTCCTCTTTGTTGATCAGGCAGTAGGTGAGATGTAAGACCTCTGCTCGGTTCCCCGGAGGATCATGGAGCAGAGTGAGGTGGCCAGTGGAATGTGGGTTTCCTGTATCTTGTCTCCAGAGATTAGAGTCACTTACAAAGCAGAGTTTCTCCTTCCACCCATGACTGCCACAAAGACTGAAATGCTAGTTCTTGCTTTTTTCCTTCTGTTCATTTGAGTCTCCTTTCCCTCCTCTTGCCAGCTGGATGTGTCAGAACTGCAGAAGGAGCTGGAAAAAAGCCTGAGCATGTTCCCAGAAAATCCTTCCGTGTGGCTCAAAGACCTGGCTGGCTATCTGAACTACAAGCTGCAGTCCCCAAAGAGTGACCCCACCCTCAGCCAGCATCCTCATGGTCAGTGACGCCAGGGCAGTGGCCTTGCCCTCCTTCTGTGGCGGTGGAGGAGGCCTTCTTTCTTGCTTATACATCCAGGAAGGGCAGTCTGTCCACCCAGCATTCTAGATTCCTCTATGTGTTTGTAGATCCTTGCATGGCATTCTGCTGTTGGCATTCAGTGGTTGGTCACTAAAAGGGAGAAATGAAGCTTAATGAATGACACATGGGTAAACTCTTGCCTAAATGATTTAGAATTCTGCATTTAGAACAACCTTGAAGTTGAACAGAATCTTGCACAAAAAATGGGGGTGGGTGATTTCTTCATATTTTCATACTGCAATAGTTTGTTTGGCTGAACATTTCTTTCTTGGAAGTTTAGACAAAAGAGTGAATGTGGAGGTGGGATAGAACTGAAGAGAGAAATTCTGGGCATTGTAGCCAGAGATGTGTAATTTTCCACATACCTGAAAATCTTTGGGTCATTTCTTCCACAGATGTGAACCACAAGTGGCTGGCTTCTCATTCCTTCCTTTTGTGAAAAGCTTGCTTTTTAAAAAAAAAAATCTAGTATTTACCAGTGGCGTCTCCTGCATTACTGTATGTGTCATACAAAATTGGTAGCCCCTGGGTGAGCCATTCGGAGTATTCTGCCTTGGCAATAAGAGAGGCTGTAACTTGAGAGTGGTGGGGAGAGCCCTGGGGACTGGCAGGGCCTGCCTGCTCCCAGCTGTTCCATCCACAATTGGGAGGCCAAAAGCAAGTCTCTTGGCTTGACACTTATATTCTACTCAGGGCCCCTCTCTGTGTTAAGGTGCTCAATAACTGTTAGCAAAGCACATTATCAAAGCCTTGGCCTTCCTCCAGCTGCAGAATACAGCCAGCATGGTTGAAAGGAGCCCTGGTGGCTCAGTGGTTAAAGGCCAGTCCTGCAGCCACAAGGTTGTGAAGTCTGATCCCAGGGGCTCCA
Source organism: Sceloporus occidentalis (assembly GCA_023333645.1). Taxonomy (NCBI): domain Eukaryota; kingdom Metazoa; phylum Chordata; class Lepidosauria; order Squamata; family Phrynosomatidae; genus Sceloporus; species Sceloporus occidentalis. Next base: position 1,054,297 of record JALMGF010000006.1, on the reverse strand, counting down.
GGGTTGACTTAGCCTTCCATTCTTTCGTAGGTTAGTAAAATGAGTCCCCAGCTTGTTGGGTGCAATTAGCTTACATGTTGTAAACCGCTGAGAGAATGCTAGTTCACTGATAAGCGGTATAGAAATGTACTTGCTTATTGCTCTTCTGGCTAGTTGTTTGTTCCTGCCCTCCTTCTGTGGGATGCTTGCAACACCACAAGTAAAACTGGGACTTAATGTCGATTGCAGTAGTGCAGCATGATGGACTGGAATTTTGTAAATGCTGTAGCTTTCTTCTTACAATAGTGTGGTGGGAAAAGGCAAAATATTTGCTGGCTCTTCTGTTATAGCAAGGCAGGGCAAAGTATGGATCTCCAATGTGTTTTTGGGGTAAAACTCCCAGCAGCCATAACCAGTGGTGAGAGATGTTGGGAGTTGCAGTCTAGAAACATCTGGAAGCCTGTACCTTGGCTACCTCTGTAATGTGTATTGGTTCCTCCACTATGCTGTCCTAGTCTTGTTGTTCACACAGGCCTGAAATATTGACTTGAAAATAACTTTTGTACCCACTCACAGAGTCCTACACATCAGAGGTCACGGAGAGGCTCATAGTAAAGGATTAGCTGTTTCTGTGTAACATATAGTTCTCCAGTTCTTGAATCCTGCCAAGGCAGACCATTCTGATGGAAATACAAGAGCAGCATGCCTTGCTCTTTTGCCTCTTCCCATGGCTTGTGGCACACTTCATAGACCACAAGGACCATCCAGTCCAACCCCATTCTGCCATGAAGGAACTCACAATCAAAGCATCCCAGGAGATGACCATCCAGCCTCTGTTTGAAAACCTCCAAAGAAGGAGACTCCCATCACTCTCCTAGGGAGTGTCTTCTGCCGTCAAACAGATCTTACTGTCAGGAAGTTCCTCCTAATGTTGAAGGGGAATCTCTTTTCCGGTAGCTTGAATCCATTGCTCTGGGTCCTGTTCTCTGGAGCAGCAGAAAACAAGCTTGCTCCAACCTCAGTGTGACACCCCTTCAAATATTTAAACAGGGCTATCATGTCATCCCTTAACCTTTCCTTCTTTAGGCTAAACATACTCAGCAGTTCTCCAAGTCTCTCCTCATAAGGCATAGTTTCCATCTTGCGGGTGAGGAAGCAAGGAAATCCCTAGTATACTCTTGCTGGTGTCATCTCTGACTGATGCAGTGACTAGGGATGGCATCTCTCCTCTAAATGCCTGCTTGGAGTCGGTAATGGGCTGGATGAGGGAAAACAGACTCAGTCTGAATCCAGAGAAAACGGAAGTACTTGTGATAGGTTCCCCTGGCCCGGGAAAGGAAATTTGTCCACCTGTCCTGAACGGGGTCATGCTCGCCCTAAAGGACTCAGTTTGCAGTCTGGGGGTGCTTTTGGACTCATCGCTCCACCTGACTTCTCAGGTGGATGCGATGGTCAGAAGCGCCTGTTATCAGCTTCGGCTGATACGCCAGCTGCGACCCTACCTAGGCCAGAGGGACCTTGAAATGGTGGTACATGCCCTGGTAACCTCTCGATTGGATTTCTGTAATGCGCTCTACATGGGGCAACCCTTGTACCAAACCCGGAAGCTTCAATTGTACAGAATATGGCAGCTAGGTTGGTCACTGGACGTTCCAGGGCTAACCATATAACACCTATTCTGCAAGATCTACACTGGCTGCCCATTCGCTTCCGAGCACAATACAAGGTGTTGGTTATTACCTATAAAGCCCTAAATGGCTTGGGCCCAGGGTACTTGGAGGACCGCCTCTCCCCGTACAATCCGCCCCGCACTCTCAGGTCGGTCGGGAAGCATTTGTTGAGGGTCTCGAAGACGAGATATACATCGACCTCACAAAGGGCATTCTCCATCTCAGCCCCGCAGATTTGGAACTCGCTTCCCGATGAGCTCCGTTCCGTCACCTCCCTAGACCTTTTTAGAAAGAAACTCAAGACTTTTCTTTTTCAACAGGCTTTCCCCCAATATGCACATGGTTTTATCCAGCTAGTTTGTATTGGGTTTTAATAGTTTTTAATTGTAATTTTAGTAGTTTTATCATTTGATTATGATTGTAATATGTTATGTTTTATTTTGAATGGATTTGTTTTGTTCTGTTGTACACCGCTTTGATCTATTTTGGAAAAGCGGTCTAGAAATAGACATTATTATTATTATTATTATTATTATTATTATTATTATTCTGTTATCATGGCAGCATTTTAAAATGGGGTGTTGCCAAGAGCCAGGCCAAGTTCCTTCTCAGGGATGTTCTGCTATTTGCACGTAGGACCTCCTCTCCATTCCACTCCTTGTGGATTTTGTTTCTGGACAGGACTGTGGGGAGGCTCTTGAAGCAAACGAGTTCGGTGCATGATGACTGGCATGATTACTTCATATGACCCCAGTATTATGTCTTCCTTGCAGACTATCCCATCTGCCTTATCAACAAAGAGCTGAGGAGTGTCATCAAGTCCCTGCTCTCAAAAGCTGCAGGCGTCCTGGAGCTTTTCTTTGACCACTGTATTTACACAATGTTGCAAGAGCTGGACAAGACCCCTGGTGAGAGCCTGGCAGAGAAGTCCAAAGGGCTTCCACGTGTGCTTCCTTACAAGCAGGGGAGGGGTGGGGGGTTAGCCAAGTGCGACAGATTGGAAACAGGAAAGGCAGGCTAGTCATTTTTCTAGGACGCTGCATGCCCAAAGTGACCAGTGGGACTGAGCAAAGCTGATATGTTCCCTTATTTGTGATTCCCAGTGCTGGACTAGAGAGGGATGTGTGACCGGGAGTGGGAAAGGCTCAAGAGAGGCTATTGAATGGTTGCATGAGTGCAGGCAGTGGGCAAGTTAAAAGTTAATGCCATTCATGGCGGAAGGTTGGAGGCTATGGGAAGGAAGTGGCATTTGCAGGTGGGACCTCCTCCCACAAGTTGCCATTGTTTTGAGGAAAGTAGGAGGCACCCCAGGTAGGGTGATATGCCCTCCCTCCTTCCTGCACTCCTAGTGTAGTTGCACAACAGTTGTGTTGCCTTGCCAGGGGTTCCCGGTAGCTTGAGGGCATTTGCTCCCCAACGTTCTCCCCTACACCGAGGTTCCTAAATCATTTGCCTTGGCACTGTTTCCTTTCAGGGGAGTCACTGCATGGCTACAGGATCTGCATACAGGCTGTGCTCTTGGACAAGCCTCGGGTGGCCACGGCAGATTTGAGCAAGGTGAGTAGCACAGTCACCCTGTGTCCAACCTGGATGGGTGGAATGAGAGAATTAGAAGGGACTGTGAGGGCCATCTTGTCCATCCTTCCCGTCATGCAGGAAATCCACAGTTGAAGCACTCTCAAGAAATGGGTATCCAACCTCGGTTTATAGTCCCCCAAAGGATAGTGTCCACTATCTTCTGAGGCAATCTGTTCTACTGTTAACTTCTTACCATTAAGAAGGCCTTCCTAAAGTTCAGCTGAAATTTCTTTTCTTATAATTTGAATGGATTGGTTTGTGTCCTAGTCTCTGGAGCATCAAAAAACAAGTTGCCTCAATTTTCTACATGAGAAATATTTGAAGATGGCTGTCATATCATCTCCTCTTCTCCAAGCTCAACATACCCAGCTCCCTAAGTTGTTCCTCATAAGGCTTAGTTTCCAGACCTTTAACCTCTTCTGGACATGTTCCAGCTTGTCTGGATCTTGACCTGTAGTGCCCAGGACTGACCACGGTATCCCAGGTGGAGTCTGACAAAGCAGAATAGAGTGATACTGTTACTATTGATGCAGCCTAGAATTGCACCACACTATTGACTCATATTCAGCTCATGTTCAGCTAAGACTCCCAGATCCCTTTTGCATGTATTGTTGTCAAGCCAGATATCTCCCATCCTATATCTGAGCCTTTCCTTTTTCTTCTAAGTTCAGTATCTTACATTTCTCCCTGTTGAAATTCATTTTGTTTGTTCTGGCCTAGTTCTTTAATCTGTTAAGGTCCTTTTGAATTCTGTCCTCTGGGCTATTAGCTATCACTCCTAATTTAGTGTCATCTGCAGATTTGATAAGCATGCCCTCTATTCCATCACCAAGTCATTGAATAGCACTGGCCCCAGGGCAGAACCCTGTGGCAGCCCACTGATCACTTCTCTCCAGGATGAGGAGGGGCCATTGCTGAGTAACCTTTGGATTTGGCTGATCATCCAACTAGAAAAACCCCTATGAAGCCGAGAATTGTCTTGGCTCTTTTAGCAGCTGCATCACTTTGTTGACTCGTGTTTAGTTTGTGGTCAACCAAAACACCTAGATCTTTTTTTACATGCATTTATTTGTGCATTTCATATTTCGTGTCTGAATCTAGTACCTTACATTCATGCCTGTTGTAATTCAAGAAGGGACTATGTAGGTTGCAGAGAGTTGGGTTCTGGAGGGCCCTAAGGATCCATCCCTTTGTCTGTCTTGTTTACCAGCAAGTGATTCTGGAAGCTGGGTGCAGGAGAAGGAAACAGGGCAATATAATGGCAGTAAGGGCCTGGCAAAGTATGACTCATTGTACCTTATTTCAAGATTTTGCTCAAAATCACTTTCTGTGGCCTGGTGGCACAGTGGTTAAATGCCTGTCCTGCAGTCACTCACTCACAAACCATAAGGTTGTGAGTTCAAGACCAGCGAAAGGGCTCACGCTTGACTCAGGCTTGCCTCCTTCCGAGGAGGTCGCTAAAATGAGCCCCCAGATTGTTGGGGGCAATTCGCTTACACTTTGTAAACCACTTTGGGAATGCTTCAGTGCACTGATAAGCGGTGTAGAAATGTACTTGCTATTGCTATTTAGATATGAATGTGTAATAATCATCTTTAAAATATTCAACACAATTTACTCCTGTGATTTATGCTTTAGCTAATGAAGTATAGTGCCCAACTGTCTCCTTCAGCCAGATTCTAAAAATTATAGACTACGTAATATCTAAAATCTAATTTATCCTAGATTCTTTTGACGTGGCGGATAATGTTTGTTTATTTGCAACCCAGGTGGTGTCCTTATCCCCTCACAGTCCTATCACCATGCCTTTTTCTTTTATGACCTGAGGTCTTCTGAATGCATTGGCTGTCATTCTGGGATCTCCTTTTATCAGATCAAGATGGCTACTGGCGTCAGTATGGCTGGCGTTGTTTGGTGTCCCATCCTGCCATTGCTGAAGGGGGTGGATTAGAAGGTCGCTTGTGTGAGGAGCCTTGCAGGCCTTGCTGAGTGGACTATAACTTCTCTTTGAAACTGAAGCCATATCATTGGAGGCTAGGTTTTTCAGTATGCCTAAACCTGTATGGCAAGTGAGCACTCTCTGGCCCTGTGCAAGTAGAGAGATGCTTGTTTGGTGGCTATTTCTAAAAGAGGCAGAAACTGCACATGCTGCACACACACTTCCTGCACATGAAAAGAAGCTGCTGTGGGTCATTGCGCACCTCCCTTTTCTGCAGGGTGTTGCACCTTTAGAGTTAGCTGAGTCCTAAGAACTGTCTGCTTCAGGCATATCTTTCTTCTACCTTCTCCTCTCCACAGTCTCAACCCAGGCAGTGTTTGACATGTGATGAGCAGATTTCTTCAGAGGAGCTTTGCCTTTGCCTCCCTCTGCGGCTGAGAAAGAGTGACTTGCCCAAAGTCACTTAGTGGGTTTCCATGGACAAGCAGATAGCCAAACCCTGCTCTCTGGAGCCATGGCCCATTGCTGACTTTGCTCCACTTTATTTTACATCCATTCAAATTTCCACACATACACTATAGTCTAAATCATATTGTTAGTCCTGATTAGAGTTGCTGTGTGTCTTCAAGTCATTTGTGACTTACAGTGATTCTAAGCTGAACCTATCACAGGTTGAATGTTGGATTAGGGCACTGGGGAAGCAGGGTTTGAATCCCTGCTAAGCCATGGAAACTGACTGGGTGACCCTGGGCAAGTTGCACTCTCTCAGCCTCGAAGGAAGGCAAGGGCAACCCCTCTCTGATGACATTTTGCCATGAAAAGCCTAAACAGCCTTCGCAGCTCAGGTCCAGGATATCTGAAGGACCACATTTTCTTCACTGGCTCACTTATTTAATTATATCCTGTCCTTTTCCCTGTGACTCAAGACTGCTTACAAAGGGAAAACAGTCACAGAGAAAAGCTACCTCATTAAGGTGCACAAAAGTTAAACTATAATTGAACAGGAATTAAAAGCAATTTTAAAACGTATCCATTAAAAAAAAACAAATAATGAAAAAAGGCACCTTATTAAAAGCTTTTTTGCACCATAAAAAGGAATCAACGATTCAAGAAACTCGCCACCCATTCATCTTTGAACCAAAAGATTCCTGTTCCCAGAGCTGCTGCTTCTTTCCCCTTGAGACAATTCAAAGTACATTCCTCCATCCCTCACATTTTTTCATTACCCAGCTTTAAGAAAGCAATATTCATTTATTTCCATCCCATCATCCAGTATTACAAGCAAAACATAATACACAACATATAGGTTTTATTGACTTTCTTTGCAGAGTTAAGTGAACATTTAGCTGTCTGTGGGACATACGTTGTCTCCTTCCACCTGGAAGTGGCTGCTGCCCCCATTGAGCCTGACTGAGAGGGCCAGCTCCCTGCCCAGGCTCTCCCAAGATAGTTGTTTCTTTATTTAACAGGCTGCGTTTCTCCAAATCGGATCCAGTGCAGTTCACAAAAGACAGGCCTTGGCACCCCCAGCCCTGCTTTCTTGCCACCTTGCAGACAGAAATGAAGGTGCTGGTGCACCAGCCATGCCTGCAGATAAGCCCAGCAGCCTGATGTTGGTGAAGTTATTCTGCCGGATGTCCTTCCTTCCCGCTGCTCTTTCCTGCTGGACATTTTGTGTTAATGCTTCTCTCTGCTTTCTTTTTAAAAAAACCTTCCTCAGTATCTGGAGCTGCTGCGCTCCCATCAGAACCGTCCAGCCAAATGCCTCACCATCATGTGGGCCTTGGGGCAAGCAGGATTTGCTGATCTTACAGAAGGGCTGAAAGGTAAGGATGGTGGTTCTTTTCTTTCTTTCTTTCTTAAATTAGGGAAGCTGGAGGATTTGTACATGTATCCTTGTGCCAGATCTAGAATGCTTTTGCTTCCTGCACAGAGAAATACGGAGTAGCCCTTCAGGTTCTTTCAGTCAGCAGTTTCCTGTAAGCACTCTGCAAACTGCAGGATTCCAGATCTAGGTCCTCTAGAGGAAGCTTAAAATGAACCTTTTCAGAGAGAGATGGACAAGTTTAGGAATAAAATGATGTATCTTGCTTTATAAATCAAGAGTAAAAATAGTAATAATTATGCACACTCTTGGGAGCAGTAGCTTTTTTAGGCTGGCCTTGGAAGGGAAACTGGCAGGGATTCAACTCCCCCCTGCCCCCCCCCCCCACTCCACCCCACCCCAAGTGTGCCAATTTGAACCCTTGTCCTGGAAGGAACACCACAGAGCTAAATGTTGCACTAATGCTTCCCTTCACAGTGTGGCTAGGCATTATGCTTCCTGTCCTGGGCATCAAATCTCTTTCCCCATTCGCCATCACCTTCTTGGATCGGCTACTCATGTGAGTTGTTTTGTTGTTGAGCAGCACCTCAGTAGGGTGTGTTTGTATTGGTGTCTGTGTTCTTGCAGCAGAGTCTCCTGAGAGAGCACCTGTTCTTGGCCCTGCTGATCCCTGGTTTGCACACTCACTGCTCTACCCATCTCTCCTCATGACCAACAAAGGCTCCTCAGAGTTTCCTGCTTCATAGACGCAGATTTGGGAAATCTCTGAGGAGGAGGCAAGGGTGGGGTGGGGGTCTCACATATGCTTGTTTGTTGTAATGATTTTTCTTCTTCGTGGTCTCTACGAATCATACAAATGGGTTTCACTGCGCCTGCGCAGTGCTGTTCGGAAACTTCTGGAATCACTGGGCAAAGTTTACTTTGCAACATATAGAAACTTTTTGGCGGTAACTCCGCTCACCCGTTATAAGGCCCCTGCCTTCCCGCTCTTTCCCCAGTTCCTTTTTTCCGCCACGTTGGCTGCTGTTGGAACTTCGCATCGCTCATTCAGAATCACTGTTATTTGACTTCGGACCTTCTTGACCATTCTATCTTGCTGACCTCCCTATTGTACTTCAACCTCGGACCGTCTGACTTCGCACTTGCATTCTCCTTTGGCTTCGTCGATCCGGAAAGATGTCTCCTCCCTTCAAAAAGTGCGACGTGTGCGGGGGCAAACTCCCGGTTCAGGACCCGCACTCGTCGTGCTTGCTTTGCTTGGGCAAGGACCACCACATGAAGGCTTGTCAGTTGTGTAGGCCCATCACGTCCCAAGCGAGGAAGAATCGGGAGTCTCGCTTGACCTCAGCTATTGCGCAGGGTAAGGTGCAGGGTGAGGGTTCCCGTCCGGCTTCCGCCCCTTCTCCAGCGACTGCGCCCTTGGCCTCCAAGTCCCAGGAGAGCCCCGTGAGTGCCGTTTCTGCACCCCCGGCGACTACTGCACCTTCTCATGTGGCCCGCGGCCCAGACAGGCCCAGTGTCACGCAGGCGCAGTGAAACCCATTTGTATGTATTCGCAGATGACCACTCGAAGAAATACTGTTACAGGTAAGCAACCTGTCCATATCCTGCCTTTCTCCCATAATTGGAGGTATTTTTAAAAGGTTCCAGTGAGGTATGTGGGGTGTGGAGAAGCTGTTGTTTGGCCCTTTGTGAAGAGTCTTCACAATGAAGGATCTGGGGAAAGCAGAGCTCTGTTTTCCCTTTGCATGGAGCACATGAAAAAGGAATGAGCTGGAGCTTCCCTGCTGGTGGTGAGGGCAAAGCAAAATGCTTCACATCCTGCTGTAAAATTCTCCCCAAAGCTTAGCCATGGAGATGCAGTGCCCTCCAAACCAGCCATTCCTCAGGTCTCCTTCCATGTTCCTTAGGGATATGATTTAAAGGTTTATGGTCTCTTGCTTTAAGGTTATGCTGAAGAGGTGTGGGGGAAGAGAGGAAAGGACCCACCTGGGCAGTGACGTACCTGTAGCAGAGAGACCAGAGGATGAAATTTCATACCTGGTATACAGTTCACCGGTCATTCCCAAGGGCTGTGCATAGAAAGGTTGGGTTTTTGGGGTATTTTCCTATGGCTGCAAACATATGAGATTATCAGACCAGGGACGCGATGGGGTTGGGAGCGAAGCAGATCACTCTCCCATCTTTGTCCCGATTTCACGAAAGTGTTTCAGAGATGTTGCACTTGTCCTGTTGTTGAAGTGGGATTGTATTAACGTGAACTCCTGTTAATACAAAATGCCTGGACAGTTCCACTTCAGTGACAGGGTAAGTGATGTCACCTGAAAGCCTTTTGCGGGATTGCGGCCCATCGCACTTTCTGGACTGGACAATGTCCGGATAAGCGCAATGTCATGTGAAAGTCCATCCCGTGTTTGTGTAGGAAGGATGGGACAAGGCCGGGACATCCCCCATCTCATAATCTCCATAGTCCAAATATCTCTGGGCACAGAGACTCTGCAATGAGTTGCCCTGGCAGCTGGTGTCAAGAAGGAACTAGCCTGGGACTGTGCAGTTGGATGGCATAAATTCATTTCCCTGCTGTTAGGACCCTTTATCTGGAACTAACAGTTGTGTTCTGTCCCCGAGAGAGGCTGGATGCGTGTGTGTGTTTCTGTACTGAGTTTGTCCCAGTGTTCTATCTCTCTCTCTGTTTGTGGTGACAAGCATTGTGCTTTCTTTTTGGCAGGATGCATCCCAACTTGACCAAAGGCTTTGGCATGATAGGACCCAAAGACTTCTTCCCCCTTTTGGATTTTGCCTTCATGCCCAACAACTCCTTATCGCCCAGGTAGGACACCTTCCCATGAGGAGTGTTTGTGCTTCAGAGTTGCCTCGTTGCTCCCCAAATGTGGCTGTGAGCTTGTGTAGGTGGCTGCTGCTCTGCCTGGATGTGGTCAAGAAGGGTCCAGTCCAGAGCAGAAGGCTGACCTTCCTCCTCTGGGAACATCAGTGGGGCTGATGTGGTCTCGCTCACTCTTTCTCTTCAGTCTGCAGGACCAGCTCCGGCAGTTGTATCCCCGCCTGAAAGTGCTGGGCTTTGGGGCGAAGCCAGAGACTACCCTGCACACCTACTTCCCTTCCTTCCTCTCCAGGACCCTTCCCAGCTGCCCTGCCGACATGAGGAAAGAGGTGAGGAAAGATGGGCATGCACATAGTTTTTTCTCAGTGTGGCCATGCTCACTGAACCCACTGAACCCACGAGCAGTGCAAATCTGCTGAAATCTTTCTTGACCTGTTAAAATGGTACTCCAGTCACTTGGGTCATTTTTTTCTTCTCTAGTCCCAGCCTTGTAGCTGGCAGGGCTCCTGACTGAACAGGTGCAGCTTCTGTCCTGTATAACAGAGGAAGGGAAGCCCAGACCCAGCCAGCACTTGTGGCAAGAAGGTGTGGTTAGGGCAGGAGCCAGTCAGGTAGGAAGGGAACTGAAAGTAGGAAGGGAACTGAAAGGCAAGGAGACCTTGCCCTCTGGGCTGCAGACAGACTGGTTTGCTTGGTATTCTGTTGGCAGAGCAGCAGCAAATGTTGCAGCCCCACTCTGGATCCTATGCCCCCCACCACTTCATAACAATAATAAATGGCTTGTTGACAACTTAAAAATGAAAGCAAGTGCTCTGTTCTGGGACTGTGTTTAGTTCCAGGCCTTCCCAAGACGATGTTTGCTAATTCACACTGATACACATTGCTGTTACAAAATCAGCTTTATAGATTCAGCAGCCTTCCAGCCCTTTCAGTGGTTGGGTCTAGCATCTCCTCATAGCCAATGATATAATTAAGCTCTTGAACAATTAATTGCACCCAAAATATCCCTGGCCTACAGTCTACCTTCCCAAAGCTGACTAAATAGGGCCCCTGGGCTGGGCTTATAGGAGGTCCCTATAAGGTGAGGCCAATGGAATATGGATTCCCAAGAGTCATGGAATCATAGAATCATAGAGTCATGTAGTGCAGAAGGAAGTCAGAGGAAGTGGCAGCGCACCAGTGTGACCCATCTCTCTTCCATGGTGATCACAGCTGTACAAGAAGGTCGCTAAAAGAGAAAGTTCACTCCTCCATTCCTTTTCCCAGTCCTTGCATATTTTTCCACCCCAAACTACCAAGCCTAAATCAAAGCATCTTTTAACAAAGCCACCAACCCCTTCTATGCTGCTAGACAGCTTTTAACATTTGGCCCTGGTGCTGAGGATTCTAGAGCCCATCTGCCTCACTATGGCAACTGTGCTTTAATCTTAAGGAACAGATAATTTTATTTATGTTGAAATAGCTACAAACATCATTGATTAGAATTCATCCCGTGGGTTTGGTGGGGAAGGTTTGGGGCCAACATGACTCAAAGAGCACTGGTAACATTCAAAGGCAGGTTGAGAAGAGACAAAGTCTCAGGCTGCTGAAAAAGGTCATTTTATTCCTAAAAATAGTCCTGCTGTTTTTTAGAATAAAATGATCTTTTTCAGCACCCTGAGACTTAGTCTTTACCCCACCCTTATAGTTGAAACATGGACAGCTGCCTTAAACCAGGGGAGACAAGAGGCTTTCAAAAGCCAGTGTGTTTGTTGAGGAGGAGATGTTGCTGCCAAACCTTGAAAAAACTTTGTTTTCTGCATGCTGAATGTCTGCTCTTGGTTAAATAATAATAATAAGTGTACTAGGTTCTGGTCCATTCTGTTTGTAGGATGATTCCATGCTGCACTTACCCCTCTCTGTTGCAGAGCATCATATGGTGCCTACATAAGATATGGCAAGGATGGTGCAATATGCCGCCTTGTCCTGCCCTCCCCGTTTTGATCTGTATTGTTCATTTTATTTTATTTATTTCAAGAATTTATATCCCACCTTTCTCCCACAATGGGATTCAAGACAATTTACAACAATTTAAAAAGAGAACTAAAACACTGATTACCAAAGTTTTAAATGATGTAGCCTGCCCTGCCAGAGAGACGTGGAGCAGGGAATGGCCTAGAATTGTCAGATCTGGAGATGTGTGCAGGTCCTGAAAGTGGGTTCAAGCAAAGCCACATGCTCTCACCTCTGCCCAGAGAAATGGGGTGCGAAGAGTGTCAAGACTAGGGTGAGGGGAAAGAGTGCTTCCTGACCCCACGGGGGCCAAATGATGGGGAGCCTTGGGTCCACCTCCTCTGTGCATACATCATTCTTGAACCCAGGGCCATCCCTTGGTCACACAAAGGCTGCTGTTTTGGAGCGTTTGGTGTCTGCTCTCCAAACCCCTGTGACTAATTCTGCTCTTGGTCCTGTGCAGCTGCTGAACTGTTTGACTGAGTGCCTCAACCTCGATCCGCTCAGTTTCAGCGTATGGAAGCAGCTGTACGTCAAACACCTCTCCCAGTCAAGGTAAGAGCAGACTCGGCTGCTGCCTCTCTGCCTCCCTGAGTCTATGCTCCGCTCAGAACATTCTAGAACAGGGGTTCCCAACCTTCCTAATGCTGCGACCCCTTAATACAGTTCCTCATGTTGTGGTGACCCAAACCCATGAAATTATTTTCATTGCTACTTCATAACTGTAATTAAATAGGTGTTTTCCAATGGTCTTAGGCGACCCCCATGAAAGGGTCATTCGACCCCCAAAGGGGTCCCGACCCACAGGTTGGGAACCACTGTTCTAGAAGGAGCAGAATTTGGCAGGAACCCTCTCCCTGTGCATTTTCTCTTTTGGCATGCCTCCTACTGTCCTTGGAGCGCTTTTGCCTGCTCTGTTAGTAGCAGTAGCAATGACCTCTGTGAGCCGAGAATGGTGTCCTTCCCTCGGTGCTGTGGGTGGAGATTTTTGTGGGCCCTGTAGCCCAGGGTCCTCAGACTGGGTGGCTGATGTTTTTCTTTTGCTTTCCCAGCCTGCTCCTGAACCACTTCTTGGAGATCTGGGACAAGACATCCAAAAAGGTGCGTGGCTTCTGCTCTTTGGTCAGGAGATTACTTGACTTTTGTTTGGAAGAGATTTGTTGCTCTGGAGACAAAACAGTGGAAATCAGGGGGACACGTGGATGTCCAGCAGAAAGAACTGCCTGTGTTTGCCCAGGCAGTGAGTCTAATGCCTGCTGCTAAATATTGGCTGCATCAAGCCATGTTTTTACTTGCCCTGGATTTACCCAGTGTTAGTGGCAGTTGGGTCTCTAAGGAGGACATTACACAACTTGGGTGCCACAACTTGCTTTCAGCTGACTCAGGTTGTTAAGTTTGTCACCCACCATGAGCTGCACGGACATTTTCTCTCTTTGTAGCAAACTATAGGAAAAGAGATTCCACCTCAGCATTAGGAAGAACTTCCTGACAGTAATAGCTATTCGACAGTAGAATATGCTCCCTCAGATTGTGGTGGAATCTCCTTCTTTGAGGTTTTTAAACAAGGGCTGGATGCCTATCTGTTGGCGGTGCTTTGATTGTGAGTTCCTGCATGGCAGAACGGGGTTAGACTGAATGGCCCTTGTGGTCTCTTCCAAGTCTAATGATTCTATGTTCTGCAGTTTGCAGCTGGCTAAAGGCTACATGTCCATTGGATTATGGACGTGCCTCAGGCAGGGAAGCAGAGCACTAGGCTGAAACAGGACAGTGTGGGTCCCTTGAGGGCTTTATACTGCAGGGTGTTTATGTGGTGGGGAGAGTAGGGTATCTCTTCTTCCACTAAAGTATTTCATTATCCCATTTTACTGCCTGTTTCTCTCAGGGATGAAGCCACCTCTGTGTGGCCTTTGGTCCCCCCACCAGTTCTTAATGGTGTTGTTTCTCAATCTTTTCTCTCGAAGGTGCGGAAATCATTACAGGAAACAGTTCATTCATTCAAAGTCACAAATGATGAGCTTGCCCTGAAGGGACCAAACAATGCTGAGGATGTCGCCGCTTGCCAAACCGTCTGCAAGGTACTTCCCCTGCTCAGACGTTGCTGTTGGGTCAGAAATGATGTCTCTTGCTAGACAGCCCAGCTTCCATTTTGTCTGTTTCTTCCACTTTAGAGCCTGCTGCTCAAGATGAAAACCAGCAGGTTTCCTTGGCTTCGGCTGGCCTTGGTCTTCCTCGTTTTCAGTGCCGGCTTTCTCATGCACGACATGAGGACTCACGGCTCTTTCCAAGGTGAGGCCCAGCCCTGCAAAAGGAGGTGGGTGGCTTCCCTGGAATGGAGGACAGACAGGCCCCCTCAGTTGGTGGACCATCTTAAGAGAGCATGTTTTACCTTTGCCAGCCTCCGCCTCTGCCCGGGTCCTCCGCTCCTCTGGCATTCTGTCTGCATCCCAGCAAGCCTGGAACAAAGTTTCCCATTTCTCTGCGGAAGGCTACAGGTCAGTGCCCTACTTGGCAGCGAGGGCCTTGCCCTCTATGGGCAGCCAGGGCTTTGGAGGTGGGAAGCCCCCATCTCGATCCTCCCCAAAGCTATTTCTGGGTGGTGCTTCTGCCCAACTGGGGGAGGCCCTTTTCTTTTCCTCATTCTGTCTCTGCTCTCCATAGCTGGTTAGAAGCCAACGTGCCTCTCTACTACTCTCATGTGGCCACTGTTCTGGGACCAAACCTGGAGCTGGCCTGGGCCAAGACGAATGAAACTGCCACCTACATCTCTGGGAAGTGCTCTGCTCAGCTGGCCTGGCTCAGGTACCACCTCCCCACATTCATAGACTGGGTAAGCATTTCGTGTGGGTTCTTGTCAGCTGGGCAGGGAGAATTAGCATGCTGGTGGTGAGGAAATGGGGATGTACATTTGTAATGTATGGGACGGGGTTGTTGAGATGGATGAATGCAGATGGAAGACGGCAGAGGCAGCCCACTCAAACTGGCAGAGGCTACACGTCTGTCAGATTGTTTGCTTCCCAAACAGTTACACAGAGAGGCTGTGATCAGGTAGTCTTGTCCCCTTAAAAAGTCTAGCTCACCACAGCACAGTGCTACCTGCCCTGCCCACTAGCAGCTGGTAGGGTTACTGGTGCCAGATTCTGGCTGTGCATATGGGCACAGCAGCTGGGCTCCAGAGTCTCAGAAGTGGATCTACTGGAGAGGAAGGGGCAGAGGCCCAGTACGAGAAGGAACCACAGTAGCAGCACCACCAAGAGCAGCAAATGAGGGATGAGCAGGTGGTGGGTATTGCTTCTCCTGCCTCCTCTCCTCTTTCAGAGGCATTTGTGATTCCTGTCAGGATTGTGCCTCCATGCCTATCTTCTCCATCTGTTTCTCTCTGGGCAGGAGCTAGTTGCATGTGGCCTGTTCTTGTAGGTCAGCTTTGAGTTTTGTCTATTCTCTTGAGTCAGAGACCTCCAAGAGCCTCAGTCAACAGCCCCATGAAGCTCTTGCAGACTTAAAGCAGCAGTGGTTTCCTTGATGGAGTTAATACATCTGTAATCTACTCTCCCCATTTTCTTGCTGTCTGCCACTGTACTGAGTAGTATCTCTTTAAGCAGAGACGGTGTGGCGTAGCGTTTGAATGTTGGACTTGGATTCTGGAGACCAGGGTTCAATTCCCAGCTCAGCCATGAAACCCACTGGGGGACTCTCAGCCTCAGAGGATGGCAATGGCAAACCTCCTTTGAAAAAGTCTTGCCAAGAAAACCCCAGGATAGGTTCGCCTTAGGTCCCCATAAGTTGGAAAGGACTTGAAGGCATACAACAACAACTTTTTTAAGAAGTTTTTTTATTTAGTGTATATCCTACCTTTCCTTCTATATGGCACCAAAGGTAAATTAAAACAAAGTACAGCTGAGAGCCAGCATGGCATAGTGGTTTAAATCTTGAACTACGACTCTGGAGACCAGGGTTCAAATCCCCCTCAGCTTCCCCATGTGCCTGGGGGCAAGTCACGCACTCTCAGCCTCAAGGAAAGGGAAAGGCAGCCCTGCTCCCAAACAAACCTTTCCAAGAAAACCTCATGATAGATTTGCCTTAGGGTCACCGTAAATCAGAAATGACTTGAAGGCACACAGCAATAACAACTGAAAGCCAGTCATGTTGCTAAAAAACAATAAATAGGCTATCTTATTAAAAAATAACAAACAACTAAAACATTTTAAAAGTGTTTAAAATTTGACAGTGAAGATAAAGGTACAGCACTGCCCCCTCATTAAAAGATCTTGTCAAGGATATAGTCAAAAGTTGTCAGAGTATAAAGACATTTGCCAGCTGGTGAAAGGAGAGCAGAGTAGGGGCCTGGCATAGCCTCCTGTGGGAAGGAATGCAACAACTTGGGGAGCAGCCATTGAGAAGGTCTCTGCTGTGTGATGGGACTCAGTGCTGGGACCGAGAAAGAGCCCTCCCCTTGAAGATTCAAGTGGGCCCACAGTTTTCCCCATAAGAAAGTGGACTGGCAGATGCAGTCTGTGCCTGCTGTGGGTTGCCTGGGCCCCAGAACAAGGGTCTCTTGATGTAGAGCTGGGCTGTGTCCATTCACCCAGTCTGCACATGGGCCTGTCCCATGATTAGTGTTGCCTAGTTCCTATTATGTCCTGAGCCATCCAGCTGAGTGGCTTTTTCTTCTTTGCCAGCTCCAGACTCGGATTCCAGATGTGGTGCTGCAGGGAGCCGAGTACCTCAAGGACCTGCTACTCTTCCTCATGCGGAGTTGTTTCCTGCCGGCAGTGGACTATGTGGCCACATCCCTGGAGGGACTCTGGCAACACTGGGTGGCTTCTTGCAAGTGAGTGTCTTTGGCCCCTGTGCAAAGCTGAGCCCTGGCATTCCTGGCCAGTTGCCTGCAAACATGCAAAAGTTGTAGAAAGAGAGGGACGTGGCTGAGGCCGTTTGTGTGGTTTGGAGAGGGACAGGTGACTGTTGGGCAGACCTCAGGGTCCAGGAGGAACCATTGAAAACTTGTGCAGGGGGCAGAGGAGAGGACTTGTAGATACAAGAAGGTGGGTGGCACTTTCTAGTGCCCAGGGCAGGATGCAGCCCCCTGAGCTGCTCTATTTTTATGCTATATATATAGCACCATAGGCTTTACATAGCACTTTACAAAGGAGAAAAACAATCCAAAATAAAAACAAAAGCCTGCCAACGTCGCACAATCTAAAACCACAAACAAGATTATAAAATTAACAAAATATTACTATAACAAGGTTAAAACAATACTATAAAACTATAAATTCAGAAAGGTGGGTGCAGAGGGTCCAAGCAAAGCATCTCAGTCCAGTTCCCCAGAGTCATGGTTGTTTATGGACACCTTCTGTGTTCTGTCTCTGTATACTTGTAAAAGAGGAATGCTTGATGCAAAACAAGTGGCAAGAGGCTGGTTTTGCTCATTTTTTTTGTCTCTGCATAACCAAAACCGTCTCCAGCCACTTGGACAGTGAATGTGAGGTTTCTGTGGCGCCAGGCGCTCATTCCATATGTACTTGGTAGCCTGGTCGAGGTGCAGGTGTCCCAGTTTGCTGTGGTGAATGTCGCAAGCAAAGGGAGAGCAAAGTCTAAGGATCCCTTTGAAACAGTATTGTGGTCCTCCAGGTTTGAGGCATTTGCAGCCTGGCTTCAGATGGATCCAACTTGCGTCCTGGGCTGAATAGGCTGCCCTGTACGCCAGGGAAGGCTTCTGTGAGTGGTCATGGTGGCGGCAGTGGAGAGGCCTTCAAGGAAAGAACCGTCTTTATGTCCTCACAAGAGCCCCAGCTGCTCTTCTCCATTGGCCACTGACTTTTCTTTCTCTCGTCTCTCTCCTAGTGGCGAAGGGTCATGGGACTGCCTGAGGAAACAGCTGACTAGGCTGACTCTTTCCTCTTGGAGCTTCCTGCAGGACACCACTGTGGCCATCAAGGACTGGGCCTTGGCCATCATCTCTGACCACTAGCAGCGGCCACCTGGGCCCAGGGGCTAATTGGGAAGTTTGGGCCTCTCCTCTTGGACACTGGTGCCAGCAGGATGGGCCAACGACTTGTCCTGACCACAGCAAGAACAGGCAGTGCCTTCTTGGACTCGCTGCAGAAGCCCAGGCCCGGCACTTTCCGCGTCCTGCACTCGCTGTGTTGGTCGGGTTCCTTTTAAACTCGGGCCGCCTTGTTCCACCTGCTGCTGCCTGTCTCCTTGGTGTGATTGTGCCTGGTCCAGCTGGGAGCTGCAGGCTTTGAGATTGCAGCACATGCCCTGGCAGCCGTACCTCTGCTTGCTGGTCGAAGACTCCCCCTTTTCTTTCTCCTGCCTCCAGTGCTGTGACCCTGTGGTGAATTTGTGGCTGCGTGTCTGACCCTCCTTCCCTTGTGCCTGGAGGTCCTGTTCCTGCCCTCAGTCTTTTATCTGCCCCTCCAGGAGCATGGAGGAATGGAGGGCGGTTGGCAGACTCTTGGTGGCTGGAGTGTCTCAAGCCAGGCCTATGGTCTGGTGCCCCCAGGGCAGTGCTGCCTTGCAGGTCTTTTCTGCCCCTTCCTGCTTGAGGCACAGGTGGTCTCCCTGGAGCCTTTCAGGTTAGTCCTCCTTCTCTCAGGTGGTTGCTGAAGAGGGCAACTGGGGGTACCAAGGGAGCCTTTGCCCCTTTCGCCCACAGAGCTGCCTTCTCCTTCCTCTGGGCCTGGATTTGGTGGTATTAGTGTGTGAGGATAATATTTAGGCTTCAGCAAAGAGAAGAGGGAAAGAGTGCAACAAATTTAGGCTTGTTCAGTTTGCTTCTTTAAAATGGGCTGAGCTGTGAGGGAAATGGGGACCAGCTGCTGGTGCTACTGCTCTTGGCTGGAGGGGCAAATTCGGCAGAAGGAAAACGGCCTTGCTGGCCTAGTAGACAAAGGAAGGCTGGCACTAGGGTGGGTACCATTCTCTTGCCCTGCAAGTGAGCCAGAAGCTTTTGTGTGTGGGGGACCTGAGGCTAAGTCAGAGTACCCAGGGGGTGTGCCAATGGAGGGAGGAAGCCTCTTTGTGGCCTGGCCCACTGGTCCTGCCCTGTGAAAAGCAGCTGTTCTGCCATCCAGGGCCTTAGCCAGAATTGCAAAGCTCCCTGCCCCTTGACATTGGAATAAAGGACAATATATTTGACTACATTTCCTCCATTCAGAGTGTTTGCTTTCAATTGTGGCCCTTGCAGGGTGGTTGCTGGTTTCCTGCCCTCCAGTGTTTCGCATCTCAGTCGCTCTTTTTGCCAGAGTAGTGGGTATGGACTTACCTGGCAGTGAGCATATGCCACTCTTTCTTGGCTTAAACTGCCCTCATGTTCCCCATCCAGCAACCCACAAACAATAGCATTAAGGTCAAGCAGGGAGAGACAGCCAGGCCTCTGGTTAGCTGGAGTTTGGCTGACCAGTCACAGCAAAAAGGGTTGGATGGAGTGCGATCCCATTTATCCCTTGGCAGAACCTGGGGTAATAGAGGAGGAGGAGACAGCAGTCCCAGGAATAAGCCATGCAGACTGGCTGCCAGTCTCCTTTCCCTTGGGGGCTGCAAGAGTGTCTGAGCATGGGCAGAGTGCATTGTGTATTCCAGTTACTACTGTACTTTCCAGATTTCACCTCAATATTCAGAGGAACTTCTTGACAGTAAGGGCTGTTCCACAGTGGAACACACTCCTTCCTCAAAGATTGTGGTTGGGCCTCGTTCTTTGGATGGTTTTTAAGCAGGGGCTGGATGGTCATCTGTCACAGGGGAGGCTTTGGTGGCGTCTTCCTGCATGGCAGAATGGATGGGATCTCTTCCGATTCTAGGATTCTGTGTGGTTTAGAGCCCCTGCATCTGCCAGGTGCCGTCTTGAAGCTGGTGTTCCTTCCTACAAAGTATAGAGACCACCCCAGAAAATCAGGGGTCCCTCCCAGAGTTCAAACCTTGGGAGTTTATAAGAAGGGGATACAGGAACAGCCCAAGGAAGGCTCAGGATATTTGGGTTGGGGGGGAGCAATGAGAAAGAGCCCTACTCTGGAGGTGCTCCGTGTGGTAACCTTTACCTTGGGCTGCTGGTAGTGATTTCTGTGTCTGTCTGTATCCTGCCTGGGGTAGTGGTGTGCTTCAGCCCCAATCTTCCATAGGCTTCTGCCTGGGATGCCCCCTGTTTGAGGACTGGAAGGGTTTTCCTTTTATGGGGACAGGACAAGATGCCCTCCTCCAGAATAATAACAATAATAATAATCCTGCATTTTGCGGTGTGGGCCCTTCACTTGCATCATGTCATTTTGAGATGCTTGGACAATAACTTTGCAGGCAAATGCATGGCTAAGGGATCTGAAGCCAGATTGGCATTTAGGAGGAGCAACAAAACTAGGGCTATGAAGTATCTGGTATAGCTACATGTACAGTACCATAAATTTTATTCATAGACTCCTAGAGTTAGAAGAGACCCCAAGAAGGGCCCTGATCAAGTCCAACCCCATTCTGCCATGCAGGAACTCACCATCAAAGCACTTCTGACCAATGGCCATTCAGCCTCTCTTTAAAGACCTCCAAGGAAGGAGACTCCATGATTTGTGACGGCCATATACAGGTCATAGCCAACAAATTACCATCTTACAAAAACAATGAAAACCTCTTAAAACTCTCACAGTTAGGAATATACAGGTTTTATTATTGTAAGAACTGTTTTGGCAGCGGAATAGATTGCCTCCGAGGGCAGTGGACTCTCCTCCTTTGCAGTTCTTTATTCAGGGGTTGGAGGGGCATCTGTCAGGTGATTTGTGTTTCTGCAGGGCAGGGGTCAGCTAGATGGCCCTTGAGGCCCCTTCCAACTCTAAGGCTCTATAACATCACAAGGTTACACACCTCATCCGTTCACATTAGTGTAACTATGTTTATCACACATTCCCACGCAGGCCATGATCCTCAAAATCTAAGGTTAGCTGCTTTTGCAGTGAGTCTGGCAGTATTAAAAATAACCGGCTTTGCAGTATTAGATAATTTTCTCCAGATCATTTTGGTTAGCTACTCGTTCTAAACTTCTCTTCAGAAACTTAGCGCTTGGGGTTTTGTATATCCTACAATGCAGCATATAATATGCCCACTTCTTTTTATTTCCCTTCAATGAAATTGATTTCATGGTCTGGAATTGGAGGGTGATAAAAGCCCTGCGAAGAAGAGGTTGACTGAGTAGCTACAGTATATACATACATACATACATACATACATACATATAATCTATTAATCTATATACCTTAATAGAGTAAATAAATGGAGTGAAATGAAAATTTCTTCTTGTTGAATTCCTCCAAATCACTTTTGACTTGTGGCGACCCTAAAGTGAATGTATCCCAGGGTTTTCTTGGCGAGTTTCTTCAGGGGAGTCTTGCCATTGCTTTCTTCTGAGGCTGAGAGTGTCATCGCTTTGAGTTTGAGCAGGGATTCGAACTCCGATCTCCAGAGACGTGGTCCCAACACTCAAATCACGTGCCACGCTGGCTCTCTGAAACGAAAGTATGGTTATTTGACCCAATAAGGACAGATACTTTTCTTCAGTGGTGAGAACTATAAAATATAAGAGGTACAGAAAATTGTCCTTAGGTTAGTTTTTAATAGGTCAAATAACGACATTGATTTCCAATGTGAAGTTGAAGGCTGTCATGGCCGGCAGCCATGGCTTTTGGTGGGTCTTTCGGGGGGCTCTAGCAGAGTGTCTTCCTGACCTTTCGCCCGCAGGCAGCATCTGTGGCTTTGGCACCTTCAGAGGATGCTTTGCCTGGGAAAAGGCTCCCACAACAGCATAGATAGACCCACTTTTCCCAGGCAAAGCATCCTCTGAAGGTGCCAAAGCCACAGATGCTGCCTGCGGGCGAAAGGTCGTGAAGAAGCTCTCCTAGAGCCCCCCGAAAGACCCACCAAAAGCTAACCTTGATTTCATTCCACTCCATTAGTTTACTCTGCAGAGGTCCACATAGAGCTCTACCAGATGCTTGTTGGCTCTTTGGCCCTAGTTTTGTTCCTGGTTCCTAGTCTTTTTGGGGCAGGATCCGGGGTTTATCCCATTTATTTTTGTCCTGTTGGTGGAATGGCCGCCTGCTGACAGCCATTTCCAGGTCGCTGGCGTTGCGCCTCCTGAATTGCTGGCCTCCGCATTTGGAAGACTTGGCAACAGCAGCTTCTGCCAAGCATTGTCCTTTTTATTACTATGACTATCATTATTAATGCCACGAGAACATTGCTCGGCAGAGGTTGCTGTTGCCAGGTCTTCCGAATCAAGAGGCGCAACGCCTACGGCCAGGAAATGGCTGTTAGAAGGCGCTGCAATTCCCAGGATTCCACAGCAGGGATCCATGCATTTCATGCTGTGCCAAAGGGGGCTCTTTCTGCAGGGCAGATGCAGATGCAGCCCAAAGGCCAGTGCAGAAGCACCAAGAACAGGCGTTTCGTTGTTTTTGTAGAGCCTGTGCCAAAGGCTGGTTTGTCTTATCTATTTTAATGGGTTGCTTGTACAGCGCTGTATAAGTTTACAGCGCTCTATAAATAAAGGCTAATAATAACAATAATGATAATCTATTATTGTTATTATGGGACACCAACTTCTGCTTAGCGTTGTTCTTAATGATAGTCCTAACAACAACAAAAAAGAAGGATGCTTGTAATTAGCATGACTGTTATTTACTGGTGTTCCCTCTCTCTTCTTCAGGCTGCATCTGCATTGCAGAAATAATCCACTTTGACAGCGCTTTAACTGTCATGGCTGCATCCTACGCAATCCTGGGACTTGTAGTTTTGTGAGGTATTTAGCCTTCCCTGTCAGCGAGCTCTGATGCCCCACAAAACTACAACTCCATAGCATGGCGCCCTGGCAGTTAAAGCGGTATCGAACTGGATCATTTCCGCAGCGCGGGCCCAACCTTCCGGCCTTCTCCGGTGAGCAAAAGCTTCAAAATGGCCGCCCTCCGCGCTATTTATACTCCCAGCGGCCGCCTGGGCCACGCCCACCGGAGGGAGGGGCTGAGTGGCAGTTCCGCCCCCGCGGTTTCCAGGGCGACGCAACGGCCGCGTGTCCCAGCCAATGGCGCCTGGCGTTGCTATGGGAGCGGGCGTGCGGGCCAATGGCGAGCGGCGTTGCTCAGGAGAGCGAGGCGGGGCCAATGAGGGGCCTCCTTGCTGTTGCCTGGGCAGCGGGGCCGAGGAAGGGAAGGGAAGGGAAGGGAAGGGGCGTCGGGGCTGGCTGCCTGGGCCCTCGGCCGAGGAGGAGCAGCGCAGGTGGGTCATGGCTCGTGGCTCGCCTCCTGCTCTGGGCGAAGGCGGGCCTGGCCTGACGCCCCGCTGGGCCCCTGAGCATGGGCAGAGCGCCCCCTCCTGGCCGGGAGCGAGCGAGGGAAGGCGGGCCCCTGCCTTGCTTCCTTCCTTCCTTCCTTCCTTCCTGCGAGGCCTCAGTCGGGGACAGCGCCGCCGCCCCCTTCGGCCAGGCAGCCCTCCACTCAGCCTCCAAAGAAGAGGCTCCGCTACAGTCTCCTTGCTCTCCGGAAGCGCCTCCGGATGTGGAGCTGGAACCTGGCTCCCTGGAGCTGGCCTCCCTTGGGCCCTTGCTCTGCAGCAGCAGCAGAAAGCGAGCGAGGGAGCGAGCGAGCGCCCTAACTCCTCGGTGAAGCTCGCTCCGAGGCTCTGGCCCTGGCTGAGTGGAGCCGGCATCCGCCAGGGGCCCCGAGCGAAGAAGGGCTGCTTCCAAGGGCCTTCCCTCCCTCCGCCCCCTCGCCTTCTCTGGGGAGCCTTGGCTGGAGAAGGGGCTGGGCCGGGCCAGGGCCTTCTCGGGGCCTCCTCCAGCTCCAGGGTTCTGTGAGTCGAAGGCTGTGGGACCCCTCCTTGCCCCTTGCTGCTCTCTTATTGAGGCAGGCCTTTGGTGGGTGGATCTTACAGTGGGGCCTTTGGCTCCAGGACCCCCGCCCCATGGATGCCCCCCAAGGGCCAGCCCTTGAGTCCAAGCATCCCTGACAGATGGCCCTCCAGCCTCCGAGGAAGGAGACCCCAGCAGACTCCCTTCAGGGATCTAGTGGCATAGAAGAGTGGTGCCCCTGGGACATACATGGCTCTTTGGGGTTTATGTGTACTTGAGATATTCCCCTCCAGAGATGCTTGACTTCGTGGGCAAAGGCCCAGCGGAGGCCACCTTCTTTACTTTTGGAAATGGTTTTAATTAGGCTCGTTTTAATATTAGTATGTTTCAATGATTACTTATTGCAACTTTTGCAATCGGTGTTTTGGTTTCATCTTTTTAAGTTAAGGTAAGCTGCCTTGGATCCCATTTGGGAGAAAGGTGGGATATAAACCCTGTAACTAAATGGGACCCAGATGCGACTGCTGCTGTCTTCTCCTGTGTCCCTTCTTCTGGCCGAAGCAAGCTTAGAGCAGCTGGACTTCCGCCACTACAGACTGTGACCCTTCTGTCCTCTGGTCCGTAGCAGACCCTCCAGGCGACCTGTGGCAAACAGGAGGATGAACCTGCCCTACTGTCAGCAGGGTTATGATGGAGATACGCTGCGGTGGCCTCTTGTTCAGCTCCAAGTTTGACTCTGGGAACTTGGCCCACGTGGAGAAGGTGGAACACCAGGAGATCGATGGCGACCCCACAGGGAATGGCGGCGGCGGCGGCAGCAGTGGCGGCACCTCAGCCTCCTCCATGGTGTTTGGCACCTCTCTCCCTTTCGCTGACTATGAGTTTAATGTCTGGACCAAGCCAGACTGCGGAGACACAGAATACGAAAATGGGAACAGGTAAGGACAGAGGTAGAGGCAGAAAACAGAGAGAGGGAGAGGCAGCATAAAGACAATGGAGATGAATGTCAAAGTTGCCAAGAAGCAGATTTGGGGTGTGAAGAGGGAAAAGGGGAGCCAGGAACGACGGTCTCCAGTGTAGAATGAGAGAGAGCCATGTTGGGGGGAGGAATAGATACAGAATATGGAGATGTGGAGGGGAGTAGAATTGAACACAAGACCGTCAAAGATGGAGAAGCCGAAGGATGAAGTACTGAGGATGGAGTGTAAGTGATCCGGCTGAGGGTTGGGAAAGGGGGACATGCACATGATGTTTCTCAGTTCAGGTCTTTTTGGTCTCTCTTCTGGGCAGAGGAGAAGAGCAGCTTCTCTCAGGTCCCAGGAAACAGAGGCTGCCCAGGGGCTGACTGTCTCCTCCCTCCCTGCTGCCCCAGGTCCTGGTTCTACTTCAGTGTGCGCGGAGGAGTGCCGGGCAAGCTGATCAAGATCCACATTGTGAACATGAACAAGCAGACCAAGCTCTACTCGCAGGGAATGGCCCCCCTGGTCAAGACAATGCCTGCCAGGCCTCGCTGGGAGCGCATCCGGGAACGGCCGGCCTTTGAGGTATCCATGTGGCAGGACTGGGGAGCCTGAGGGATTTGTGCCTTGAGGTTTGTGTACATTCCCCAAAAGGCTGCGTGTGAGAGCTTTCTTAAGTGATTGGAAACTCCCACCACCAGGATTGGGGAGGAGATGGGTATGGCAAGCAGGGGCTGGAGAAAGCCTTGGTGGCAGGCTCTAGTCGGTGGAAGTGAAGCGCCAGGCTTCCTGACTCCCAGTACGAGTTATCCAGGGACTTTTCTCCTCCGCGTTTCCTTCTGCAGTCCCAAGGGATGTGGTCAGCTTCCCTGACCTGCCTCTCTCCTCTAGTGTCCCCTTAGGTTTTGTGCTAGCTGGCTGTTGTCTGTGTAGGCTCAGTCTTTTCTGGGACCATACTCACATGCGGTACCCAGAAGGGTGACCTGAAAGGCCAACTCAAGGCATTAGGCTGCTTCCTCCTCTGGTGACTTGCTGGAATGCCAGGAGGCCAAGTGCAAATGGTTTCTCCCAGCAAAGTGGCTGCTTTTGAGCTGACCACAAGAGGGGCAAGAATCTGCTGCTGGCATTGAGAGGAAATCCTGCTCCTTTAGTTTGGCTCGCATGTGACCTCCATTTTCCCTCAGTGAGAACCAAAGGGAGAGGTAGAGGAGACACAGAAAGTTACTGGGTCTCCATAGTTCTCTTTCCTGATACCTGGGAGAGAGAGAGATTGAGAGAAAGAAATGCTGCTTCTGCAGTTGACAACTTCACCAGGGATGCTTTTCTACTTTGGCAGGACCCAGTCCCTTTCCAAGGCTATTTCTCTGAGTGTGCTCAAGTAGAGTGGGCATTTGCCAACAGATTTAACCCCCATCCCCATGGGCTGCCTGCTCAAATTTGGCAAGAGGGGGCTGTGAGGAGTGTAGCTGTAAAGGCTAAAGATAATTGAGAGCCAGGCATGGCCCAGTGGTGCCAGACAAGAATGGCCCTTCATTCTTGCCTGGCAGCAGCCTTATGCACTGCTTGCACCCACGTCTGCCTGAATGGTCCTTCAGCCAGCCTTGGGCTCCATTTCCCTGGGCAGTGGCCACTCAGCTATGCCATGTCTTTTGCTTCGTGCAGATGGTGGATACCCAGTTTGTCCTCTCCTTTGTGCACCGCTTCTTGGACTGCCGAGGCGCCACCACCTACTTTGCCTTCTGCTACCCCTTTTCGTACACGGAATGCCAGGACATGCTGGCACAGCTGGATGCCCACTTTGCAGAGTGCAGACACCTCTCTCCTAGCAGGTAAGCACAGACTCAGGTCTGTTGCCACCACACCTTCCCACACCACACCTGTCCTGGGGAGCTGGCCGGGCACAGAGGTCCCCTTGGCCAGGAACACATAGGTTTCAGGGGATGGGGGTTCTCCCAGAGGGGAAGCACTTGGCCATCCTTCAGAGTAAGAGGTTTTGGTTGTCAGTAACATCCCAGAGTGCCAGTCTGGTGCAAGAGGGGAATGATGCCCTGTTGTTTTTCCAGAAGAGGAGGAGTGGTTGTGTTCCCCTCCAAGGTTACTATTGTCGCTGCTCCTGCTCTTGATATTTTGGTTTATATCCTGCCTTTTCCCAAAAAACTGACTCAAGTTGGCCTATACCTAGAAAACTACAGTCAACCCTCTACTTTTGCGATGTCAACATCTGTGGATTTGATTATTCACGTTTGTCCTCATATGGCTGCATGCACTCCTCCTCCTCCCTCCCGGCCTTTTCCGTTTGGGGGGGAAAGGCCCAGGAGGGAGGGAGCAGCCAAGAAAGGCAGGCATATGCCTCTCCCTCCTCCTTCCCTCTGCACTTCAGTGGCTCAGGCAAGCCAGCTAAAGCATGGGAAGGAAAGCATGAGCAGCATGCGCGGTCCCCCACTTATTCCCGCTTTTCCCACTTTCACAGGACTCTTGCACCCCTAATCCCCACAAAAGTGGATGTACAACTGTATTCACAATATTAAGACAATGTCAAACACACAATTAAACATAATAAAAAACAACAAAAATAGTGCAGTTTTTAAAAATGCAGAATCCTCTTTAAATCCTTTCTTTAAAAACTTTCAGTTCTAGTAGCCTGTTTGAATAAAGAAAAGGTTTTCCCCACTGATGGAAGGACAGGAAGGGAGGCATCTGCTCTTCCTGGAAAAGGTGCTCCAGAGCTGCAGGGCAGCCACCGAGAAGGCCCCATCTTGCCTTTCCATCAGCTGTATCTTGTCACGGTTGTGGGACTGAGAGGAGGACCTCTCCTGAGGATGTCTGGGCCCTGGACACTGTCCTCATACAGAGAGATACAGTCTGCCAAACAGCCTGGACATTAGCCGTACAGAGCATTCTAGGTGATAACCAACACTTTGAATTGTGCCCAGAAGCAGACTGACAGCCAGTGGAGCTGTTTCAAGGAGGGACTCATGGACACCCTGTAGCCAGCCCCAGTTAGCAATCTGGCTGCTCTTCTTTGGACCAGCAGATGTTTCCAATCACTCTTCAGTGACAGGCATCTCAGGTGCACTTGGCACAGTAGCTCAGAGGATGCAAGACTGAAAACTGAGGAGTCTCTCCCCATCACTTGTGCAGCCTTGGCTCTGAAAGAATTGGGAAGGACAAACCACACTGGGGGTGCTCCCACTCCTGAACAAGGAGGAGGAGTGATCCCTCATCCGTATGCTGGTTTCTGTAGACTAGCCCTTGTAGTATGGCAAAACAAGCTGTCCACAAAACCTTGAGCCATTACCAATTTGTCAGCTTTTAAAACACCATTGGGACATTATAGGTCATTGCCTGTGCATTCAATGCCTGGTGTAGTTTTTACCTTGTGTTAAGGTCGAGTTCTGTGGGTGAAGGGGTGCAGTTTTCCCAAGGCCAATCTAGGGGTCTTGGTTTGCCAGCCCCCCTTCCTCCTCACTGCAGCAGGCCTTTCCTCTGAGCAGTCATGGGATGGTGCTGCCTGGATTCTCTGTTGGTTGGCTTACATGGATAGCTCTTCCTTCTTCACGAGTGGCAGCCCTCCTGGTGTGGCTTGCCCTTCCCGCTTGCTTCAGAAGCAGGGCATGTCCAAGTGATGTTGGGCTTCATCCCTTTCACAAGAAGACTACCTTCATTTCTAAACACACCTCCTTTGAAGCAACTGACCTTTTTCTTTGCTGCCTTTTCCTGCTTATTCCGTGGCAGCTCAGAGCCCCCTCGGTGTCTTTGCCAGTGCATTCTCGAGCTGTAAAAGGGCTGGAGAAAATAGGCAAACTGTCATAGAGGGAAGAAGACAAATAGTGCAAGGACCCGAAAGTGGGAGGCAAAAAAACTTGCACAGGCAGCAAGTCAAGGGGACCCATGGTCTTAAATGTCTCTACTCTAATGCACAGAGTATGGGAAATAAGCAAGATGAACTCGAACTCCTAGTACAACAAAGCAAGTATGATATAATAGGCCTCACTGAAACCTGGTGGGATGAGTCTCATGATTGGAATGTGGAAATAGAGGGGTATAACCTTTTTAAGAGAAATAGGCCAAACAGGAAAGGAGGAGGAATAGCACTATATGTCAGAGATATTTACACCAGTGAAGAGATCCTGGACATCAATCATGGAAGCCAGGTGGAGAGCATCTGGATAAGAATCAAAGGGGAGGGAAACAACAAGGATGTTACGGTGGGAGTCTACTACAGACCCCCAAGTCAGACTGAGGAATTGGATGATGCCTTTCTAGGACAGATGACCCATAGATTCAGAAAAGAGAGATGTAGTAGTGATGGGCGACTTCAACTACCCTGATATTTGCTGGAAGTCAAACTCAGCCAAATCTTCAAGGTCTAGCACATTCCTCACTTGCCTGGAAGACAATTTCATGGTCCAAAAGGTGGAAGAGGCAACAAGGGGGTCAGCTATTTTGGATCTGATCCTAACCAACAAGGATGACTTAGTTAATGAGGTGCAAGTGGTGGGATCATTAGGTGGAAGTGACCATGTTCTCCTGGAGTTTGTAATACAGTGGAAAGGAGAAGCCAGGCAGAGTCAGAACGCATCCTTGACTTTAGGAGAGCGGATTTCAGTAAACTTAGAGAAGAATTGAGGGCGATTCCATGGTCAGAAATACTAAAAGATAAAGGAGTTCAGGAGGGATGGGACTTTCTCAAAAGAGAGATACTGAAGGCACAATTTCAAACAGTTCCAGTGAGAAAGAAAAACGGGAGGTGTCTCAAGAAACCAGGATGGATGACTAAGGAACTTTCAACGGAGATGAGTTTGAAACGGAACATGTATAAGAAATGGAAAAAGGGGGAAATCACAAAAAAGGAATTCAAAGAAATAGCAGGCATTTGTAGGGTAAAGTCAGAAAAGCTAAAGCGCAGAATGAACTCAGGCTTGCTAGAGAGGTTAAGAAGAACAAAAAGGGCTTTTTTGGATATGTCCACAGCAAAAGGAAGAAGAAGGAAACGGTAGGTTCACTGCGTGGAGAAGATGGCAAAATGCTAACAGAGGACAGAGAAAAGGCAGAATTCCTCAAGACCTTCTTTGCCTCCGTCTTCTCAGAAAAGGAAAAGGGGCTCAACCTGAGGATAATGGAGCAGAGGACAGAATAGGGGCATTTCAGCACAGAATAAGTAAAGAGATAGTAGAGGAATACCTTGTTAATCTAAATGAATTTAAGTCTCCAGGACCAGATGAATTACATCCAAGGGTACTAAAAGAACTGGCAAATATAATATCGAAGCCATTGGCAATAATAGTCTTTGAGGACTCCTCGAGAACAGGAGAAGTCCCAGCCGACTGGAGGGGGGCAAACGTTGTCCCCATCTTCAAAAAGGGGAAAAAAGAGGATCCCAACAATTATCGTCCAGTTAGTCAGAGATCAATCCCAGGAAAGATTCTGGAGCAGATCATTAAACAGAGAGTCTGTGAACATCTAGAAGGCAATGCCATCATCACAAAAAGTCAACATGGGTTTCAGAGAAACAAGTCATGCCAGACAAATCTAATCTCTTTCTTTGACAAAATTACCAGCTTGGTAGATGAAGGGAATGCTGTGGATATAGTATATCTTGATTTCAGTAAGGCCTTTGACAAAGTTCCCCATAACATTCTTGCAAACAAGCTTGAAAAATGTGGGCTAGACAAGGCAACTGTTACATGGATTTGGAATTGGTTGACCGGCCGAACCCAAAAGATGGTCAGCAATGGCACCTTTTCATCCTGGAGAGAAGTGAACAGTGGGGTGACCAGTGGGGCTCTGTCCTGGGCCCAGTGTTATTCAACATCTTTATCAATGACCTGGATGACAGAATTGGGAGCATACTTATCAAATTTGCAGATGACACCAAATTAGGGGGAATAGCTAATACCCCAGAGGACAGGATCAAGATTCAAAATGACCTGAATAGACTAGAAAGCTAGGCCAAAGCTAACAAAATGAAATTCAACACAGAGAAATGTAAGCTACTACACTTAGGGCAGAAAAATGAAAAGCACAGATATAGGATGGGTGTCACCTGGCTGAATGAGAGACTTCCACGTGAGAAAGGGGTCTGGGAGTCCAAATAGACCACAGATTGAACATGAGTCAACAGTGCAATGCGGCAGCTAAAAAAGCCAATGGAATTTTAGGCTGCATCAATAAAAGTATAGTGTCTAGATCAAGGGAAGTAATAGTGCCACTGTATTCAGGCCCCACCTGGAATATTGTGTCCAGTTCTGGGCACCACAATTAAAAAAAGACATTGAGAAACTGGAGCCATGTGTCCAAAGGAGGGCGACTAAAATGGTGAAGGGTCTGGAACCATGTCCTATGAGGAACGACTTAGGGAGCTGGGGATGTTTAGCCTGGAAAAGAGATGGTTAGGAGGTGATATGATAGTCCTGTTTAAATACTTGAAGGGATGTCATGTTGAGGAGGGAGCTGACTTGTTTTCTGCTGCTCCAGAGATTAGAATGCAGAGCAATGGATGCAAGCTCCAGGAAAAGAGATTCCAGCTCAACATTAGGAGGAACTTTCTGACAGTAAGGACTATTTGACAGTGGAACACACGCCTTCCTCGGAGTGTAGTGGAGTCTCCCTCCTTGGAGGTCTTTAAGGAGAGGCTGGATGGCCATCTGTCAGGGATGCTTTGACTGAGAGTTCTTGCATGGCAGGGGGTTGGACTGGATGGCCCTTGCGGTCTCTTCCAATTCTATGATTCTATGCTCCTGGAATGGTTTCAGAAGTGAGCCAGCTGCCAGTGAATTGATGTCTTTATCCTCTGCTACCCTGGCAGTGGTCTCCTTGAAAGCATTAATGGCCTTGTACTGCACTCTGCACTGTGTGTCACAGCTCACACAATGCCAGTTGCTTAAGGCCAGTGAAAGGAATGATGCATCACCAGTGCTGTGACTTCTCTGGTTCCAGAGAGACTCTGGAGAAAGAGAAGGCCATGCAGTTGCTTCTTGAAGGCAGATTAGAAAACACACCTCATTGAGACATATGTTCTGTTGAAATTGTAGTTCCAGGTCCCCCCAAGACTTCATTGGGTGCCGAACACCAAAATGTGTTCTTGCTGTAAGATAAGCTTTATTAGTGGTCAGTGGATGCAGCAGGAGATACACAGGAGAGAAGCCCTTTCACTGATGGAGTCCAGCATTCCCTCATAGCCAATGGCCCTAAACAGCTAATCTACTTGGACAGTCTTTGGCCAGCAGTCCTGGCCCTCATGGCTAGCTAAATAGCGGAGCCCTGGGCTGGGGTGCCGATGGAAGATAGACTACCAGGGGTGCAGAAACAAATATATAAAATCAAAATGTGCAAGTGTGACCCATTTCCCTCCCTCCTCCCCTTAGTGATGAGAACTGTGCAAGAGTGGGCAACAAATTTGCCCCTGTCCCCTGGTCTTTTCATAAATAGGACCCACCCACGCTTTGTGTGATAGTGACTCTCTTAAGCTAGTTATGTGCTGCTTGAAGGAGTTCTTAGTTGAGGGCTGGCACGAGGGTGCCTTTGTTTTTCCACCCTCCTGCCTTAGCTCAAGGAACACCCTGGTATTGGCAAAGTCTAAGCTGCCACCACATTGCCATTGGCAACTGAGAGCACCCTCTAGCTTCTTTCTGGCCGGGCCTGGGCAGCTGGGCTTTGCATGTTGCTCTCTCATAGGTTGGGCATTTGGGGCCAGCCCCGTTTGCCCATGCTTTTCTGCTACAGAACCACTTGGTGATATTTGTGTTGCTCAAGGAGGTGCGAAGCAGAGACTCAACCAGCGAGGAAGCCTTGGCCGGAGGGTGGGGTCTTAAAAAGAAGTCAAAAAGCAGAACGACAACTGAACCAGACCTTCTTCTGCTCTTCTAAATTAGTGTCCAACAGTATAGCACAATGAACCAGAAGGCAGGCACAGACTCTAGAAAGGCGGAGGTGAAGCCGCATCCCACCACCCACCGCATGAGAAAGTGCCCTCGGAGAGGACGCACAAAGGGGCGGAAGGAGGAGAGCCTCCCACCAAAGGGTGCACCGTAAGTGGATTGCCTTTGCTTCCCACGCCAGGCCTTGGTCGTCCCTCTCCTCAGAGGGGAGACTTTCTCAGGGTGCTTTTTTGGGCACTTGAGAGCAGGTAGCCCAGACCCAAGCAGCTCCTCACCCAACCACCCTTTCTCCCTCTCCGTTCTGGGCATGAGGATAAAACCAGGTGGGCAAAAACCCTGTGGAGAGTAGGAACAGAATGAGACCACAAGCCAGTGAACAAGCCGTAACAAGGAGAGAGTCTGTCACCGGTCCCCTGCTTCACACTCCCCCTTCCCAAAAAACCTGAAAAGAAGATCTTTCTTTTCTCTTCTGTTTCCTTCTCTCTTTTACTGACCGCCTTTCTTGTGCTGATGGGACTCACCCGCTGTCTCTATCCCCAGTTCCTTGGATGCCATCTATTACCATCGGGAGTTGCTGTGCTACTCCCTGGACAGACTCCGGGTGGACCTGCTGACCATCACATCCCACCATGGCATGCAGGAGGAGCGGGAGGCCCGGCTGGAGAAGCTCTTTCCGGACAAGAACACCCCCCGGCCCCACTGCTTTGTGGGAAAGAGGGTGAGTGGGTAGCTGCCTAAGGATGGCGGTGGCTGTGACTGGGGCACAGAATGCCTGGTCAGGGAAGTCCTCTGGTGGATAGATATCAGTTGACCATCTCTTGAAGTGGCCAGGAGCTAGAGCCAAAGTTAGGCAGTGCTGGGCTGGTGCTGGTTTCAGAGGGAGCCCACTTGACAAATTGAGATTATTTTCTTTCCCCCCGTATTTTCCTTCTCCCCTCTTTCTTTTTTTCTTTGCTCATTCTGAGAGTGACCCGTTCCTGCTAGCAGGACTGGCTTCCTTTTAATTTCTGTATAGGGCTTTCCCGTTCTGGAGAGTTGTAAAAATAAATCACAGTGCCATAAATAACATAAGTTGTTTTAATGGGTTTTATATCATGAGCTGCCTTGGGTCCCTTTTTTGGGAGATAGAAATAAAATAAATAAAAATAAAAATAGCTGCAGAAGCAACCCTTTGGGGAGCCTTGTAGGGAGCTCTGAAGGACCAAGAACTCTTTCAGGGAAATTTTGAGAGCAGGAGCAGGTCACGGCTACCGTCTCTCTCTCTCTCTCTCTCTCTGGTTTTCTCCCCCTTCCTTGTGCCCCCCCAGGTCTTCTTTCTCAGCAGCAGAGTCCACCCCGGGGAGACACCCTCGAGCTTCGTCTTCAACGGGTTCCTGGAGTTCATCCTGCGGGAGGATGACCCTCGGGCCCAGATGCTGCGCCGCATGTTTGTCTTCAAGCTCATTCCCATGCTGAACCCGGACGGGGTGGTACGGGGGCACTACCGGTGAGGGCCAGGGTGGGCGCAGCACTCTTGGGCATTTGCAGGCCTTTTCTATTGAGGTGGTCGAGCAAAGGAAGGCCAAGTAGTGCAGTGAGGGACCTTCATCCCAAGGCAACTCCGAGCTCAAGAGGCACCTTCCCTAGGCGGCCTGTCTTTTTCCTCTCTTTGTAGCATGTCATGCACATCAGGTTGTTCTATGTGGCAGCCTCTGGGAGGGAGATGCCTTGGCCCAGGCTGGCTCCCAATTGCTGTGGATTATTCTCCTCTTCCCCATAGGACAGACGCTCGTGGAGTCAATCTGAATCGCCAGTACTTGAACCCGGATGCTGAGCTTCACCCAGCCGTGTACGGGGCCAAGGCTGTCATGCTGTACCACCACGTCCATAGCCGCATCCAGCCTGGCTCTCCTGACTGGCGGGCGTATGGCGGACCCCTTGGCATGAAGGCCTCGAATCATTATTCCTCCCGCAATGGCCCTGCCAGTGGGGAGGCCCCTCTTTCGCAGCTGGAGAAAGCCAACAACCGCCGCAACTGTCCCAGAGAGACCTGCACCTCCTCACCGCAGGACTCTGAGGCATCGGACAGCCTGGACCAGGACACCTGGATCCTCTCGGACGAGGCACCCAGCGAAGAATCTGGGAGCGAAGCAGAGAGCCCTCCTGCCGCAGACGCCATCCCGCCTCAGCAGAGCGGTCTGGCTTACTATGTCGACCTCCATGGCCATGCCTCCAAGCGCGGCTGTTTCATGTATGGGAATAACATCTCTGATGAAAACCACCAGGTAAGGAGGAGGAGGAGGAGGGCTGCTGGAGCCTGGGATGATTGCCAGGTGCCACTCTCTGGCCAAACAGGTGCGCTTCCCAGCCTGTCAGGGGATGAGGGCTGTCCCAGGGGTCTAGGCAGGAGAGAATGGGGCACACAGTCACCAACTAATGTGTGAATGGAAATGCCCCCAGGACTGAGGCTGTGGCCACATGGCCCTGGCTCTTAATAGTGGGTAGGAAACTCCTGCAGCTCTCTTCAGGGTTTGTAGACCATTCAGCCCTGGCAGACTCTTTTCTGAATCCACATCTATAGCCGGAGGCTCTCTTCTCTCCTGGCTTAAGGTTCTTCAGCTGGATTTTTCCTTCCCAGCCAGCTGTGCTAAAGTGAAGTCGAGAGTGCTTCCTTCTCCAGAAGCGCAGAGCTGCTCACTTTCTCTCTGTGTGTTTGTCTGTCTCCATGGCTAGTCCCAACTTCTCGGTTTGATTTTTCAGGTTGAGAACATGCTATTCCCAAAGCTCATCTCGCTGAACTCTGCTCACTTTGATTTCTCGGGCTGCAACTTCTCCGAGAAGAACATGTATGCCAAAGACAAGCGGGACGGGCAGTCCAAGGAGGGCAGTGGGCGGGTAGCCATCTTCAAGGCCTCAGGCATCATTCACAGGTACATGCACCCCATGAGATGCTATCACATCACTGTCCCAGATGCTTGCCCCTTCCCATGCGCCCATCTTCCAGGCTGCCTTGAAGCCATTCCAGTTTCTGCTGCATCAAAAGAGGCTGGTTCAATCAGAAGAGGGGCAGGGTGGGGATGGGGTCCTGGAGTGACTGAAGTCCAAAGCCATCCCTTGCCTTACTCATAAGGGGACTCTGGCAGGTCCTGTTGTAGCTCTTTGAGTCCTAGAGAGCTCTTCAGAGCCCAGGCATCCCTGTTGGCCACCAGGAGAAGGAGAGTCAACACTGCCATTGTGGTGATGGGGCCGGCACACTTTGGACAGTTTGTGCTCTGGCCCCACATGGTTTGGGCAGGAGGCTAAAGGTGGA
The DNA here is from genome assembly GCA_023333645.1 of Sceloporus occidentalis. NCBI lineage: Eukaryota > Metazoa > Chordata > Lepidosauria > Squamata > Phrynosomatidae > Sceloporus > Sceloporus occidentalis. Next base: position 1,018,520 of record JALMGF010000006.1, on the reverse strand, counting down.
GGAGAGCACTAGTTCAGATGCTTGCAGGCTGGTCCTCTGGATTTTTTGGTGTGAGTTCTTCCTCTGTGTCATGGAGCTGGTCTTTTGCCCACTGCTGCATTGACATGGCCCAGACTTTTCTCCCCTTTGTGTTTTCTAGCTATACCCTGGAGTGCAATTACAACACGGGGCGATCCGTCAATACCGTTCCAGCAGCCTGTCACGATAACGGACGGGCGACCCCTCCTCCTCTCCCAACATTCCCCTCCAAATACACCATGGAACTGTTTGAGCAGGTATCAGAAGCACCATTCTCTCTTCTTCCTGAGCTCTTTCTCTTTCTCTGTGAGAATGTTAAGAGGCCCATGCCTCCAGATGCTTGTTCAGCAGAAGGCTAGACCTTCATAGAGGGCTTCAAATTTTGGCCATTGCCACGGGGAAGAGAGAACTTCAGGCTGGGGATTTTAATTACAAGTGGACTCACCAGGGCTGCTTTGGTTTAATCCAGAGTGGAGAGCATGCAGCACTTGCAGGCCCACCAGTAGAATTCACGTAGAAAACTGTAGCACTTCTCCCAACCCATGAGAAGACCTCCCTAGAGGACAGCACCTGTGGGACTTTTGGTCAAGTTCTTAGGTTACTCCTAGGATGGAGGCAGGGTCATGATTTTTGACCCAGTGGCAGACCTTTTCTCAGTGGCTCTCTCCTCAGAGAACTTGGGAAAGCCCTTGGAGGCAGCGGCATCACCAGAAGGTTGCCCAAAAGGGGTTTTTTTTTTTTTTTTTGATGGGGTACTACACTCCATGTGGAGCAGGCGGCTACCTTTTGGGTCCGGTGTGGCCATGGCCAAGAGGGAGATGAGCATGCCCCTCACCTTGCTGCTGTGACACCATTCTATGCGCCACAAGTTGAGGGGGTGTGCCCAGCTCTCGGAAGTCCCACCTCTCTGCACCGGGTGACACCCCGGGCAGGCATGCCACTGCTTGGAGGCAAGTCTTCTGCTGTGGAGAACTTAAAAGTTTTGCCTTCCCTGCTGTGCTTCTCCATGCTCATCAGAACACCCAGTTGCCTGCCTGGGATTCTGCTCTTCCTTGGATGCAAAGGACTTGCATTTCTTTAGAGGCATGAGGACTGCAGTCTCTGCCAGGCAGGATGAACTCCAAGGTGGCTTTCCAACATGCAGCTCTGCAGAGATACATTCCTCTGAGAGCAGCTGGTACTTTATAAACCTCCTGTTTGGGGGACTCTCTCAACCTCCGGTGAGCCACATTTATAGGGCTTTGGACTGGGCTGGACATCTTGCTTCAGCACCTCAGTCTTTCACAACCATTTCTTCTGGACAGAACATAAAGAGAACTGCTTACAGTTCTTCACTTGTGGCTCTCCATCCTCAGAGAGACAAGCACAGCTGGTGGCTCAGGTGGCCTCCTCCAATCTGAGAAGCACAAACACCTTCTCTAGGCACCCTGCCAGTTAGTGGGGCCCAGAGCCAAAGCCGGCCTAACAGCCCTTTTTTTCCCCCCTCCCAGCGACTTTAATGGTGTACTCTTGTTAGAAAGACTTCTATAGCAGCCCAGGGACATGAGACTGGTGCACCTTCATAGAGTGGCCCTGGATGAGAAGCAGTGTCTCAGTTATTCAGAGAACTTCTCCTGCTGCCCTGGTTGGGTCTCCTGAGAGTGTTCCCTTCCTTGAGCTTCACAAGCCTGGCTGCTGCTGTGTGGGTCACACATGCCTTAGCCCCATTTTGGGAAAACCCCTTGGCCAGGCCAGGTCGCTGGAGTATCCAGAAGCTGCCAACCCTTCTCTTCCCCTTCCCTTGCCACAGGTGGGCCGGGCCTTGGCCATCGCCGCGCTGGACATGGCAGAGAGCAACCCTTGGCCTCGGATTGTCCTCTCCGAACACAGTTGCCTTAGCAACCTGCGCGCCTGGATGTTGAAGCATGTCCGGAGCTCGAGGGGAGTGGTTGGCTGCACCCGGCGGAAGGGCGCCAGAACCCCACCCAAGGGGGCCAAGTATGTGGCTGGGCAGGGGTCTCATGGGGAGGGTCGAGGGGCCAGGCCATGGGGCTTTCCCTGAGTTGTTTCTGGACCTTGGTGCTCTTGTTGGAAGGTGGATTGTGTGGTTGTCTCGCAAGCCGTGGGAGAGCTGTTCCTCCATGGAGGGAGTGTTGTTTCTAGGCACTCCACTTGGCTTCCCTGTAAGCATAACTGGAAGGCTTTGCAGAAGGTTAGAACCACCTCCTGGCCTAGCATGCCTCTAGCCAGCTCCCCTCTCCCTCTTACCTCCCTGGTATGTTGTGGCACAGATTCTTAGGCCAGCCTGCCATCTTCAAGGCCTTGAAAGAACGATGCAGAAAGGCTAGGACAGGAATTGGTTTTCCAGGCTCATATGGGCCGTTATTGGATTTTCACACACAAACCTAGTCATTCAAATTGGATTTCAGATAGGAAAGCCCAGGAAGAGTTCTAGTGGTGCTCTGGTGTGGGTGGGTTTTCTTTGGAGGGGGGATGAATTAGGGAGGGCCTGGATGCTAGTCCCTCACTCCACAATTCCTAGCAAACAGCCTGGGAGCATTATGGTAGTGTCAGCATATATGACTGTACCCTTCTGTGCCCTGAGAATATATGGGCAGACCCTGCCCTGAGGGACTACAGTCCAAGGAGAAGAAGAATAGGCATGCAGTTCCACAAAACCTTGTCTATTTTCATGAAGGAAGGTGCTAGGTCATAGGTTAAATACAGAGGTAGGGTGCCCATATCCAGGAGGTTTGAGAAGCCCTCCTGCTTCAGGACCCCACCCCCCGTCATTTCCCTTCACCATCTTCCTTCCCTCCATCTCAGCGGTGTCTCTGCCTCCATCTCTGAGAACTCGCTCTACCGGGCCAGGAGCTTCAGCAATGGGAGCAGCAGCAACCAACAGGCTTCCCCTCAGGTCAAAGCCTCGCCCAGCTTCACCTTCACCTGCTCCCACCCCACTGCCCCGCTGGGCAGCACGAGCCAAAACTCCCAGAAAGGGGCCTCGAGGGTCCTGACACTCGTCCGAGGTAAGCTTACCAGCAGGACATTGCTGGGAGTGGTCCGGTGGATCGTGAAGTGGATTTGCTCCTGGAAGTGGCAGTTTTGAACCAACACTGTGCCTTTCTTTCTCTCCTTCCCACTTTCTCTTTCCTTCTCTCTCTTTTGGTGAAATAAAGAGCTCCACAGTAGAGCCCAAGCGTCTTGTGGAAGCTGCCCCTCAGGCAGCCTGAGCCCCCCGCCCTGCTCTCTGAACCAAGGGATGCCCTGGGCTCCAGGGGGCCTGTGCAGTCCTTGTGGAGAGTGCTGGGCAGAGGCCTCTGCGGCTCCCACCGCTCAGGAATCGGCAGGTGAGCCGCAGCCCATGCCTCATGAGAAAACTGACCCTGCAGAGTGGGAGGAGCGGGAGGGATTTCACTATGAGTGGGCAGCCTGCTTTGGAATGGGGGCTTGTTTCCAAATTACTGACAGGGCCTCAGTTGGGCTGGACTCCCTCTGGCTGCCTCTTGCCCCTCTCTCCCTCTGGGGAGCTTCTGGGCTGTCTTTCTGTTTGCTTCTATGGTATCTCCACAAGAGTCTTCTGAGGCTGGCTCAGCAAATAGTGCATACCTTGACTCATTGAACAAAGAGCTGAACCTGAGTCCTAATCCCTCCCCTAAATGGGTTCTAGGTATTCTGGGGCCCACCTTGTGCCTGGGGGGCATCAGTGGTTCCTCTTCCTTCAACTTGCCTACTTCCAAAAGCAGCTAACAGGCAAGGGGATTACAATGGTGCTCATAGTGATTTCCTTTTGGAATGATAAGCTCTCTCCCATTCATATGGTAGCCTCAACCCTAGGATGGAAACATACCGGGGCCTATTTGGGAGCCGCCTCCCCATCAGGCCACTGGTCTGTGTGGCCCAGGGCAGACTAGCAGTGGTTCTGAAGGGTCTCAGACCAAGCAGCTGTGTGTGGAGAAAGGCAAGAGGATAGAGAGAGCTCTGACAGGTAGGGCAGGGCTAATGCCTCGCCTCTTTTGGCTGTTGCCAGAGGATTATGGACATGGAAGGGGTTGAAAGATTTGAGGCAGGGGCTGAGACATGGTGGCTAGGTTCTGCTCGTTGTTGTTATTGTGTGCTGTCCTTTCTGATTTACTGCCACCTAAGGTGAATCTATCAAGGGGTTTTCTTGGCGAATATGTCCAGAGGAGGCTTTCTCCTGCCTTTCTCTGAAGACGACTTGGCTAATGTCACCCGGGGTTCCCATGGCTGAGCAAGGATGCAAACCCTGCTCTCTCATTGTCCAACACTCAGGCCACTACACCAATCTAGCTGTCATATATAAACACAGCCTCAAATCCACATCAGCCCCAGTAGGCTGCTATTTTTGCCCCCCTCATTCGTTCTGGAAGGTTCAGTTGTGCTAGTTAGCCAGCCCTGGCTGCTAGACAGGCTTTGTATGTGCATGTGCTCCAGACAAGCGATGCAATCGCCATCCCTCCTCAAAATCCCAAAAGTATTGACTGCTGGAGAACATTTCCTCCAGCAGCTAAGGTGGGCTCCTTTGCAGGCCAGGTCTGGGAAGGGAGTGGGAAGAGAGGCGACGGCACTCCCTCTCAGGTTGGGCCTGCTTGTTCCCCCTCCCCTCAGAGCCTCGGGTTCAGGAGAAGCGGCGCCATCAGCACCAGACCTTGCTGCAGGTAGCTGTGAACAGCCTCCAGGCCCCATCGACAGTCCCTTCCTCCGCCAGGATGGCCTCTCACCTCCAGCTGCCTCCTAGCCTGGGCACCTGCTCCCTCCACGTAACAGGTGTGTAACCTGGGGGCTTTCTTTCTCTCAGCCACAGGGACTTGTGTGTCTCCTTCCTGGTGTGGGAAAATGCCAACAGGGAAGTGGGTAGGCAGCTGTTTTCTATCAAAAGGAGAAGAAATTGAAAACCTCCATTAAACCAGGTGTGAAGGAGAGATGGAGCCTCATGGCTGTTGTTGTTTTGAGACTGTCTCTCCTTCCCATCTTGTTTTCGGTTGCCAGTGATGCTGCTTGGAAGACCAAGGCCTCTGCAAGTGGCAGCTTGTAACCCCCACAGAGTCCCACATCTAGGCCCCTTGGAGGTCGTCCTCAAACATTCCTCCTTTCCTTGTTAAAAGAACAAGGACAATGTTAAAAATTGTATTGATCTTAGTTTGGATCCTAAACTAGGAGAAAGCCGGCAGATAAAATCAAATAAAAACAGGGTTTAGGCACCTAAAAGGGATTTATTTCTGCATCATTTTTGATCGGCTTCTGTTGGCTTCTTCAACTCACTTCCTTGGACCCTCTCTTCTCCTTGGCCACAGTCTGCCTCTTCTGCATGATGGGCTGGACTACCTCTTCCATGGAAACTAGTGCTCCTGCTTGGGAGCTGTCAGTTGATTCTTATGCCATCTGTACTGGAGTTGAGGCACACACCGCTGTTTGCAGCAGCCTGCCTGCCTGCCTGCAAGAGATCTCAGTCAGAGCAGGTTTCTGACCTTACCCCACTATCTCTTTTCTTGCAAGCAAATTGGAACTAGCATTTTAGCAACAATCTATACCAACCTTTCTTAACCACCCTGCTATGTTAAGACTATAACTCCTATCATCCCCAGCCTTCAGGGTGGCTGGCCCATCCTATCTGTGGCACATTCCCAGCATGATCCTGGGAGCACCAGTGAAAGTCTGTGCTGTGCAGCCAGGGAGTCCTCAAAAAGGCTGCTAGGTAGCTGCCCAAGGTGTGTGTGTGTAGGGGGGGAGCACTTAACTTGCACAGTGCTATAGATGCTTTCCAGGCTGAAAGCCAAATCCTTCAGAAGGTTCTGCATCCTGCCTCTGTTGCCTGCCTGCTTCTATCCCAGACTCCCTTTTAAGAGTTCAAACAATTCTTGCACTCAGAACATTTAAATCCTTCCAACACACAGTAGCTCTCACCTCAGGGTGTGTCCTCAGGTCACTGCAGGGATTTTTTAAAAGCCCCCCCCCCCCCAATGTCCATGCTGTCTCTAAGGTGCATGGAGGCCATTTTAGGCCCAGGAGGGGGTCTTTTTCTAAAATAGGAAATGTTTCCAGCCAGCACACTCCATAATATAAGGGCAGAAGAGAGAACACACTTTGCTTGTAGAGACCTGTGAAAGCCTTCTGTTTTGAAAGCGGTGTGGATTTCCCTCTTTGTGCCAAGGGAAAGAGAGAGAGGCAACACTCATTCCTCCTTCTCACATGGAAAGCGGAGCAGAGTTTCGGGGGGGGGGGGGCTCTTCAGAGAACCAAGGAAGTGGCTCTTTCTACTTTGATACCTTTTAATGAACTTTCTCTGGAAGCTAAGGTGACTAGACTAAGGCTGCTGTACTGTGGCCATATGAGAAGGCATGACTCACTGGTGAAAACAATAATGCTAGGAAAGGTGGAGGGAAGCAGAAAGAGGAAGGTCACATGCTAGCTAGATGGATGGACTCTAAAAGAGGTCATGGGCAGGAATTTGCAGGAACGGAGCAGAGGAGGACAGGGAGTCTGGGAGATGTCTCATCCACAGGGTCGCCATGGGTTGACATTGACTCAAGGGTGGGCAACAACAACAACAAAATGAGCAATCTTGATCTGTGGAGCTGGACTGTTAGGGTTCCTTGAAGACCCAAATGGCAGGCAAAGGGCATTCCTGAAGGGATGGTGGGGATGTGAGGCGCTTTTGTGGACTGTGAGTATCTCTGCTGCAGCAGGCTGTCTGCCAGACCTCAATGGAAGCAGCGGCCATGGGTGGCCCATGCACCCTGTGGTCCCCCCTGCCGGGCACTGACCTCCCCTTTCTCCTTGCTCCTGCAGGGCCTGTCTGCAGCAGTCTACTTACCAAGGCTAGCCCTGCCTTCCATGGACTGCAGGAGGCAGAGCACCCCCACGAGGAGTTTAAGACCCCTCCGCCTTGTGGCCTAGCCCTGCTGCAGGTAAAGGGCAGCCATTAAAACAGGGGCAGGGGAGAGGAGGGGGCTGGAAGCTGCAGGAGGCAGCCATTTCCCAGGACCTGCTGGAACAGGCTTTCCCAGATTTTAAGAGGGCCCTTTGCCTGCCAACTTCTTGACCCTCAGCCAGCAAAAAGCAACATGGACTCCCTCAGCACCACTTGCACGCTCCACCCACCCCACAATTGCAATCTTGCAACTCAGGCAACCCTGGCGCTACATCACAGGGGGCTTTGTCTGGAGCCTCTGTCCCAGCTGGTTTCTCTTCCTCCCTGCAGAACATTTCCAGGAGGCTAAATAGTGAGAAGCTATCGGAGAATCCCAGGTAAAGTGAAGCGCTAACCTTGTTTCTGCCAGGAGGTGGGGGTGGGATGGAAAGCAGCGCTCCATGCTCTGTGCCAGCTGCGCACACGTGTTTGCTGGGACAGCAGCTCAGTATCTTGCAAGGCTTCCACAGTTAGCTGGCAAACCTGCAGCCCTGAGCTCTTTCACTCTCCTTCCCTTCCCTCCATGCCCCTGACAGCCTGGAGGTGCTGATGCCTCGGCCCAGCCGGATCCCCATCCGCAGGAGACCAGCAGGCCAGTCCCAGCACTTGCTGCAGCTTGACAGCTGCAGGGATGACTCTGCCCTCAAGGTGTGGAAATACACCGCCGCCTCACAGTTGCCAGTTCAGAGTTCCCTGCCAGGTAGGCTCTTGCTGTGGCATTCAGCCCCTACCCTCATCCTCCCCCCAATGCCTAAGGCCTATTGGGCTAGCCATGGTGGTGGACCTCAGCAGTGAATGCAGCGCCCTTCGCCTCTCTTTCTCTCTTTCCCCACTCCCTGCAGAGTTCCCGCTGGACGTGCCCAATCTGACCATAACAGGGCAGCGGGAGGAGCCGCTTTTTCTCTGCAACCCTCCCAAGGTTTTGCTGGACGAGGTACGGGGCACGGGGAACTCTGCTAAATCAGCCACTGCTGGCAGTGCCCTTTCCTGCCGCCGCTGCCCTCCTCCCCTCGAGCCCCTCACCTGTAGGCAGAAGAAGAAGAAGAGGAAGAAGCCCCAACAGCACCCTCAGCGTGGGATTGGCAGTGGCCACCCTCCCTCTTGAAGCCGGGGGCAGCCACCCACCGGCTGCTCCCCTGAGCCCCCTCTCTCTGTTGCAGCATCTCCCGGGGCGAGCAGATTCCCCCCAACTCACCTACCACAAGATCCTCTCCTTCTGCACTGAGGCCTGACTGGCCAGAGATGCTGCGGCCAGCCTCTTCCATCGCCTCAGTAGCCGCCGCCACTGCTGCCACCACCATCGCCCCAGAGCAGGCCAGGCAGGAGCCTGCTCCAACTCTCCTCACGGTGTGGAAGAGACCCCCTGGGATCCCCTGCCTTTCTGCCTCTGTGCACTGCCCCACTCAGCCCTCACCCCACCGCTACCCTGCTTCTGCCCCCTGTTCCTATTTCCACCCCCCTCAACCCTCTCCCCGTCCCCAGCCGTGCCCCTTCAAACCAAAGCTGCTTTTTGGGACACAGCAGCCCACGATTCTGGCTCTGAGCTACTTCCCCCAATATAAGTGTCCCAGACCACCTTCGACTTGCAGGCCACTGCAGAAGACACCAAAAGCCTAAATGGGGAGCAGGGCCCCCTCCCAGCAGCCCTGTTCTCTCTCTCTTTTTCTCTGCTACGAGTTCAGCCTCAAGGATCCGACAGCTGCCTTCCTTTCTCCCCTGAAAGGTTCTGCCTGAGATTTGGGAAGGAGGCACCACCTCTCCTTGGCAGCCTGCATCTCAACCAGCAGCCTTGGGAAGCGGGGCTTGTTTGTGTCTGGTGGGGCTGGGGGGGTCTCTTGGAAAAGCTGGTTCACAGCAAAGCAAGGCTTCCTGACCCCAGCCCCCTTTTCCCCTCCCAGGACCTTTTCTGCAGCTGTACATAGTTGGTTACTGGGCTGGAGACTTATTTTTGAAATGAGATTGTCTTGTAAAACGTTTGTATTAATAAATTTTGTTTGGCAAAAAAAAAAAAAAAAGGCAAATGCTTGCCCATCATGTCTGCTAAAGGTGGGCAGCAGAGAGGGGGACAGGGGGACGCAGCAGAAACACCACAAGGCTCAGGCAGTGGGAGGCATGGAGGGGGGGACCCTCCATCCATTTAATGTGATCTAGCCAGACTGCTCCTGCAAGAGGCTGAGGCTTGGTGCATCACGGTGCAGGTGGCGGCGGGGCTTTGCTCTGCCAAAGAAAGTGGGGAAAGAACTGAATTGGGACCCAGTTGGGGACACAATGTGCCCAAACCCCTCCCCTGACCCCAACTGGCAACCCAAGCGGTACCTTTCCAGCGTGGCATTGCCTGGGACGGTGCGGCTCAATGCTGGGTCATTCCTGCTTCTTGGGGTTGTTGACAGCTACGTAGTGATAGAGGACGACAAGCAAGAAAAGCGACACTCCCAGCATGTTGGCAAAGATGGCCAGTTGCACGTCGGTCACCATTCTGCAGAAGGGTCCAAAGAGAGAGCTACGTTAATGGCTGCTTCAGAGTAATGCGACCCAAAGTAATCCAGCAGCAACCTGGAAGACCAAGAGCCAAAACACACCGCAGAAATAATCCAGCATGAGATTAACTGCCCTGTAGTTTGTTGTAGCAGCAGAGCTTTCTGACAGAGAAGGCTACATGTTTCACAAAACTACAGTTCCCAGAATTTTCTAGCATCAATCCAGGTCAGTTAAAGTGGTCTCAAACTGGATTATTTCTGCTGTGTGCTTGGGACCTAACTGGGAAAAGAAGCATGGCCAGCATAAACTTCGGTTAAGTCTTGCCTACTTATTTATTTACATCTCACTTGTTTTCTATTATCAGGCCTGAAGTGGCTTAAAATAGAAGTTAAAATAGCAAGATAATACAGTAGGCCCTCCATATCTGCAGAATTTGTATACAGAGATTCAAGCATCCACAACTTGAAAATATTTTAATATATAAACTCCCCACACAGATTATCTAGATGGGTTTGGTTTTTTGAGGGTCAGCAAAATTAAGTCAGCGTCTCATCATCCAGAAAACACTGTTCTAAAATCTGAATATTAAATGAAAACTGGATAGTGGAAACAGAAAAGAACATTCCCTAAAAACAAGCATGGATGTTCTTAGCATGGATATAAACATCACCATTTTACTATCCATTGCATTTAATGGAGCTTGAACATCCATGGATTTTGATATCTATTAGGGGGTGGTGGTTCCTGGGACCAAATCCCAGCGGATGCCAAGGGTCCATTGTATAGCACTGGTAGACAGGCATACGCTGCCCAAGGATCTGACACAGTGCAAGTGTGGTGCCCAGAAGTGTGGAGGTGTCTCCTTCTTTGGAGGTCTTTAAACAGAGGCTGGGTGGCCATCAGGCTCTGATGGTGTCTTCTTGCGTGGAAGAATGGAGATGGAGTGGATCAGGGCCATTGGGATCTCTTCCGATTCCATAAGGCAGCTTCTCGTCTCTCTGTGTAGAAGGCCCCAAGTTTATTCCCCACCAGCATCACCAGCAATTAGAATCATAAAATCATGGAGTCAGAAGAGACCCAAAGAAGGGTCTCCTTCTGCCATGCAGGAACTCTCAATCACAGCATCCCTGACAGATGGCCTTCCAGCCTCTGTTTGAAAACCTCCGAAGAAGGAGACTCCATTGCTCTCTGAGGAACTGCTGAACAGCCCTTAGAAAGTTCAGAAAGTTCCTCCTAATGTTGAGGTGGAATCTCTTTTCCCGTAGTTTGCATCCATTGCTCTATTGCGTCCTATTCTCTGGTGCAGCAGAAAACAAGCTTGCTCCATCCTCAATATGATATGATGATGTTTAACCTGGAGAAAAGAAGGTTAAGATGTGATATGAGAGCCCTGTTTAAGTATCTGAAGGAATATCATATTGAGGAGGGAGCAAGCTTGTTCTCTGCTGCTCCAGAAACAGGACCCAATGGAGCAATGGATGCGAGCTGCAGGAAAAGAGATTCCACCTCAACATTAGGAGGAACTTCCTGAGAGTAAGGGCTGTTTGACAGCGGAACCCACTTCCTCGGAGTGCGGTGGAGTCTCCTTCCTTGGAGGTCTTTAAGCAGAGGATGGATGCTTTGATTGAGAGTTCTCGCATGGCAGAAGGGGGTTGGACTGGATCAGGGCCCTTGTGGGTCTCTCCCAACTCTATGGTTCAATGGTGACTTCCACTGCCCGGTGGTCTCCATTGTTTCCTACTGCCTTTGCCTTTACCAAGCTTTATCGCCACATGCCAGATGGATTTTTAAGGATGGACTCTCATTAAGGAGGTCCTGGCTATGAATCTGCAGGCCCCAAGCAAAGCAGTGGAGGAAGGAAGGGAGCCTTGGAGCTGCCAGGAGTTGAGGCCGACCCAAAGGTGGCGAAAAGCAACAAAACCGCCCTTTCCAGTGAGTCATGCTGTCCAGGGCCGCTGCCTCACAGCAGAATTAATGCAGCTAGACACCGCTCTGGCTGCCCTGGATCCATGCTAGGGAACTCTGGGAATTGCATTTTGTCATAGCCCCAGAGCTCTCTGACAGAGAAGGCCAAACATTTCACCAATCTACAAATCCCAGGATTCCATAGCATGGAGCCAAGGAAGCTAAAGATGCAGACTGAGATGCTGGGCCCTTTTGCCCCTGAAAAAACAGGTTCAGCGCTTTGGAGGGCTCCTTTACTGATCAAACTAAAACCCAGAGCAGGTTCACTACCATCCGCTGCCACTGAGACGGATAAGAGAATGGCTGGGGGCTTGAAAAGTTCATGTTAAATCCCTTCAGGAGCATTTAAAAGAGGTAAAAATTTGCAATTTACACTAATACATATAACCCAGTTCATACTCCTGGAGCTGGGTCCCAATTACACTCATCCTTCCACATTTGTGAATTTGATTGTTCATGGATTTAATTAATATGTTCTCTCTAGGAATCTCTAGGTCCTCCAGTGCAACTCTATGGTCAACTGTAACTAATAGTTGCCCTGGAGGCCCTAGAGATTCCTAGAGAGGACACTCTACTAGGCCTTTGTAGCTCCTCCAGTGCATTTCTATGGTCAGTGTCTGTCGGACGTTGGCCACAGAGTTGCCCCGGAGGACCTAGAGATTCCTAGAGAGGACACTCTACTAGGCCTTTGTAGCTCCTCCAGCGCAGTTCTATGGTCAGTGTCTGTCGGACGTTGACCACAGAGTTGCCCTGGAGGACCTAGAGATTCCTAGAGAGGACACTCTACTAGGCCTTTGTAGCTCCTCCAGCGCAGTTCTATGGTCAGTGTCTGTCGGATGTTGACCACAGAGTTGCCCTGGAGGACCTAGAGATTCCTAGAGAGGACACTACAAGGCCTTTGTAGCTCCTCCAGCGCAGTTCTATGGTCAGTGTCTGTCGGACGTGGACCACAGAGTTGCCCTGGAGGACCTAGAGATTCCTAGAGAGGACACTCTACTAGGCCTTTGTAGCTCCTCCAGCGCAGTTCTATGGTCAGTGTCTGTCGGACGTTGGCCACAGAGTTGCCCCGGAGGACCTAGAGATTCCTAGAGAGGACACTCTACTAGGCCTTTGTAGCTCCTCCAGCGCAGTTCTATGGTCAGTGTCTGTCGGACGTTGACCACAGAGTTGCCCTGGAGGACCTAGAGATTCCTAGAGAGGACACTCTACTAGGCCTTTGTAGCTCCTCCAGCGCAGTTCTATGGTCAGTGTCTGTCGGACGTTGACCACAGAGTTGCCCTGGAGGACCTAGAGATTCCTAGAGAGGACACTACAAGGCCTTTGTAGCTCCTCCAGCGCAGTTCTATGGTCAGTGTCTGTCGGACGTGGACCACAGAGTTGCCCTGGAGGACCTAGAGATTCCTAGAGAGGACACTCTACTAGGCCTTTGTAGCTCCTCCAGCGCAGTTCTATGGTCAGTGTCTGTCGGACGTTGGCCACAGAGTTGCCCTGGAGGCCCTAGAGATTCCTAGAGGGGATACCCTACTAGGCCTTTGTGGCTCCTCCAGAGCAGTTCTATGGTCAGTGTCTGTCGGACGTTGACCACAGAGTTGCCATGGAGGACCTAGAGATTCCTAGAGAGAACACTCTACTAGGCCTTTGTAGCTCCTCCAGCGCAGTTCTATGGCCAGTGTCTGTCGGACGTTGACCACAGAGTTGCCCTGGAGGACCTAGAGATTCCTAGAGGGGACACTCTACTAGGCCTTTGTGGCTCCTCCAGCGCAGTTCTATGGTCAGTGTCTGTCGGACGTTGACCACAGAGTTGCCCTGGAGGACCTAGAGATTCCTAGAGGGGACACTCTACTAGGCCTTTGTAGCTCCTCCATCGCAGTTCTATGGTCAGTGTCTGTCGGACGTTGGCCACAGAGCTGCCCTGGAGGACCTAGAGATTCCTAGAGAGGACACTCTACTAGGCCTTTGTAGCTCCTCCAGCGCAGTTCTATGGTCAGTGTCTGTCGGACGTTGACCACAGAGTTGCCCTGGAGGACCTAGAGATTCCTAGAGGGGACACTCTACTAGGCCTTTGTGGCTCCTCCAGCGCAGTTCTATGGTCAGTGTCTGTCGGACGTGGACCACAGAGTTGCCCTGGAGGACCTAGAGATTCCTATAGAGAACACTCTACTAGGCCTTTGTGGCTCCTCCAGCGCAGTTCTATGGTCAGTGTCTGTCGGACGTTGACCACAGAGTTGCCCTGGAGGACCTAGAGATTCCTAGAGGGGACACTCTACTAGGCCTTTGTAGCTCCTCCAGCGCAGTTCTATGGTCAGTGTCTGTCGGACGTGGACCACAGAGTTGCCCTGGAGGACCTAGAGATTCCTAGAGAGGACACTCTACTAGGCCTTTGTAGCTCCTCCAGCGCAGTTCTATGGTCAGTGTCTGTCAGACGTTGACCACAGAGTTGCCCTGGAGGACCTAGAGATTCCTAGAGAGAACACTCTACTAGGCCTTTGTGGCTCCTCCAGCGCAGTTCTATGGTCAGTGTCTGTCGGACGTTGACCACAGAGTTGCCCTGGAGGACCTAGAGATTCCTAGAGGGGACACTCTACTAGGCCTTTGTGGCTCCTCCAGCGCAGTTCTACGGTCAGTGTCTGTCGGACGTGGCCCACAGAGTTGCCCTGGAGGACCTAGAGATTCCTAGAGAGAACACTCTACTAGGCCTTTGTGGCTCCTCCAGCGCAGTTCTATGGTCAGTGTCTGTCGGACGTTGACCACAGAGTTGCCCTGGAGGACCTAGAGATTCCTAGAGAGGACACTCTACTAGGCCTTTGTAGCTCCTCCATCGCAGTTCTATGGTCAGTGTCTGTCGGACGTTGGCCACAGAGTTGCCCTGGAGGACCTAGAGATTCCTAGAGAGAACACTCTACTAGGCCTTTGTAGCTCCTCCATCGCAGTTCTATGGTCAGTGTCTGTCGGACGTTGACCACAGAGTTGCCCTGGAGGACCTAGAGATTCCTAGAGAGAACACTCTACTAGGCCTTTGTGGCTCCTCCAGCGCAGTTCTATGGTCAGTGTCTGTCGGACGTTGACCACAGAGTTGCCCTGGAGGACCTAGAGATTCCTAGAGAGGACACTCTACTAGGCCTTTGTAGCTCCTCCATCGCAGTTCTATGGTCAGTGTCTGTCGGACGTTGGCCACAGAGTTGCCCTGGAGGACCTAGAGATTCCTAGAGGGGACACTCTACTAGGCCTTTGTAGCTCCTCCAGCGCAGTTCTATGGTCAGTGTCTGTCGGACGTTGGCCACAGAGTTGCCCTGGAGGACCTAGAGATTCCTAGAGAGGACACTCTACTAGGCCTTTGTAGCTCCTCCAGCGCAGTTCTATGGTCAGTGTCTGTCAGACGTTGACCACAGAGTTGCCCTGGAGGACCTAGAGATTCCTAGAGCGGACACTCTACTAGGCCTTTGTGGCTCCTCCAGCGCAGTTCTATGGTCAGTGTCTGTCGGACGTGGACCACACAGTTGCCCTGGAGGACCTAGAGATTCCTAGAGAGAACACTCTACTAGGCCTTTGTGGCTCCTCCAGCGCAGTTCTATGGTCAGTGTCTGTCGGACGTTGACCACAGAGTTGCCCTGGAGGACCTAGAGATTCCTAGAGAGGACACTCTACTAGGCCTTTGTAGCTCCTCCAGCGCAGTTATATGGTCAGTGTCTGTCAGACGTTGACCACAGAGTTGCCCTGGAGGACCTAGAGATTCCTATAGAGAACACTCTACTAGGCCTTTGTAGCTCCTCCATCGCAGTTCTATGGTCAGTGTCTGTCGGACGTTGACCACAGAGTTGCCCTGGAGGACCTAGAGATTACTAGAGAGGATACCCTACTAGGCCTTTGTAGCTCCTCCATCGCAGTTCTATGGTCAGTGTCTGTCGGACGTGGACCACAGAGCTGCCCTGGAGGACCTAGAGATTCCTAGAGAGAACACTCTACTAGGCCTTTGTGGCTCCTCCAGCGCAGTTCTATGGTCAGTGTCTGTCGGACGTTGACCACAGAGTTGCCCTGGAGGACCTAGAGATTCCTAGAGAGGACACTCTACTAGGCCTTTGTAGCTCCTCCATCGCAGTTCTATGGTCAGTGTCTGTCGGACGTTGACCACAGAGTTGCCCTGGAGGACCTAGAGATTCCTATAGAGAACACTCTACTAGGCCTTTGTAGCTCCTCCAGCGCAGTTCTATGGTCAGTGTCTGTTGGACGTTGACCACAGAGTTGCCCTGGAGGACCTAGAGATCCCTAGAGAGAACACTCTACTAGGCCTTTGTAGCTCCTCCAGCGCAGTTCTATGGTCAGTGTCTGTTGGACGTTGACCACAGAGTTGCCCTGGAGGACCTAGAGATCCCTAGAGAGAACACTCTACTAGGCCTTTGTAGCTCCTCCAGCGCAGTTCTATGGTCAGTGTCTGTCGGACGTTGGCCACAGAGTTGCCCTGGAGGACCTAGAGATTCCTATAGAGAACACTCTACTAGGCCTTTGTAGCTCCTCCAGCGCAGTTCTATGGTCAGTGTCTGTTGGACGTTGACCACAGAGTTGCCCTGGAGGACCTAGAGATCCCTAGAGAGAACACTCTATTAGGCCTTTGTAGCTCCTCCAGCGCAGTTCTATGGTCAGTGTCTGTTGGACGTTGACCACAGAGTTGCCCTGGAGGACCTAGAGATCCCTAGAGAGAACACTCTACTAGGCCTTTGTAGCTCCTCCAGCGCAGTTCTATGGTCAGTGTCTGTCGGACGTTGGCCACAGAGTTGCCCTGGAGGACCTAGAGATTCCTATAGAGAACACTCTACTAGGCCTTTGTAGCTCCTCCAGCGCAGTTCTATGGTCAGTGTCTGTTGGACGTTGACCACAGAGTTGCCCTGGAGGACCTAGAGATCCCTAGAGAGAACACTCTACTAGGCCTTTGTAGCTCCTCCAGCGCAGTTCTATGGTCAGTGTCTGTCGGACGTTGGCCACAGAGTTGCCCTGGAGGACCTAGAGATTCCTATAGAGAACACTCTACTAGGCCTTTGTAGCTCCTCCAGCGCAGTTCTATGGTCAGTGTCTGTTGGACGTTGACCACAGAGTTGCCCTGGAGGACCTAGAGATTCCTATAGAGAACACTCTACTAGGCCTTTGTAGCTCCTCCAGCGCAGTTCTATGGTCAGTGTCTGTCGGACGTTGGCCACAGAGTTGCCCTGGAGGACCTAGAGATTCCTATAGAGAACACTCTACTAGGCCTTTGTAGCTCCTCCAGCGCAGTTCTATGGTCAGTGTCTGTTGGACGTTGACCACAGAGTTGCCCTGGAGGACCTAGAGATCCCTAGAGAGAACACTCTACTAGGCCTTTGTAGCTCCTCCAGCGCAGTTCTATGGTCAGTGTCTGTTGGACGTTGACCACAGAGTTGCCCTGGAGGACCTAGAGATTCCTATAGAGAACACTCTACTAGGCCTTTGTAGCTCCTCCAGCGCAGTTCTATGGTCAGTGTCTGTCGGACGTTGACCACAGAGTTGCCCTGGAGGACCTAGAGATTCCTAGAGGGGATACCCTACTAGGCCTTTGTAGCTCCTCCAGCGCAGTTCTATGGTCAGTGTCTGTCGGACGTTGGCCACAGAGTTGCCCTGGAGGACCTAGAGATCCCTAGAGAGAACACTCTACTAGGCCTTTGTAGCTCCTCCAGCGCAGTTCTATGGTCAGTGTCTGTTGGACGTTGACCACAGAGTTGCCCTGGAGGACCTAGAGATTCCTAGAGGGGATACCCTACTAGGCCTTTGTAGCTCCTCCAGCGCAGTTCTATGGTCAGTGTCTGTCGGACGTTGACCACAGAGTTGCCCTGGAGGACCTAGAGATTCCTAGAGGGGATACCCTACTAGGCCTTTGTAGCTCCTCCAGCGCAGTTCTATGGTCAGTGTCTGTCGGACGTTGACCACAGAGTTGCCCTGGAGGACCTAGAGATCCCTAGAGAGAACACTCTACTAGGCCTTTGTAGCTCCTCCAGCGCAGTTCTATGGTCAGTGTCTGTCGGACGTTGGCCACAGAGTTGCCCTGGAGGACCTAGAGATTCCTAGAGAGGACACTCTACTAGGCCTTTGTAGCTCCTCCAGCGCAGTTCTATGGTCAGTGTCTGTCGGACGTTGGCCACAGAGTTGCCCTGGAGGACCTAGAGATTCCTAGAGAGGACACTCTACTAGGCCTTTGTAGCTCCTCCAGCGCAGTTCTATGGTCAGTGTCTGTCGGACGTTGGCCACAGAGTTGCCCTGGAGGACCTAGAGATCCCTAGAGAGAACACTCTACTAGGCCTTTGTAGCTCCTCCAGCGCAGTTCTATGGTCAGTGTCTGTTGGACGTTGACCACAGAGTTGCCCTGGAGGACCTAGAGATCCCTAGAGAGGACACTCTACTAGGCCTTTGTAGCTCCTCCAGCGCAGTCCTATGGCCACAGAGTTGCCCTGGAGGAGCTAGAGCTTCCTAGAGAGGGGTCCGCTCAGGTAAAGGCATGGTGTTGTTGTTATCTCAGCCCCGCGGGGCCTTGTGCCCTGGCCCTGGCCCAAATGGAGGGGCAAGTGCATGTTTATGTTATGAGACTGATGCCTAGCCCACCCTTTCCCCAAACTGGGCCTCAGCTGGGCTCCCAAGCAGGCTGACCCCTCTGAAGCCACGGCTGGCCAGAGTTGGAAGAGGCGGTGCAGCAACTCTCCATCGAAGCAAAGGACAGATGGCCACCCAGCTCCTGCTTCAAGGCCTCCCAGGAAGCAGACCCCAAGGCAGCAGCTCTGACTGTCTCCAGGGTGGATGCAGCCCTAAACTAGCGTCACAGCGGGGCCTCACCTGGCGGCTCTCGGCTGCTCTGGCGCCACGTCCTTTCCGGACCCCCGCGCGGTGCCTTCTGGGAAAGAGCCAGGCACAGAACCAGCCTCACTTCCGGTCCTTGGCTTGGGAGGGCACCGGAAGTCGCCTCGGCGCCGCCGGAAGTGCGGGGGAAGGGCGCCTCCGGGGCTCGTTCCCTTGGAAGGCAGCGCCCTCTGCAGGCGGAGAGCGGGAAGGTCGGCTTTCTTGCCCTTAATGGAGCCATTCCCAGGGACATCTGGCCAAGGAGCCCCGGGATCGCGTCGCCGCCGCCGCCGGCAGCAGCAGCTGATGGAGAGCGAGGCTCTCCTCCTCCCTCCCTGGATTTGGCTCCTTCCCTTCTGAAGCTCAAAGGCCCCGGAACAGGCGTCTTGGCCAGAGAGCACCTTTCTTTATGGGGCGACCCGAAGGCAGAAGGGCAGGCCTAGGACAGAGAGGGAAGGCGGGAGGCCTGGGCCTGCCTTTGGCTGCTTCTGGCCTTCGTGCCGGCGGCAGGGAGGGCTGTCTCAGCCTCAAGGCGAGGCAAGGTCCACGGGCGGTTCAAGGAAGAGGCGCCCTTGGGTCTTTCGGGGAGCCTCTTCCCGACCTTTCGCCCGCAGGCAGCATCTCTGGCTTTGGCGCCTTCAGAGGATGCTTTGCCTGGGAAAAGGCTCCCAGAACAGCAGGCAAAGCATCCTCTGAAGGCGCCAAAGCCACCGATGCTGCCTGCGGGCGAAAGGTCGGGAAGAAGCTCTTGGAAAGAGCCAGCCAAAGCCATGGCTGCCGGCCATGACAGCCTCCGAGCTCCCTCCTTTGCCAAGGCAGAGTCCCTCTCTTCAGGAAAAGGATGTAGAGGCAAAGGTTGGAGTGTCCTTTCTGCTGCAAATGGAGGCCATCGGCCGCAGAGGCTGCAGACAGCCCTCCCTGCCACCTGAAGGAGGCCTGGGACTGGCATCTTCCATCTCTGCCTTCTCTTTGCTGTTGAAGAAGGCAACTAATCCCCCAACTAACAACAATGGGGCCTGGGAAGACCAACATCAAGGCCTCCAACCTTCTGCTGCTGGAGAACAGTCTCCTTGGGGCCCAGGTCTCCCTGAAGAAGCGGAGGCAGGCTGTGGGGCCAGGCGTGCGGAGGAGACTGGTCTTGTGACAGAGATGACAACTGTGACAAAGGCTGCTCTGCGCCCGGAGCCAGTGTGACATCATGGCTGGTGCTGGACCCTGACTGGGAAGACTGGGCTTCAGCCCCTTTGCTCTGGGATGGTTGGGCAAAGGTAAAGGAGGCGCTGGAAAGGCTTAAAGTGCCATACTTAAACAGGGAGCCGAGTGCAAATGGTGCAAGGATTGGGAAGTCAAAGGCTTTCATGGCCAGAGATGCTGGCAAAACGTCAGGAATAAACTCTTCCAGAACAAGGCCACAGAGCCTGAAAAACCCACAAAAAGCTACGGACGCCGGCCAGGAAAGCCTTTGGCTTCACATAATAGCACAGCTAATTCTCAAGAGCTCAGCCTTGCGTTCTCAGGTAGCTGAGAAAGTCCCCGCTTTGTGTCCCAGGTGGCTCTTGGTGACGTTTCTGCTGACTGCCCTTCAATGGCTGCCAGGCCCCAGCGCTGGGAGGATTCCTGGCTAAAACACTCCGGAAACCTGCAACGCACAGGAAAAGGCCGTGCAAACGCTGGGGCTTTTCCCTTGCACACGGAAACATTTCCGCTCCCCACCCGCCCTTTCCTTGTATTTGAGCAGACCATCTGGCTTGAAAGAGAACCCACGTTTTCACTGGCTCTGCGTCACAGGGCATCCCGGTGGGGTGGCTTTTGGACTAGGAAGACCAGGGTTCAAATCCCTGCTCAGCTGTGGAAACCCACTGGGTGACATGCTCTCGGCCTCAGAGGAAGGCAAGGGGAAAAACCCTCTGAACAAAGCCAAGAAAATGTCTTGAAGGCACACAACAGCAGCAACTTGTTGCTACACATAAGCTCTGCAGGTATTCAGTGCTTTGTTAATTCTACATATCAGTCTGTAGCCAAAATGTATTTATGGGCAACCTGACAAAACCTAGTACATCCCACAGGTGTTGGACCACACCTCAAAAACGGCACATCCAACAATCCCACTGACCCAAAGGCTGGGGAAGACTGTACAACTGTCCTCTGCCCCGGATGCTTTGTTGCTCCCAAGGAGGTATGGACCAGAGCAGGCGAGTTGAAGCAAGTATGCCCCTTTCTCCTATTGATGGGGGGAAAGGCATTAAGAGACCCAAATGAATGAGACACTCCTTTTCGACAATGCTCATTCCTTTATTGTCATGGTTTGGATTCGATTGTGGTGTCCTCCCGGTCTGCAAACAGGTCGGAGCAACATGACAAGTGTGTCGAAAAGTAGTCGCCCACCCAGAACCAGAGGGCTATGGACAACAGCATCTGCCAGTACACTTTGTATAATATAGGTATGCATAATATGTCCTGTATATTCATACGTATAGCGCAACAAGCATGGGCCACCGTACACCAACTTTTGACTGCCTAAGTAAACCAACACAGCAACAGGCACAAAGAGTTTGGTCCCAGTCGCCTTGCCAATCGCCCCCTCCCTCCCACTCTGTGACCCCCACCCCCACATCGCCAGTCTCCCAACACTTTTCCCTGGGGAAAGGGAGGCTTGCTGGCACCCACACGACGCACACGCCCGCCCGCCCGCCCCATACACTCACACGTAAATACAGACTCACCCACATACAAAGAACAAAGAACACTGGAAATCTACAGCTCAGGCTATGGCAGCAACGCAGCAGGGCCGCAGGAGTCGCCTGGCCATTGTTACAGGGGCAGCTCACGGCGACGGGTTCTGGTCTTAAATATCAGCATTTCTGTACATCTGTCCTTGGGTTTTTGTCTTGTGCTAGGACGTTATCTGAGGTTTCTGGCAGCACAACGGTGGGCCGAGAGACAGAGTGCAAGAGATCGTTGACACGGAAGAGGCGGCAGGCACAAAAGGGGCACTTGCGCATCAAAAGTAGTGTGTTGCTCCCCTTAGCATGGGTGCACACGGGTGCCACTTCTGGGGAAAGACTAGTGGTGGTTCGTTCTTCCAGGATGCCCCATGCCAGTTCCTGAAGCCAACGTCTGTGACATGGAAGCAGCTAGTTCCTGTCCAGAATGGAGAGGAAGAATACTGTTCGGCTGTGTTGTCCATTGTAACAGCATCTCTCAGCCTTGCAGCGGATTAGAAAACAACTCCTTCGGCAGAAGCCAGGAAAAGAGATAACAAATGTCTCTAGCCTCTGCTAATGGGAAGGATGTGTCTCCTTTATTCTGATCCATCTCCAGATAGCACACTTTTATTGCCTTTGGCAAGGCAAGATGAAAGCCAGCCGGTCATGGGATACTCCGAGGAGGAGACAGTGCAACTGTCTTGGGCTTGCAGATGCATTTAAAGGCATGGTGCCACCAGCCACTCTGGCAATGTCTCCATCCCCAGCCCACCACTTGTTGTGTGCAGCAGCCATTGTGCTCTTAAGGGACACCGAGAGGATCCCCTCTGGATGTGTTTGATCCTGGCTCCAGGGCTGTGCACACATCTCTGTATTTAAGCGATGCTGGAAATCAAAGGCAAGGAAGCAGCTGGTGAGTTCAAATACACATACAGACAGGTGAAGAATGACTAGGGGAAGGGGCCTTTCTTCTAAGAGATGGACTAAAGAAATTCATGTTCTTTGATGGCTGGTCTAGAGGTCCCAGCAGCCCCTCTTCCACCCGCTGTGGTTGCTCTACAGCTTTCTCTGATGCTTTTGGTCCCCAATGGGGCTCCTGTGCCAGCCCCTGCGATGCCCTCAGACATGTGCCAAGACCACAGAAAGTAGGGTTGGAGAGCCAGCAGATACCAGGATAGGAAGTGCAAAGGGGAAGTGGTTCCCAGGGCAGTGTGCTAAGGACAAATTGGCACCCCACGCCATACCACAAGCCTATGCGCTTACCGGATGGCCTCCTCTCTAAACAACCTCTCCCACATCATGACAAGAGTTGTTCCAGAAAGTTAACATTGCCTTGAGAAAATCAGCTGCTGGGGTCACTGAACCCCTCCCCAAATCTTTTGGTGGCCACTGGATTTCAGAGGGAGACCCCACAAACACAACATCCCCACTAATATGCACCGATGAACAAAGAACAAAGCAAAGACAGAAAAAAAGTGCTTGCTGTGCTGCCATTTCAGGACTCGCTTCTTTCTTGTCTTTGTTTTGCTTCCAGTGCCTCTTTTCTTGCCTTTTTCTTTCTAAATCAGGAATAAGCACACCATTAGGATCCCTACTGCGTTGGTCTGTGGAGGGCTGGGGGAGGTTGTTCCGTAGGAAAATGATGGGGTGGCATGAATTTGTTCTACCTTTGTGTGGGTATTAAGTGGTCTTTTGCAAGCAAACAGGAGCTCCAAAGAGCCACAAAGTCAACTTTTAGTGGCAACCACAGTGCAAATGATAGGCTGAAGTACAAATAGCGTCTTAACAGAGAAGCAGAGAGACTAAATGTGAGGAACAAGTAGCATGGGATATGTTGGAGTGGGCGATTCATCTCAGCTTGACTTTCTCACTGCCCCCCACTTCAGCTTTTAGTCACAGCAGGTGACCACTTTTGGTGACCACTAGCCTGAATGGCCCTTTGAAACTATCTGGCTTCCTCACTTGCCACCCCAAGGGAACTGTGGGTCACCTGCCCAGCACAGATGCCCCCATTCCCTCTGCTCTGCCAGGTGACCTGGGTACCCACCAGAACTCCCCCTTTGCCGTGCGTGGCTGTTTTTCGGATGCCCCCTCCTTACCAGAATACAGCAGACACTTCCCAAATGAACAGAAACACAATGCTTGAACAAGTGGGTGAGTGGAGGGGGATGCTCCAGGGGTTGTCTGAAGTTGGGGAGAAGGTTCCCCAGGATCATGGAGATAATGCTGTGTCCTGTCCCCGCCATCATCAGCAGTAGCCGACACACATACACCCCATTTCCCATAACTGGGGCCCAGGCTGTCTCTGTGCCCACAGGGGGCCAACTCTGCGAGTGTGGGGTGAGTTGGGTTGGAGGGCTAGAAGCAGATAGTGAGACAGGGGCTAAGCTTTTGTTGCAAGAATGGGGGAAACTCCCTGGTTAGTGAGAGCCCAGTCCTGCCCACCCTAAACCACAACGGAAGGACATAGCAAGGCTGGCTGTGACCTGGCATCTTAGAGAAAAGGGGGAGAATTCACAAACCACCATTGGAGCCAAGCGCATAATGTTCAGTGCCCTCTTCCTCCAAGTAATGGGGCTGAGAACATCCACAGGGTGAAGACCAAGCTACAATCGTCTTGTAGGAATATTGTGCATTTGTGCAGATGCCTCTACCTGCTCAATCTGAATCCCTTCCCATCATCATCATCACAAGGATACACCATAAATAAATATGTTAAATAAATAGAGTTGACAGATCCCGAGAGGGTGGTGGTGGGGTTTTCTTCAGGGGCCCCCCAGGGAGCCATCCCCTCCTACAGACAGACAGACAGACACACACACACGAGAAGTAGCTAAAGACAAAGATGAGTTAGTGCAGGGGAAGCCCGTCCCTGGACCACGTGTTCCCAGTGGCAGTCCACAGCAGGAGAAGGAGCGTGGCCCTCCGAGTGCAAAGGAAGGACAGAGGGGAAGGACAGCAGGGACGCTACTGGTGAGCCGGTGCTGTGGAAGGGTTCTGTGAACTGTAGGCGAGGGACACATGTGTTGTTGAGGATGGCAGGGAGCGAGGAGTCTGGCACCTGAGAGGGAAAGAGAAATGGGAGACAGAGACGGGGTCACGCATTCGTCTATCCTGCCTCCCTGCCCCATCTCTAAAGCAATCCCACCCGCCTCCAGAAGAACACCAGAACCACCACTTGGGAGCAGACCATTCAGGGCTGGTCTTCTCAGTTGTGGCACCACCCTCCGGATGTAAACAGTGACCGCCTTCAAGCACCAGCTGGAAATGGATCTGTTTCCACAGGTATGCCCTCCCTGGTACTTTATTTACTGCTCTGTCTCTTGCACCGATCACTGAATGTTTTAAGCTTCTTTTTTAATTTATTACTTTCAGTTTTGTTTCAAACTTTATTTTTATAGACTGTTCTGAAAATCTACTTGGAAATCTCACAGTATCAAGTGGCAGATGAGTATTACACATCCTTAAAAATAAACTGAATTAAACCATCTTCCCAGAAACCAGGGAAAATGCAAAGAGAGGACTCTGAAGGAATGTCCTCCTATTGCCCTTACTCCACAGAAACCAGGAGCTGGCAGAGAAGGTCCAAGGCCCGTCCACCCTGTGGGTCCAGCCCCTCAGTGTGGGAACATTTATGCTGTTTACACAGAACATCCTGGGATGTGGCTGGTTTCTGGGCTGTTCTTTCCAACTAAGTGGCTGAGCCAAAGCTTGGTAACTTATTGATAGCTCAATCCCATTTTTAACTTTTGCATGACTTGAAATTCGTAGCTGCATTTGTTTTTCCTGCTGTAAGCACCCCAGAGTCCCAGGCTGGGATACAACCACTTCCGCCTCCTCCCTCCCACCTCACTCACCAAGAGCGCGACTTCCGCACTCGGGACGCAGCAGGCCGCTCCATGAGACTGTCCAAGCGCATGAGCCTCTCCAGGTGCCGTGCTCGAGGGTCATGCTCGTTTTGGTCGCAGGTGATCTCAAACTCAAAGATGGCGGGAGGGGAGACGTCTAGTTCCAGGAACATGATGTTCTCAGCCTGGATGAAGTGGAGAGAAGACAGTGGAGATGCAGCTCAGGCAGAAAAGAAAAGCCACACTGCCACGGATTCGGAGCAAAGCATGGGGCATCAGAGCACAGAAGACGCTGAGAGAGAGAGAGATTGGCCTCTCACTGCTTTTCTAGGAAGGGAATTCCAACCACCCTCAACACTAAGGGAGCCATTTGCTGTCTGCTTAATCCTTGTGAATCCCCAGCTCAACAAAGGTTTTTGTGTTAAGCTTTTTACAGAATCCTGGTGTTGGAAGGGACCCCAAGACCCACCCAGCCTTTCTTTAAAAACCTCCAGAGAAGGAGACTTCACCACCCTCCAAGGCACATGTATTCCACTTGTGGTGATGGTGACTGTTATGTGCCCCCAATTTGGTTTTCGCTTTGGGCAACCCTACAGACGAGCATCCAAAAGACCCAGTTCTTAAGAGCCCTGCTCAGGCCTTGATGCAAAATTGGCATCTTAACCACTAAGCCACCAGATCCTTTTCCTCCATATTAACCTACTCGTATTTTAAAATTTTTCTTCAGGCACCTCTGGCCCTCAGGGCAAATACCTGTGACAGGGCATTCACTGCAAAAGCACAACATTATGGAATCCCTTCCTGGGAAGTTCCAGTCCTCCTAGCCTATGGTAATCTTAATATGCAGTGCACTCACGTTATACGCGGGTGCAACTTACGTGGCTTTCAGCATGCACTGAAAGCTGCACCGGAAGAAGGCTCAGCACGCCCTGGAAGGGGTAATGGCACACGCACCGCAGGCACACTGTGTACAGGCCCTATTCTTTTGATTGGGGCTCAAGCATACATGGAATTTCCCTTACGTGGGGGATCCAAAATGGATCCCCCACGTAAAGGAAGGGTCCACTGTACTGTGCAAGGGATCACATTATCAGAGACCCTCTGGAACTCTCTAAAGCTGCAGTTTTTGTTTGTGTGTTTTGTGTGTGTGTATTCTCATTGTTTCCTGCCCCTTAATCCAATTAGTTGCCAGTTTCCTGTTGCAGTCTGGCTGCAATTTATTTTACTGTTTATATGTGTGTGTTTATCTAAGCACTGGATTCTAATATATTAAGCAGAATATGCCAAGATGGGGGTCTGAATCTTGTCAGGATGTTATGTCCTGGTTACACTAGGGAGTGTTGTATTTAGATGCTTGTATAAGGCAGTATCAAATCCCCCCTTTTGCAAGTGGTTCCCCATTTGCCCACAATGCAAAAGTATGCAAGTGCAGCTCTGCCCCACTTCTCCTACAACTGGCAAGCCCCCTGGAAAAGCAGGGAGGCTACCAGCCAGCCCACTCCCATTGCTTCCATCCACCTCATGCTCTGCAGTGGCAAACAAGACTTCAGTCAAGACCAGCCAACAGGTTTGTGTGTCTGTGAGTGTGAGAAAGAGAGAGAGCGTTTGTGTTTGTATTTGCACCAGGTGCCATTTCCCTCTTCCCATGCCTTTTGGCTCACCCGATACCGAGGATGGGAGCCCATCGACATGGCCAGCCGAGCGTATTGGCTGATGGGCCGCTTGTAGCCCACGGCGGATGTCGGCCGCTTCTTCATCTGTGTCCCCGTGTTGGCGCTGCTGATGCTGATGCCACTGTTGCTGTTGGTGCCAAGGGATTTGTTTTTAGAATGACAGATGGGCACAGAGGCACCCATCAGCCAAGCCTTGTCCCAGTGCTTGGGCAGATGGGGCATGGAGCCCTCCTCAGTCCCAACCAACAGAGCAGAGCAAGGGATTAGCATGCTTAGGCCTTGCCAGGGAGGGAGCTGGGTGGCAAATGAGGCTCTGCTTCAGGTGACCTCCCCCCCCACTTGGCTTCTGGACATCAAACCCCAGTGGGCATCAGAGGCCATTGCCACTGGCAGAGGCAGAAGAAGGACATTGGGATTTAGAGTCTTCCAACTTGTGGAACTCCCTCCCGCAGGAGGCTTGCACCTTCCTCGCAGGGACGTCACTCAAAAGACTCACCTTCCCACACTCAGCACCAAGGGCTGGAACTTCCACTGATCTTCCTCACAGTCAAAGTAGAGGCGGTTCATGATTTTGTTCTTCTCCTCGGGCGGGATGAAGTTTTCAATGATCAGGTACCTGGAAAGATGGAAGGACAGAGTTGAGGGAAGAACAACATCTTGCATTATTCCCCAAAAAGGTGCCTTTCCCCTGTGGCTGGGCAGAGAGAGTACGCACAGCTGGGGGAGGGAATGGCAACGAAGAGGGCACACGGCGCTTGAGTTTATTATTAATCCTTAAAAAAGAAAGGAAGGATAAGTCACTATCTGCTCTGTAGTGGATATAAATCTTTGGAGAGTAAGCCCATTACCATTTACAGTTTTTACCTGCATAAATCTAGATGTACTACTTTTTAGTATTGCTATTAAAATGTTTTCAGTTTTTTTAAACCAAGTTGGAGCCTGTCCAAAGGATGGTGATCAAATGGTGAAAGATATGGAAGCCATCAAGTCCTCTGAGGAGAGGCTTAGGGATTTGGGAATGCTTAGCCTGAAAAAGAGAAGGTGAGGGGGTGACACAATGGCCATGTTTAAATATTTGAAGGGATGTCATACAGAGGAGGGAGCAAGTTTGTTTTCTGCTGCTCCAAGAATAAGACCCAGAGGAATGGATGCATGCTACAGGAAAAGAGATTCCACCTAAACATTATAAAGAACAATTTGACTGTCTGATTCTGCTATCTTGGAAAATGCTGGTGTCTCCTTGAGAGGCTGTTTTTAAACAAAGGCTGGATGGCCAAATGTCACAAGGAGGGTTTTGACTGTGTCTTCCTGCATGGCACAAGGGGGTTGGAATGGCTGGCCCTTGGGGTCTCTTCCAACTCTAGGATTCTATCTTCTTAGAATAAAGACATTCCACTCCAAGATTTCAGCTCAGACACAACCCCTGCCTTTCATTAAATCATAGAATGTTAAGATTTGGAAGGTATTCCACCCCACCAATGAAGGAACACACAAAGAAAACACTCCGGAGAGATCACCATCCAACCTCTGGAGCTTTGGAGGGCTCAGTCTTTAAAAAGTAACTTTCCTAAGCACTGCTCCCCAACCCATTGCCCCAGCAAGAGGCCTACTTGAGTTTCAGCTCTCGCGTCTGTTCGTTCTGTGCTTCCTCCAGGTCTTGCCGCACTCGGATATATTCGTCATGCTGGTCCTGGATCTCTGCCTTCACCGCCTGGAGCTTGGCATAGAGCTGGGATGGGGAAAAGAAAAAGGCGGCTCACAGACACATGCAAAGAGCAGCCTCGCCCTGGCACCTCACTGAGTTCAGCCCCAGCGGACAGTCTGGGGCGAGAAAGCAGTCAGATCAGGATACAGCCCTTTGCTAATTTTGGTCTTGAAGGAAGCTATGAGTAATATTAGCAATTTTCTTCTGCTGCAGGAAAGTGTTCGAAAATCCAAAATTTGCATGTGGCATTTTTATGCAGAAAACATCATTTTCTGCGGAAGTAATACAGGTTGAGTCTCTCTTGTCCAAAATGCTTGGGACCAGAAGTATGTACTTGCTAAGTATTTTGGATTTCCGGGTTTTTTTTTTTTAAATTTATTTAGGAATCTTTGCATATATATATATATAGCCACTCCTGTGTATGATTTTGGATTTTGGAGTATTTTGAATTTGGGAATTCTGGATAAGGGACACTCAACCTGTGACATTTCCTGCAAGGAAAATAATTTTTATGCATTGAAATATTATCTTCTTCACATAAAATTCTTTTTTGTACACATCATGGATGAACATTGCGCAGAAAATGTAACTCTTCGGCAGCTTAGATTTGCTTAGGAAAAAAACTGGGTACACATCAATGTATATTAATTTATAACCCTAGCCCTTGTTGGCCCCCCACATTTGCAATTTTGACTTTTGTGGATTTGATGATTTGCAGTTTTGATTAATATGTCCTCTCTAGGAATCTCTAGATCCTCCAGCACAACTTTGCCAGAAGCTGACCATAGAGTTGTGCTGCAGAACCTAGAAGACCCTAGAGAAAACACTGCTCTAGGCATTTGTAGGTCCTCCAGCATAATTCTATGATGAACGTCTGGCAGATGTTGGCCACAGAGTTGCACTGGAGAACCAGGAGATTCCTAGACGGGTGTTCTCTTAGGTAAAAAGAATAGTATTTTGTTTAATTGGTGCTTTTTCTGATTCACGGGGGTCCTTCGCCCCTAACCCCAGTGAATGTGGAGGGACCACTGTATTTCCCCCACCCCTTTTTTGCCTTTCTTTCCTCCCTTTCTCTCTTCCTTTTTTCTTCTTTTCTTTGTAATAAAACTTTAAAACCACATTAAAAACCTCCAGCCAGTGCCACAGACCTATTGTGTTCATGGCTGCGTAAGCGGAGTTCCGCCAGTGTAACCATTTTACATGGCCTAGGCCCCGCTGTTAGTCCTCCCTAGAGAAGAGCCATTGGATTAATGGGCTTTGCCTCTGTGGCATCCTACTCCTGTTGGAACTAACCTCCAGGATCCCATCCCTACAACCGCTCAATACCTGTGCCTTCAACATGCTGATTTCTTCATGGGGATTGCAGAAACAGCCCCTGCATCTTATTCCCCTTTGCACAAGGGGACAGTCTGCAGCAGGCATGGGGGAAGAGACACAGTCTGTTCCACAAGGTCAGCGTTCACCAGAAGGGCTGTGTAGTACCATCATCGCTTAAGGACATGAGCGTAGTTGACGCAATGCAAGGGCGATATGGGATCCCAGCTTCTGTGCCCCTACCAGCCCCTTACCTTTTTCAGCTTCTTGGTTTTGATCTCCACCTCCTGCTGCAAGGAGGTGAATGTCTCCCGCAGCTCCATGGTCTCCTCGTCCCGCAGGAGGACCTGTTGCTGCATCTCGCGCTCGCGTCGCTTCTGTGAGAGAGGATCAAGACCACCACCCCATAACAAAACCCTCCATTAGTGGGATGGCACAAGTCCTGCTGCCCCATATGAGAAACCAACACCAGTGGAGCAGTCAGCGCGAGCTGCCAGAGCTGAGGGACTGACTAGTGCAGGACAAGAGCTCTCAAAAAGTCGCTTTGTGTGTGCTGGGGGGGAGGCACCATTCCAGGAAACCCCCCGCCATCAGACATACATCAGGCACAGCTGATAAACTGAGCAAAGCAGCCCAGAGCTTGGAAAAGTTACTTTTGGGAGACAACCACTCTCACCATCCCCCAGCCATCATAGTCAAAAGACTAACTCAGACCAAAGCTTTGAGACAGTGAATTTTTTGGACAACCATGCCCAGAATCCCCCAGTCATCAGCCATGCAGCAGACATTGGGTCCCATAGACAAAAGAATAACTGACTCTAGCCTAAATTCTAGAAAGAGTAATTTTTGGGACAACCACTGTCAGAATTACCCAGCCATCCACCAAACCACTGGGTCCATTGATCAAAGGACTAACTCAGGCCAAAGTTTTGGAAAAGTTACTTTTTGGGGACAACTATTCCCAGAATGCCTAACCATCAGCTAAGCCATTAGATACCCCATAGACTGGCTAACACAGGCTCATGATAGCTGGGGGGATTCTGGGAATTGTTGACCAAAAAAAGTAACTTTTCCAAGCTCTAAGGCTTTCATGGCTGGCATCCATAGTTTTTTATGGGTGTTTTGGGCTATGTGGCCGTATTCTAGAAGAATTTGTTCCCGACATTTTGTCAGCATCTGTGGCTGGCATCTTCAGAGAATGGTGGCATGGAGGTGTGTGGGGCATATATACTGTGCGACCCTTGGTTGAGAGGAAGCGATTTCCATTTTAAGCTGTGTGTTGTGCTGTTGGTGAATGGCAAGGCCTCCAGGTGGGAGGATATGCCAGGAGGATTACTGTCTGTTTAATTAGGGGTCCATTGTCTTCTGGGGTTTTCATTTGCATGAACTCAGTCTTGATTTGTTAAGGAAAAAGCAACATGGGACATACAGTGATTGAAATAAAACATGTATGTGAGAGTCAGGGTGACTCAGCAGAAGCAAATTAAGAGCCACACAGGTGTATAAGGTAATGCAATTAGCAAGTCCTGAATGCCAAGGACAGAAATGCAAAGTGGATAATTGAACACACCTGAGAATTGTTAAGTGGTCAAGGCTGAGATGATGAAATCATTAATTGTGGGTTGAACCAAGAGAGCCAATGAGAGTGGATGTACACGCCCACTGGGTGGAAACTGGCAAGAGTGGGTGGTATCTTGCAAGGACTATAATAATGGCTATGAATCCCAATGTATTTTGTGGGTAGTAGTAGTGGGTAGTATTGGAGTAGTGTTGGATAGTTTTGGAGCTGTATATAGTAGAATAAAGTAGATCTTTTATATAAGACTACTGAGTTGTCTGGTGTCTTGAGTGAAGATACAAGAACCAGCTGGATCCTGAAGAAGTGGGAAGACTTCTGTGGAAGAAGAGTGAGAAGGCTTGGAGAGTTTGTCAGGGTCTTCAGCCTATTCTCTGTAACTCTGCTGCTTTAGAGCAAAGCTTTAACCACTGGCCAAAACTGGTCAGCGCCGGTGCGCAACAAGGTGGTGAGTTCGAGCCAGAGGTGAAGAGCTACAACTCCCATCATCCCTGACATGATTTTCGTGTTTTTCAAAACTGGTAGACAAAGTGAAGTTGAAGGCTTTCATGGCCAGCATCCATATTTTTTGTGGGTCTTTCGGGGGGCTCTGTGAATGCCAAGTTCTAGAAGAGTTTCTTCCTGACGTTTCGCCAACATCTGAGGCTGGCATCTTCAGAGAATGTTTGCCTGGAAAGGACTTGGGTAAGGACTTTGGGTAGCCAAACTTTGTTTATTTTCAGGATTTCTTCTGTCCTGTTGAGGTTGTCCAGGTGTTTGAATCTACAAACGCCTGGATAACTTCAACAGGAAAGTAGAAACCCTTAAACGTAGCAAAGTTTGGCTACCAGTCCTGAAAAACACTAAAATCAAGCCCCTGCAAGTGAACATGAAAACCACCCAGGATCAGGGGGATTTCCCAGCAGACATGGGTCACTAATTAAATAGACTCAGACAGACCAAGACAGAGATTGCATATCCTCCCATCCTGAGGCCTTGCCATTCACCAACAGACCAACACACAGCTTAAAATGGAAATCGCTTCCTCTCAACCAAGGGTCGCACAGTATATATGCCCCACACACCTCCATGCCACCATTCTCTGAAGATGCCAGCCACAGATGCTGACAAAATGTTGGCAATAAATTCTTCCAGAACATGGCCACTAGCCCAAAAACAAACCCCATAAAAACTATTTCTCAAGCTTCCCTCCTGCAGAGGCATGATGCCCCTGGATGTATTTATTTATTGGATATATATCCTGCCTTTCTCCTAAAAAGGGGCTCAAGGCAGATCCCCACCTGCTCTGCAATCTCCTGCCTCTTCAGCTCCAGCATCTTCTGCTGCTCGTTCGTGTGGTCCATGATGTTCCTCCCGCCGATCAGCAACTTGCTCTCCATCGCCTGCAGAAAGAAAGGATGGTTAAGGGACCCTCACCACACTTTGGAGGCTGCATTGGCAACAAACAGCACAGCAACTGGGGTGCTGCTATAGACGCATCCCAGTGCATCTGCCCAGTGGCAGTGGTGAGGCCATTGCCCCTCCTAAAGAACGGCTGTGCCTCCCCCTGAAATTTTCCTCCAGTCCCCAAATTTATAGCACCAGAGAGAGTGAGATGCTGAAAATCCTTTGCATCGAGACCTCCTCTTGTGTTTACTGTATTTGCATTCCTTCTGCCACTCTGCCTGACCCTTTTCTCTAGATGATGTGCTTCTGCACTGTAGAAATAATGCAGTTTGACACCACTTTAACTGCCATGGCTCCATCCTACAGAATCCTGAGAGATCAGTAGTTTGGTGAGGCCCCAGCACTCTTTGGCAGAGATGCCTAAAGACCTTGTAAAACTGCAAATCCCAGGATTCCACAGGATGGAGCTACAGCACTTTAAGTGGTGCATCTGCACTGTAGAAATACATAATGCATTTTGACAGCACCTGAAGTGGTGTCAAACTTCATTATTTCTACAGTGCAGATGCAGCCTGCATTTGTGAAGGCTCAACTGATGTCTCAAGTTACTGTGATTGTGGAAGAATGGGAACTAAATGGGAATTTCATGGCTCACCCCCAAATTTTTTATTGGGAAGCAATGCCTTCATTTTGGCCCGTCAAATTTATTGGAAGGACATTCACACTCAATGGGTGCTGTAGCCAATATTCAAAAGTCAAGCTGAATTTTTCAGTCCATTCAGTGATGCAACAGATGTACTGGTATATACTGAAGTCCTTCTAATACAGACATGGAGAAAAGGTGGTCCACTGGCCACATAGCGCAGCCAGACCCTCATATTTATAGCCCCTGAAGCCCCCCACAAGCCTCCTGACTCCCAATTTTTAAAAGATTGGCATGATTTCAGGGCACTTTTTGCTTAAGGATCATGCCAAATCTTGCTAAATGTGTAGAAACCTCTCCAAAAGGACATCCACCCCAAAACCACCACCACTGCCATTTATCTCCATTTTCACCTATTTCCTTTCTAAATAATAGAATAGTTTATTTGTATCACCTGATCAAAGCGGTGAACAACAGCATATAAAAACATTGCAATAAAATCAGTTAAAAACAGCATTAAAAACAATACAACAACACTAACAGCAAAGGGCCAGAGAAAAGGGGGAAGTCAATATATACAATCCAGGGTCATCAATGAAAAGGGGTAAGAGAAGATTTTTCACGGTGGGAAGGCTTGGGAAAAGAGATACGTCTTCAGATTCTTTTTGAAAAGAGCTCATCTGGGAGACTATTCCAAGATCTTGGGGCCACGATAGAGAATGCCTTCTGTGAGGTCCTCACATAGCGTGTCACTGGGACCTCCAACAATTTCATCCCTGTTGACCAGAGTGTGCGGGGCGGATTATATGGGGAGAGGCGGTCCTCCAAGTACGCTGGGCCCAAGCCATTTAGGGCTTTATAGGTCATTACCAGCACCTTGTATTGAGCCCGGAAGAGAATAGGCAGCCAATGAAGATCTTTCAAGATGGGAGTTATATGGTCAAATCTGGAACAACCAGCGACCACTCTCGCTGCCATATTCTGCACCAACTGTAGCTTCCGGGTTTGGTACAAGGGTTGCCCCATGTAGAGCGCATTACAGAAATCCAATTGAGAGGTTACCAGAGCATGTACTACAGTTTCAAGGTCCCCCCGGTCCAGGTAGGGACGCAGTTGGCGTATCAGCCGAAGCTGATAACAAGCGCTCCTGACGACCGCATCCACCTGAGATGACAACTGGAGCGAAGAGTCCAAGAGCACTCCCAAGCTGCGGACCGAGTCCTTCAAGGGGAGCGTGACCCCATTCAGGACAGGATGGCAAATTTCACCACCCAGATCCGGGGAACCTATCACCAGTACTTCCGTTTTCCCTGGATTCACACTGAGCTTGTTTTCCCTCATCCAGCCCATTACCGAGTCTAGACAGGCATCAAGAGGAGAGATGCCATCCCTGGTCACTGCATCAGTCGGAGACACAGAGAAGACTATTTGGGTGTCATCAGCGTACTGATAACACCGCGCCCCGTGTCTCCGGATGATCTCTCCCAGCGGTTTCATGTAAATGTTAAATAGCATGGGGGACAGAATGGCTCCTTGAGGGACACCAGATGTAAGCTCCCTCTTATCGGAGCAGACGTCCCCCAGCTGCACCATCTGGAATCTACCTGAGAGGTAGGAACGGAACCACTGGAGCACAGTGCCCTCGATACCCAACTCCCTCAGGCGTTCCAGAAGGATACCATGGTCGATGGTATCGAAAGCCGCTGAGATGTCCAAAAGCACTAACAGGGACATGCTTCCCCTGTCCATGCCCAGACGGAGATCATCAACTAAGGCGACCATGGCAGTCTCAACTCCATAGCCCGCCCGGAAGCCGGTTTGAAATGGGTCCAGAAAATCCGTCTCATCCAAGATCGATTGAAGCTGGGAGGCGACCGCTCTCTCGATCACCTTCCCCAAAAATGGCAGCAGCGATATAGGCCAGTAGTTATTATAAGCCAGGGGGTCTAGAGAGGTTTTTTTAGCAGGGGTTTAACCACTGCTAATTTTAATTTAGTTGGAAATTGTCCCTCTCTTAAAGATGTATTGATTATGCGGTGCAGCATAGTTAGCACCGCATCCCCCCCCCCCCGGGCTGCCAGCCATGAGGGACAGGGATCGAGAGAGCATGTTGTCTTCCTAACACTTCGAAGGATCTTGTCCACTTCCTCGGTACTCACAAACTCAAAGTGATCCAGTATAACAGGGGCCATGGAAGCTCTGGACACCTCTCTAATAGATTCTGAAGAAATACTGGCGTTGAGATCAGCCCTTATCTGAGAGATTTTGTCCGCAAAGAAGTTATTAAATTTGTC
The DNA here is from genome assembly GCA_023333645.1 of Sceloporus occidentalis. Taxonomy (NCBI): domain Eukaryota; kingdom Metazoa; phylum Chordata; class Lepidosauria; order Squamata; family Phrynosomatidae; genus Sceloporus; species Sceloporus occidentalis. The sequence goes on along the minus strand of JALMGF010000006.1, from coordinate 983,174 downwards.
ACAGCAGGCTTTAGATGGTTCTAAAATAGGGTTCAGGGAGGGGGGCAGTTGTGTCAGCTCCCTCACTACCCTGAACAGCTCTGCCGGACGCGACTCCGCGGACGCAATACGTGCAGCATAGAACGAATTCTTTGCTGCACTTATTACCACTCCGTAGGCCTTCAAATGAGAGTCTAGGAGTGGCTTGTCGGCTAAGTGCTGGTGTCCTCGCCAGTCGCGCTCTAGTCGTTGCAGAACCCGCTTCCTTTCCCTGAGGTCTTCTGTATACCAGGGCTGTTTTTTGGAAGCAGGCCTGAGAGGACCCTTGGGAGCGATACTGTGTATAGCCCTGGAGAGATCAGTATCCCAGATGTTAGTCAGGGCATCAACAGAATCGCCGTCAGTTCCAGCCATATGCCCCCTCTAGGGCTTCTTGGAACCTTTTGGGTTCCATCAGCCTTCGAGGGTGGACCATCCTAATAGGTCCGCCACCCCGGGGGGGGAGGGGGGCTAGAGGTAGAAGCCTTGATTCGAGCCTCAACCAGAAAATGATCCGTCCATGACAGGGCAGAGATATTAGAGATCTCTGCCCACGGAGACTCCATGTCCATACTAAAGACCACATCGAGGGTATTACCAGTGCAATGCGTGGGTCCCGAGACCAATTGGGACAGTCCCATGGCAGTCATGGTAGTCATGAACTCCCGAGCTGCACCTGTTGGATTTTGACTGGCCTCGAAAGGGATGTTGAGGTCCCCCAAGACAAGAAGCCTAGGGGACTCCAACACCAGTTCCGAGACCAGCTGTGTCAGCTCGGCCAGGGAGTCTGTTAGCGCACGGGGTGGATGGTAGACCAACAGAATCCCTACACTGTCTCTGGCCTTCAGGGTCAGGTAGATACACTCGATGTAATCCATTTTCCGGACAGGGTTCCTGGTTAAGGAGAGAGTGTTTTTATGAATCAAGGCAACACCGCCCCCCCCCCCCCCCCGCGCCCACCTAACTTGATCTGGTCCTTGACTGAGTACCCAGCTGGGAGGGCCTGTGCCCACACAGCCTCACTCTCAGGCCCAAGCCAGGTCTCAGTAATGCATGCCAGGTCGCAGTTTTTATCCTGCAGAAGATCATAAATTATGTGGGTCTTGTTTTTTACAGACCTGGCATTGCATAGGAGCAGAAACAGGGTTTGTGGTACAGCTGGGCTGACCCTCAGATCTTTTTGGTTAGGAGCGTGGATGGAAGGAGAGATAGATATTACGCATCAATCTCGCCTTCCTTTCTGACAAAATCCCACTCTCCTACCGCCATACCTCCCCTTGCCCTGCACAACCCCAATAGGAGCTTCCATTACATTCACATTGGTATCCACCACATAAATGGCAATGGGATGTTAGGCAATGTCACTTTCTATTACCATTTTGGGAAGGACACCGGTGAAACAGGACCCAAAGCAACTTCCTGACAGTAAGGGCTGTTTGACAGTGGAATATATTCCCCTGGAGATTTTGGTGGAGCATCCTTCTTTGGAGATCTTTAAACAAAGGCTGGATGGCCATCTGTCAATGGGGATGCTTTGACTGAGATGTCTGCAGTTGGACTGGATCAGGGCCCTTGCAGTCTCTTCCAACTCTACAATTCTATGATTCTGTAAAACTGATGGTATTTCGGAGGCATTTAGGTACACTTTTGGGAGAGGTGAGTGAGGCCTTTAAGGTCTTCTGAGGTTAAAGGGAGAACTGGCCACTGGCCCCTACACAGATGCCCACCCTTGTTCTAATATTTATTACAACGAAAATCGTTTTAGACTCGACTGTTGGTCTTTTTCTGTATGTAATATCCTGTTCTTTCACAAAACATGTTTGCATAACAAGGTGGTACCTATACTGCAGATAAAAAAGCAGTTCTACACTACTTTAACTGCAATGAGGGATCCTGGGATTTGTTGACTGGTGAGCTGTTCAGCCTGGTCTGCCAGAGAGCTCTTGTGCCTCACCAAAATACAAATCCCAGGATTCCACAGGATAGAATCATGGCAGTTAAAGTGGTGTCAAACTGCTTTTATATCTGCAGTGTGGCTACATCCAATGCTCCGTTCCCTTGAAATGAATCGGGGCCTCACCTTCAACATGGCTGATGCTCCAGGGAGAGAATCGTAGAGTTGGAAGAGACCACAAGGGCCTTCCTGCTGCGTCCTGAAGCCATTGCCTCTAAACTCATGTGTGGCGTTCAGGGCAGATCAGCTTCTGAAGTGCGTACTTTTGCAGTTAGTGCTTTGACAAGCGCAGGGCTGATCCACAACAAATCTGCACATGTGTGAGTGTGTCTGAGAGGAGTGTCTGCTTTCTTTCTTACTTTCTTTATCAAGTTTTTACAAATAAATAAAAAACATATTCACCACATAATTGGCGGGTGATTATATACTATATAAATATAAAACATAACCCCCCTTAGAAGTTTCTCCTTCTCCATTGCCGTGCCCCTAATCTATATATCATCTCCATACCTGATTTTACATCAAACTTATACATCACAACAGTCCTCCTAAGACATTTTCTACATTAAAATAGCAATTTAGGTTATTCACTCATTTATTGGATATACCCACAAAAAAGGTCCCGCTTCTTACAACCACCTTGTTTTGCAATATTCCAGAATTTGAAACCAATCTCTCTCAATTACATCTATATCTTTATGATTTAAATGGGAGGTCAGTTTGTCCCTTTCTATCATGTCCAGAAGATTTAATAACCACTCATCGATCTCAGGCATTTCCTGTCTTTTCCAGCATTGTGCTCTTATCATTCTGGCTGCTAGTACTTCTTTTCAATGTTGGTAGGAATTTTGTTTAACATGTTCAATAAGTATATTTCTGATCTCCTTTCATATTTTATCTGCAACATCTTCTCACTTATTATGCAGACTGGTTTCCAGTATTTTTTTTATTTTGGGCAGCGCCACGGTACATGAAACCAGGCCCCTCTAGTGATTGACATTCCCACCATAAATCAGGGTCCTTCTTATAAATCTTTCGCACGCTCACCTTGGCACCCCAGACCAGAAGTCAGCGCATACCAAACCTCCTGCCCCAGAGAGGGAGGGCTACAGGAGCTGGCTGCTAGTTTTGGAGAGACCTGGACAGTGGCTAAAGGGCTTTTCCAGGCTCTCCCAACACTAAACCGGAATGTACTTGCCTTAAACAGAGCAGCTGGGTGCCAGTTCAGGACGCATGGCTCTATCCTGTGGTACCTTGGGATCTGTAGTCTGGGGAGGGGTCTGGACCCTGACTGTGGAACTCCTTGCCAAGGAAAGTCCAGCTGGCTCCAGCCCTTTGGAGGTTCTGATGGGAAGCTGAGACAGTGCTGCTTCACCTGGCCTTTAGCCTTGGAATTGCTCTGCTCATTTCTCACATGGGGGCTGTTGTTGTTGTTGTTGTTTTGTGCCTTCAAGTCATTTCCAATTTATGGCAACCCTAAAGCAAACCTATCATGGGGTTTTCTTGGCAAGTTTCTTCAGAAGGGGTTTGCCATTGCCATTCTCTGAGGTTGGGAGTGTGTGACTTGTCACCCAGCAGGGCTTCAGGGCCGAGCCAGGATTCAAACCCTGGTCTCCCAGTGTCCGAGTCCAACCTCCCCATGTCTGGTATTAAATCATTTTTAAAGGGTGCTTGTGATCTGTTTTGAAATGCTTTCCTATTCCTGCACTTTCAGAATTGTTTTTATCCATTGTGCATGACATTTGGGTCCCTGGCAGGCCAAGAAGGGATAAGTAAAGGTTATAACCAAATGAAATGGGACAAGTTATCCCTGGCATGAGAAGGAATGATGCCAGCTATTTGGGATTCTGGATGGTTTCTGAGATGGAACCTGCCAGAGATTTCCTTCCAATGGAGAGTGAAGCAAATGGGGGAGAGGTGGAGAGAATCCCACAGCATCCCTCCCAAAGCTGGGCAGAGTTACTTTTTTTGGACTACAACTTGCCAATGTGAACATCTGAGACATTTTGGGGAGTTATATGCCAAAAGAGTAATTGGGGAGTTATACCCCAAAGTAGCCCTAGTAGTGCAGTGGTTAAATGCTGGTCCTGCAGCCACAAGGTTGTGAGTTTGATCCCAGGGGGCTCTAAGGTCCATTCAGCCTTCCATTCTTTTGTAGGTCAGTATAATGAGGATCCAGCTTTTGGGGGGGGGGGGGGCAATGACTTACAGACCGTAAACTGCTTAGAAAGTGCTGAGTTCACTATGATGCAGTATAGAAATGTAAATGCTTTTGCTATTGCTAATTTCATGCCAGGCCCCAGGTACTCTAAACATCTCAGGTTTAGGAAAGGTGTTTTCTCACCCAGCAAGGGACACCCCCAATAGCAATCCCCCACCTCTGTAAAAAAAACAACCCCAAATCCATTCCACCTGCACCTAGCCAGCCTATGGATTGTTGACACAGAAGATTTTTGGCATGCATAAAACAGCCCCATTGTGCATGCCAGCTTCCCATGCTGTGAGCTGACACATCGCAAGGAAGGATGGCCTAAGGCCAGGGGGCTTCCTTCCGGCCAGCTGTTGGCCTCTGCAGCTGCAGAGCAGCCAACGCCACCCGCTTCTCATGAAACACAGGAGGGCCCATCCTGCACATCCCACCCAGACAGACATTGCAAGTACCCATTGCTGACATTTTGCATACAGATACAGACACAGACAAAGCCTGGACCCCTCCACCTGGGAACTGTTTTGACTCTGGTTTGCACCCAGAGAGGAACCCAGTGCATCCCACCCACTCCAGTCTTTGGTTGCCAAAAAAGGCCCTGTGGCCACCCCAAAAGGTTGGGCAAAGCCACCAGAGCTGTTCTGTTCTGTTGGGTGCCCAGGTACTTACCTGTGTGTGGTGTTTTTTTAATGCAAACAATGCGCTGCAGTTACTTTATGTTGAGCATGTAGGTTTTTATCTCTATTGTAAAAAAAAAGTCAGTTTGTAAGCTGCCTTGAGTACCTGCAGAGAAAAGGCGGGGGTGAATATGATGATGGTGGTGGTGGTGGTGATGATGAGGGTGGTGGTGGTGGTGGTGGTGGTGGTGATGAGGGTGGTGGTCGTGATGATGGTGGTGGTGATGAGGGTGGTGGTGGTGATGAGGGTGGTGGTGGTGATGATGGTGGTGGTGGTGGTGATGAGGTGGTGGTGGTGATGAGGGTGGTGGTGGTGATGAGGGTGGTGGTGGTGATGAGGGTGGTGGTCGTGATGATGGTGGTGGTTGTGGTGATGAGGGTGGTGGTCGTGATGATGGTGGTGGTGGTGGTGATGAGGGTGGTGGTGGTGATGAGGGTGGTGGTGGTGATGAGGGTGGTAGTTGTGGTGATGAGGGTGGTGGTGGTGGTGGTGATGAGGGTGGTGGTGGTGATGAGGGTGGTGGTGGTGATGAGGGTGGTGGTGATGAGGGTGGTGATGATGAGGGTGGTGGTGGTGATGAGGGTGGTGGTGGTGATGATGGTGGTGGTGGTGAGGGTGGTGGTGGTGATGAGGGTGGTGGTCGTGGTGATGAGGTTGGTGGTAGTGATGAGGGTGGTGGTCGTGATGATGGTGGTGGTGGTGGTGATGAGGGTGGTGGTGGTGATGAGCGTGGTGGTCGTGATGGTGGTGGTGGTGGTGATGAGGGTGGTGGTGGCGATGAGGGTGGTGGTGATGAGGGTGGTGGTGGTGATGATGGTGGTGGTGGTGAGGGTGGTGGTGGTGGTGGTGATGAGGGTGGTGGTGGTGGTGATGATGGTGGTGGTCGTGGTGATGAGGTTGGTGGTAGTGATGAGGGTGGTGGTCGTGATGATGGTGGTGGTGGTGGTGATGAGGGTGGTGGTGGTGATGAGCGTGGTGGTCGTGATGGTGGTGGTGGTGGTGATGAGGGTGGTGGTGGCGATGAGGGTGGTGGTGGTGATGATGGTGGTGGTGATGATGGTGGTGGTGGTGGTGATGAGGGTGGTGGTGGTGGTGATGAGGGTGGTGGTGGCGATGAGGGTGGTGGTGGCGATGAGGGTGGTGGTGGCGATGAGGGTGGTGGTGGTGATGATGGTGGTGGTGATGATGGTGGTGGTGGTGGTGATGAGGGTGGTGGTGGTCGTGATGGTGGTGGTGGTGGTGATGAGGGTGGTGGTGGCGATGAGGGTGGTGGTGGTGATGAGGGTGGTGGTGGTGATGAGGGTGGTGGTGGTGATGATGGTGGTGGTGGTGGTGATGAGGGTGGTGGTGGTGATGAGGGTGGTGGTGGTGGTGATGAGGGTGGTGGTAGTGATGAGGGTGGTGGTGGTGGTGATGAGGGTGGTGGTGGTGATGAGGGTGGTGGTGGTGGTGGTGGAAAGGAAGCAGCTTGAGTGTTTTTTTGCAAATTTTGCAGGATTAATAAAGGAAGCCATAACAAGCCTGTGTTTGCAAGACCTGAGGAGGCCTCTTAATAACCAGCTTTCCTGGAGGTCCCTCATTCAGAAGGGCATCAACTGTCAGATGGCAAAGAATGAGAAGAAGATGAAAAGTGCAGGGTCTGGGCAAACAAGAGCTACACGGAAGGCAATCCAGCCACAGCTGTGGGAGCACTGGAGGAGGACTCGCCTCCCCCCACGAGGGACAGAAGCATGCCTTTCTCATAAACAAAAGCTCCGCTTGTGAGACTAGGTGACTCCATAGAGTCTGGGATAAGCCTGGAGGACTGCCCTGGGCAGTTTTTGGCTCCTTCGGACAGCTGAAGAGCCTCATTGCAGCTGCCCTTTGGGAGTGAACTTGGGGTCCTGCTTCTAGAGGCAAGATGAGGGGGCTGTCAGCTATTTTTAGGGGTAGAATTCAAAGATATAGCTGTGTTAGTCTGTGGAATCAGTATGTAGACAAATCTTGTAGCATCTTTGAGACTAACTAAAAGAAAGAAGTAGAACTTACAAAGAACTCAACAATGGCTCCTTTTCATCCTGGAGAGAAGTGACCAGTGGAGTGTCCAGTGGGGCTCTGTCCTGGGCCCAATGCTGTTCAACATCTTTATCAATGACTTGGAGGACAAAATTCAGGGCATACTTATCAAATTTGCAGATGACACCAAATTAGGAGGAATAGCTGATACTCCAAAGGACAGGATCAAAATTCAAAATGGCCTTAATAGATTGGAAAGCTGGACCAAAGCTAACAAAATTAATTTCAACACAGAGAAATGTAAGCTACTGCATTTAGGGCGGAAAAATGAAATGCACAGATATAGGATGGGGGACACCTGGCTTAAGGTGACTTATACATGTGAAAGGGATCTGGGAGTCCAAGTAGACCCCAAGTTGAACATGAGTCAACAGTGCGATGTGGCGCGATTTTAGGCTGCATCAATAGAAGTGTAGTGTCTAGATCAAGAGAAGTAATAGTGCCACTGTATTCTGCTTTGGTCAGGCCCCACCTGAAGTACTGTGTCCAGTTCTGGGCCCCACAATTCAAAAAAGACATTGAGAAACTGGAGCCATGTGTCCAAAGGAGGGTGACTAAAATGGTGAAGGATCTGGAAACCATGAAGTCCTGTGAGGAACAACTTAGGGAGCTGGGGATGTTTAGCCTGGAGAAAAGAAGATTAAGAGGTGATATGATAGCTCTGTTTAAATATTTGAAGGGATGCCATATTGAGGAGGGAGCAAGCTGGTTTTCTGCTGCTCCAGAGAGTAGAACGCGGAACAATGGATGCAAGCTCCAGGAAAAGAGATTCCAGCTCAACATTAGGAGGACCTTCCTGATAATAAGGGCTGTCTGACAGAGGAACAAACTCCTTCCTCGGAGTGTAGTGGAATCTCCCTCCTTGGAGGTCTTTAAACAGAGGCTGGATGGCCATCTGTTGGGGATGCTTTGATTGAGATTTCCTATATGGCTGAATGGGGTTGGACTGGATGACCCTTGCAGTCTCTTCCAACTCCTATGTCTCTATGACTCTATGGGAGCAACTGGAACATGAAAGACCCTCTCAACCCGCCCGGCTGGTGATGCAGGAGGAGAGGTGCACATGGCCAGGACCAGCCATGCTCCCCGTGGGGGACTGTGCTTCCCATCACTCCTTGCAAAGAGCTCCCACCTCCTCCATCCCCTCCCCTTCCTTCTTCTCCCAGAGGCGGCTCCTGTCAGCTCTCATAACATCTCCAGAGCCCCAGACAGCAAACGTGTGCTCTCCCATGCGCTCCTTCCCTCGGCAGGGGGGACCTTTGCAAGAAGCAGCCCTGGGCCTCCCAGAGTCAATGAGAGGCTTGATGGGGAATGGGGGAAAGGCCATTCGTCCCCCTCCCTCCCCACCCCACTGCCTTTTGTCCCTGGTCCCATTCCCACACTGGTGTGCACTGGGGCTTGGAGGAGGGGGCAGCGCAGGAGAATGGGGGCCCTGTTCAGAGCAAGAGTGGGCAACTGCTCCAGAGGCCGGTCTTCCTGCCCCTGGGGCCTCGGACAGCAACACAAACTGCCAAAAATATTTCTGACAAAGGTTGAAGGGGACCTCTTTCCAAAAGCTTGCAATCTAGTTGAAATTTTCTCTTTCTGGAGACTTCTGAGAGAGAAAATTTCCCCCTTTTCTGGAAGAAAAAGGCCGGTCAAGGAAGGTCAGTCAGGGGAGTGTCCATAGAATCATAGAGTTGGAAGAGACCCCAAGGGCCTACAGTCCAATCCCCTGCTAAGCAGGAAATCACAATCAAAGCATCCCTGACAGATGGCCATCCAGCCTCTGCTTAAAGACCTCCAAGGAAGGAGACTCCACTACACTCCAAGGAAGGAGTATGTTCCTCTGTCGAACAGCCCTTACTCTCAGGAAGTTCCTTCTAATGTTGAGGTGGAATCTCTTTTCCTGTAGCTTGCATCCATTGTTCTGAGTCCTGTTCTCTGGAGCAGCAGAAAACAAGCTTGCTCCCTCCTCAATATGACGAGACTACATAAGCAGCCAAACAGGATCAAGCATTGGGGCTGACCACTGTCTCCCCTGATTTACAGCAAAGGGACCTATGCACAGCCCCCCAAGGAGTGGAGTCAAAGGCAGGGACCTGTCCAAGGTTTTTTCATGGGGTGGGTGTGCTAAAGACATCAAAGTGGTGGGATGGGGTGGCAACCCAACAAGGGTGCCCTATCCTCTACAATTTCTCAAACGGTGGCCCCCATTCCTTGCCCTGACCAAGAATGAAAGCAGAGGGAAAAGGGATGGGCTGACAGATACTGAAAAAAAAAAGGGGTGGGGGAGAGGGAGGGAGAAGCTCAGTGAAAGAAAGAGACGATGGGTGGATGGATGGATGGATGGATGGATGGATGGATGGATGGATGGAGCTCAGAGAGAAGAGGAATCTGTAGAAGGGAGGGCATCTCTGTGGCAGAACCAGGAAAAGACCTATCTGGAGGTGTGGTCTGGCAGGAGAAACTTACTCTGTTTCTTAAATCAAGGTTGGGAACCCTGCGGGCTTCCAGTTCTTATGGGATTACAATACCCAGTATCCCTATGCTAAGGCTCCTTCCTTCCTAATGGACCTCTCCCAGTCCCCAGAGCTGAATAAGGAGGAATGTGCTCCTCTCCCTCCCATATGCTCAGATTTTCCTCCTGAAATTTCTCTCCTTGCGCAGAAGATTTTCCTCCCAGTCAGTCAGTCGGGAATATCATTCCCTCCAGGCTTGAGAACAAGGTTACTGGAACACCGGCTTCCCAGAAGCAGAAAGAAATACAGCCACAGAGTCCCTGGAGCAGAGCATGAGCCCATTGCTCAGCCAGGGCCACGCACCAAGGTGCAGCGCTGCCTTTATGGGTGGCTTGCAACCAGAGAGCCTCTGCTCAAGGGAGGATGTCCTTCTGAGCAATTTCTGCATATGCTGAGATATGTATTTATTTAAATATCTCCATTTCCTCCCACATCAAAAGATCTCAGGGCAGCATACAAGGACAGTTTGCCCTTCATAGCCATGGAGTCTGCATCGATTGATTGATTGATTGATTGATTCAACCATCCATGGCTTGGAAATATTCCCCCCTGCCTCTCTTGATATATATACTGTATATACCCATGTATAAGTCTAGAAGTTTTAGTCAAAAAATTGACCCAAAAAACTTGAGGCAACTTATCTAAGAGTACTGTAGTTTAACTCTTATCAAAAAAGGGAACGATTCTCTGGCGAAAGGCAAGAGGCCAATCTGTCCTGCAAGCATTGGCCCCCTCTCATACATCCAGCCTTTAGTGTGACCACAAACAGTTATAACTGCTTCTTTGGCATCGTTTTCCTTTGCTTCACTGTTTAGATCCTTTGTTACATACCCCTACATTTTACCCTCAACTTATCTATGGGTCATATCAAAGCCCATAATTTTGGACTCAAAACCTGACCTCGACTTATATATGAGGTTGATTTATAGTCGAGTATATACAGTATGTGTATATCTCCAAAAAAGCAAGGCTTGATTTTTTTCCATTTTATATAAGGGACACAATTTTACTACGCCTTGAGCATCTAGATTTTGGTGTCCACAGGGGGTCTTGGAACCAAAACCCATCAGATACCAATGGCTCACTGTAGAATCAGGGAGTCAGAAGAGACCCCAAGGGTCCATGCAGGCCAACCAGCCTCTGTTTAAAAACAGTCTCCAAAGAAGGAGACTCCACCACCCTCCAAATTCATGGGCTCCCCATAAGTCAGCAAGCAACCTGAAGGCACATATACATACACATGTACCTCTAAGCTGCCTAAATACCACAAAGGCACCATATTCTGCCTGATCTTGGAAGCTAAGCAGGGTTAGCCCTGATATGTAATTGATGGGAGATTGCCAAAGAATCCCAGGTGCTATAGGCTATATTTTGGAGGAAACAATTTGCAAAACTACCTTTGATACTTCCTTTTCTAGGAAAACTTGATGAAATTCATGCCATCGCCCTATGTCAACAGGCAACATAAAGGCAGACACACAATACAGTGGTCCCTCAACATTCGCTGGGGTTAAGGGTAAAGGGGCACCGTGAATGTGGATAAACCACAAATAAAAAACACTATTCTTTTAATCTAAGAGAACTAGGAATCTCCAGTCCTCCAGTGCAACTCTATGGCCAAAATCTCTCAGAAGTTGATCATAGAATCGTACTGGAGGACCAACAAATGCCTAGAGAAGAGTGTTTTCTCTAGGAACTTGTAGGTTTTCCAGCACAACTCTATGGTCAACGTCCAGCAGAACTGCGCTGCAGGACTTAGAGATTCCTAGAGAGAACATACTGTATTAATCAAAACTGCAAATGATCAAATCTGCAAAAGTCTAACCTGCAAATGTGGAGGACCAACTGTATTAACACAAGGCCTAAATACCCTAAATCCATCAGATCCCTTTTGATATTGGAAGCTAAACAAGGTCAGCCTTGGTTAGGACTTGGATAGGAGACCACCAGTGAGTACCAGGTGCTCTAGGTTTTATTTGGAAGGAAGGGACTGGCAAAACCACCTCTGAGGATTCCTCGCCCCAGAAAAGCCTGTGAAATATTCACGGGGTCAACATACATTGGCCAGAGACTTAAGACACACACACAATAAGCAAAATATTTGCTTGACTGCTGCATGGAGGTGGACTGCAGATTCCAAATTTGCTCTTGAAGGGCTCTGCAGGTGAAGGAGGAGAGCAGCCTTGCATGGACGGCCTCCTCAGCCTCTCTGAGGCTAAACAATATTTAGCATCTTCTCTTTCTCTGCCCACATCCATTTTGCAGAGAGAAGAAGGGCACCTTGCTCTCAGCCACCTGCAAAAGGTGATCCAAAGGAGGACACCATATCCACACCTCAGCTGACTTTGCATGGTCCAGGGATGCCTTCTCATATCCCACTCTGCAGCCCTTGTCTAAAAGGGGCCTTGGGAAATCAGTAGCACAAGCAAAGAAGGATGGATCATAAGCAGAGGCAGCTGCATCCTTTCCGTAGAACAGAATCACAGAATCATAGAGTTGGAAGAGACCACAAGGCCATCCAGTCCATCTCCTGCCATGCAACTCCCGGCCATCCAGCCTCTACTTAAAGACCTCCAAAGGAGACTCCACTACTCTCCATTGAGGGAAGAGTGTGTTCCACTGTCAAACAGCTCTTACAGTCTGAAAGTTCCTCCTAATGTTGAGCTGGAATCTCTTTTCCTGTAGTCGGTAGAGATTCAAAAGGCCACCCAGAGACCCCAAGGGCCAAGCTCCTTCTCTCATGCAGGAACACAGAGAATTCTAGAGTTGGAAGAGACCCCAAGGGCCATCCAGTCCAAACCCCTTCTGCCGTGCAGGAAGACACCATCCATGCTCACCCTGGGACAGACAGCCACCCAGCCTCTATTTGAAAACCTCCAAAGAAGAGGACTCCATCACACCAGGTCTGTTTCCTGAATCCCAGTTCACCAACCCACCCAGCTCGCCACTATTGGGGGGGGCTGAAATGACCCGCCATATGAGGATAAAAAAATCACCCTGTTTGGGACGGGGAAGGAAGGACAATAAGCGGTAGGAAAGTTCACAGGAAATATTGGGCCAGACTGGTTAATTCAATGAACTCATATGCTGCCTTTCCCTGGCAATATGGGACCCAAAGATTCCAAAAGCTGACTCCAGAAGAAAGAGCAGCAACCGTTCTGGAGGAAGCCTCCAAACATGGCTGGGAAATCAGCGTCACAAAGCAGAGGGAGAAGCCCAAAGGGCAGCCCTTCCTTGCCTGGCTGTTGGAGGAGGCTGCAAGAGGCAATGGTGAAAATCCTTTCCAAGGAAGAAGGCCAGGTCCAGCTGAAGGACACAGTCCCTGAAAGTAGACCCCCTCCCCTGTCAGCTGCCCAGCATTTCTGGCCTTCAGCACAGACCCTTTTGTGTGTCCCACCAACCCAAGAAGATGGCAGGGCCTTCTCCAAAGTGGCACCACTGCCCTGTGAAACCCCCATCCCTCAAGGGGTGTCAAGGTGGCTTCAGACCTGCTGAATCTCTCTCAAGCAGCCCAAAGTGTGCTCTTTGGGCACAGTCTTTAGTTCCTAATCCCAAAATATTAATATATTATTGTTATATTTATTTATATCCGGCCCTTTCCCCAAAACTGGACTCAGAGTGGATTACAAGATTAAAAACTTTACAATTAAAAACCTAGAAAAGTGTTACAATTGAACAGGTTTTGGGGGAGTGTTTTAGCCATAGAAGCACTGAGCTGCAAGGGATCCCCAGGAGCCATCCAATCCAACCCCCTCCGAGCAGGAAATCCAGAGCTGAGAGGCAGCCATTTCACTCCAGCTGATAAACTTCCAACCGCTTTCCAAAGCAGCCCAGCCCACTGGCCATGCAAAGCTCTAATCCAACATCAAATGATGGCATGCAATCTTCTCCCTTGTAATTGGATTCCACAGATGGTTTGTATGGAAACTGTTCTTAAATATGTTTTAGGTGTTTTCCAAAGCACAGCTGTTGTTGTTTTAAATCTGTTGTTCCTCACCTCAGGAGTCCTGGCAGGGCAATAAACAAATACTTTTAAGAACGAAGGGATCTGTAGCACCTTTGAGACTCAATGAACAAAAGAAGTTGGTGGCATGAGTTTTAGTAGCCTTCTTTCCCCCAGTTAGTCTCAAAGGTGCTAGAGATCCCTTTGCATACTTCTTTTCCAGACTAACACAGCTATACCTTGGAATTTTAACAACAAAGTAAGTTACACTTAGATGGAGAAGCCTTGCTTTTGGGAAAAGACCAAGGTGGTGCTGAGGGCAGGGAGAGACAGATGGAGCATGGCTGTGTTTCAGAATCATCTGGGCAGTTGTGTTCCTGCCAGGCACAAATGCCATCTGTCCTGGGAATCCTTGGGCACAGGCCCAGATGTGTGTTTTGGGGGGTGAGTTGTGGCACTGCCCATGTGGAAAAGAATGCTCCTCTCTCTCCAAAACCCTGTTGCCAAATTTACTCTGGCCACGCAGCCAATGTCAAACCTTCCCTGGGGTGCTTGCATCTAAGCATCCTTAATATTAAAGCTAGCTCACACACCCCCTTTTTTGGGAGCTTTGTTTCTTCTTGTGCTCACCTCTCCTGACCTCTGATCTGCCAAAGCCAAAGACTTGCCACCATGAGGACCAGGTGGCGGAAAGCATGATACAGATGGCCTTAAATGAGCCCTTCCAGCTCTGTGGTTCTATGGACTCCTGCTAGCCAAAGGCATCATGCAGCCTTCAATGACTCTGGGGCTGCATGGACAGTGTGCCCATAAAATATAGAATGGCTTCTGTAAAGGCAAAGGCAAATTCACAGCTCAAAATCTGCAGAGGCACCTCATTTTAAGAAGGATATGGACACGTTGGAGCAGGTTCAGAGAAGGACAAGGAGGATAAGAGGGATGGAGAGTGAAACGTATGGGGAAAGGGTGAAGGAGATGGGCATGGCCAACCTGGTGAAGAGGACTGCCCTCTTTAAATGCCTCAAGAGGAGGGTGCTGGCTGTTCTTTGCTACCCCAGTGGGAAGAACCAGGTCCAATGGCTTCAAGGAGGGTTTATTTTGATTGAACATTAGAAGGACCTTCTTGACCAGGGGTAGGCAACCTGCGGCCCGCGGGCCGGATGCGGCCCGGCAAGGCCTTGGGACCGGCCCCAACCCGGTCCTGCCGCCGATTGCCACCGGGGCCTTTGGGGAGCAATTGTCTATAGAAGCCTCAGAAACATGCAAATTTTTTCACGTGTCCTCAATTTTTTTTTAAAAAAGTGTCTTCCATTTGAAAATTTTGTCCTACATTTGTCCTGGTTTATTTATATATTAATTTTTTTAAAATTATTTAATTATTTGTTTTTTGGCTTCGGCCCCCCAGTTGTCTGAGGGACAGCAACCCGGCCCCCGGTTCAAAAAGATTGCCTACCCCTGTTCTTGACAGTGAAAGTGTTTGGCAATGGAACCAATTCCCTAGAGAGGTGGTGGGGTCTCCATCTCTGAACATCTTCCAAAAGAGACTGGAGAGCGATCTACTACTAGTGATGCTTTAGGGGGTTTTGTGGGTTTTTTGGGCTATGTGGCCATGTTCTAGCCTGAAAAACCCACAAAAAACCATGGATGCCGGCCATGAAAGCCTTCGACTTCACAGTGAACCTTTAGCTGGATATTCTACAGTGAGCAGAGGATCAGATCTGATGGCCTCTGGGGACCCTCCCAATTCTATGATTCTATCATTCTTTTAGCCACTGATGGCACCATCCTCCTCCACAGATTTTTCCAATCCTCTTTTAAAACCAAGCCCTATGAGGAGAGGAAACCAGCCAAGCTATGGGTGACCAAAATGGTGAAGAGTCTGGAAACCATAAAGTCCTATGAGGAGAGACTTAAGGAGCTGGGGATGTTTAGCCTGGAGAAGAGACGGTTAAGAGGTGATATGATAGTCTTGTTTAAGTATTTGAAGGGATGCCATATTGAGGAGGGAGCAAGCTTGTTTTCTGCTGCTCCAGAGAATAGAACACAATAGAGCAATGGATGCAAACCAGAGGAAAAGAGATTCCACTAAAACATTAGGAGGAACCTCCTGAGAGTAAGAGCTGTTTGATGGTGGAAAACGCTCCCTCGAAGTCTGGTGGAGTCTCCTTCTTTGGAGGTCTTTAAACAGAGGTTGGGTGGCCATCTGTCAATGGGGATACTTTGATTGAGAGTTCCTGCATGGCAGAAGAAAGGGGATGGACTTAGAACCATAGAATCCTAGAGTTGGGGGAGACCACAAGGGCCATCCGGTCCAACTCCCGGCCATGCAGGAACATCCCCGACAGATGGCCATCCTCCACTTGGTGGTCCTTGAGGTCTCTTCCAGCTCTAGGATTCTTTGATTCTATGAAAGCCATCCAAACTGGCAGTGTTGCTTCATCTTTTGGCAGTGAGTTCCACAGTTTAACTGCACACTAATTCTTGTGTTAAGAGTTGTGGAAAATTCTTCAGAAACAAAGGCGGGGGGACATGGATGGGGTGGGGAGAACATCCCCTTAATTTTGAAATAATAAACTGTGGCGTAACGAAGAAGCAAGAGAGCGGGTGGCAGGAGCAAAGACCGTACCTGACGCCCAAGGCAGCAGCCAAAGAATGTAAGTTATCACTGGGTTTAAATGACAAGAAGGTAGATTTATCTGTTAGGACAAAATGCCCATTGTCCAGCTGCACAATCCAGTTAAACCCAAGTGCTTGGAAGTAAACCAATTTATGCCTGCTGTAATCTATGGGATTATATCTGTTTAAATCCAAGGCAGCTCAGCAATGAAATAAATCTCTTTGTGGGTGTATGGAAATTGCCTACCTTAGATAGGAACATAGTGATTCATTGATAGACTGACTGAATGCCCCACTTTTCTCCCAGGATGGGGTCCAAGGCTTTGCAAAATCTCAGCAGCAACACTGAAGGTGGGGGAGACCCCACTTCATCATTTATTGATTGACTGATATTTATACATTTGAAAACAAGGCCATTTCCCCCCAAAAAACAAGTCAAATGCTGCTGCCACACTGCATAAATAAAGCAGTGGGACACCACATGGCTCAATGCTGTGGAATTCTGGGATTTGTAGTTTGATGGGGCACCTGAATTCTCTGACAGGGAAGGCTAAATAATTCATAAAACTACAAACCCCAGAATTCCATAGCATTTTAGGATGGCCAGTGCAACCTGAGTGGTCTGAGTGTTGTGCAGGGACTCCTTGGGCAAGGCACACTCTCTCAGCCTAAAAAGGAAGGACAATACAGTAAGCCCACTTGGGAGAAGCCTGGCCAAAAACCTAGGTGGAGATGGTCAATGTAATTCTGAATTGATCTGAAGGCCCATAAGGTGGAAGCCGGTGTGGTGGAGGGATTTTTGTGTTGGGCTAGGACCCTGGGAGACCAGGATTAGAAAATCTGCTTGGCCACGGAAACCCTCTGGATGAGAGTGGGCAAGTCACACTCTCTCAGCCTCAGAGGAGGGAAATGACAAACCCCCCTCTGAATAAATCTTGCCATGAAAACCCACAATAGGGTCGCCGGTACACAACGACCCTGCAACTCTACAAAAATTCACAACAATTTCAAAAATTAAGTGCAGATCGACTAAAACTGCAGAAGCCCAGAAACCCTTCGAAAGCATCAGGCGTGCCTAGGAAGAACAGCAGAGCGGAGAACCAGTTCAGTGTGTTACACTAAAGCCCAGCACCCACCAGCTGCCTTCAGGGAACTGGAGAGAAACCAGGTGTTATGACACACTGACTGTTGGAGCATTTGTCATTGCCGTGTGCCTTCAAGTCGTTTCCAACTTATGGTGACCCTGCCCATCATGGGCTTTTCTTGGCAAGAGTACATCTCCAACCTATTTGCCACCATGAGTGTGCCACTTCAGAGCTCAGAAAAGTTCCCTTTGTGGATTACAGCTCCCAGAATCCCCCCAGTTTGGCTATGAAGTCAATCTTGGAGCTGCCCTGCTGCGGGGAAAGGGGGCCACAAAGCTGTCACGATTCCCTCCCTCGAGGTCCCACTTGCAAAAGTGTGCGATGGGCCGATTTTCCCACGGGAGAAGGTTGGGCGAAGCTGTCTTTTCCTTCCCCCTCCCCTTCCCTTGAATGGCCACATTCGGCCCACATTTGCTCATCTCTTGGGTGGTTCGGAATTGCCTGCTCCACATACCCTGCATATATTATATTATATAGGTCACTGCAAGTGGGGAATGGGCTTCATTTGACGGGGAGATAACTATGCACCCTCTCTCTCTCTCTCTCTCTTTGCATGTGCATCTCGCGCACAATGCCCTTTCTGTGGATGCCTTCCATTCCCTCCCCCGGTTTGGGCTTGCATGGATAAGGCGGCTTTCTTGCCTCCATCTTTCCAGAAGGCTGCTGTTCTGTTTTTCACTCCATATGGCTCTGGGGAGGAGAAGACAGGCAGATAGCAGCGACCGTTGCCACTAAATGGATTAAGAAGCAAAACTGGAAGTGATACACACACAGAGCCATAAATGCATCGCTACCAATTACTATTATGGGCGTGCACTGAGTCACGCCACCTTCAGACGCAGCAGCCTCCCTTGCACTGCGCAGCACAAGGCCCAGACACTCACAACTCCTGGCAGGGAAGGGGCCTTCTTTGCCCAAGGCAAAGGCACCTTGCACTCCATCCAAATTCACCCCCAGGAACTAGCTGACCTAAGAGAGCATGTGTGCCTCCCTCGGATACCAATTCGCCTTCACAAACAGGCTTTTAAAAAGGGGTGGATGGGTAGGCATGCCATCCCACGCATGAACACCCTGCACATTTCATTGGTAGACAGCATGAAAAGGCTATGGGTGCATGCAGAATATATATACAAAATATATACAGTACATATATCTAATGCTTGTTGATTTCTAAAGGAATACAGTTGTTGTGGCAACTCAGAAAATAGAAAGCCCAATCCCAAATAAATAAATAATCCCAAGTTTCGTTTTTAATTTATTTATATGAATACTTCTAGATTGCCTTTCAGTCCTTAAAAAAAACCCATGCCTCTAGCATGTTTATATTATTACATATATAATAATATATGCACTAACACACACACACATTTATATAACATTAAAAAAACAAAAATGTAAACATTAATCATAATTAAGAGTAAAAAAATAGTTAGTCTTTGATGAGAATGGAGGGATGAAGCTTTCCATCTTATCCTCGAATGCTGGGTAAAACAGAAGTGCTTTTCTGCCTCCTGCCCCCTAAAAACTGGGGATACAGCCATGACTGCGGTGGAAGTTCTCCCCAAATGGACTTCCACCGCAGACAAGGGGAAGCCACAGAAAAGGCTCTGCTCTTACAATGTGCAAAAGAGGGCTGTCACCTGCAGGGACCTTTACCTAAGGGACAAAGTGACCATCCAGATCTCCTGTTTCCTTGATTTGGGCCAGGAAACAGAGGAGAGTTCAGTGCAATTGGCCCAAGGCTGGTGCAACATGCCACGAAAAACACACGCCAGAAAGGATCCTGGACAGCTGGAGTTTCCACACAATCTTTAGTCAAGTCTCACGGGGTGAGGAGCGCGTTCGGTAATCTAGCCTAAGTGTGCAATTAGCTGGCGGTGTCCATTTTTCATAGAATAGAATCCTAGAGTTGGAAGAGACTCCCAAGGGCCATCCAGTTTAAATCCCTTCTGCCATGCAGGAACTCACAATCAAAGCGTCCCTGACAGATGGCCATCCAGCCTCTGCTTAAAAACAGCCTCCAAAGAAGGAGACGCCACCAGACTCAGAGGCAACATCTTCCACTGTCAAAGAGCCCTTACTGCCAGGAAAGTCTTCCTAATGTTCAGCTGGAATCTCTTTTCTTGCATTTTGAATCCATTGCTCTGTGTCCTAGTCTCTGGAGCAGCAGAAAACAAGCTTGCTCCATCTTCAGCATGACAACCCCACCAATATTTAAACATGGCCATCATGTCTCCCCCTAACCTCCTCCAAGCTAAACATATCCAGATCCCTAAGCTGCTTCTCGTAGGGCTTGATGGTTTCCAGACCCTTCACCATTTTGGTTTTTCTCTAATCCCATGAACTGATTCTAGGGTCAATGCAAATTTTGGCTCTGAACAAGAGGTGCTGGAGAATCTGTTTCAGACGAAGGAACTGGTGAAATCACCTCTAAGGATTCCTTGCCTAAGAAAACCCTACAAAATTCATGGGGCAGCCATAAGTCACCAGGAGACTTGAACGCATACACACAGACACACACTTTCTCCCAAAAATGGGACCCAAGGCAGCAGCTCACAGCACACAGGGAAACAAAATGCACCTGAAACCAAACGTCATCATCATCATCATCATAAAAAAGACTTTCAAAAACCATTAAACAAACTGTCTTATTCAAAACAGCAGTCATAAAAAAAACAGTTTAAAAGCCTTTGAGAGATAACTATGAGAATAAAAGCACAGAATCCACCCACCCAAAGACGCTTCTGCGGCAAACGCTTATTGGATTGCAAAGTCTAGTTTAAAGCAGAGGATAGCCGCTAAGGTTGGCGCCACCTGGGGCGGTCACTCATGGTGTCAGCCCCCTGCCATTGGCCTCCTCCCAGACCACGCCATACAGAATCCTTAGTCATGAGTTTTGTACTCATGTTCCTCATAAAGCATAATCCCCTTACACCAATGAATGTAATGATGAAAGTTGTGACATAAACAGCTAGCAAATTACAGTATCATATGCACAGCCCAAATGTATTTGCATATACACTCCTCCCTCCAGATCTGCGACTTTGACTTTTTGCGGATTTGATTATTCACGGATTTTATTAATATGTTCTCTCTAGGAATATCTAGGTCTTCCAGCAGAACTCTATGGTCAACTTTAACTAAGCGTTGCACTGAAGGCCCTAGATATTCCGAGAGAGAACTCTCTACTAGGCATCTATAGCTCCTCCAGCACAATTCTATGGTCAATATCTGGCAAATGTTGACCACAGAGTTGCGCTGGAGGACCTAGAGATTCCTAGAGGGGTTTTTTCCAGGTCAAAACATAGTGGTTTTGTTACCTGCATTTTTTCCACATTCACGGAAGTCCTCTGCCTCTAACCCCAGCAAATGTGGAGGAAGAAGTGTACATATATATAGTGTCACGTGGTTCAAGTGAAAATCTAGTGGTTAAAATGTGATTTTTTTTAATTAAGAAAATAAAATTTTAAACCTGGGGCCTCTCCTTTCTCCTCCCAATAAGCGTCACCCCCATATTCTCAGCAGTTTAATGGGACACAGGCGAATGCCACAGCCCATTTCTGCCCAAAGGCAAATGTTTGGAGAGCAGTGGTGTCCCCCCATTGGGTTGTCACCTGGTGTGGCCCACACACCCCGCACCCCCTAATGGCGCCACTGGGGTCAACTCTCCAGTGGCAGGGAGTTCCACAGTCTGGGAACAACCACCAAGAAGGCCCTGCCTCTCATGAGATCAGGGCCGTAGCTAGGGGAGGGCAGGCGGGGCAAGGCCCTGGGGCCCCCAGTCAAAGGGGGCCTCGCGCCGCCCTCCCTCACCTCGCCAATCTCTTTCTGTCTTCCCTGCATGGCCCGCCCAGCCTCTCGAGTCATGGCCATGTGGGGCCTGAGGGGGAGGTGCCAGGCTGGCAAAGGGAGCTCTGGAGGAGAGGGAGGGAGGGACGAGAGGCTTCATCAGGCTGCATCCACACTGGAGAAATAACCGGGTTTTTGGCAGCGCTTTAACTCTTTTTCTGGGTCACAGCTATGGAACTCTGGGAGTTGGAGCATGCTGTGGGGACCTGATATCAAGGCTTGAGTGTTTTTCTGGCTCAAAGCTATGGAACTCTGGGAGTTGGAGCATGTTGTGGGGCCCAGATATCAAGGCTTGAGTGTTTTTCTGGCTCACAGCTATGGAACTCTGGGAGTTGGAGCATGTTGTGGGGCCCAGAAATCAAGGTTTGAGTGTTTTTCTGGCTCAAGGCCATGGAATTCTGGGAGTTGACATATGTTGTGGGGCCCAGAGCTCAAAGCTTAACTCTTTTCTGGCCTCCTTTTATAGGACACATCCTACATTGCAGACTTCTACCCAGAAGGAATTTCAAAACATCCTCATTTTTGTAAGATGAGCAGATGTCCTCCTTTTCTAGGATGTGTCCTATGTTTCTGTCAGGGATTTGAAGGGTTAAAACACAGCACACAGGGAAATGCTTGATGTGTGTGTGTTTGGCCATGAGCATTCAGCAGAATGGCAAGGTTGATCAGCACAGCTGAAGCTCATTGGCTCAAGGACACGTCAATGCCCAAGTGCACGTAGCCATGAATGATGAAACCATGTGTCTAGATTGCACAGGAGACACATGACATGGTTACACACCTGAACTCACTGGGTTTAGGAGACCACATGGTCTGGAGACTATATAAACCCAGGAGTTGCAAGGGATAGCTTGTGCGTTTGAAGTAGGAGTTGGATTGGTATGATTTGGAGTTTTAGAGATCTGGTTTTGTATAATAGCACTGTCAATAAAGAGCACTTTGGGAGACTTAGTTTCTCTGGTGGTTTATCAGAAGAAGCTATAGCATCGGTTTGCTGTGTGTCCCTGGGGGTTCCTGCATTACTGCAGTTCCTGGAAGACATCCAGTTGCTGTCATCCCAACTGGACTTTGGAGCCATGCTTCTGCTTCTGGAAATTTGCCAGCTCTGCTCCAAGGGTCTGATTTAACCCCAGGACTTGTTTGAGTTGCTGACAGTGGTTGTTGGACCCCAGCAGTTGCGCTGACAGTTTCAACTTTCTGGCCCGGAGGAATGTCAAAATGTCTTCCATTTTTGGTAGGATGACCACATGTCCTCCTTTATCCAGGACACGGCCTACATTTCAGCCCTGTCCAGGAGCAATGTCAAAATGTCCTCCATTTTAGCAGGGTGACCAGACGGCATCCTTTATCCAGGACATGTCCTACATTTCCCCCCAGGAGGAATTTCAAAACATCCTGGTTTGTTCAGAGTTTGCCTTTGCCAATGTTTCCTTGAGGCTGAGAGTGTGTGACTTACATGCCTAGTGGGTTTTCTTGCTTTGTTCAAAGAGTTTGCCTTTGGTGACTTGGGTGTGTGCGAGTGTGTGCCTTCAAGAGGTTTTCTTGGGAGGTTTGTTCAGAGAGGGTTTGACTTTGCCATCCTCTGAGGCTGAGGGAGTGTGACTTGCCCCAAGGTTTTCTTGGAAGATTTGTTCAGAGGGAATTTCTCTTCACCTTCCCTTAAGGCTGAGAGAGTGTGACAAGCTCAGTGAGTTTTTTATGCCCAAAGAAGCGATCGAACCTTGGTTCTCCTCCACCGCTGCCTCCTGCCACACTTCCTCAGATGCATTTAGTCTCAGAGGTGCTCCAAAGTCTCTATGTCTTTGAATTCTTATATTATTATTATTATTATTATTATTATTATTAACTGAAAGAAAGAAGTTGGCAGCATGAGCTTTCCTAAAGTCTGCTTCCTCAGATGCATTTAGTCTCAGAGGTGCAACATGATTTCCACAATATAAGCATTTATATTACTTCTTTAAAAAAATTAATAATGTTTTTGGCTTTTAGTTGGTTATGTCCTCCATTTTTCTTAAATGTCCTATATTTTGGGGTAAATCTTGTCCTACATTTTGGGGTAAATTTTATACTACATTTTTTCTACATTTTGTCCCAGTTTGGTGGTAGAAAATTATGACAACTGAGCCACGACATGCGGCTCCTTTATCCACTGCAACAGAGGCAGTATAAGCACTCTGGAGAGGTGCTGTGACGTCCCTCATGCGCTGCACCATTTGGACATGGCGCATGAGCCATGTCGACACACGCCCCATGTAAGTAGCGGTGTGCCAAGATGGCGCCCGTGGCTCGCGGTAGGACTCAGGATATAAAAAAATATAGGGGCCCCAAATGTACTTTCTGCCCCAGGGCCCCTAAAGGCCTAGCTACAGGCCTGCATGAGATCGGCCAGCATGGCAGTTCGGGTGGAAACAAAAGCCTTCCCCAGACCATCTCAGAACTGGACTCTAGCCATTGGAAACCTTGCCTGCCCAAGCTGCATTCCCACACAGCCGGAGCCGGTGGGGGTAATGTCCTAGCAGCCCTGAGGGTGGTAGAGCCATCTCTCATGGGGCAAAGGGTTCCTAGGGGCACCTTTGGGAGATGCACAGAGCAGCTGCTTTTCTGCAGCATCCCAAGGAGGCAGCCGCTAAGGATGATGCTCCACACAAATGTCTGGAGAGCTTGCGCATTCAGCAACCATTTCTGAACTAGGAGCATGCCCACCTCTCCCAACACAGTGATTCCCAAACTCTGGCCTTCCAGGTTTTTGGACTTTGACTCCCAGAATCCCTAACTATTGGCCAAGATGGCTGAGGCTTCTGGGAGCTGAAGTCCAAAATATATATGGAGGACCAAAGTTTGGAAATAACCGTGCCTAGCCCATAAAGCAGTTATTCTCAAACTCCAGCCTTCTAGGTGTTTTGCAAAACTCTTCTGCGGCAGGTTTTTGGACTTCAACTCCCAGAATCCTTGACCATTAGCTAAGATGGCTGGGGCTTCTGGGAGCTGAAGACCAAAACAGATGAAGGACCAAAGTTTGGGATTAACTGTTCTAATGCATGATCCCACTGAAAGGGAGGCCATGAACATTTTTATCCCATGGTCCTAAAAGAGATAACCTTAAAGATAATTCTTAATTTTAAAAAAGTAAAGTTTAAAATAAATGTCAAAGGATTGGGAAGGGCTTCGTTTGAGTGTCCGGAGCCTGATGGCCCCAGGGGCTCTCAGGGGTCTCTCCCTCAGTGGGTCACAGATGTCAAAGTTGACTTGACAGCAAATAACAAGATCAAGCCTAAACACTCCATAGAAGGAAACATGCCTAGGCTGGGGCTGTTCTACTTTGGACCCATCAGGAAATGCCATAGCTCCTTGGGAAAGACAATAATGCTCAGAAAAACAGAAGGCAGTAGGAAAAGAAGATGACTGCATTGCAAGATGGACTGATTCCATCAAAGAAACCACGGCTGTCTTGCATTTGCGGGGACAGGGGCTTTTGAAGGTCTCTCATCAGAGGAGAGAAAGAAAGAGACAGAGAGAGAGAGACGATAGCAAAGCCTTTGACTGCATAGATCATGAAAGGCTATGGAAGGCCCTTAAAGGGATAGGAGTGCCAACACACCTGATAGTCCTGATGAGGAATCTGTACTCGGGACAAGAGGTGACTGTCAGAACAGAAGAAGGAGAAACAGAATGGTGCCCAATTGGCAAAGGAATCAGACAAGGCTGCATCTTATCGCCCTACATGTTCAACTTATATGCAGAACATATTGTAAGGAAAGCAGGCTTGGAAGAAGGAGGTGAAAGCAGGAGGAAAGAATATCAACAATCTAAGGCCCCATACAGACTGCCAAAATAAAGCTGCTTCAGGTCACTTTGGAGGTATACTGTTTAAAATGATGCATGCATCCTAAGAGTCCGGAAGCTGCACCAAACCTGCGCTCCAGTTCTTAGGACTGGATCGTGGCTTTGACGCGGCTTCCGGACTCTTAGGATGCATGCATAATTTAAACAGCATACCTCCAAAGTGACCCAAAGCAGCTTTATTTTGGCCTGTCTGTATGGGGCCTAAGATCCGCAGAGGACACCATAATACCAGCAGAGAACCCCCCAGACCTGAAACAACTACTAAGAAGGCCAAGGAAGAAAGTGCAAAGGCAGGCTTACTGTTGAATATTAAAAAACCAAAATAATGACCACTAAGGACCTTCACAAGTTAGACAAGGAAGAAACAGAAATAGTAAAAAACTTTGATAGAAATGGAGACTGCAGTCAGGAAATCAGAAGAAGATTAAGAATGGGAAGAGTGGCTATGCAAGAATTACAAAATATCCTAAAATGCCCTATTGCCATGGATGGATGTGAGAGCTGGACCTGTCAAGAAAGTGGATAGGAGGAAAATCAGCTCATTTGAGATTATGTGGGGCTAGAGAAGAGTGCTGAGGATCCAATGGACAGCAGCCAAAAGGACAGGTTGCTCACCTGTAACTGCGTTTCTTCGAGTGGTCATCTGCGAATTCACACAAATGGGTTATTTCTGCGCATGCGCAGCAAACTCGGAAACTTCCAGAAGCTCTGGGCAGAAGGTCATGTAACGTTCTGCAGCTTTTGCAACTTTTTGGCGGTAGCCCCGCCCATCCCGTATATA
Organism: Sceloporus occidentalis; assembly: GCA_023333645.1. Lineage (NCBI taxonomy): Eukaryota > Metazoa > Chordata > Lepidosauria > Squamata > Phrynosomatidae > Sceloporus > Sceloporus occidentalis. The sequence continues at coordinate 957,585 of JALMGF010000006.1, read as the reverse complement.
AGGCCCCTGGTGGCCCGCTCCTCCTTAGTTCCGAATGAGCCGCAAACAGCGCGGCAACAAGCGTTGTCAAATGAGCAGACACTGTGGGGATGGATGGGTGGGTTTGTGTGAATTCGCAGATGACCACTCGAAGAAACACAGTTACAGGTGAGCAACCTGTCCTCCTTCTTCGTGGTCTCTGCGAATCCCACAAATGGGTTAGACTGGCAAGCTTAAGTCAAAGGAGGAGGGAGTGTCCAAACAATAAATTTTATTTGTATACAACATAACACAACTCAACCAGTGTCTGAATATTGAGAGAAACCATGAGAACATCTCAATGTAAACCAGATAATAACACTGCCCTCCCAAAGGCTGCATCCTGTCTAGCCCTGGCATCCAGCCTGTAATGTCTAACGAATGTTAAGGGCTGGGACCATATAGCCGCCCTGCAAATTTCTTCCAAAGGGACCCCCATTAGAAAGGCAGAGGATGCCGCTACCGCCCTAGTTGTATGAGCCTGGACCCGTTCGGGACAGGGTTTCCCTGACAGTTCATAACACAAGTGAATGACATTCATTATCCATTTAGAAAACCTCTGGGAAGAAACCAGCAGGCCCTTCTTTGGGTCTGAGTAGCAGACAAAGAGTCTATTGGTAGACCTTGAACCGGAGGTTCTGTCCAGATAGAAGGCTAATGCCCTCCTGACATCTAAGGCATGAATCCGACGTTCCTCCTCAGAAGTTGGGTTCGGGGCAAGGGTAGGCAACACAATGTCCTGGTTCGTATGAAAGGCTGACACTACCTTAGGTAGGAAAGATACATCTGTCCTGAGCACTACCTTGTCCTTATCAAATTTAAGGTAAGGCTGATCCACTCGCAAGGCACATAGCTCTCCAGTCCAGCGCGCGGACGTGATGGCAACCAGAAATGCTGTTTTCCAAGTCACTAACCTTAAGTCAGCAGTGGCCATAGGTTCAAAAGGTTTGAGTGTCAGTTTGGACAAAACTCAATCTAGGCTCCAAGATGGGGTCAGCATGGAGCATGGAGGGTGCAAATTATTTAGGCCCTTTAGGAACCGCTTTACAAGCGGATCCCTAAACAGAGACGGTTTGTTTTCAAAAACATAATGGGACGAAATAGCAGCAAGGTATCCCTTGATGGAGCTGAGCGAAAGGCCCAAGTCTGCCAAAGACATTAAAAATTCCAAAATATTTCAAGAGATACCTGAGACAATAGAATGTCCTTGCTGTTGAGGAATGCAACAAACTTGTCCCATTTGTAGCGGTAGGCCTTCTGTGTGGAAGGTTTCTGCGCCGCCCTGAAGACTTTCCGGACATCAGGAGGGAGAGAGGTCAACCTCGAATCCTCCATGCCGCTAATGGCAGCGATTGCATGTTGGGATGGAGAACCTGGCCACCGTACAGGGAGAGAAGGTCCGGGCGGAATTCGAGACGAAGATAGTCCTCCCGTGCACACTGGAGGAGAGGGGCAAACCACGGCTGTCTGGGCCACCATGGCGTGACCATGATCGCGTCCGTGGAGTCTATCATCATTTTCGCCAGTACCCTGGTGATTAGTGGAAATGGGGGAAACACGTAAAACAGTCCGTTTGTCCATTGAAACTGAAAGCCGTCTCCAAGGGAACCGGCTCCACGAACCCGTGAGCAAAACTTGTCCAGATGGGCATTGCTGGGGGAGGCAAACAGGTCTACTATCGGCAGGCCCCACCACTGGAAAAGGAGGGAGACAACTTCTGGGTGAAGCCTCCATTCGTGACACGTTGTCTTGGATCTGCTGAGCTGATCCGCAAGTTCGTTTTCGTCTCCTGGGAGGTGGATGCACTGAAGTAGAATGCTGTGTCGTATGCACCAATCCCAGATCCGAAGCGTGATGCCTAGAAGTGTTCTTGATCTTGTACCACCTTGCTTGTTGAGGTAATACATGGTCGTGGTGTTGTCCGTTAGGAGGAGCACCACCTTGTTGGAGAGCAGAGTTCGAAACGCCCTTAGGGCTTTCTCCACCACCAACATTTCTAATGCATTGATGTGTAGTCTTGACTCTGTGTGAGTCCATTTGTCCTTGACGGTTAGGCCCAATGCGTGGGCACCCCACCCTTCCAGAGAAGCGTCCGTTGTCAGTGTTATCTCTGGTTGAGGAGGAGTGAAGGCCATCCCGGAACAGACATTGTCTGACTGAAGCCACCATCATAACGATCTTTGGACGTTCCTCGGGATGGTGAGGATCTTGTCTGGATGGTCCGTGACCGGATCGAACGAAGAGAGGAACCAAGACCGTACAGGTCTCAGATGCAGTCTGGCCCATAGCGTGACGCAAGTAGTTGAGGCCAGGTGTCCCATTGCTATCTGTACAGTACGGGCTGGAAGATGTCTGCAGCTGAGGCAGTCTCGTATAGCTGATGATAGGGTCAGGTACCTGGACCGTGGAAGGTAAGCCTTGGCTGACTTTGAGTCCAGGACTGTGCCTATAAAATCGATCTGTCTGGATGGGGTCAAGTTTGACTTTTCCAGATTGACACGAAGTCCTAGAGATGCTAGCAGGGCTTGGGTAAAGTCCATCTGGTGGCGGAGGGTCTCCCGCGATGGGGCGGTGAACAGCCAATCGTCTAGGTAAGGGAAGACCACAATTCCCTTCTGGCGGAGGTAGGCGACAACTGGTGCCATACATTTTGTGAAGACCCTTGGGGCTGAAGACAGACCGACTGGGAGGAACTTGTACTGGAAGATGTCTGGTCCGATGGTGAAGGTGAGAAACCTGCGATGATCTTCCCGTATGGCGATGTGAAAGTAGGCGTCAATCAGGTCCAGCGTGGCAAACCAGACGTCTTTCTGCAAGAGTGGCAGAATAGAAGCAAGAGTTACCATCCTGAAGCGTCTATAAATCATAAAGGAATTTAAGGCACGTAAGTCCAAAATGGGCCTGAGACCCTCAGGCTTTTTAGGAACAATAAAGTATCTGGAGAAGAAGCAGTATCGAGCCCGAGAGGAGTGTACAGGCTCGATAGCGCCTTTGTCCAAAAGAGAGTGCACTTCGTCAAGAAGGGTATCCGAGGGGACGGTGGTAATGATGGCTCCAGTGGTAGGGACCTCAGAAAACTCTAGAGCATAGCCCCTTCAAACTATGTTGAGAACCCAAGAGTCTGTGGTGATCGTGGCCCAGGTGTCAAGAAAGGGCCCTAGGCTGTCAGCCGGGGGGATGACGAAGTGCACAGAAGAGCCTCAGAATCTCTTCTTGCCTCTGACGTCCTTTTTCTTGTAGCCTTGTTGGTAGCGGTTCTGAGGCGGCTGGCGACGGTCCTGATGGGAAGGAGATCGTGCACGCCCGCCTTGGTGAGCAGTGTCTTGGGACTGGAACTGTCGGTCAGACTGGTGGAATCATTGACCATGGTGGAACCAGTTCTTTTGACCACTGTAGCGTTGTCTAGGCGGTCTAGAAGTGGAGGCCGACATGCCGTGTTTTTTAGCAGCTGTCTTCATCCTGTATCTAAAGTTCAGCTTTTTGTCGGTTTTCTTATTAAACAAGCCGGAGTTGTTGAACGGCATGTCCTCAATAGCCGACTTGACCTGTGGGGTCAGGTCGAACGAGCGCAGCCAGGCATAGCTACGAACAGCCACCGAGCCAGAAAGGATCTCCGAAGCGCAGTCTGTAGAATGGCGTGCTGAGATTATCTGTTGGCCGCCTACTAAATGCACCTCATTGCGGATGGCCGACATGATTCTCTTTTTATCATCCGGGAGCTCATTGATGACCGGGTCCATTTTCTCCATGAGCAACTGGACGTAAGCTCCCATGCACGCTGCGTAGTTTGCGATCTTAAGGTTCAGTGCAGCGGAGGCATAGAACTTTTTAGCCAGGCCGTCGATTTTTCTACATTCTTGTCTATTGGGGAAGAAGAAGGACGGGCGGCGAAGGAGGTCTGAGAGCCCTCAACAATAGCCGAATTAGGCTTGGGATGGTTAAACAGCCAGGTAGGCCCGGATGGAATGACTCTATAAAGACTCTCTATCTTTCTAGAGGTTGAGGCAATGGTCGCCGGTGTATCCCAGGATCTCCTAGCAATCTTCTCTAAGGAGGGCAGGAATGCCAAGGACTGTGGTGCAGGGGCACAGCCGTGAATGTGGCACTCTACCGGGTCGAGGGCGTCCTCTTCGGGATGGGTGACCTCCAGCTTGAGAGCATCAGCCATCCTGATAACTCTGTCAGAGAAGGACCAGACGTCATCTGTCGGGGACGGGGCGTCAGGCTGACCGAATGCAAGAGGCTGATCCTCATCCAGGTGGAGAGATGGGGAGGCCGAACGAGAACGCGAACCAGAGGGGGATCTACTATCCCTGCGGCTTAAGGGAGACGCCTCTCTGCTGGGGGAGCAACGTCTGTCCAATTCGTCGGCCCTGGAGCGGACGGACCGGTGCTGTGGAGAGTGAAGCCTCACTCTAGTAGGACCTGGAACATTGCGACGTAAATGATCCGCGTCCACTGGCAGCAAGTATTGACTGGTGTGGTGGTCATACACTAGATCCAGGTAAGTATCAAAGAGCGCCCGGTCTAGTTGGTCTCTATCCAGTGGGGAACGATCACGACGATCCCTATCCAGGGCTTCGTCAGCCTCAGTTCCCAAGGCGGCTCTATCTCTCCTTTGTGGTGAGTTACCGTCCCGTCTGGAACGGGATGGTGAGCGAGAAGGCTGCCTTTGTCTCTGTGGGGACAGTGGAGCATCAGAGTCCGGAATTTCGCCCTCGGACTCCAACGAGTCGCCCAAATGTACTATCTCTAAGTCCTTGTCGTGGACAGAGAGATTGGAGGAGATGAGGACCCGTGGCTCCAATGGTGGCAGAGGCGCCGAACTAGAGGTGAGCTCTGGGATGGGAGTTGCTACAGGCCGTGGCTCCGGCGGGGGCACTGAGACGGTGCTTGGAGGTCCCCTGCGCCTGGTTTTAGATGGCGGAGACACTGAACTAGCCCGCCTAGATTCTAGCCCTTCCTTAGATGATTTAGGGGGTTTTTGTTTGTCTCCATGAGCCCTCTTTGAAGCCTTCTCCGGCTTATTCTTCGGGGCCTCTGAAGTCGTTGCCTGGGCCTCAGTTGGCGTGGAGTGAAAGACCTTGTCATACAGAGACGCTTTGAGCTTCCGGTCTCTGTTTTTGAGTGCCTGGGCGGTCATCGCTTTACAGTGTCTGCAAGACCCTGGAATATGGCCTTCACCCAGGCAAAGGACACATTTGTCGTGTCCGTCGGACATGGGAATTTTGACCCCGCATTTGGCGCACTGTTTAAAGGAAGCCATTGGGGCAAGAATGTCCGTTACCAGTCCGAGTCAAAACAGGGAGAAGAGTCGTACAGTGTCCGAATCGCAATCCAAGAGTGGTCAGTTCAGTCTGTAATCAAATAGCCAATAATGGTCAGTCCATAAGAGAGTTCAGAGATTCTATGAAACTAACAGAGCGAAGTTCCTCGATCTGCTAAGCGCGGCAGAATGAAGGAACTGGGGAGGAGCGGGCCACCAGGGGCCTTATATACGGGATGGGCGGGGCTACCGCCAAAATGTTGCAAAAGCTGCAGAAAGTTACATGACTTCCTGCCCAGAGATTCTGGAAGTTTCCGAGTTTGCTGCGCATGCGCAGAAATAACCCATTTGTGTGATTCGCAGAGACCACTAAGAAGAAGGACAAAGAAATGGGCAGATCAAGCCGGAAACCTCCCCAGAAGCCAAGATGACAAGACTGAGGCTGTTGTACTTTGGCCACATCATGAGAAGGAAGGGCTCCTTGGAGAAGGCCATAATGCTGGGAAAGGTGGAGGGAAGGAGGAAGAGAGGGAGGCCACAGGCCAGAAGGAGGAGGGACTCTATGAAGGAGGTCTATTAAGGGTTTTATGGGGTTTCAGGGGTGAAGCAGAGCAAGGAGGACAGAGGGGGCTCTTGGAGGTGTCTCATCCAAAGGGTCGCCATGAGTCAAGATCAACTCAAGAGCAGTTAACAACAACATCAGAGGGGCACCATGAGAAGAAGCCAGCTCAATGCTGCATAACAACAACATGGGTTAACACCCATGTGCTGCAGCACATTTCTAAACAATGTACAAAACTGATAAACACAGGCAAGCAGTGAATGAATGGGGGGGGGGAGCACAGAAAAGAGAGATTACTGAACATGCTGCTAAAGCGACATCCCTTCAAAAATGTGCAGCCTGTAATAGAGATGGTGGGATTAATTTTCCAGATATTAGCGACTCAAGGGGTCACTCGGTGTGCGTGCCAAGAGCGCATGAGTGCTGCGGAGTGCTCCTCACTGTCTTGTGCCCAGTCATCTCCATCTCACCCTAATAACACGAGGGGAAAGCACTTCCCGTCTTTCAAAGGGCACTCCCTGCCTTCAGCTGCAAGCAACCCATGGCTTTAACCAAATCATGAGCTCGGCTGCTCTGACAAGGAAATCAAAGGCTCATGAACTCTCCTGAGGTGGACGGGGCTCAATACCCCCCTTGCAAGACCCAACTGAGGATGTGCCCAGGTTCTCTGTGGCTGATGGGGGGCTGCAAGGCAGCACTGCTATGGACCTGACCTTTCCTTTCCCCTTTCCCTCCTTCCTTTGGAGCTTAGCTCTGCTTGGCCTCTTCGATGCCGGCCCTATCACTCTCCATTCACACTAGTGGCCACCAGACACAGGACGACTGGAAAAGGCTCCACTGCATACAGAAATGTGGGATTCTCCATTTTCTAGCAGTGGTTCTCAACCTTTGGGCCTCCAGATGTTTTGGACTTCAGTTCCCAGCAGTCCCAGTCAGTATGCTCATTGTTCAGGAATTCTGGGAGTTGAAGTCTCCAAAATCTAGAGGATCATAGGTTGAGAACCACTCGATGCCGCTGCTCCATTACCAAAAAGAACTTTGATGTAAATGCACTTCCCTATGCCTTTCTATTTTTTCTTTCACACAGAGATTTGAAGTGTTTTAATATTACAACTAGTTTAATTCTATTGTTCACTTTTTGTATGTTTTTTTAACTGTATTGCTCTTTTAAAATGTAAGCGGCCTTGAGTCCCATTTCTGGGAGGAAGGTGGGATACAAATGAAAACAACAACAACAAGAGATGCAATTGTGTAGATGTTTCATACTTTTTTAAAAAAAGCATTGCCTTTTAAAAGAATGATACAAAGAAAAGAAATAAAGGAAAAAGAGAGAGCTAAAGAATAAAAAAATAAGTATACACTGGTACCCCGGGATACGAACGCGCCGCGATACGAAAATCCCGGGATACGAAAAAAAAAAAATTAATTAATTATTTCCGGGTTACGAAGGTTTCCCCGGCTTGCGAAAAAAAGCCGGCGCTGTTTTAAATGGAGCCGCGGCGGAGCCGCGGCTTTTCCCCATTAGCGCCTATGGGGATTCGGCTAACGAAAGTCCCCCGGGTTACGAAAATGGCGCCGGAACGAATTAATTTCGTAACCCGGGGGACGAGTGTACTGTATCAGTTCCTGCTACAGAGAGGAGGAGGAGAGAGGTAGCTGGGCAGCCATTGTAAGTGGTGACTGTTTAATTTCTTTTTAAACTCTAGGAAGAGTGTGCTTGTAGTCACATCTTCAGTGAGTCACATCTGTGAGTAACTAGGGGGCGGATTTCATCCAAGGAAATCTACAGCAGAGGCAGAGTTGATTAGAACTCACTGCCACAAATTGTTGAAACATCAGGAGCTTAAACGTTGGTCTTTTCTGGAGGATTCTTTTTTTCAGGAGGAACCACAATCCTGTTCCAGTAATTTCCTAGGACCTTTCAGTATGGAGACTGACGGAACCACGGCAGTCACCTGCAACACTTGTGGGATGTTTGTCTTCTTGCCTACAGAAGTGGAGAACTTCACATGCCCCAAGTGCAAGTTGGTAGCCCTCTTGGAGGAGAAAGTGCAGCAGCTGGAGTCCAGAGTAGCTACACTTCAACATATTAGGGAGCAGGAGGATTTCCTGGACACAACAGAGCTAACAATCCTGGATGAATACCATGCAGAGGAAGATGCTGGAGCCGAGGAGGTCACTTCACATACACAGGAGGCAGACAGCTGGAGGAATGTCACACAGAGAAGTAGGCCAAGAAGGGATTGTTCAGGGAGCTTGCAGCTAGAGAATCGATTCTAAGCTCTTTCCCTTATCAAGGAGGATGAAGAAGAGCAGCATGGACAGACTTCAGGGACAGAGCAGGAGAGCCTGAGAGTCCCACCCGAGGGAACAGTTGCTGCTAAGCCTCGGAGGAGGCGTGTGGTCGTAGTGGGGGACTATTGGCTGAGGGGTACAGAAGCAGTGATTTGTAGGCCTGACAAGAGTCTCGAGAGGCGTGTTGTCTCCCAGGGGCAAAGATCCGTGATATGACAGAGAGGCTGACAAGACTGGTCAAGCCTACTGACCAATACCCTTCCTTTTGGTCCACCTGGGAACCAATGATACTGCAAGACACAGCCTGTAGAACATCAAAAGGGATTACGAAGCGCTTGGTAGGAAGCTGAAAGGAATGGATGTACAGGTTGTCATCTCGTCTCTTCTGCCAGTTGAAGGGCATGGTCCAGGAAGGGAGAGGAAGATAGCGGATGTGAACAACTGGCTTCGCAGATGGTGCCGCCGAGAAGGATTTGGATTCTTGGATCATGGGCTGCGGTTCCATGAGGAGGGACTTCTTGCAACAGACGGGTTGCATCTCACGCCAGTTGGAAGAAATGTTTTTGCCAACAGTCTCAAGAACTTGATCAGGAGAGCTTTAAACTGAGTTCCGAAGGGAAGGGAGACAATATTAAGGAAGGCGAAAGGGATGGCAAAAATAGTCAAACTGACACAGAGGAAACAAGACAAACAGTGCAAGGACCCAACAGTGGGAGGCAAAAAAACTTGCACAGGCAGCAAGTAAAAGGGAACCATGGTCTGCGATGTCTCTACACTAATGCACAGAGCATGGGAAATAAGCAAGATGAACTCGAACTCCTAGTACAACAAAGCAAATATGATATAATAGGCATCACTGAAACCTGGTGGGATGAGTCTCATGATTGGAATGTGGAAATAGAGGGGTATAACCTTATTAAGAGAAATAGGCCAAACAGGAAAGGAGGAGGAATAGCACTATATGTCAGAGATATTTACACCAGTGAAAAGATCCTGGACATCAATCATGGAAGCCAGGTGGGGAGCATCTGGATAAGAATCAAAGGGGAGGGAAACAACAAGGATGTTACGGTGGGAGTCTACTACAGACCCCCAAGTCAGACTGAGGAATTGGATGATGCCTTTCTAGGACAGATGACCCATAGATTCAGAAAGGAGAGATGTAGTAGTGATGGGCGACTTCAACTACCCTGATATTTGCTGGAAGTCAAACTCAGCCAAATCCTCAAGGTCTAGCACATTCCTCACTTGCCTGGAAGACTATTTCATGGTCCAAAAGGTGGAAGAGGCAACAAGGGGGTCAGCTATTTTAGATCTGATCCTAACCAACAAGGATGACTTGGTTAATGGGGTGCAAGTGGTGGGATCCTTAGGTGGAAGTGACCATGTTCTCCTGGAGTTTGTTATACAGTGGAAAGGAGAAGCCAGGCAGAGTCAGACACGCATCCTAGACTTTAGGAGAGTGAATTTCAGTAAACTTAGAGAAGTATTGAGGGCGATTCCATGGTCAGAAATACTAAAAGAGAAGGGAGTTTAGGACGGATGGGACTTTCTCAAAAGAGAGATACTGAAGGCACAATTTCAAACAGTTCCAGTGAGAAAGAAAAATGGGAGGTGTCTCAAGAAACCAGGATGGATGACTAAGGAACTTTCAACGGAGATGAGTTTGAAACGGAACATGTATAAGAAATGGAAAAAGGGGGATATCACGAAAAAGGAATTCAAAGAAATAGCAGGCATTTGTAGGGTAAAGTCAGAAAAGCTCAAGCGCAGAATGAACTCAGTCTTGCTAGAGAGGTTAAGAACAACAAAAAGGGCTTTTATGGATATGTCCGCAGCAAGAGGAAGAAGGAGGAAACGGTAGGTTCACTGCGTGGAGAAGATGGCAAAATGCTAACAGAAGACAGAGAAAAGGCAGAATTACTCAACACCTTCTTTGCCTCAGTCTTCTCCGAAAAGGAAAAGGGGCTCAACCTGAAGATAATGGAGCAGAGGACAGAATAGGGGTATTTCAGCACAGAATAAGTAAAGAGATAGTAGAGGAACACCTTGTTAATCTAAATGAATTTAAGTCTCCGGGACCAGATGAACTCCATCCAAGGGTATTAAAAGAACTGGCAAAAGTAATATCGGAGCCATTGGCAATCATATTTGAAAACTCCTGGAGAACAGGAGAGATCCCAGCAGACTGGAGGAGGGCAAACGTTGTCCCCATCTTCAAAAAGGGGAAAAAAGAGGATCCCAACAATTATCGTCCAGTTAGTCTGACATCAATCCCAGGAAAGATTCTGGAGCAGATCATTAAAGAGAGAGTCTGTGAACATCTAGAAGGCAATGCCATAATCACAAAAAGTCAACATGGGTTTCAGAGAAAGAAGTCATGCCAGACAAATCTAATCTCTTTCTTTGATAAAATTATCAGCTTGATAAGTGAAGGGAATGCTGTGGATATAGTAGATCTTGATTTCAATAAGGCCTTTGACGAAGTTCCCCATGACATTCTTGCAAGCAAGCTTCTAAAATGTGGGCTAGATAAGGCAACTGTTACATGGATTTGGAATTGGTTGACCGGCCGAACCCAAAAGATGGTCAGCAATGGCTCCTTTTCATCCTGGAGAGAAGTGACCAGTGGGGTGTCCAGTGGGGCTCTGTCCTGGGCCCAGGGCTATTCAACATCTTTATCAATGACTTGGATGACAGAATTGGGAGCACACTTATCAAATTTGCAGATGACACCAAATTAGGAGGAATAGTTAATACTCCAGAGGACAGGATCAAGATTCAAAATGATCTGAATAGATTAAATAGATTAGCCAAAGGTAACAAAATGAAATTCAACACAGAGAAATGTAAGGCACTGCACTTAGGGCAGAAAAATGAAATGCACAGATATAGGATGAGAGACACATGGGTGAATGAAACTACATGTGAAAGGGATCTAGGAGTCCAAGTAGACCACAAGTTGAACATGAGTCAACAGTGTGATGCGGCAGCTAAAAAGGCCAATGCGATTTTAGGCTGCATCAATAAAAGTATAGTGTCTAGATCAAGAGAAGTAATAGTGCCACTATATTCTGCTCTGGTCAGGCCCCACCTGGAAGACTGTGTCCAGTTCTGGGCACCACAATTCAAAAAGGACATTGATAAACTGGAGCCATGTGTCCAAAGGAGGGCGACTAAAATGGTGAAAGGTCTGGAAACCATGAAATCCTATGAGGAATGACTGATGGAGCTGGGGATGTTTAGCCTGGAGAAAAGAAGGTTAAGAGGTGATATGTTAGCCCTGTTTAAATATTTGAAAGGATGTCATATTGAGGAGGGAGCAAACTGGTTTTCTGCTGCTCCAGAGAATAGGACCCAATGGAGCAATGGATGGAAGCTCCAGGAAAAGAGATTCCAGCTCAACATTAGGAGGAACTTCCTAAGAGTAAGGGCTGTTCGACAGTGGAACAAACTCCTTCCTCGGAGTGTAGTGGTGTCTCCTCCCTTGGAGGTCTTCAAACGGAGGCTGGATGGCTATCTGTTGGGGATGATTTGGATTTCCTGCATGGCAGAAGGGGGTTGGACTAGATCAGGGCCCATGCGGTCTCTTCCAACTCTATGATTCTATGATTCTATATAAGTCAATTGACTTTTAATGGTGTGCTTTTAATAGTGAATATATATATACTATATATATACAAATACACACACACACACACTCAACATTAAAAGCCCATTGACTTGTGCATACTTTGCTAACCAACTCATAGAATTAAAACCATTGTTGATCGTTATAACCATTGTTAGACATTGGTTAACTGTTTTTTTAAATAACTTTAAAACATTTTCTTGATGTTTTTGTGTTTTTAATCTATTATGTTTTTAATATTCTGTAAGCCACCCTGAGTGCCAAAATCGGGGAAAGGGAAGGGTATGAATTAGTAAAGTAATACCAGTACTACGAATAAAATATATATATTTATTTATATCCCGCCTCTTCCGATTGAGGATCGAGGCGGGTAACAATAGAGAAAATACAATATGCAACAGTAAAAACAACAAGCCCCACAAAACCCCGACCCAACCCTCCCTCCCAACTATAAAATTAAACAGTAAAAAAAATGTTTAAAAAATACATACAATACATCAAAGTTAAAAACAAATCACAAGTAAGAAAAATAATAAAAGGGGATTCAATAGGTTCTGGACATTATCCATCGGGGAAGGCCTGCTGGAAGAGAAAGGTTTTTGTCGCCTTTTTAAAAGCCCCCAATGAGGATAATTGGCGAATCTCTTCCGGAGGTCATTCCATATTTTTGGAGCAGTGACAGAAAAGGACCTCTGGGAATTTCACTGCCAGCCTGGTCTTTCTAGATTGTAAGAGATTTTTCCCGGAGGATCAGAGTGTATGGGAGGATTGTATGGGAGGAGGAGTTCCTTCAAGGAGACTGGGCCCAGGCCATGTAGGGCTTTATAGGTAATAACCAGCACCGGAAACTAATAGGCAGCCAATGAAGTAATAGGCAGCTCTTCCAACTCTATGATTCTATGAAGTGACTTTAAAATAGGTGTAATTCGGTCAAACTTGGATTTTCCAGCGACCAGTCTGGCTGCCATGTTTTGTATCAATTGAAGCTTCCGGACATGGCACAAAAGTTGTTCCATGTAGAGCACATTGCAGAAATCAAGGCGAGAGGTTACTAGAGCATGTACAACCATTTCTAGGTCCCGCTGCTCCAGGGAGGGGCGCAACTGGTGCATCAGCTGAAGCCGATAAGAGGCGCTCCTGGCTGTCGCATCAATCTGAGAAGACAGTTGAAGCGACGAATCCAGGAGCACCCCCAAGCTGCGGACACAGTCCTTCAGGGGAAGTGTGACCCCATCTACAACTGGCGAACATATCTCCAAACCCAGATTGAGGTTACCTATTGCAAGTACCTCCATTTTATTTGGATTCAGCTTAAGTCTGTTTTCCCTCATCCAATCCATTACCGACTTCAGGCAGTCATTCAGGGGGGAGATGCCCTCCATGGTCACTGAAACAGCCCGAGACATAGAAATAGATCTGGGTGTCATCAGCGTACTGATAACCCTGCGCCCCATGTCTCCAGATGATCTCACCCAGCAGCTTCATGTCAATGTTAAACAGCATGGGGGACAGAATGGCGCCCTGAGGGACACCAGATGTCAGCTCTCTCTTAAAGGAGCATCTTCCCCCAGCATCACCATCTGGAATCTGCCCAAGAGGGAGGAACGTAGCCACTGCAAAGCAGAGCCAGCGATTCTCAACTCTCTCAGGCATTCCAGAAGGATGCCATGGTCTATGGTATCGAAGGCCGCCGAGAGGTCCAAGAGCACCAACAGGGCCACACTTCCCCTGTCAATGCACCGACGGAGATCATCGACCAAGGCAACCAGGGCAGTCTCCACTCTGTTTCCCGACCTGAATCCGGTTTGAAATGGATTGAGATAATCGGTGTCATCCAAGACTGCTTGGAGCTGGTTTGCAACCGCCCCCTTGATCACCTTACCCAAAAAGGAAGAAGAGATACTGGCCGATAATTGTTTTTGTCCAGGGGATCAAGGGAAGGTTTCTTTAGAATGGGTTGAGGTCTACCTATGATGTCAATTACAGGCCTCTCTCATCTTTTTAAGTGGGAGAACTTGCACAATTGGTGGCTGACTAAATACTTTTTTGCCTCACTGTATATCTTTGCTCAATAAGCGTGGCATAGTGGTTTAAGTATTGGACTAGGACTCTTGAGACCAAGGTTAGATTCCCAGCTCGGCCACGAAACCCACAGGGTGTCCTTGGGCAAGACACATGCTCTCAGCCTCAGGGAAAGGCAATGGCAAACCTCAGAATACCGTATATACTCGGCTATAAGGGGCCAAAATGACGGATTTTGATATGACTCATGGATAAGTTGAGGATAAGACTTGGAAGCACGTAACAAAGAACATAAAGGAAAACAATTCCAGCAGCCCGAACTGTTCCTGCCCATCCTAAAGGCTGGATGGATAAGAGAGTAGAGGGGAGGTCAGTGCTTCCAGGACAGATCACACTTTTGTCTTTCACCAGAAGCGGTCCATTTTTATGATTTAAAGTACAGTACTGTACTGACATTGACCCATGGGGAAGTCAACTCAGGTTTTTTGGGTCAATTTTTTGACCAAGATTTCTAGACTTATACATGAGTATATACAGTAAGTCTCGCCAAGACCCATGACAGGGTTGCTTTAGGGTCACCTTAAGTCAGGAGCGACTGGAAGGCACACAACATACATACATCTTTGCTACCTGAGGTAGAAGAGTGAGCCAGTTCCCTGCAAGGCTTCAGAGAATCCGTTGCTTGGCAACGCATCCTCCCACTTCCATCCCTCTTGGAAACCGTGGTCCTCAGGATGCTCCTCTCGGATGCTTTGCTTCTTTGCTCAGAGAGAACCATTCCTCCCTGGGCTGACCGGACCCCGAGGGCAGAGGGAAGTAGAGCCCAGTGGATGGGACATGTCCCCCTTTCTGGGTTGAACCCTCAACCCTTCCCCACACTGCCACTGCCTGCAGCAGGAAAAATCACTTGCTTTGGGGGTGCTCTATGCTGACCCACTGAATGAGGGGCACCCAAGAGGCCCCCTCCCCACTGGATCATCCATAGCCCTGCTCAGGTCATGCAGCCATGGCTTCCTTCATGGAGGCATCCCAACTATAAGCATTCTTTCTCTATGGCAAGCATCCCCTTCACTTAACCACATCATTTTTACCCATTTTAACACAGTTTCAGACAAGCTGCATTTCTACCACTCCCTGTTCTTGGCTGACTTAAAGGGAGCTTTGATAGCTGGCAGCCCTCTGGATGAGAGACCTCCAAGACACCTCCTTCTTTGCAGGTCTTTAAGCAGATGCTGGGTGGCCATCTGTCAATGGGGATGCTTTGATTGAGAGTTCCTGCATGGCAGAATGGGGTTGGAGTGGATAGCCCTTCTTGGGGTCTCTTCCAACTCTACAATTCTATGATTGTATGATCAGCAGCCCTGCTCAGGTCTTGCAGACTCAAGGCACTAGCCATGGCTTCCTTGACTGAGTGTGTTGCTGCTGCTGTTGTTGTTGTTTTGTTTACTTTTATCCTACCTTTCTCCCAATATAGGGACTGAAGGTGGTAGACAGTGAATATAAAACAGTATGAAAACATTAAAATGTATTAAATATGCCATTTAAAAACAGTTGAACAAATGTAAATGTTAAAGCAGTTATGAATTAAAATGTAATGTGTTAAAAACTCAACACATGCTCAAAAGGAAATCAAGACAAAGCTCAAAAGGAAATATGATGGAGGTCCAACTGCTGGGAGGTCTCCATAGAATCATAGAGTTGGAAGAGACCACAAGAGCCATCCAGTCCAACCCCCTGCCATCCATCATTTCCTACCACCTTTGGCTTTACCAACCATCACTGTCACATGCCAGATGGATGGACTCTGTTAATGAGATCATGGGAAGGAATTTGCAGGACCTAAGCAGAGCAGTGGAGGATAGGGAGACTTGGAGATGACTCGTCCACAGGGTCACCATGAGTCGAGATCGATATAGATACCAAGGGCCCACTGTAGTAGTAGTAGTAGTTGTTGTTGTAGTAGTAGTAGTAGTAGTAGTAATAGTAGTAGTGTTTTAACATACTAAAATCCTAAAAGAATACACAAAATGTACTGAAAACAAAATGCTCATCAGTTTCTACTCATCTCATCCACCTGAGGCACACTCAGCAGCCTAATTGAGGGACCAGAATAATAATAATAATAATAATAATAATAATAAAATTTATTTATATACCGCTATTCCATGGATCATAGCGGTTTACAGCATGGTAAAAACAATTT
Source organism: Sceloporus occidentalis (assembly GCA_023333645.1). Taxonomy (NCBI): domain Eukaryota; kingdom Metazoa; phylum Chordata; class Lepidosauria; order Squamata; family Phrynosomatidae; genus Sceloporus; species Sceloporus occidentalis. The sequence continues at coordinate 941,588 of JALMGF010000006.1, read as the reverse complement.
AAAAACACAATATACAATAAAATAACAAGATAAAAACAACAATACAATTACAAGGCTGACAGAATGGAAAAACGTCACATTCAGAGGGAGAAAAATAACACCAACGTTCATGGGGGGAATGCCTGACGAAAAAGGTAAGTCTTCAAGTTTTTCCTGAAAACGTCAAGGGAAGTGGACATGCGGAGCTCATTAGGGAGTGCATTCCAGAGTCTAGGGGCTGAGACAGAATAAGCCCTCCTCGTAACAGCGTAGCGGACATCTGGAACCGTCAACAGATGTCTTTCTCCTGATCTAAGAGTGCGGGGCGGACTATATGGGGAGAGGCGGTCCTCCAAGTACCCTGGGCCCAAGCCATATAGGGCTTTATAGATGATAACCAACACCTTGTATTCGGCCCGGAAGCGAATAGGCAGCCAATGGAGATCTTTCAGAACAGGTGTTATATGGCTGGCCCTGGAGCAACCAGTGACCAGCCTTGCTGCCATATTCTGCACTAATTGAAGCTTCAGAGATTGGTACAAGGGTTGCCCCATGTAAAGCGCATTACAGAAATCTAGTCGAGAGGTTACCAGAGCATGTACAACGGTTTCAAGGTCCCCCCAGTCCAAGAAGGGTCGCAGTTGGCATATCAGCCGAAGCTGATAACAGGTGCTCCTAACCGTCGCATCCACCTGAGATGTAAGGTGGAGCAACGAGTCAGAAGCAGGGATGTAGCCAGGATTTTAGGAAGGGGGGGGGTCCAGACTATGGCGCGTTACAGACAGGCATAAGGGACGTCCTCAGGACATCCTAGGTTTAAAAAGGGGCATCACTTCTTGACGCCCCCAAGCCTAATACGTCCTGAGGACGTACAAGATGATGGCGCCCCATCTACATGGGGGCCCCCATGATGGCGTCACGAACACACCGCCTCCAAACGAGGCGGTGCTGACGTGACACTGTCATGTCGCGTGAGGGCGCTTAGTGTGCCCTTTCGTCGGCGGAGGAAGGAGCTCCAAAACGGAGCTCCTTCCTGGTCTTGCGTCGCTGGGCGCAGCCTTTAGATGGCTGCACCCAGCGACGCAGAGGAGAAAGGGGCCAAGCGGCCCCTTTCTCCTCCTCCCTGCCGCCGTGGGGTGTCCTTGGGGCTTGAAGCCCCAAGGACACCCCTTTCCAGGCCTCGGGGAAGTGGCCTTTTGCCGCTTCCCCGCAGCCTGGAAAGTGGCGGATTGGGGCCTCAGCGGCTGCTGCTCTAGCCACTGAGACCCCAATCTGGCGGGGAAAGGGGCAAGTGCAGGCCGCCACTTTTCGGCGGTCTGTAACGTGCCATAGTGCCACCATTATAATGGGGCTTGGGTGTGGCAGCGCAGCAGCACACCATTCGTTTTTCTAATGGAAGGGGGGGTCCAGACCCCAAGACCCCCCCTTGGCTACGTCCCTGCCAGAAGAGGAGGTTCTTCTACCTTTTACAAAAATAGGTCAGATCCTCCTCCAGCTGGAGGTGCAAAGGAAGATGGTTCCACAAGCACAGAGCCAGATCCTGGGAGGCTCACAGCCTTGACAGAGTCGTAAGCATTGGTGGAACCACTAATAATCCTTTGCCTGTACTTCTTAGGTTTCTAAACAATACATACCCTACTAGCCAAACTACCAGATACTGGATGAAGTTAAAATGCAAGGCCTTAGATAAAAAGAAAAGAGAAAGGGCAGCCGTGGAGTGGACAGAAGAATGGGCTCTCCAGACCAAGAGGAGAGGTTCTGATGGAACTGCCAGGGTCCCTCTTTTCTCGGAGTTGGGGGGCTGGGGGGACTCCTGCCACACAAACAATGCCATCACAACTCTGAACCAGGAATTAAAAAAATTAATTCCTCCTATTTTGCACCACTGATTCTGCAGTGTTTCTTATCCAAAGTGAGTTGTGCATGTGCCTGCCTCAGCCACCATGATCTTCATTCAAGTCCTCTCTTTTGCTCCATGACTTCTGCTCCACACTTTCAGGTCCATCTTTGCACAGTAAGGGCTAGAAACTTACTCTGTGGGTTTGTTTTTTAAATGAGCACTGAGTTAACCACAATGTCTTACACAAAATCCTTCCTTTGCCCCTGCCTTTGCTGTGCAGCCATACAGGGAGAGCCTTTCTGGAAGGAAGGAAGGAAGGAAGGAAGGAAGGAAGGAAGGAAGGAAGGAAGGCCATCTGTAACCAGGCCCAGCCATTCCTCCATCCAAGCCACCCGCCCACCCTCCCAACCCTTTGTCTCAACCCAGCATCCCAATCAGCACAATCTGGTCTGGCTCCTGCCTTCTCCTCTCCCTGACTGCTCTGCCAGGAAGAATCACATCTCCAAAGCCACCCTGCATGTGAGCGCATGCACGGCCACATTCCCAGAGGAAGCCCAGTCTGGTGCACCAGTTCCTCTCAGTCGCTGTCAAAATTAGGTCAGCCTTCCTGTGGAACTGGGTTTTCAAAGAAGCAGGCTCAGAAAAGATGAAGAAGGTGGCAGGGCTGCTCGTCCTTCTCTACCCCCCGCCCTCTGTCTCCACTCCGGCCGATTCCCATGGGGAAGACTCTGGGACACAGGGCCAGCAAGGAAGAAGGAAAGCACCTTTAGAACTGGGACGCTTCTCAAGATTTGGCAAGAGATCCCTCTCAGGGTCTCTGTGGCCAAACATGTGCTCTGCATAGACCCGCACATGGCTCAGGTGCATTCTTCCCATCCCAGTTGATCACATTCACATACAGCCTTGGCCTGGAGATCCGGGGAATGGAGGCCCGCAGCCGTTGAATCTCCTGAGCTAATTGGGCTACTGGCTTCATTTGGCATAAGCCCTGACATCATGACAGCGTTTCTAGGCCAGTTTCCAGGCCACGGAGAAGCTGCCACCACGCAAGAAACAGCGCTCCACGACCCACAGGCTGTGCCGCCCCCCCATGCCCCACATATTCTTTCTCTTCTTACCAGGGTGGTGGGGTGCTGACCTCTTTCTCTTTTGCCTCTGAACACCTGAAGCCATTTCACTCATTCAAAGTGTTTGACTGACTCTTGATTCACTGCCCCCCCAAGTAACACACAGTCGCTAAAAACACTTCAAAACATTAAATCAACAACTAAAAACTGCATGAAAACACTCCAAAGTCCTCTTCAGAAAGTGTTCTAAAACCAGACAAACAGTTCTTACAAAAGCAACCACCTCTGATTTTGAGAGCCAAAGGCCACAGAAAAAATAATATCTGCAGAATGCAACAGATTTCAGAGACTTACTCATCCCAAAACAGAGGTGTGTGGCTTGCCAGAGCTATGGAAGAATTTCTTTTTGGACCACAGCTCCCAGAATCCTCTGACCTGCAAGGCCACTTGACTGACAGGTTCTGGCACCTGTTTTGTTGCTATTGTTGTTGCTGCATGCTTCCAAATCATTTCTGACTTATGGCGACCCTAAAGATGAACTTATCCTAAAGTTTTCTTAGCAAGATTTGTTCAGAGGGTTTTGCCACTGCCATCCCCTGAGGCTGAGAGTGTGCAACTTGCCCAAGGCCACCCAATGGGCTTTTATGCTCAAGCGGGGATTTGAATCCTGGACTCCAGAGCAGTAGTCCAATACTCAAACCGCTCCAGTTTGGCAGCTGTACCCAATGGAAAAGTGACACTTCTGGCTTTCAGACACACAGTTGTGTTAGTCAGCATCTTTGAGACTATGAGCAAAAGAAGGTGTAGCAGAAGCTTTCATAGACCTAGGGCTACTTCTTCCTATGGCATGGACCATAGAAATGCAAAATCTCCAGGCCTAATGGCACATCATTGTTGAGGGACAAAGGCAGGAGGAAAGGTCACCATACCCACAAGGTTTGCACTTCTATGGCTATTCATACAGTCTGATTGAAAAGGTCCTTTTTGGGGCAACACTTCATTCCCTGCATCTGAGGAAGCAGACAAGCCCACAAAAGCATATGCCCAGTTCATGCACCTGAGGAAGTGGACCAACTCTCAGAAAGCTCATGCTGCAACTTCCTTCTTCTTCTGCATCTGCCACCCACCAGCCTAGCCTGCAGGAGACATTTTGTATTTTGTAGAGAGGCGGGATATCAATAAATTTTATTATTTATTATTATTATAGACAGTGCCCCACTGCAAACCAAGCTACAGCGGATGAAGGCCAATGCTGCCTTTATTGCCCTGACCCCACTAGCATCACTCTTGGAGAGTCCAGCTGCTGGTGACTTTCCCCTTCACCTCCATAACCTGCAAGGAATGGGAGGCAGAAGCCATAGCTCCTAGGATTCCAAATCAGGCCCCTCGTCCGTCTCACCCCAACTGTGGCCTCCTGAAAGCCCAACCAGCCGAGGTTTTCCCTTCCAAACCTGAATAAAACCAGGACCCTTCCTAGCTACAGACTAGCACTGATTCCAACCTCACTTAGACTATTTTGTTGGCAAAGATGAGGGTGCTGCCCACCCTCCAGCCACACCGTCTCCTAACCAGCAAAATGGTGTGCTTGGGTCTTGCAAAGGAAGAGGGTAGGCAGCAAACCAGAGATGTCTTCCGCAGCACCTCTGGCAACCCTCTCCCTCTTTGCCCCACCAACCTTTGGGAGCGGCATGTGGCCCTGGAAGGAAGCAAAAACATGGGGGGGGGGGGGGAAACATCAGTTCAGGGTAGAGGGAGGGTGGCAGGAGGGGGGGAGAGGAGGAAATCGCTATGCTCTGCTCCTGGAAAATGGGAGGAAAATGCAGACTTTCCCCAGGGAAAAGCGTTAAGAACAATAGCAGTAAAACATGAAAGGGAGCAGAGGGGAAAATCGGAGCCAAAGGCAAGAGAAAGACTCTGATAATCCAGTAACACATTTCATGGTTCAGAGGAAGGATCTAGGTGGAGGGGAGGCCAGTGTTTTCCGGGTGTGTGTCTGTGTGTGAGTGTAAAAGATCTGACACTGAAATGTTCGGTGTGTGCTTGGCTGCTGGATCAAATGTTTACCGTACACTTTGGGATTCTTTTTCTTTTTAGAAAGCAACCCTATATATTTACAGCTAGTGCCCAAATGTTGTTTCAGCACCACAAATTCTGCTATGACATACATGTGTGCCTCTCTGTATGTGTATGCACACAAAATATATAACCCCCCCCCCAGCCCCACATCTCCTGCCAGGTAAAGGCCTTATCCTTCACCCCACACCCTGCAAGGGATCAAGGGACCCACTGCCAAAGACCACCTGGCATGTTTGCGGGTGGGCTGAGCCCTCAACCAGATTGCTTGGCTCACAGCTTATGCTATTAACCATCAAAAGGGTCATGGGTCATTTCACTCCAAGAGGGGACACTAAATGCAGCTCTGAATGCATTACGCATGCAGTCTTGCACAGATAATTCCCCTTCGCTGCAGTCCTTAAAAGCCACTAAGAGAAAGGGACTTCACACACACACACACACACACACACACACACACACACACACACGCGTGCTAGTGGATCATGGGCTCTGAGCTCATTTGTCTGTTTGGAAACAACACGTTTTGTTCCTCCTTGGTTTCTCCTGATTCTGACAGATGCAGACTCCTTTCTTACAGTGTTCTGGTGCTAGAGATAGCTTTAAAAGCAGAGGAAGGACATAGATAGCCAGACCCTCACACTCTTTTCCTTCCCTGGAGACGCCTTCCCTCCTTGGGCCAAATCCTGGACAAGCTTACTGCTTGGCTCTCCTGCCATCCAAGAACTGCCAATGGCCACCCGCACCCCCCACTGCAAGCCTCTGCCCCAGAGAGAGGAGGAGGCAGCAGATGACAACGACAACAACAACAACAACACAAGTCTTGTTCACACCTGGTGTACCTGTGAAGGTGGTGGGATGGGGAGAAGGGGAAATACAGGGTTTCAGGTGACCTGGACCCAAGACATATAGGGCAGGGGTAGGCAACCTGCGGCCCGTGGGCCGGATGCAGCCCGGCGAGGCCTTGGGACTGGCCCCAGCCTGGTCCTGCCGCCGATTGCCGCCGGGGCCTTTGGCGTCTCGCACGAGGGGCATAGTGGGGCAATTGTCTATAGAAGCCTCAGAAACATGCATTTATCTTAACATTTTTTTTAAAAATCAGCAATTTTTTTTTGCATGTCCTCCATTTTTTATTTAACGTGTCCTCCATTTGAAAAGTTTGTCCTACATTTGTCCCGGTGTATTTATTTATTTATTTATAAAATTATTTAATTATTTATTTTTTGGCTTCGGCCCCCCAGTTGTCTGAGGGACAGCAACCTGGCCCCCGGCTCAAAAGGGTTGCCTACCCCTGATATAGGGCTTTATTGGTCGCAACCAGCCCTTTGAACTTTGCCCAAAATGGATCCATAGCCAGTGGGGCCTCTTTTACTTCGTGGGGGGAGATGTGTACAGACCCATTTTCCGTCTTAACCTGTAGAGCAGTGGCTCCCAAACATTGGTCTTCTAAGTATTTTGGGCTTCAACTCCCAAGATTCTTGGCTTTTGGCCATGGTGACTGAGGCTTCTGGGAGATGAGGTCCAAAACACCTGAAGGTACCAATGTTAGGAACAGAGCATGGGCATCCCTGCTCCCAAATCTTCCTCCATTGCTTCCTCCTGGTTTAGAGAAAGGGGGGGAGGGGAGTGAGAGCAACACAACACTGGAGGGGGGGACACATATTTTGCACCTATCTCAGGCAGCAGGAGAAACACAGGCCACATCTTAGAATCATAGAGTTGGAAGAGACTGCGAGGGCCCTGATCCAGTCCAACCCCCTTCCGCCATGCAGGAACTCAAAATCAAAGCATCCCCAACAGATGGCCATCCAGCCTCCGCTTGAAGACCTCCAGAGGAGGAGACCATCACTCTCCGAGAGTGTCTTCCACTGTCGAACAGCCCTTACTATCAGGAAATTCCTCCCAATATTGAGCTGGAATCTCTTTCCTTGTAGCTTGCATCCACTGCTCCTGGTTCTATTCTCTGGAGCAGCAGAAAACAAGCTTGCTTTGTTCTCTATGTGACACTCCTTCAAATATTTAAACAGCTATCATATCACCTCTTAACCATCTCTTCTCCAGGCTAAACATACCAAGCTCCCCAAGTCTCCCCTCATAGGGTTTTATGGTTTCCAGACCCTTCATCATTTTGGTGGCCCTCCTCTGGACACACTCCAGCTTCTGAACATCCTTTTTGAATTGTTTTGCCCAGAAGGGTTTTATTGAACCCTTTCCTGTACTGTTATGTATTATTTATATGTATTATGCTATTATTTCTTAGATTGTATGCCATGAGCAGGTTTACTCTTATTTATTTTATTGTTTGTATGTACAGCGCTGTGCAAATCTACAGCACTATATAAATAAAGCATAATAATAATAATAACAACTGTACATGGGATTATTCTAGGTGGGGCCTGACCAAAGCAGAATAGAGTGACACTATTACTTCCCTTGATCTAGAGACTATACTTCTATTGATGCAGCCTAAAATCGCATTGGCCTTTTTAGTTGCCACATCACACTGTTGACTCATGTTCAACTTGTGGTCTACTGTACTTGGACTTCTAGATCCCTTTCACATGTATAAATCTCCTTAAGTCAGGTGTCCCCCGTCCTATATCTATGTATTTCATTTTTTTCTACCTAAGTGCAGTACCTTACATTTCTCCCTGTTGAAATTCATTTTGTTAGTTTTGGCCCAGCTTTCTAATCTATTGAGGTCATTTTGAATTTTAATCCTGTCCTCTGAGCTATTTTGCTATTCCTAATTTGGTTTCATCCGCAAATTTCATAAGCATTCCCTCTATTCTTTCTTTCAAGTCATTGATAAGGATGTTGAATAGCCTTGGGCCCTGGACAGAACCCCACTAGACATATCACTGGTCACTGCTCTCCAGGATGAAAAGGAGCCATTGTTGAGTATCCTTTGGGTTCAGCCTGTCAGTATGCAATAAAAGGCTTATTTTTCCTACGTGTGAGTTGCAAGATGTTCTGCTCAGGGATGGGCCAGCACTGAGAAAGTCCCAGGCCCTCCTCACAGGGCTGCAGAGGCCCTTTGCTGCCATCCCAGGGAAGCAGCACCAGGCAGGATGCGGGCAAGGATTCCAGCAGTGGCAGAGGTAATGCTTCTCCCTTTCCACCTGGGTGGGACCCTCTTTTGGTTCCCAGGGCCATATGGAGTTTGGGGTGGTGGTCCAGTGGTGGGTGTGGCCAAAAGACCCCCTGTGGCATGTATTTCAGCTCCCACCCTTTTGCTGCTGGGAACTCAGTCCAGCAGAGGCATTCCAGCCTTCACGGACTGGCGCAGAGAGACAGGCGAGGAAGCCGTATGCAGAATTTGGGAGGCCACTAAGAAGGCCCTGCTAAGAAGAGAGATGGAGAGCAATCCCACTGGGAGAGTCTGGGAGTTGTAGTGCACAAAGGAAGATCTGAGGCTTGGCTGGTCCTAGTCCCTTTCTTTTCCATCATGCTGCAGTCCTGAGATCTGGATTTAATTTGTAAAGGACACTCTGTGTGTGTTTAAAGGGGGAATCCGCCCCCTGCGTCCCTCTCTCTCCAAAACACAATGCCCCCCTTTATTCCCAGGAGGCTGCCTGCCCCACGCAAAGACAGGGAGGGCCAAGAGACTTGTTAATGGCCTTGTGTTTTGCCTGCTGAGAGGGCAACCGTGCCGGACAGAGGAGGGCATTCATGTGGACACGGCTGTGGCTGTTGGTGGTGGCCCCACTTGGCTCTGCACCTCTCTTCCCCTCCCCAGAGGTCAGCCAGATGCTGCTCTGAGCCGTTTCCCTTGGAAGTTACTTGGCTCCCCCACCCCACCTCCGACCAGATCCTTCCTGATCCTTTGTGCTTCCTCGGATCCCCAGCTCTAATCTGAGAAGAACAAAAAAGAGAGTGCCTCTGAACATGTGCAAAACGGGGGTTTTGGACTGCCTCCACTGTGCGAGAAAGGGGCTAGATCCAATAGCTAGTCTTTCCACAGGGGCAGACCTCCTGAATCAAACTTCCAAACAGTAAAGTCACACTTCTGTGAGTCCCATCAATTCAGTGGGTCTACTCAGGGCTACCAACTGAATTTACACAAGGTCTCATAGAAGGCCCAGGACAAACCACTCTGTGTGAAAATGGTGATACCGAAAAGGGCCCCAATCCTCTAGGTCACTGAACCCTCTCTCTCATGGCAAAGTGGTGGGGGTCCTGCCCATTTTTTACAGACCTCCACTTGTACTGCCCCTGCCACCCCATCAATATTCACCTGCAAATAATGGAAATGTATGGAAATGCATGATGAGAGCAAGCATGCTGTAGTGGTTCAAGTTCTGGACTATGACTCTGGAGGCCAGGGTTCAATTCCCAGCTTGGCCATGAAACCTCTGGGTAACCTTGGGCAAAGTATACACTCTCAGCCTCAGAAGATGCCAATGGCCAACCTGCTATGAAGAAAAATTGCCAAGAAAACACCATGATAGGGTCGCTTTAGGGTTGCCGTAAGTCGGAAATGACTTGAAGCCACACAAAAATGAAAGTCTGAATCCCTGAACAGCAGTGGAAACCCACTGGATGACCTTGGGCAAGTCACACCCTCTCAGCCTCAGTGGATGAAAATGTCAACCCTCCCCCTGAAGAAACTTGCCAAGAATACCCCACATGAATGCAGTCAATGTCTTGCTCCCCTCTTCTCAATAACAGCCATGAGCCCGCAATGCCTTTCCCAATCCTGCCCTGCTTAGGGGCGTCACAACAGCGGTGCAGTGAGTCCGGACCCCAACGGGTGACACCTCAGAGCAGTGCAAACACCCAATGGGGTGGTTGCTCACCTACTCTACCATCCACTGGCTGTGCCCACTGGTTGGAGTGGGGTGCTGCTGTTGCTTGGCAGCCCCTTCTGAATCTGGTGGGGCTTCCTGCCAGGCTGAGAAAGTTAGGCGCCGGTGGTGGTAGTAGTGGCAGCCATGGACTCCTCCCTTTCCTGCTTGGCGAAATGTTGCAAAGTTAACTTTGCCCAGTGATTCCAGTAGGTTCCGAGCAGCACTGCGCAGGCGCAGTGAAACCCATTTGTATGATTCGCAGAGACCACGAAGAAGAAGGCACATTTCCCAGATGCCTGGCACACCACTGCCAGCCTTGCCCTGCCCTCCCACTCTTTCACCATGTTGTCTCTCCTGGGTGACTGCCTGTCTGGATTACCACAGTGGGGTGACACCAATCCTAGCAATGCCACTGGCTCCCCACTGCTGCACATCCTAAATACTCTGCTGCTTTTAACCCAAGGAGGAAAGCTCCCACCAGCACAAGCAGCCAACGACACCACAGCCCCCTTCAGCTGCTCTTTACCAAAACCTGCTGGAGTCTGGAAGTCTAACAGCTTCCCTCCCAAGTTCAGACCTGCCTGAAGTATCGAGACCCGAACTCAGGAATGCACTTACACCAAGCATGTACACTCCGCCCTTTGTATCCATGGGGGATCTGTTCCGGACCCCTCCCCTGCGGATAAGGAAAACGGGGGACTTCAAGTCCCATTGTCCGCAATGCTGGGAGTGATGTGTGAGCAGCCACTAATGCAGCTGTGTGCATGCACCCCCATTGAAAGCAACAGGGCTTGTCATCTGCAGATGCTTAAATCTGCAGATGGCAAGCCCATGGATATCGAGAGTCTGCTGTACCATCATGCTGGGGTCCTTCAGCCAATAATACTTTCATGTGTCCTTTCACAGCCATCTTGTCCTCTTCCAGAGAAAAGCCCTTGACCCCCATGAAATACACAAAAATATTGGGGAAGCTGGTGCAGTGCACCTATTAGAGAGCTCTGGATTGCAACTTGGGGGATCCAGGTTCAGGTCCTCCATTCTGCTGTCAGACATTCTGGCTGATGACCTTTGGCCAGCCTCTCTGAATCTGGCCTCCCTCACACGGTTGTTGTCAGGGGGAAATAGGGAGAGCGGAGGCATGCACATACAGTGTCTTGAGCTCCTTGGATGAAAAGTAGAATATAAACATAACTAATAAACAAATAAATAAATAAAGGCCAGGCCCAGCGCCATCGGGCCTGAAGAGGAAGAGCCCTCCCCCCCTCCTTCCAACTGTCATCTTCTGGCCTTAGAGGGAGAGAAAGGCAGACCCAACACCATCGGGCCTCGATAATGAAAAAGATCCCTCCCTCCGGTCCATCCCTGCCTTGGTCCAGGCCTCAGAGGGAGAGAAGAATGCTGGACCCGATCCCCTCCTCTCCACCATTCCCTTCGTGTCTTTTTAGATTGTAAGCCTGAGGGCAGGGAACGTCTATTATCCCCTCTGTTGTAAGCCGCCCGGATTCCCAGTGATTGGGCGGCATATAAATAAATCCTATTATTATTATTATTATTATTATTATTATTATATCTCAAATAGAGCACCACTAGGCACGCACAGAGTTTTACTGCCTCATCATTAGAAAGGGAAGGATTTTTAGACAAGGAGGCAGCTCAAGGTGGAGATCATGCCACACATTGTCAACCACTGTTTGGAATAGACCACAGAAATGTTGCTTTGGGGGGGCACTGCTATAAACCTCAGAATCCTCTAACCACCACGGCTGTAGCTTGGGGGAGGCTAGCCAGTACAGTTTCCAACAGGACGACAAAGGACACCTGAGCTGTACAAGGGTAAGTTGTGACTTAATGGCCCTTTGAGCATGCTCAGAGGGATGTTATCAGAACAGGACAGGGCCCCAGACTGACTTATAGCAGCAGCCTTCAACATTCTCACACAGATTGGGGCAAGGGGCTCACCTTCGTAGTGTGCGCATTTCAGCTCTGATCTAGACACAGTTGCTTATTTATTATGCATTTAGCCTGTCCTACCTGGTAAGGAGAGTGGGATGTGGGTAGCCAAACACAGGCACACAAAGGCATGGGCAAAGTGTTCACTGGGGAGGGGGTGACAGAGGTCTGTCATGTGGGCATCCATTGCTCTTCCTAGCTCTGGGAGAGAAAGGGTCTTGAGAGGTTGGAGCAAGGTGCTCCAAAAGCACCAAAAGTGGGGGGAGAGGGATTGGGGGACAGAACCCCAGGGCTCTCTCCAGAGGCAACAAGGGCAAGAGTCCCCTCTGCCCAAGGACCACTGGGCACAGTGTGGCCAACCTGGCCCCCATTTTCCCCACAGAAGGGTGGAGAGGAGTCCAAACCAGGGTGAGAACCAGGGGATTTGGGGTGTGACCTTTGAGCCCCACCCTGGTCCTGAAGGGAGCAGAGACTCAACCAAGGCAGAGAAAGGGGGGCAGATGGGATGGGGAGTCCCCTGGGTTAGAAATATCGGCCCCCTCCCCAGAAGCTGCCTTGCCCCCTCTCTCCACTCCAGTCATTTTTGGGGTTAAGGGGTCCAGGAGAAAGGAGGGGACAGACAATGTCAGAGGTGGAAGATGGGACTGATGTGGGCAGTGTGGCCTAGCAATGAAATGGAGGGGAGGGCAAGAGGGAGGGATCCCCCTCCTCTTGCAAAGACAAAAGGAAACCCCATGGGGCTGTGGGATCTGACTGGCTGGCCTCCCAGCTTCCCTGGCCAATGCAGAGGCCCAATTGCCAGCAAGAGGTCACCTCCGTGCCTGCCTGCCATTCCTGCCGCTGCTGTGGTAGCTCTCTCTTGTGTGGCTTTGTTGTTGTGCGATAGGCACACTGAGAGCCCAGAGAAGCCCCCACCCATCCCTCATCCTGGGCTTTGTTGTCATCCTGCAGTCCAGCCCCTCCTGCCTTAGGGCCAGATGGAGCATTGGCAGCCAGTGCAAAGGAATCCGAGACACACACATGATGAGTGGCGCATAAAGGAGGAGGCCATAGATGCTGCTGCGGCCACCGCCAGGCCCTTATGGCCACAAGGCAGGAGGTTCACTTTGGCTCCCGAGAACACACAGAAACAAGGCTCTCTGTGAACACATGGACACAAGACTGCAGCCTGCCACTGCGCATTACCCCAACAATGAGCATTAGCCAAATTAGCCTCTTCTGGTGTTGCTGGCTCAGGAAAGGGGCAGATGTTGTGAGGTGGGTCGGTGGGTGGGTGGCAGGCACATACAAGGCCCCCCCCTCCCCCAGCTGAAGGAGGGCTGGGCAACTGCCCTGAAGGCCACCTGGACTTCCAAAGATGAAAAAGAGCCAACTAGCAGCTGGACCGTGACTTCTGGTTTTAGCAAACTGAGCCTTTCAGGTGTGGAATGGAGCACTGGGGCACTGCTCCCTTTTCGGAAGGTGGCCTCCTCCTCCTCCCTGTGGCCACCTGGGGAGACAATTCACCAGGAGGGGCAGGAAAGGGGCAGTGGGGCAGAGCCTGAAGGGGCCAAGGGCCTTCAAACTAGCCACTGGGGTGACCCCATAGCCAGGCTACCTGATCCTGCTGGTGGGTTCATGGACACACACACACAGAAGAAGGTGGGTGTTGGCCCTGCCCTTGCGTGGCTGTCGCCAGGGCATCTGTGGGTCAGTGGGCCTACCTTGTACTTGATGGCCAGCCGCTCGGTAGCCTGGCGCTCCTGGCGCAGCTCCTGCAGCATCCTCTCCTTCTCCTCCAGGAGCCGGGCCTTCTCCTCGCTGACCAGGCTGTGGTCGTCCTGGATGGCGGCCTTCTCCTCCTCCAGCCGCTCCTTCTGGGCCTTCAGGTAGGTCTCCACATTCTTGTCCAGGCCCCCCAGCATCTCCTCGCGCTCCACCCTGGGGGGTGTCTCCTCCACCCCGGGGGTCTCCTCGCCCCTGTTGTTGCTGTCCTCCTCCTCCTCCTCCTCTTCCTCCTCTCCGGGGGCCCTTTTCATCCCGTGGCGCTGCCCCACGCGGGGCCGGTGATGCCTGCGCTTGCCCAGCATGCCGCGCTTCTCCAGCTGGGCCTTGAGGCGGGCGATCTCCTCCTGGAACTCCCTGAGGAGGGTGTCCTTGGGGTCCTCGTTGACGCGGGGCTTGTTCTTGATGTTCTTAGCGCGGGCGGCGAAGCGGAGGGTGGAGAGGGTCTCCTCGTAGCTGTGGGCGGCCGGCCCCAGGGTGGCCACCAGGACGGTCTTGGCGTTGCCACCCAGGGAGTCCTGGAGCAGGCGGGTGAGCTTGGAATCCCGGTAGGGGACGTGGGTGCTGCGCCCGTCCACCAGGGCCGAGATGACGTTGCCCAGGGCCGAGAGGGAGAGGTTGATCTTGGAGGCCTGGCGGTGGGGCTGGCGCTGGTCGGGGGCGTTGGCGGGCCCCCTGGGCCCGGCGGAGGAGGCCTTGCCCTGGCGCTCGCTGCCGGCCAGGTCGACCAGGTGGAGCTTGCCGACGCGGATGTGCTCCTGCCCGTCGGGGCCGGCCTGGCTGCACTCGACGGTGACCAGGAAGATGGCGTGGGAGCGCGAGCTGCGCTGGTTGAGCTGGGTGGCCCCGATGGCCCTGGCCAGGTTGCCCCTGCGACGCACGTGCTCGATCTCCCGGAGGTCCTTGGTGACGAAGGAGGCCAGGCCCTTGAGGTAGACGCCGGCCTCGGGGCTCTCCTTGAGCTCCACCCGCCGAGGGCCTCCTGCTGCTCCAGCGTTGGCGGCCAGGAGGTCCCGGACCTCCTCCTGGTAGATCTCCAGGTAAGAGGCGCGGACCAGGTAGCGCTGCTGGGGCCCCGAGCGGGCGATGGCCGTGAAGAGGTGCTCGAAGGCCCGCGGCAGGAGGCCCCGCTGCTCGGCCTGGCCCTCCTCGGGGGGCCCCTGCATGGTGTAGGTCTTGCCGGTGCCGGTCTGGCCGTAGCAGAGCAGGGTGCCGTTGACGCCCCGCAGCGCCGCCTCCACCACCGGACGCGCCGCCTCCTCGTACAGCTCGCCCTCGCGCCCGGCGCCCTCGAAGGCCGCGTCGAAGGTGAACGTCTTGGCCGTCGGAGGCGGCGGCGGCGGAGGATGCTGGGCCTGGGGCGGCTGGGGCGCCTGGGGCTGGGGCTGGCGGAGGAGGCTGACCTGCCCGAGGCGCCCGTCCACGAAGACCACCCGCTCGGCCCCCGAGGCCTCCTCCCAGCGGCTCAAGGGCCGGCAACGGACCACCACCCGCACCGACTCAGCCCCCGCCGAAGGGGAAGGGCGCCCCGGCGAAGGAGAAGAAGAAGCAGACATGGCCCACCGCCGCCAAGCCCCGCCGCGGGCTCACCACAAGCGCAGCGCCAGGCGCCCTCCGCCGGGAACCATCCCGCCTCACCCACCAGCCCCCAGGCCCAGGCCCAGGCCCAGCCGAGGGAGCCGCATCCCGGGCAGAGAGCCTCCCCGCGGGACTCGGCGCGGCCGGGGAGACTGCCTGCCTGCCTGCCTGCCTTGCGCCTGCCTGCCTGCCTTCCTCCTCGCGCGCAGCCTCGGCGGCGGAAGCGGGGCGGAGGGGCGTGGCCCGGAGTGTGCCCCGCCCACTGCCCCGCCTTCTCTTCCCTCCCTTTGCTTTGCCGCCGGAGAGCCAGGCTCCTCCTCCTCCTCCTCCTCCTCCTCCTCGCAAAGGCTGCCGGGGGACCATGGAGAAGGAAGGGGGCGCCAGCCCAGGGGGGCTCCCGCTCGTCCTCCGGCCGGGGATGGGATGGGCTGCCCTTCCGGGGAAGGAAGGGAGGAAGGGGGCCTGCTGCTGCTGCTGCTGCTGCTGCTGCTGCTGCTGCTGCTGCAGGGCGCCTCAAAGGCAATCCAGCCCAGCCCCCCTCTCCTGCCATGCAGGAACTCTCCATCAAAGCCCCTCCTGGGACACAGGGCCACCCAGCCTCCAAAGAAGGAGACTCCAGCGCCCTCCTCCGCCAGGGCCCCTTGCAAAGGCCCCTTGCAAAGAAAGGCTGCTGGGGGCTGGAGGGTCCAGTCTGGGCCAGGGAGGAAGAGGAGTGACGGCAATGGCAAAAGCCCTCCAAAGAAACCTGCCACGAAGACCCTGGGTCACCATTAGCAGAGAAGGATGGCACACAAGAACAACAGTCTGCCAAGTCACACTCTCTCAGCCTGAGAGGAGGGCAACGGCAAACCTCCGCTGAAAAACCCTGCCAAGAGAAGCCCTTTCGTTGGAAATGAAGGGAAGAGCCAAGAGTTGGAAGAGAGCCCCAAGAGCCATCCGCCTGACCCCCTTCTGCCCTGCAGGAAGACCCCTCAGTGACCCAGGCCAAGCCCCAGGGAACAGGCCTCCTGGCCCCAAAGGTGGACGAGGCACCGCAGAATGGAGGGCCTTCCAGGAAGACAGGGAAGCTAACAAGACTCACAGAAACTTAATTGCCTGCTTCTTAGTTCTCCCCCAAAAGGTGGACACTGTCCTGGGAAAGGAGGACTGCTCCAAGCCCTCTTCATGTTGAGGAGGGAGCAAGCTTGTTTTCTGCTGCTCCAGAGAAGAGGACCCAATGGAGCAATGGAGGCAAGCTCCAGGAAAAGAGATTCCCGCTCAGGTATTAGGAGGACCTTCCAGAGAGTAAAGGCTGCTCCATAGTGGAACACACTCCTTCCCTGGAGGTCTTGAAACAGACGCTGGACAGCCATTTGTCACAGGGAGGGCTTGGACTGTGTCTTCCTGCAGGACAGAAGGCGGGCTGGACTGGACGGCCTTTGGGGTCTTCCAACTCCAGGATGCTGTAATTGGCCATGGGGCTGCAATTCAAGAAGGCTGTGGACAAGCTGGAGAAGAGCAACCAAGATGAGCAAAGATCTGAAAACCATGAACCCTATTCGCTAGAGTTAAGGGCACAAGACCCTCATGAATATGGAAAAACGCCATGTTTTTACCTGAACGGACACCTCTCTAGGAATCTCTAGGTCCTCCAGGGCAACTCTGTGGCCAACGTCCGATAGACACTGGCCATAGAACTGCGCTGGAGGAGCTACAAAGGCCTAGTAGGGTATCCCCTCTAGGAATCTCTAGGTCCTCCAGGGCAACTCTGTGCCCAACGTCCGATAGACACTGACGATAGAACTGCGCTGGAGGAGCTACAAAGGCCTAGTAGGGTATCCCCTCTAGGAATCTCTAGGTCCTCCAGGGTAACTCTGTGGCCAACGTCCGATACACACTGACCATAGAACTGCGCTGGAGGCGCTAGAAAGGCCTAGTAGTGTCCTCTCTAGGAATCTCTAGGTCATCCAGGGCAACTCTGTGGTCAACATCCGACAGACACTGACCATAGAACTGCGCTGGAGGAGCTACAAAGGCCTAGTAGGGTATCCTCTCTAGGAATCTCTAGGTCCTCCAGGGCAACTCTGTGGTCAACATCCGACAGACACTGACAATAGAACTGCGCTGGAGGGGCTACAAAGGCCTAGTAGAGTATCCTCTCTAGGAATCTCTAGGGCGACTCTGTGGTCAACATCCGACAGACACTGGCCATAGAACTGCGCTGGAGGAGCTACAAAGGCCTAGTAGAGTATCCTCTCTAGGAATCTCTAGGTCCTCCAGGGCAACTCTGTGGTCAATGTCCGACAGACACTGACCATAGAACTACGCTGGAGGAGCTACAAAGGCCTAGTATAATATCCTCTCTAGGAATCTCTAGGTCCTCCAGGGCAACTCTGTGGCCAACGTCCGATAGACACTGGCCATAGAACTGCGCTGGAGGAGCTACAAAGGCCTAGTAGGGTATCCCCTCTAGGAATCTCTAGGTCCTCCAGGGCAACTCTGTGGCCAACGTCCGATAGACACTGGCCATAGAACTGCGCTGGAGGAGCTACAAAGGCCTAGTAGGGTATCCCCTCTAGGAATCTCTAGGTCCTTCAGGGCAACTCTGTGGCCAACGTCCGATAGACACTGGCCATAGAACTGCGCTGGAGGAGCTACAAAGGCCTAGTAGGGTATCCCCTCTAGGAATCTCTAGGTCCTCCAGGGCAACTCTGTGGCCAACGTCCGACAGACACTGACCATAGAACTGCGCTGGAGGAGCTACAAAGGCCTAGTGGAGTATCCTCTCTAGGAATCTCTAGGTCCTCCAGGGCAACTCAGTGGACAACTTCCGACAGACACTGACCATAGAACTGCGCTGGAGGAGCTACAAAGGCCTAGTAGGGTATCCTCTCTAGGAATCTCTAGGTCCTCCAGGGCAACTCTGTGGCCAACGTCCGACAGACATTGACCATAGAACTGCACTGGAGGAGCTACAAAGGCCTAGTGGAGTATCCTCTCTAGGAATCTCTAGGTCCTCCAGGGCAACTCAGTGGACAACCTCCGACAGACACTGACCATAGAACTGCGCTGGAGGAGCTACAAAGGCCTAGTAGGGTATCCTCTCTAGGAATCTCTAGGTCCTCCATGGCAACTTTGTGGTCAACGTCCGACAGACACTGAGAATAGAACTGCGCTGGAGGAGCTACAAAGGCCTAGTAGAGTATCCTCTCTAGGAATCTCTAGGTCCTCCATGGCAACTTTGTGGTCAACGTCCGACAGACACTGAGAATAGAACTGCGCTGGAGGAGCTACAAAGGCCTAGTAGAGTATCCTCTCTAGGAATCTCTAGGTCCTCCAGGGCAACTCTGTGGTCAACATCCGACAGACACTGACCATAGAACTGCGCTGGAGGAGCTACAAAGGCCTAGTAGAGTATCCTCTCTAGGAATCTCTAGGTCCTCCAGGGCAACTCTGTGGTCAATGTCCGACAGACACTGACCATAGAACTACGCTGGAGGAGCTACAAAGGCCTAGTATAATATCCTCTCTAGGAATCTCTAGGTCCTCCAGGGCAACTCTGTGGTCAACATCCGACAGACACTGACCATAGAACGGTGCTGGAGGCGCTACAAAGGCTTAGTAGAGTGTCCTCTCTAGGAATCTCTAGGTCATCCAGGGCAACTCTGTGGTCAACATCCGACAGACACTGACCATAGAACTGCGCTGGAGGGGCTACAAAGGCCTAGTAGAGTATCCTCTCTAGGAATCTCTAGGTCCTCTAGGGCGACTCTGTGGTCAACATCCGACAGACACTGGCCATAGAACTGCGCTGGAGGAGCTACAAAGGCCTAGTAGAGTATCCTCTCTAGGAATCTCTAGGTCCTCCAGGGCAACTCTGTGGTCAATGTCCGACAGACACTGACCATAGAACTACGCTGGAGGAGCTACAAAGGCCTAGTATAATATCCTCTCTAGGAATCTCTAGGTCCTCCAGGGCAACTCTGTGGTCAACATCCGACAGACACTGACCATAGGACTGCGCTGGAGGCGCTACAAAGGCCTAGTAGTGTCCTCTCTAGGAATCTCTAGGTCATCCAGGGCAACTCTGTGGTCAATGTCTGACAGACATTGACCATAACACTGCGCTGGAGGCGCTACAAAAGCCTAGTAGTGTCCTCTCTAGGAATCTCTAGGTCATCCAGGGCAACTCTGTGGTCAACATCCGACAGACACTGGCCATAGAACTGCGCTGGAGGAGCTACAAAGGCCTAGTAGGGTATCCTCTCTAGGAATCTCTAGGTCCTCCATGGCAACTCTGTGGTCAACGTCCAACAGACACTGACCATAGAACTGCGCTGGAGGAGCTACAAAGGCCTAGTAGAGTGTTCTCTCTAGGAATCTCTAGGTCCTCCAGGGCAACTCAGTGGTCAGCATCCGACAAACACTGACCATAGAGTTGTATCGGAGGAACTACAAATGCCTAGCAGAGTATTCTCTCTAGGAATCTAGGTTTTTCAGTGCAACTTTTAGTGAAAGTTTACCATAGAGTTGCACTGGAGGACCTAGATATTCCTAGAGAGAACATATTAATCAAATCTGCAAATATCAAAGGCGCAAATATGGAAGGATGAGTGTATTTGAAAGGTCATATTGAGGATGGATCGAGCTTGTTTTCTGCTGCTTCAGAGACTAAACCACAGAACAATGGATGCAAGCTCCAGGAAAAGAGATTCCCCATAAACATTAGGAGGAACTTTCTGACAGTAAGGGCTGTTCGACAGTCGAAGATGCTCCCTCGAAGAGTGGTGGAGTCTCCTTAGAGGTCTTTAAACAGAGGCTGGGTGACCATCTGTCAATGGGGATGTTTTGACTGAGAGTTCCTGCATGGCAGAAGGGGGTTGGACTAGATCAGGGCCCTTGGGGTCTCTTCCAACTCTGTGATTCTATGCCATTCTATGACCATATAACACCTGTCCTAAAATCTCTTCACTGATTGCTGATCAGCTTCCGGGCGCAATACAAGGTGTTGGTTATCACCTTTAAAGCCCTACATGGCTTAGGCCCGAGTTACTTGCGGGAATGCCTCTCCCCACACAATCCGCCCCACACTCTCAGAATATCTGGGAAGAACATGTTGGAACATGTCCCAACTAAGCTCACATTGACTTCTCAGAGAGCTTTTACAGCAGTCGTCCCAAAACTATGGAACGATCTCCTGGAAGAGATCCGTCTTATTACCTCCTTGGCGCAGTGGTTACATGCCTGTACTGCAGCCACTCACTCAAAACCACAAGGTTGCGAGTTCAAGACCAGCAAAAGGGCTCAAGCTTGACTCAGGCTTGCATCCTTCCGAGGAGGGAGCTCAAATGAGTACCCAGATTGTTGGGGGCAAACTAGCTTACGGTTGTAAACTGCTTAGACACTGCTTAGGTGGGATGAAGCGGTATATAAATGAAGCTTGTTTGTTTGTTTGTTTGTTTGTCATTCAAGAGGGCACTTAAGATGGATCTCTTCTGGCAAGTTATCCACCTGACCTTCTGTAATATCACCTTTACACCATTCGACAAATCATTGCATCACCACTTGACAAGGATTTAGTTTCTAGATTAATTGTACTATTTTATTGATGTATTTTATACAGATGTATGTGTTTTTAACCAATTGTAATCCCGCCTCAATCCATCTGGGAGATTATTATTATTATTATTATTATTATTATTATTATTATTGAAGAACCCACAAGGAAGGTGCCTCCAGACTGCAGAAATGAAGCCGAGGAGCCAACCCCATGAGAACCGAGCAGCCTTTATGAGCCACCCTACAATCACACAAGGCCAGCAGTAGCAACATGGCCAGGTTCCCATGAAGGAGGGGTGGAGGACGGAGGAAGGGGCCAGTGAGACCCATCCCCCCCAATGACCGGCAGCTGTGCCAAGGACAGTTAAGCCAGGATGGCACTGGGGGGGCTGGCTCAGCACCGTGGCAAGAGCAGATGGGGGATGCTCTCTCCCCTTGGCCCCCCAGCTGCTGGTCACTGCAAGAGAACACACTTGGCAAGACCCAGACTCCCTCAAGGGGTGGAGACAGGGCAGGTTTCGGATCTAGGACTCCCACCCCCCACCCCAATTCCTGTCCTTCAGCCAAAGTGCCAGCAATTGGCATTGTTACCAACTGATGTACACAAGAGACTCCACTGTATGAAGGTGGAAATGCGTGCCCAACAATGCTCCCCATTTGGCAGGGACAGTCTGGGATTAATTGCCTGCTGCTCCACTTTCTCAGCTGCTTTTAAAACATCCCAGTTTCTCTCTCCTCCTCCCACTTTGTCCTCAGCTTATTCCCACTGCTGCAAACTGGGTTCATAGGGCAAAAGCTGTTAGCAATACAGTGGGTCCTTGTTATCTCCTGGGGTTTTGTTCCAGGATCCCCCATAGATAGCAAGATCTGCGGATGCTCAAGTCCCATTATGGAAAGTCAAGGTTTGCTATTTAGAATTCATACTTTTTGGGAATATTTTCAAGCCATAGATGCTTAAAAAATCCATGAATAAGGAGGGCCAACTGTACCAAGAGCATTTACATTTCTATACCACTTATCAGTGAACTAGCACTCCCTAAGAGTTTACAACATGTTTTTAGCCGGTTGCCCCAAAGAAGCTGGGCATTCATTCTCACAACCTACAGAAGGATGGAAGGCTGAGTGGACCCTGGAGTCCTCCTTACCATCAAGAAGCTCCTTTGAATGTTTAATCAAAATCTACAGCCCTGTAACTTAAAAAGCCATTAGTCCAGGTCTTTCCCTCTGGGACGCCCCTCAGTCTTATCTTCACCAGACTGACCATGCCCAGCTCCTTCAACCATGGCAGAATGGGGATGGACTGGATGGCCCTTGTGGTCTCTTCCAACTCTATGATTCTATGATTCCCTTTCGATGTTTTGCTTTCCATCCTTCTTCTCATCCTTATTAACCTTCTCTGTCTCCGTCTTAAAATGAGGCACCCAGAAATGAACTCGGTACCTGTTTGCCTCCTCCAACTGCTGTGCTGATGCAAAAAGTATTTGGCAAAGTCACTAGTACAAATGGACACTTTCTCCATCACTGGTCAGCCTGGACATTTGGCCATGATGCCCAAAGGCCCCCCAGCCCCTTGGGCTCTGCAGCAGCGAGAGGCACCTGCTGGGACCGCCTTTGCCAAGGCGGATGAAGGGCCTGGCGGTTAACCACCTCTCAGTGCCCTGGCCTGCTCTCTCGGAAGAGGAGATTATCCATCAGTTAGATGCGAGTTAGTTAGTTAATTAATGTGGCACGGGAAGGAGGGGGGTCTAGGTCTCCCTTTTGCTCTCAGCCTTTATCTCAAGCTGTCCTCTGACCTCGAGAGCCAGCTCAGCCATGGAGAGCCAGGGGCAGCTGGGATCCTTGCTCTCTCTCCCTCCCTCTCTCTCTCTCTCTCTCTGTGTGTGTGTGTGTGTGTGTGTGAAGCTCCTCTGATGTGATATCTCACCACAGCTTTAGGGCTGCAGAGAGAGAAAGGTGTCCCACGCTGACCCTTTTCCATCTGGGAGCAGGACTAAAGGGGGCATTTGGATCCAGAAAGGTGTCTGTGGAGAATCATAGATTCCTAGAGTTAGAAGAAACCCAAGAAGGGCCATCCAGTCCAACCCCATTCTTCTGCCATGCAGGAACTCTCAATCAACGCATCCCCATTGACAGATGGCCACCCAGCCTCTCTTTAAAAACCTCCAAGGAAAGAGATTCCACCACAATCTCCAAGGAAGGAGCATCTTCCACCATCAAACAACTCTCACTGTCAGGAAGTTCCTCCAAATGTTCAGATGGAATCTCTTTTCCTGTAGCTTGCACCCATTGATCCATGTTCTAATCTCTGGAGCAGCAGAAAACTTGCTCCCTCCTCAATGTGACATCCCTCCAAATATTTAAACAGGGCTGTCATATCACCTCTTAATCACTTTTCCAGGCTAAAGATCCCCAACATCTCCCTAAGTCTCTCCTCATAGGGCTTCATGATTTCTAGACACTTCACCATTTTGGTGGCCCTCCTTTGTGTCAGAATCCACCTTCAGTCAGGCATATAGGGTGTCTTCTGCCAGATAGATAGATAGATAGAGGGATGGATGGATGGATAGTCAGGCGTATAGGGTGTCTTCTGCCAGATAGAGAGAGAGAGAGAGAGAGAGAGGGATGGATGGATAGATAGATAGATATGCCCAGAACTGGACACAGGGTTATTGCAGGTGGGACCTAAACAAAGCAGAATGGAGTGGCACTATTACTTCCCTTGATCTAGATGCTATGCCTCTATTGATGCAGCCTAGAATCGCATTGGCCTTTTTAGCTGCTGCATCACACTGTTGACTCATGCTCAACCCGTGTACAGACCCCTGCACAACCAGGTATCCCCCATCTGCACATTGTATTGTTTTCTGCCCTGTTGACATTTTACAGTAAAAAGAAGTTCCTCCTAATGTTTTGGTGGAATCTATTTCCTTGCCGTTTGCATCCCACACTCTTAGCAGCAGGAAAGCTCATTCCATCATCCGTGGGTGTGTTTTTCAAACCGGTAGCTATAAAATAAATAAATAACTACAGACTGGATAAACAGATGCCCATATGTAAGCACTTGCAACGTGCATTTAAAGGGGGCCATCTGCACGAATCCTGGGGAAGAGAGAAGGCGGGTTGGCCGGTTGCAAAGCCAGGGCCGCTCTTTGAGCTGGTTTCCCATCCTTGGCCGCTGTCACTCTTCCAGTTCAGGATATCCTATTTAGCAACAGCATCTCAGAGCAGATCTATTTCCAGGAGAAGGAAGAGGAGAGTGGCCCTGGCCATCTGCGTCTGCCCTCCAAGAAGACTGAAGCAAGAACCTGGAAGGAGACTTCCAGCAGAAATGATCATTGCTGCTTTTTTGCTGCCCAGATTCTTTTATCTTTTGCTACTAAGATTAATTCTAATTCATTTTATTTACAACATTCAACATAATTAACTTCATGCATTTCATATTTCTTTCTTGCACTTGCAGGCTGCTTTGGAAATTAATTTATTTCCAAAGGAGCTTAAAAATTGAGTACTTAAAACACAACAGAGGATTAAAAAGAATCAACAGCCACTATCAACATTCAAATAATACAGAATGTAGATGATTAGAATCATAGCGTTGGAAGACACCCCAAGGGCCATCCAGTCAAACCCCATTCTGCCATTCAGGAACTCTCAATCAAAGCACTCCTTGTGACAGATGGCCATCCAGACTCTGTTTAAAAACCTCCAAGGTGTTACCGGTGGCAGGGCTTGACCCATTGACTGTGCCTGGGGCACTCAGGGGGCTCTCTATGCTCCAGAGCCTAGAACACAGAATGATGAATGCAAGCTCCACCACAAAGTTAGGAGGAACATCTTGACAGTAAGGGCTGTTCATCAGTGGAACATACTTCCTTGGAGATTGTGGTGGAGTTTCCTTCTTTGGGGGTCTTTAAACAGAGGCTGGATGGCCATCTGTCATTGGGGATGCTTTGATTGTCAGTTCCTGGTGGCGCAGTGGTTAAATGCATGCATTGCAGCCACTCACTCACAAACCATAAGATTGTGAGTTCAATACCAGCCAAGGACTCAGGCTTGACTCAGGCCTGCATCCTTCCTAGGTTGCTAAAATTAGTACGCAGTTTGTTGGTGTCCATTATCTTACACACTGTAAACCGCTTAGAAACTGCTTAGGTGGTATGAAGCAGTACATAAATGAAGCTGCTATTGCTATTGCATGGCAGGAATGGGTTGGACTGGATAGCCCTTGGGGGGGGATGCTATGGGACCACCAGGCTGGGTTTCTACTTAGCTGCTTTCACTGGGACTCCTGTGCTGAGAGAGGTCTGAACTAGACAGCCCTGGAGATCCAATTCCACTTTTGTGGTTCATGGCCTGAGGAGTGACCAAGGGTGCATCTACACCAAATACCAATCCCAGTGTTATGTAAGATGGAGCCATGGCAGTTAAAGAGATGCCAGATTGTGTTATTTTTACAGTGCAGATGCCCCAAGAAAATTAATTGCTGGGGTCTGGTGTAGCAGTGTGGTGTGGAGCTTTGTGCATAGGACTAGGACTCTGAAGACCAGGGTTCGATTCCCTGCTTGGCCATGGAAACTCACTGGGTGACCTTTGGTGAGTCACACACTCTCAGCCCCAGAAAACTCCGTGATAGGGTTGCCTCAGGGTCATAATAAGTTGGAAACAACTTGAAGTCATCCAACAACAACAACTCCCTGGTGGCAACTGTCTTGCTCTTTGACTCACTCTCCTTCTGTGCTTGTTCCTATTGCCCTGCTCTTTTGCAAATCTACCCAACAATGCCTTGGTGCGCTCGCACACACACACGCACACACGCACCACCCAGAAACCTCAGCAAACAGATCTGGCTGCCTTCCCAGAGTCCTCCTGTGCCACTTTGGAAGCTTTGCCCCAGAGCTCTTCCCTTCCAAAAATGCTCTTAGCAGGCACAGTTTGCTGGCTGACCTCTTCCGGATGCTGATGTTGATGCAGATGCACACTGTCTAAATTTAGCAGCAGCAGCAGCAGCAGCAGCAGCGGCCGCTCCTTGGCCCCAAACATGCTCCTGCCACCTGGCCAGGCTCTTGGGGGCTACACCTGGGATGCTGGTCACATACACCCCCAAACATTTCACATGAGGAAACCAGGAGATGAGCAGCTGAGCAATAGCGGAGTGTGGTCAAGATGGCAAAGTTATTATTCAGGGAGAATGCACAAAGCTGAATCTTAATACTCTAAAAGCAATTGGAGAGAACAAATCACCAGGAACAGTTGACACATGAATAGAACTGCTAAAATCCTCAGAGACAGAATCAAGCTTAGTTCCAACTAAAATCTGCCAAGAAATATGGAAAACTAAGCAGTGGCCCACAGACTGGAAGTGATGAATATACAGTCTGCCTGCGCCAACCATAGCCTTTCCATCCATGGATTTCAGCCTCTATAGATGGCAGCACATGCATATGGCCACAGCAGCATGGCCACACACACAACACATCTGCGGGAGGATCCAAAACAGAACCCTCCTGGATATGAAGGGCCAACTGTATATACTTAGCCATAAAAAAAGGGAGACAAAAGATTGCAGAAACTACAGAACCATCACACTGATTTCCGATGCAAGTAGTCATGCAGCAAAAAGTCCTACTATACAGTATAAGGAGTGTGAAATCCCAGAGGTGCAAGTTGGATTCAGGAAAGGAAGAGGCATTAGGGACCACACTGTAAACGTATGGCGGACAATGGAATGCACCAGGGGCTCCCAGAAGAAAGTGTGCCTGTGCTTCATTGACTACAGCAAAGCATTTGACGGCATACATCATAAAAAGCTATGGGTTGCACTAAGAGGAATGGGAGTGCCACAACATGCGACGGTTGTTTTTGCAAGGAGAGAGGAGCAAACATTTCCCAGGAAAATCCAAGTGTCACGTTTGTCTCTTTCTAACCTTTCCTGCAGCCCAAGTCAAGAGCCGTGGGGCATGAGTCAGTGGTATTGCTCCAATAAAACTGGGCCAGTTCTGCCAGAGAGTCCCCATGTTCAGCCAGGGTTGCCAAAGCCTCCCTCTCGGCTCCTTATATGAGGGACAGGTTACCAGGCAAAGAACAACGTCTTCCGTCTGACAGTGGTCTCTTCTGAAAGCGCAGC
Organism: Sceloporus occidentalis; assembly: GCA_023333645.1. Taxonomy (NCBI): domain Eukaryota; kingdom Metazoa; phylum Chordata; class Lepidosauria; order Squamata; family Phrynosomatidae; genus Sceloporus; species Sceloporus occidentalis. Next base: position 914,885 of record JALMGF010000006.1, on the reverse strand, counting down.
TTATTACAGCATCCATCTGGAACTGCAGTTGGCATAACAGGACCCCACCGTTCAGTCAAAGCATTTCTTAGGGAATCTGGCTTAGCTTTAGTCAAATAATTGGCTCTAAAATACTATATTTTCCTCACAAAAAAAGAACCACAGAGAGAATGTAGAAACCCTGATTAATCATAGCATAAAAAAGAGGAAAGAAGGGGGAGGGAAAAAATAAATGTGGCAGGACCTTTAAAATGCATCTACCCTGCAAAATTAATGCAGTTTGATACTGCTTTAAGTGTCATGCCTCAGTTCTATAGAACTCTGGGATTTGACAGTCTGCGGAAGGGTTGAAGGGAAGGCTTTGCAAGAGAGAAATGCAGCAGGGCAGGAATGGCTCTTCTCCAGTCGGCAACCAGCCAGCTTTTCCAAGCTTTTGCTGAGCCAGTGGGAAGGGAAGGTCACATCAGACGCCAGCCTGACAAAGAAAGAAACGGCCGTTTTTCTCTCTGCTCAAGTGCCATCAGTCCAGAGGCAGAGACCAGGAACAAGAGAAGGTTGCAAGACAAAGCCCAAGAGCCCTCCAAGAAGACAGAAAGGAGGGCAAGATTATACAGAGAGAGAGAGAGAGAGAGAGAGAGACAAGGGGAGGAGAGGAGGAGGAGGAGGAAAGTAAAGGTTAATTAAAGCTCTAGTTGCTGCTCCTGCTGCTGAGGCCCAGCCCAAGTTGGAAGGGACCCCAAGGCCACCTAGTCCAATCCCCACAGCTAAGGCATCCAGGTGGCCACTGGACCTCCATTTGAAAACCTCCACAGACGGGCCCCCATTCAACTCCCCAGTAGCTCTCACCTGCCACCGAAAACTTAGTCACAGCTGCCTTTCTTGTTTCCCCCATGCAAGAGGCGCAAGCAAAGCGGGGCCAAAGCTAGCAAAATGATTTTAACACAGAGAAATGTAAGGTACTGCACTTAGCGGGGAGAAAATGAAATGAAATGAAATGCACAGATATTGGATAGGGCGGGGACACCTGGCTGAACAAGACTTATATGTGTGAAAGGGATCTGGGAGCTCTAGCAGACCACAAGCTGAACATGAGATGCAGCAGCTAAAAATGCCAATGCGATTTTAGGCTGCATCAATAGAAGTATAGTGTCTAGTTCAAGGGAAATAATAGGGCCACTCTATTCTGCTCTGGTCAGGCCCCACCTGGAATAATCCTGAGTCCAGTTCTGGGCCCCACAATTTAAAAAGGATGTTGAGAAACTGGGGCCATGTGTCCAAAGGAGGGCGATTAAAATGGTGAAGGGTCTGGAAACCATGAAGCCCTTTGAGGAGAGACTTAGTGAGCTGGGGATGTTTAGCCTGGAGAAGAGAAGGTTAAGAGGAGACATGATAGTCCTGTTTAAATATTTGAAGGGAGTTCATATTGAGAATGGAGCAAGCTTGTTTTCTGATGCTCCAGAGAACAGGACCCAGAACAATGGATGCAAACTTCAGCAAAAGAGATTCCACCTGTATTTCTAGATCTAGAGAAAGCATTTGACAATTTAAATTGGGATTGCATGGAGACTTAAGCCCTTATCAGATGAGTCTGGAACTGGGGGTCTTCAGCACTGGGCGGTTCGAATTCACGTTATTTCGCACAATACCATCATACCAGCATTCGAATGGCCCAATCCGAACTCACGTGAATGCGCGAGATGCCGAACTGAATGCGTACTGGCTCCTCTTTTTGGAGCGTGTTGGCCAGTGCGCTGATAAGGGGATTGGCAATATCCTGGATTGGGGCTCTGTTCGATCTCAGTGCGAATGGCTCTGGTGTGACTACCCAATCCTGAATTCCATCGCAAGACCCCCAGATTCCAATTTTAACTTCCGGTGGGTCTTTCCTCTTGCCGGTTCCAGGGAAGCGGGGGGGGGGCGGTTCCAGCGGCCTCCTCCTCCTCCTCCCGGCTTGGGAGCCAGCATAAGCTGCATCCCAAGAAGGGAAGAGGCGCGGGGGGCCGCTGGAATCGTGGTTCCGGCAGCCTCCTCCTCCTCCTCCCGGCTTGGGAGCCAGCATAGGCTGCATCCCAAGAAGGGAAGAGGCGCGGGGGCCGCTGGAACGGCGGCGATTGCCGCGATTCTAGCGGCCCCGCGCCTGTTCCCTTCTTGGGATGCAGCTTATGCTGGCTCCCAAGCCGGGAGGAGGAGGAGGAAAAAAGCATCCCCATTTACTTAGATGGCCATCCAGCCTCTTTGACAGCCGCTGGAACTGGTCCTCCCCCCCCCCCCAGAATACATATTCACACACTCACACACACACACACGTACAACCGGGCATTGCTAATTTGTTGCAAGGGAAGGTCATGGTAATGTTAAAACCAAGCAGGAATGTAGAGAGGAAACAGAGAGGAATGTAGAGAGGGCACGTTGTATCGCGATTGTTAATGTGCATGAGCTGGCTCTCCAGCTGTTTACCGGGCTGTCATGATGTGACCTCCCCTTTCACCCCGGAAGCGTTTAAGGTCGCAACCCATGCAGGGCACCACTGAGCATGTGCGAGGGGGCCGATACGAATCGGCCAATCCTCATGTTGAGCACCGGTGTGACAAAACATTCTGCACTTAATGCACTTCGCGCGAATGCGTATTGGCCAATTTGAATCATGCCAATTCGGAGGGGCTCCCAGGTATGATGGTATTGTGCGAAATAACGTGAATTCGAACCGCCCAGTGCTGAAGACCCCCAGTTCCAGACTCATCTGATAAGGGCTATTGTTGGAAGCATGAGGAATTAGAGGTAGATTTTTGAATGGTATCCAGAATATTTACAAACTCTAAAATGCACAGATAATACTAAATGGGGAAAAAACAGCAAACTGTAGGATAACTAAGGGAACACGACAGGGATGCCGTTACTTTTTGTGATGATGATGGAAATATTGTTCAACACAATAAGAAATGAGAAAGCAATATGAGCACCAGAAATAAGCAATACAGCTACCCCTAGAACTTTGTATGTGTTTGGATTAATTTTATACTATTTTAACTAGATGTTTTTAATTGTTTTTAAATTTTTATTGTGATGTTTTCATAATATTTGATCTTGTGAGCTGCCTTGGGTCCCTCCTTTGGGAGAAAGGTGGCACAGGAGTGACATAAACAAATAGACGTAAATGAATAAATTCTGCCGTGCAGATTAGACTTAGGACTCTGGGAGGCCAGGATTCAGATCCCTGTTTGGGCAAGTCACACTCTCTCAGCTTCAGGGGGAGGCAGTGAACAAATCTTTCTCCCCAAAAGCCCCTGGAAGGTTTGCCTGAGTGTGTCTGTAGGTTGCCCAAGGGCTGTGGCTGCAATGCTCAAGGCCTGGCAGCAGGTGGCAGTGCAGGGCAGCAGATGCCCTGAAGCTGCCCAGGTGAGCTGAGGAGGAGGAGGACCAGGTGGAGCAAAGGGGGCCTTCTTTCCTCTGGAGCCCCTCAGTTGGCCCTTGGCCTCTGGGACTCCCACCAGCAAGGAAGAAGAGTCCAGTCCTTCTAGGTTCAGCCAGGAACCCATGCGCTGGTTTTAGGGAAATTATTTTTAAGACGTGGCCTAGTGGTTTGAGTGTCGGACTATGACGCTGGAGACTAGTGATTCTGCCCCGAAACCCACTGGGTGGCCCTGGGCAAGTCACACTCTCTCAGCCTTGGCCATGGCAAACCTCCCTGAACAAATCTGGCCAGGGAAACGCCGTGAAAGGTTCACCTGAGAGTCGCCATACATCATGAGAACTGACTTGTAGGCACACAACAACAACGACGACAACAACAAGAGGAATTCCTCTTTGCTGTGTTCACTGGGCCACTTTGCTGCCCGTTCTCTTTGGATTTGTAAACTGCACGTCTGAATAATCAACTCAAGTTTCAAGTTCCTGCAATGCTAAAAATATTGGGGACAGAGGAAAAATTTCACAGGGAGGGGGAAACATAATTCTTACTGGAAGGGCAATCCCCTCATCCCCCCCCCTTCCCTGTAGCTCCATCCTCAGGCCCTACATTGGACAATTACAGCATTTTAAAATTATAGTTGTTCCTCCATATTTATGGGGACTAGGGGCACAGGTCTCCTGCAAAAGACTGTGCACCCCCTTTCCTCTGTGGAGGAAGGGCTGGGGAGGGGAGGTGGGGCAATGCCATCATGGGGGTCCCTAGGGGCCTTGCTCACCCTCCCTGCCTCTTTCTCTCATGGAAGCACCAGGAGCAGCGGGGGGGGGGGGGGGGGCGGAGCCCATTTTCTCTTTCTCTCTTTTACTTTCTTTACTCTTTTTACTTTCATGTTTTTTCTCCCACCCCACTCTGGAAAAAATGATGAATGATTGAATCGTGGGTGTTAAACCCATGAATGTGGAAGGCTGCCTGTACTTTAACTGCCATGGCTCCATCCCTGATGACACTGTGGGATTTGTAGCCTGTTGGGGGTACTTTCTATTAACCTAGCAGTTCAAAAGCATGTAAAAGTGCAAGCAGATATATAGATACCACTTTGGTGGGAAGGTCACGGCGTTCTGTGCAGTCATGCTGGCCACAGGACCACAGAGTCACCTTGGACAACGCTGGCTCTTTGGCTTAGTAATGAGATGAGTGCCACCTCCCACGGTTGGTTACAACTAGACAGTCATGTCAAGGGAAACTTTTATGTTTACCTGGGGTACTCTGCATTCGCTCCAGCCTGCAGGAGTACTTTGAGAAGGGCACTACAGAAGTATAAGGACTCCCTCCGCAAACTACAGATCCCAGGATTTTGTGGGATGGAGCTATACCAGTTAAAGAACCGCACGGCTGCTATAAATGTGCAGAGCGGATACAGGCTGGACCAGACCACCACGGGTGCTACTGAAGGAGCGGGCAATACTTGTGCATGCCAGGCACAGGGCTGTAGCCTTGAGATGCCATCTCATTCTCTCTCTGTGTATGCAGAAAGTCCAAGGTTTGTAAACATCATTTTTGGACTAAAGCTCCCAGAATCCTCCAGCTGCACAAGGGTGCCAAAGGCCTGGCCATGTGCTTTTGATGGGCCTTTCAGCCCAGCTGGGATTTTCTGGGACACCCCTGGGTGAGGAAGTCTCTCTCTGGGGCTGCTGACCGGGTGATTCACTGAGCAATCTCCGGCAGCCACGCTCCGGGCGTATGAGTCACGGAGGGGCACACCCAGCGTTGCACAACCTGAGGCCCATCCTTGCTTGCTTCAGGATCAGCTGTTTATTTTACAGGCAGGATGGGACCCAAGAATCGTAGAATCCTAGCATCATAGAATCTAGAGTTTGGCAGAGACCCCAAGGGACTATCCAATCCAAGCCCTCTCCGCCATGATGGAAGACACAACCTAAGCCCTCCCTGGGACACATGGACATCCAGCCTCTATTTAAAAAACACCCCCAAAGGAGGAGACTCCACCACACTCCATTGAGGCAGCAGTGTCTTCCATGTACAACAGCTCTTACCATCAGGAAGATCTTCCTAATGATGAGGTGGAATATCTTTTCCCATCGCTTGAATCCATTGTTCGAGTCTCGGGAGCAGCAGAAAACAAGCTTACTCCATCCTCAGGATGACATACTTCACATATTTAAACATGGCTATCATGTCACATTTATCATATCCTGAAAAGCAAAGATAGACAACTGAGCACAAAAGTTAGAATCATACAAGCCATTGTATTCCTTATTATCATGTAGAGATGTGAGAACTGGACAGTTAAGAAAGAAGATAGAGGGAACATCAATTCATCCAAGATGGGTTGCTAGAGAAGAGGGCTGAAGATTCCACGGACAACCAAAAAGACAAACAAATGGGTCCTAGAAGAGATCAAGCCTGAGCTTTCTCTGTAAGCCATGATGACAAAACTGAGGCTGCTGTACTTCAGATAGATCATGAGAAGGGAAGACTCGCTAGAAAAGACAAGAATGCTAGGAAAGGTTCAGGGAAGTGGAAAGAGAAGAAGGCCACATAATGGATGGATGGGTTCCATCAAGAAGGTCACAAGCATGAATCTACAAGGCCTTAGCAGAGAGGCTGAATCATAGAATCCTAGAGTTGGAAAAGACCCCAAGGGCCCTGATCCAGTCCAACCTCCTCCTGCCATGCAGGAAGACACTATTAAATCACACCTTGCGGCAGATCCTCATCCAGGCTCTGCTTGAATGCAGCTTCCAAAGAAGGAGACCCCATTGCACTCGAGGGAGCATATTCCACTGGCAAACAGCCCTTACTGTCAGAAAGTTCTTCCTAATATTGAGCTGGAATCTCTTTTCCTGTAGCTTGAACCCATGGCTCCACTGTGTCCTGTTCTCTGGATTAGCAGAAAACAAGCTTGCTCCATCCTCAATATGACATCCGTTCAAATATTTAAAAAGGGCTTTTGTGTCATCCCTTAACCTTCTCATTTCCAGCCTAAATATACCCTAAGTCACTCCTCAGAAGACTTGGTGGTCTGCAGACCCTTCACCATTTTGGTCACCCTTCTCTGGACATGCTTCACTTGTCAACATCCTTCTTGAATTGCGGCGCCCCAAACTGGATGCAGGATTTCAGGTTAGGTCAAGTGAAGAAGGAAAAGGAAAAGCCTTCCAAAAAAGGAGCTTTTCTGTGTGTGAAAGTACTGTGAAGCATCCTGGGGGGCTATATCAAAGTTGGGACAATTCCTTTTGTTGACAACAACTCCCAGAATCCCCCAGCCCGCATGGGAGTTGTAGTCCATAAAAGAGAAAACTTTCCCAAGCTGTATTAATGTATTCAGCCCAACCCAATATGCTGAGAACACCTGTCATGCTAAAGCATCACCTCTGCTCCTTAGGGCTGCTGAGATCCTGACCTGAGATCTGAACTCAAAACTTGAGGCCAAAAAGCATCCTCTCTTGCCTCCATCCTTGTTCCTTCTGCCCCAAGGCTTCCTGCTCTTGCCCCGAGGGCACCTTTGCCTGCTCTTGCCCCAGGGTGACTCCGTGGGCCCAGGAGCAATAAGCCCATTGAGCGCCAATGGGCCAGGGCCCATCTTCCAAACAGCAGACCTTTCATCCCGTTTGCTGGATGGGCGGAGGGGGGAACAATAGAGCCATCTTTGCTTTCCTGCTGCTGGACAAAGGGCCCTTTCAGGCCTCTTTTCCCTGCGAGGAAGGAGCAGAAGGAGGGAGAGCTGGAGGGACAGAGGGCACCAGGAGTCATGGGAAGGAGGAAGCGCGTAGGTGCATCATAGGCCGGCTGGAGAGAAAGAGAGAAAAGAATCATAGAATCCTAGAGTTGGAAGAGACCGCAAGGAGGGCCATCCAGTCCAACCCTTTCGGCCATGCAGGAACTCTCAATCAAAGCATCCCCAAGACCCCGACAGATGGCCATCCAGCCTCCACTTAAAGACCTCCAAAGAAGGAGATTCCACTACACTCTGAGGAAGGAGTGTGTTCCACTGTCAAACAGCCCTTACTCTCAGGAAGTTCCTCCTAATGTTGAGGTGGAATCTCTTTTCCTGCAGCTTGCATCCATTGCTCCACTGGGTCCTGTTCTCTGGAGCAGTAGAAAACAAGCTTGCTCCCTCCTCAATATGTCATCCCTTCAAATGTGGAAATACAATGTGCACTCACTCCGCTTTGCCTGAATCCGCATCACGTGACTTGCCTTGGATTCGATTTCCCCCTCAGTTCAGAAAGGTAACGGAAGGGCAACCAGGTCTGATAAAACAGCCACGTTATAATGTCAATTTGCATTGCTAGACAGGAATGACTCTGGATCTGGTGTGAAAAAACATCACTTTTTGCGTTGCTAGAACAGGAGTGACAGCGGATCTGAGCTGCAACCCCCCCCCCCCCCCCGTGGGAGAAGGTCCAAAGATGTGGAAGCGGGGGGGGTGGCGAAATTCAATACAGAAAACTTTCCCCCAAACCATTTTTCCTCGGAAAACTGGGAGAAAATGGCCTGTGGATTATTTTCTTTTAGAAATACTAATAAAGTGTTCAAGAGAAGGGGACTCCATATTTCCTGCCACAAAATCCTTTTAAAAACTATGTCAGAGGAAGGCAGATATGAAAGGCTAAGTGCGATATCAGATTGTTAAAACGATTCGTCTTGGTTTCCTTTCCTCTGTTCGTTGTCAGAAGACGAGGGCCTTCTTCGGTCTGCTTGACGCTCTGAAGGACTAGAGCAGACAGAACCGTTTCCACTCTTTGATTCATCCTGATATTTTGTTCTGTGTCTATTGGGAGTTTTTGCCTCTTTCGCAAAACAGCAAAATCAAAGAGGTTCCTTTATGATTCAGGTCTTCCTTACAATTCAGGAGCTTGTAGCTCCATTTATCACGCTACACACACACACACACACACCCCTCCACATTCGCTGTGGAGTTAGGAGCACAGGACCCCCGTCAAAGTGGAAAAAGCATACAGAGCAAAACCACGATCTTTTCCCCTGAGAGCATATGTCTCTAGGATGAGAATCTCTAGGTCCTCCAGTACAACTCCTGGAGAACAGGAGAGATCCCAGCTGACTGGAGGAGGGCAAACGTTGTCCCCATCTTCAAAAAGGGGAAAAAAGAGGATCCCAACAATTATCGTCCAGTTAGTCTGACATCAGTTCTAGGAAAGATTCTGGAGCAGATCATTAAACAGAGAGTCTGTGAACATCTAGAAGGCAATGCCATCATCACAGAAAGTCAACATGGGTTTCAGAGAAACAAGTCATGCCAGACAAATCTAATCTCTTTCTTTGACAAAATGACCAGCTTGGTAGATGAAGGGAATGCTGTGGATGTAGTATATCTTGATTTCAGTAAGGACTTTGACAAGGTTTCCCATGACATTCTTGCAAACAAGGACATTGAGAAACTGGAGCCATGTGTCCAAAGGAGGGCGACAAAAATGGTGAAGGGTCTGGAAACCATGCCCTATGAGGAACGACTTAGGGAGCTGGGGATGTTTAGCCTGGAGAAAAGAAGGTTAAGAGGTGATATGATAGCCCTGTTTAAATATTTGAAAGGATGTCATATTGAGGAGGGAGCAAGCTTGTTTTCTTCTGCTCCAGAGAACAGAACCCGGAACAATGGATGCAAGCTACAGGAAAAGAGATTCCACCTGAACATTAGGAGGAACTTCCTGAGAGTAAGGGCTGTTCGGCAGTGGAATGCACTCCCTCGGAGGGTGATAGAGTCTCCTTCCTTGGAGGTCTTTAAACAGAGGCTGGATGGCCATCTGTCAGGGATGCTTTGAATTGGATTTCCTGCATGGCAGAAGGGGGTTGGACTGGATCAGGGCCCTTGTGGTCTCTTCCAACTCTACGATTCTATGATTCTAACTCTTGGTTTCTGTCTGCCAGGCATTGAGCATAGAGTTGCACTGGAGGAGCTACAAAGGCCTGGGGGGTGTTCTCTCTAGGAATCTCTGGGTCCTTCAGGGCCACTGCTGATTAAAGCTGACCATGGAAGAAGGATCTAGATCAGGGGTAGGCAACCTTTTTGAGCCGGGGGCCGGGTTGCTGTCCCTCAGATAACTGGGGGGGCCGAAGCCAAAAAATAAATAATTAAATATTTTTTTAAAAAACTAAATATATAAATAAACCAGGACAAATGTAGGACAAAATTTTCAAATGGAAGACACTTTTTTTTTTTTTTTAAAGGAGGACATGTGAAAAAAATTTGCTGATTTTTAAAAAAATGTTAATATAAAGGCATGTTTCTGAGGCTTCTATAGACAATTGCCCCCCAAAGGCCCCGGTGGCAATCGGCGGCAGGACCGGGCTGGGGCCGGTCCTAAGGCCTTGCCGGGTCGCATCTGGCCGTGGGCCTCAGGTTGCCTACCCCTGATCTAGATAGTCCTACGGAAAACATATTAATAAAATCCGTGAATAATCAAATCCTCAAAAGTCAGAGCCAGAAGTGTGGAGGGATGAGCGCAGATGTTTAATTTTGTAATTGCATTTTGCATAAACTGAGCTTGGAATAGTAACTGCAAGGAGTTCAGGGAGGGGGATTCAATGGCATTTTTCAATTTCTGGAAATTTCCCACCCATCCCTCCTCCAGGCATGAGAACTGTGCAGCCCTCTGGATGCCTTTGGGCTGCATGCCCCAGCATCCCTGCAACCAGCATAACCAGCAGAGAGGAGGAGTGATGGAAGCTGTAGTCCATCCCCATCTGGAAGGGTATATGAGTCACACCCCGAGTGACCCTTTGTTTCCAGGCTCCCCTTCTCTCATTGCCCTCATTGCCCACCGCTGGCTTTTGCCCGCAGGCTGCCAGTCTCAGCTCTGGGGTGGCAACGCAAGGTCAGCCATGGGGCACAGCAGCTGGCAGCCCTGGGCCCAGGCAAGTGGCCCTGCCCTGTGTGCGCCTGTGCCTTGGAATGAACAGCAGGGAGACAAAGGCGGCTGCTGAATAATTGACCAGCTGCAGCAACATCTCACCCAGTCCTCTTTTCTTCTTCCCTTTTGAACCGGCTCTGCCACTCACTGCCCCTGAGAGGCAAGCGCTCTCCTGGTGGCCTCCTGCTGCTTGCCTTGAATTGCACAATCCTAGTGTTGGAAGAGACCTGAAGGGCCATACAAACTCCATTCTGCCATGCAGGAACTCTATATCTAAGCATCCCCATTGACAGATGGCCATCCAGCCTCTGTTTAAAGACAGCCTCCAAGGAAGGAGACTCCACCAAAATCTCTGAGGGAAAATGTTCCACTGTCAAACAGCCCTTACTGTCAGGAAGTTCCTCCTAATGTTGAGCTGGAATCTCTTTTGCTGGAGCTTCCATCCATTGCTCCATTGGGTCCTATTCTCTGGAGCAGCAGAAAACAAGCTTGCTCCCTCCTCAATGTGATATGCCTTCAAGTACTTAAAAAGGGCTATCATATCACCTCTTAGCCTTCTCTTCTCCAGGCTAAACATCCCCATAAAGTGCTGCTATTCCCCTTTGACTGCTCTGGCTGCCTCCTGTTGCATTCTGGGATTTGTGGTTCAGTGAAGCCTAAGAGCTCCCTGGCTGAGAATTCTAAATGCCTTTCCTTAAACTGCAAATCCCAGAATGCAACAGGAGGCATCCAGAGCAGTTAAAGTGGAACAGCAACGCTATAAGTGTGTAGTGCGGTCATCTAGGGTGGGGGGGGGGGTTTGCTTTACCAACCGAAGGAGGTACCTCAGAGGAACCACATGCAGCACAGCCACAGAGGGACTCTTTTCCAGGCATCCCTTGCAATGTCTCTTAAGGAAGAAGGAATAAGCTCTGCTTAAAGTGGTGCTTAAACAGGCCAGCAAAGCGGCTCTGCTTCCTCCAGCCCAGTCCTCTGCTACTGCCAAGGCCATTCCGCCTTTGGCTGCTCTTTTCTTTCTTTCTTATTGTTGTTGTTTGCCTTCAAGGTGACCCTAAGGCTATCATAGGAATTTCTTGGCAACTTTCTTCAGAAGGTGGTTGTCATTGCCGTCCCCCGAGGCTGAGAGACTGTGACATGTCCAAGATCACCCATTGGGTTTCCATGGCCAAACTGGGATCCAGAATCATAGTCCAACACTCAAACCATGACACCGTTGTGGCTCTCCTTCTTCTTTATAGAGTTTTGGAGATTCATTTCCTTCAGGGCAAGGGAAAACATTGGTGCTGGCATCTTTAGCTGTTAAACTTGCTATCGGCTCCAATCTTTTCCATTTCATCTCTGATTCACGTGCTCCTCTTTGCCTTTCTTTTCCTTTCTCTCTTATTTCTCTTCCTAACCTTCTCATAGTTCTTTTGATTCTTGTGTGCCTTCAAGTCGTTTCTGACTTAAGGTGACCCTGTCATGGGGTTTTCTTGCCAAGATTTGTTCCTCTGAGGCTGAGAGAGTGTGACTTGCCCAGTGACCTTACTCATTGGGTTTCCATGGCCAAACCAGGATTCGAACCCTGGTCTCCAGAGTCGTAGTCCAACACTAACTACTCTGCCTCTTCATATCTCTGCCTTATTTCCCTTAACTTTCCCTCATGTTGCAGTTCTTTCTTTCGTAAGGCTACTCTGGACAGTTCAATCTCTTTCCCCCCATATTCCCCACTATAATAATAATAATAATAATAAGCTTTATTTGTACAGTCGGCCCTTCTTATACACGGATTTTTTATACACGGATTCAAGCATACACGGTTTGAAAATGTTCCAAAAAAGTATAAATTTACCTTGATGTTCCATTTTTTATTAGGGACACCATTTTGCTATGTCATTATATTTAATGGGACTTGAGCATACACGGATTTTGTTATACATGGGGGATCTTGGAACCAAACCCCAGCGTATAACAAGGGTCCACCGTATACCGCTTTTCCGTGGACGATCAAAGCAGTTTCCTATATCAGATTAACAATACATAACACATCATGACTCTGCTTCTCTCCCCTCAAGATGGTGGTCAGGAGGAGGGCTTTTCTTCTTGGCAGGCAGAGGCCTGTTGTTTCTTGCCTGCTTCACTATGTTGCTGTTGTTGCGTGCCTTCAAGTCATTTTTGACTTCTGGTAGTATTAAAGCAGTGAAGCTACCACTGGGTTTTCTTGGCAATTTTCTTCAGAGGAGGTGTGCCATTGCCATCCTCTGAGGCTGAGAGTGTGTGACTGTGGGTTTACGTGGCTAAGTCAGGATTCGAACCCTGGTCTGAAAAGTCATGGTCCAATGCTCAACCACTATGCCTTGCTTGCATGTGGTTTTAGCTATGGAAGTGTCTACATGCTTTATTTTTTCCTCACTTACTCCTTCCTTCCACAGGATTTTCCACAGCTGATTTCCCTTTCCTGGAAGGCACAGTCTCGGTATTTCCTTACATTTACCAAAAACCTTTACCTCAGGAAATACTTTAATAACAACTAAATAACTTTCCTTTATGCCTGGCTCTTATGAATAAGGATGAAAGGGCTGCAGTGACAAGATGGTTTCCTACTTCAGCACAAACTTTTACCTCAGAAATCACCTTTCCCTTTTTATTTTAGGTCTGAAAACCTCTTTGCTTTCACTAGGGAGTTCCACTGGGTTTCTGTTTGTAACTCCCCTTACTTTACCACAACATTTACCTGAGGGGTAGGGTTGCCATAAGCCAGGACCTCCAAACCGGGACAAATGTAGGACAACATTTTCAAATGTAGGACACTTTTTATAAGAATGGAGGACACGTGAAAAAATTTGATGATTTTTAAAAAATGTTAATCTAAATGCATGTTTCTAAGGCATGATCACAATGGAGGACATTTTGGCATTATTCCTAGACAAAAAAATAAAAATCAAGACAGGGGTGTATATATTTAAAAATAAAAATAATGAAAAAATAAATTAAAAACAACAATAAAAATTAATAAAATAAAAGCAAGAAATAATAAAAATTAATAAAATAAAATAAGTATTTTATATTTTTAAAAAATAATTAAAAAACCCAAAAAAACCAAGGCAGACCTAATGGCCACTGACTCAGCTTTCCTCCTCCTCCTCCTCCTCCTCCTCCTCTGCCCCAATTCTGCCCTTCAAGGCACCCTTCCTCCGGCTCCTTCCTCCTCCTCAGGCTGGCGCGTGTGCGCACGAAGGGAAGCAGGGCAGGCGTGCGCGCTGCCGCTGGCCCCTGCTGAAGCCCGGGCGGCGTGTGCCGAGGAGCCCATCTCCTTTGGCCAGCTGGCCATTGGCCGGCTGGCCAAAGCAGGGGACGAGCTCCTGCTTTAGAGCCCCCTGCGCGCATGGTCAGGAAAGCCCTGGCCCTGGCGCAGGAGGTGCAGTGGCAGCGGCGGTGGTGCTGCTGCCGCCGAAGAGGAGGAGGAAGGCGGAGCTGGAGGAGGAGGTGGGTTGGTGCTACCCACGGTCCCACCACTCCAGGAAGAGCAGGAGGAGGTGGGTTGGCGCCGCGGCCAGCCGCATTAGCGGCAGCAGCAATGGCTGCAGGAGCGGGCCCTGAACCGGGACCAATGCATGGCTGGGGGCCAAACCGGTCCGTGACCGGGAGGGGCCCCAAAAGCGTGATTTTCCCGGCGGCCACCAGGATATGGCATCCCTACTCAGGGGGGTCACACTGTATCCGTCTTAAATTTTGTGGCACCTTTGTCTTAGGTCCGTACCACGTAAAGTTAATCTTTTCACTGCTTTTTGGTAATCCCCTAAATTATCACATCTTTTTACCTCAGGGATTACTGTTTTGTTTTTAAACTGGATTCTGTGTGATTCTCCTCATGTACTCAGACTTGGTCTTTTCACCAAAACCCGCCTTGAATCCCATTCTGGGAGAAATGTATATAATATACAAAACAGATATACCCCTACATCACCACAACTTGTTACCTCAGGGATTGCTCTTGCCTCTCTGTAACACACCGCTTCCTTTTAATATGTGTGTGTGTGTGTAATTTTCAAAACATCAAACATGTTATAATCAATTATGACACACACACACACACACACACACACTTTCTTCCCTTATCCATATAATAGGAACCGGTTATCGCTTAAGCCATTTGTGTTTGACATTCAGTGCCTCAGTATATCCTTCCACCTTTAAATGTCAGAATCTATACATTTTTCCCTGCCCTAAAGACAACAAAAACAATGATGTCTCTCCCTCTTGTATTCTTAATTCTTATAATTGATATTTTGAGTGTGTTGCCTTCCTGTTCTGACACAACTCTGCCAGATGTCCGCACACACAAGACCTATTTCTGACTTCTTCTCCAACAAATAAGTCTCTTTACTGGATCACCTGAACCTTTCACTTGATCCTTTGAGCCCCTCACTGGATCATTTGATGCCGCCACTTGGCACCAACATACATTTGTGGCATTGGCTTTCCCAAGACCAGCCCCGCAGTGGTGGTGATGATGATGATGATGATGATGATGATGATGGATTCTGGCCACCTTGACCAGAGCCCAAGTCCCCCCTTCACAATCCCTGGGTCTCCAGCTGACCTCCCTGTAGACTAGTGTGTTTTGTCATCTTTAAAGTAAGTTCTGTGTTCATAGTAAGTGTGGCTAACCTCTGAATTATGCTTAGAGAAGACTGAGTCAGGGCTGACCAAACAACAAGAGAGTCAATGTGTTTTATTATATCCTGCACTGGCTTTAACAGTTTCCAGTCTTAGTTCCAAGCCTAAAAACAATATTCAGCCTGAGTCAGTGTCACTCAAGACCCATTCGCTCCCAACTGACGCTTCCAACTGCCAACGCTCAACTGTCACTCTTTTTTAAAAACCCTCCGTCCCTCCCCTCTCGGAGTTCTCTGTGCTGGGATTGGCTGCCTTCAGTGCCACCTTCATGATTGGCACTAAAGAGGTGGGGCTTGCTGCTGTGAGTGGCTCTGGAGTGGGCAGAATGGAGTACATTCAAAATGACCTTAATAGATTAGAAAGCTGGGCCAAAACTAACAAAATGAATTTCAGCATAGAGAAATGTAAAGTGCTACATTTGAAATGTGTAGCTATAGGATGGGGGACACTTGGTTTAAGGAGACTTATATGTGTGAAAGGGATCTAGGAGTAGACCCCAAGCTGAACATGAGTCAATACTGTGATGCTGCTCCTGAGCGTCCTTTCCGACCTGCTTCAAATAAAAAATCTTGGTATACAGAAGATCTTCGAAGGATGAAGCGGGCCGCGCAACGACTAGAGCACCGCTGGCGGAAACATCAGCGCTTATCCAACAAGACACTCCTTGAGAACTTATTGAAGTCTTACGGAATGGCGATCAGTGCAGCAAAGAATTCCTCCTATGCTCCACGTATCGCGTCTGCAGAGTCCTGTCCATCAGAGCTGTTCAGGGCGGTTAGACAGCTGACCCAACCGCCTCCCTCCCTGAACCCTTTGCTTCAACCAACTATCGCCTGCTGTGATGCTTTCAATGACTTTTTTGCCGACAAAATCTCTCAGATAAGGGCTCATCTTGACGCCAGCATTATCACAGAAACAGTAAGAGAGGCGTCCAGAGACTCCGTGGGCCATGTTAGACTGGATCACCTTGAGTTTGTGAGTACCGACGAAGTGGACAAGCTCCTTGGAAGCGTAAGGAGGACGACGTGCGCCCTCGATCCTTGCCCATCGTGGCTGACCGCCCAGGGAGGGGATGCTATGACTACATTATTACGATCAATAATCAATGCATCCTTTAGGAAGGGCAAATTTCCATCACAGCTAAAATTGGCAGAGGTTAAACCGCTCTTTAAAAAGCCCTCCCTAGATCCCCTAGAGAGAAACAACTACAGACGGGTCTCCCTTTTACCATTCTTGGGCAAAGCGATCGAGAGAGCAGTCGCCTTCTAACTCCAGGCTGCCTTGGATGAAACCTATTATCTGGACCCGTTTCAAACTGGCTTCAGGGCAGGATATGGAGTGGAGACGGCCATAGTCGCCTTAATCGATGACCTCCGTCTGGGCACAGACAGGGGAAGTGTGGCCCTGTTAGTGCTCTTGGACATCTCAGCGGCTTTCGATACCATTGACCATGGTATCCTTCTGGAACACTTGAGGGAGCTGGGCATCGGGGGCACTGCGCTCCAGTGGCTCCAATCCTATCTCTTGGGCAGGTTCCAGATGGTGAGGCTGGGGGACAGTTGCTCTTCTAGGAAAGAGCTTATATCGGGCATCCCTCAAGGTGCCATTCTATCCCCCATGCTATTTGATATTTACATGAAACCGCTGGGAGAGATCATCTGGTGACATGGGGCGCGGGGTTATCAGTATGCTGATGACACCCAAATATGCTTCTCTATGTCCCCGACTGCTACAGTGACTAAGGCTGACTTCTCCCCTCTGAATCACTGCCTTGAGTCAGTAATGAGCTGGATGAGGAAAAACAAACTTAAACTGAAACCAGGGAAAACAGAGGTACTTGCCATAGGCTCCTTAGATCTGGGGAAGGAAATTTTTCCACCTCTCCTTGATGGGGTCACACTTCCCCTGAAGGATGAAGTTCGCAGCTTGGGAGTACTTCTGGATCCGTCTCTACGTTTGTCATCTCAAGTGGATGCGACGGCCAGAAGTGCTTGGTATCAACTGCGACCCTACTTCAACCGAAAGGACCTTGAAGCTGTAGTGCACGCTCTGGTAATCCCTCGTCTCGACTTCTGCAATGCGCTCTACATGGGGCTACCTTGTTCAACTAGTACAAAATGTGGCAGCCAGGTTGGTCACTAACTCTTCAAGACTTGACCATATAACACCTATCTTGAAAGGTCTACACTGGCTCCCAATCAGCTTCCGGGCACAATGCATGGCTTGGGTCTGGGTTACTTACGGGATCGCATCTCCCATACAATCTGCACCGCACTATTAGAATCATAGAATCATAGAATCGTAGAGCTGGAAGAGACCCCAAGGGCCCTGATCCAGTCCAACCCCCTTCTGCCATGCAGGAAATCCAGATCAAAGCATCCCCGACAGATGGCCATCCAGCCTCCGTTTGAAGACCTCCAAGGAGGGAGACTCCACTACACTCCAAGGAAGGAGTGTGTTCCTCTGTCAGACAGCCCTTACTCTCAGGAAGTTCCTCCTAATGTTGAGGTGGAATCTCTTTTCCTGTAGCTTGCATCCATTGTTCCGGGTCCTGTTCTCTGGAGCAGCAGAAAACAAGCTTGCTCCCTCCTCAACATGACATCCTTTCAAATATTTAAACAGGGCTATCATATCACCTCTTAACCTTCTCTTCTCCAGGCTAAACAGGGCTATCATAACAGGGCAATCTCTTTTCCTGGAGCTTACATCCATTGCTCCATTGTCTCCTATTCTCTGGAACAGCAGAAAACAAGGTTTCTCCATCCTCAACATGACATCCCTTCAAATATTTAAACTGGGGTATCATATCACCTCTTCTTTCCTTAGCAGTACCAGCTCCCAAAGTCTCCTCATAGGGCTTCATGGTTTCCAGACCCTTCCAGGTGAGACCTGACCAAAAGAAGAACAAAGTAGCACTATTACTTCCCTTGATCTAGATACTATACTTCTATTGGTAATCTCTTGTTTAGATTTCTGTAATGCACTGTACTTGGTTCACAAGCTTCAATTGGTGCAAAATGTGGCAGCCAGAGTGGTCACTGGTACATCGAGGTTTAACCACATAACACCAGTGTTAAAATCTCTACAAAAAACGAGGGATCTGAGTTTATAAAACAAAAAAATTGAGATAAGAGAACAAGTAGTAATATAAAATATTTAGGAATAAATATAAAGAAAGATTTAAAGGAAATGGAAGATAAGAATTTGGTAGTGCTAAGGAAAGAAGTGGAGAAGACCAGTTATCCTGGTTTGGAAGAATAGCTTTAATTAAGATGAAAATATTACCAAAATTAAATTTTTTTATTCAGAATGATACCATTAAAAGTGCCAGAAACAGAACCGAATAAATGGCAACAGCTAATAAATATATTCTGTAATGCAAGGGAAAGAACAAGATTAAATAAACAATTCTGGTACAAAACCCAAAGAGAGGGAGGCTTAGGCCTTCCCAAAATCAGAGGACATTAGGAGGCTAATCAACTGCGATCGGCGATAGAAGGCATGTTGGCTGGGATAGATTTAGAAGAGGAAGCAGATATGAGAATATGGAATATCTCCTTCAAGAACTTTACTAGGAAAGAAATAAAAATTATTGGAAACCCACTTATGAAAAATATAATAGAAATATGGTACAGGCATAAAAAGAGTCAATAATAACAGCCATAATGATGGAAAAGAAATTCCCAAAGACCTTGAGAGGATTGTTAGATAAGGAGCTCAAGGAAAGGAAAATAGGCAGAATAGAAGACTGGATAGATGTAAGAATAGAGAAAGGAAATATAAAAGGAAAACTTATGGGGATAAAAAGTTCATGGTTTCATTATATGCAAATAGAACAATGGATTAAAACTGGAAGAAAAGGAATGTAGAAAAGAAAAAGTATACACAATTTGAAGAAATAGTTCAGAAAGGAAGAGAAATGGGGGAAAATGAGAATATAAAAGGAACTACTAGTAAAATTTACACAACATTGATGGAGAATAAAGGAGGGAAAATAAAAGGAAATACAGTTGTCCCTCCATATTCGCTGGGGTTAGGGGCACAAGACCCCCGTGAATATGGAAAAACCGCAAATGACAAAAACACTGAGAGGACACCTCTCTAGGAATCTCTAGGTCCTCCAGGGCAACTCTGTGGTCAATCTCCAACAGACACTGACCATAGAATGGCACTGGAGTAGCTACAAATGGTCTTTCAGTGCAACTTTTAGTTAAAGTTGACCACAGAGTTGCACTGGAGGACCTAGACAGTCCTAGAGAGAACATGTTGATGAAATCCGTGAATAATCAAAGCCGCAAAGATGGAGGGATGACTCTACTTCAAAGGGTCTATTCCTTAGTTCCTTCCTTCCAGGAGGAAGGGGCTGGCTTTCTTCTCCATGTGCTTTTGGTGAGATCGAACCTTATACTTTGAATTATTGCATTCTGGGAGGGGTCTGAACCCTACATTCTACAGAAGGCTGGCAGAGGGATTCTAGTTCCTTCCTTCCAGGAGGATAGGAAGGGGCTGCTTTTCTTCTCCATGTGCTTTTGCTGAGATCCAGGCAGAGGCGCCTTCCTAACGGCGTGCGGATTTTGTTTTATTTTTTCTACATAGTCAGGGAGGTTTTGGGGAATAGAGGAGAAGCTGACCTGAAAACACTGCTGGAGGGGGGCTCTTTAATTTCCCCCCTTTTCTTTTCCCCTTTTCCTTAAGGGGCTTGTGGGGACTTTTCCTCAGAGACTTTCCTCTGGAAGGAGCTAGTAGCCAGGAGCTCTGCATAACTATAGGTCCAGTGACAGAGCTTTGGGACAAAGGCCAAGTTTAGCAGGGGAAACCCACAGTCTTGTTTCAGAGCCTCCTTAAGACTTCTCAGTATGGACACTGAAGGCCCTGCTGCAGTCACCTGCAACACCTGTGGGATGTCTGTCTTCTTGCCTAGGGATATGGGGAACTTCACCTGCCCCAAGTGCAAGTTGGTAGCCCTCTTAGAAGAGAAAGTACAGCAGCTGGAGGCCCAGGTCGCTACGCTTCAGCATCATAGGGAGCAAGAGGTTGTCCTGACCAGAACGGACCAGACGGTCCTGGACAGGAAACACACAGAGGAAGTTGCTGGAGAGGAGGAGGTCACTTCACACACAACAGAAGGAGATAGTTGGAGGAAGGTCACACACAGAAGTAGGGAAACCAGGGAACATTCTGTAAGCTTGCAGCTACAGAATCAATTTCAGTCTCTCTACACTATCAAGGATGATGAGGAACAGCAGCAGGGACCAACCTCAGGGACAGAGCAGGGGACCCTGAGAGCTCCACCAAAGGGACCGGGCGCTGCTAAGCCTCGGAGGAGGCGAGTGGTAGTCGTGGGGGACTATTTGCTGAGATGATTCTATGTGTTCTAGCAGGAAAAGAAGCTGGCTCCATCTCTGATCTGAGCTAAAAATACTCCGCTCCCTGAGCTGTTTCTTCCTTTTGCTTTCCAGAGCTTTCACCATCTTGGTCACCCTTCTCTGGACCCCTTCCAAATTGCAAATGTTGTTGTTATTATTATTATTAGTAGTAGTATATTTATCCCACCTTTTCCTCAATTGGGACTCAAAGGAGCTTCCTGTGTGTGTGTGTGTGTGTGTATATATATATATATATAGAGAGAGAGAGAAAGAAATTGACTAAAATACCTGGGTCAACTTATCCCTGGGCCAATGTAAGCACTGTACTTTAACTCCTGTGTGTGTTTATCTATACCAAATCCTAACATATATAAATCCCACCATTTTTAACTCATGTAATATGTTAATGATTCCCATTCCTTGGTAGAGTTCGACGCCTTCTGTCCTCTGACCCTCGACGTCGTTTTGTCCACTTCTGCTAATTAAACGGACTGTCCAATATTGTCCAGTGTTGACCCTACGTGAATCTGGCCGCTGTAGCCAGACAGCGCATCATTCTTCCCTTGTATGGATCTGCTGCATCTCCCATGGATTTGTGTGTTTTCTGAAATATTTACCCTTCCTTTGTCAGAGAGCTCTGGTGCCAAAGCAGACTACAAATCCCAGGATTCCATAGTACAGAGCCATGGCAGTTAAAGCAGTGTCAGACTGGATTAACTCCGCAGTGCAGATACAGCCCCTGTTCCACTTTTCCAGCAAAGCGGGGGCCCAAGGAAGCTACAGCTCCCAGAATCCTTCAGCCAGCCTGGCCAAGAGCCCTGGTGCTTGGAGGATTCTGGGAGTTGTAGTCCAAAGAGAAGGGACTTCCTTTTCTAGTTCTGGATTCCTCAGAATCTGCTGGCAGGAACACTTCTGAGGCTGGGATAGAAATTTAAGGAGAAATTAAGGATAAGTTGATCACTTCAATATTTAGTCATTTATTACGATAACAAATCCATTATATAAATATTAAAATAGATAAAAATATTAAATACAGACATCAGATATTAAATATAGATGCTAAATAGATGTAGATATTAAATATAGATATTATGTCTATTAAATATAGATATTAGATATATATATATAATGTATATTAAACATATATACATATATCAGATATAGATAGTAAATATAGATGCTAAATATATATATTATGTATATTATATAATAGTATATAGATAGTAAAAATAGATGCTAAATAGATTATTTAATACATGTTTAATACATAATATGTTTATATATATATATAGATGTAAATATAGATGCTAAATAGATATTAAATACAGATGTTAAATAATAAAAATAGGACTTATTTATATGCCGCCCAATCACTGTTAAATATATTATGTATATCGTGTATACTGTATAGATCATAGATATAGATATTAAATATAGATGCTAAATAAAGATATTAAATACAGGTATTATATCTATATTACAATAGAGATAGTAAATATAGGTGCTAAAGAGATTTAGATATTAAATACAGATATTAAATATTTTATGTATACTGTATAGATGTTTGATATTAAACAGAGATATTAAATATAAAGATGGTGTATTTATATTAAACATGGCTTAAAGGAGGCTGTTGTGAGGCCTCTGTTACAAAAGCCGTCCTTGGATCCCACAGTAATGAACGACGATCGGCCAGTGTCTAGCCTACCTTTTCTGGGCAAGGTTCTGGAGCGTGTGTTGGCCTCCCAGCTCCAGGGCTTTCTGGATGAAAGGGATTGTCTAGGCCCATTTCAATCTGGCTTCAGACCTGGCTATGGAACAGGGACAGCCTTGGTGGATGACCTTTGCAGGGAACTGGAGAGAGGCAGTGTGACCCTGTTGGCTCTCCTGGACCTCTCAGGGGCTTTTGATGCCATCGCTCTTCTCATGGCATCCTTCTGGTCCGCCTCTCTGGGATGGGGCTTGGAGGAGCTCTTCCTTCCTGTTCGACCCCTGGCCATTGACTGTGGGGTCCCTCTGGGGTCTGTGTTGAGCCCTATGCTGTTTAACATATACATGAAACCGCTGGGAGAGGTTGTCCGGAGTTTTGGGGTGCAGTGTCCTCAATGCTCTCCTCCTCCTGCTCCTCCTTCCCACCTCAATCCAAGGAGGCAGTCCTGGTCCTAACCCAGGGCCTGTCTTCAGTAATAATGGACTGGATGAGGGCAAAGACGTGGAAACCTAATCCAGACCAGACAGAGGGGCTCCTGGTCAGTCGGAGGGCAGATCGGGGAATAGGGGTCTCTGAGTTGGGGGCTGCTCTTGGACTCGGCTTTGAAGCCGGAGAGCCAGGTCCCTGCAGCTGTTGGGTCAGGAGGAGCAGATCTGGCCTGGGGGGCACCTGCCTTGGCTGCCTCCCTTTGGGCGACTGCCATGGGGCAGGTCACGCAGAGACCCCAGGAGCCCCCTGCGGAAGCAGCTCCATTGGCTGCACAATTCAAGGCGCTGGCCATGGCCTGCAGGGCCCCGCAGGGCTCAGGCCCTCGCTGCTGGGCAGAGCCTAGTCCGGGGAGCCCTTCTCTCCGGCGGGGCCCTTTGGGGCTCCCTGACCTCCAGGGAATGGGCCAGAAGGGCTCCTTCCTCCGGCGGCTGAGGAAGGCCTGCTGCTCCAGGCCTCCCGCCCGGGAGTGGCTGGGCTCCCGGCGGGGCACTTTGAAGGCCCTTTCCGGAGGCCCTTTCCTTCCAGGGGACTATTGTCTCTGAGTCCCAGATGTTCTCCTGGGGAAGAAGAGCGGGACACAAACAAACAAACAAACATTAAATAGAGAGATTAAACAGCTGTCAATATTAAATGTGATAGAAATTATAGACACTGAATTAATGAATACAATTAGCTACTTGGTGCTACTGACTCACTAACGCCTATGCCAATAGCTCAGAGCTGGCCCGCCCACTCTCCCCTCTGCGCATGCCCACCAGACGCCATAGCCACGCCCCCTTATCCAGTCGGCATCGGCCGCCCAATCCGAGGCCAGGACGAACGGGGATTCCCCGCCTACATTCCCGCCCACTTGCTTGGGTCCCCGCCCCCTTTTCCTCGGGCGCGCGCGTCGGAAAAGAAAGAAAGACGGAAAGGGAGAGAGCGAAAAAAGGGCGTGGGGACGCGGGCCCCGCCCACCGTCTGCGTCACTTGGCCGCGCCCGCGACGTAACGTGCTCCTGCCCTGCGCGCAGGCGCACCACGGCTACGTCAGAGGGGGAAGAAAAAGGGAGCGGCCGGGCAGCGTGCGCGTTCCGGGGCGTCCGTCTGTGGCTGCGTGCCTGCGGCCTGCTCTGCTCTCCGCCTCCGCTTGGCCTGAGGGGGATCCGCGGCTGGAGGGGCCGAGCCATGCGGAGGGCCAGCGCCGCCCAGCCGTGAGCAGCCAGCCGCTCTCCCCGCCTCCCTCGCCTCCGCCTCCGCCGCCTCCTCCTCCTCCTCGGCAGCCATTTTGTGCCTCCTCTTCCCGCCCCCGTCGCCTCCGCCTCCGCCGCCGCTTCTCCGGGCGCCCGTGGGCCTGGGCCGGTGCCTGACGGGGAAGCAGCCGCAGCCGCAGCCGCAGCCGCAGCGCCTGGTGCCGGTGGTGCTCCGCTCCGCCGCTCCCGATGGCGAAGAAAACCTACGACCTGCTCTTCAAGCTGCTGCTGATCGGCGACTCCGGCGTCGGCAAGACCTGCGTCCTCTTCCGCTTCTCCGACGATGCCTTCAACACCACCTTCATCTCCACCATCGGTGAGGAGCGGCGCCCCCGAGCCTCCCCTGCTCCTGCTGGCCGGGCTCTCCCTGCCGGCCCCACCCCGCTCCCCGCAGAGCCTTTGTTTCGGCCAGCCTCCCTCCCTCCCTCCCCTTCTCTCTCGGTCAGTCGCAGGGTGGACCAAGGCGGCCGAAGGAGAGGGTGCAACGGGCCCAGAGAGACCTCGGGCCCTTCCTAGCTTAGGGCCTGAAACCCCGCAGCCCTTTGAGGAGAGAGCCAAGGGGCGGCCGGGTGTCCTGAGCCAGACTGCAGGGGACCGGCCCAACGCTGTCAGGGGCTCCCTATGGCAAGCATGGCTTCCTTGTGGGCAAGTCCTGGCATCGGCTTGAGAGAAGGGACCCTTAAGCCACATGAGAGCCCTGCTTGGAGATTTGAAGGGGGTCAGATTGAGGATGGGCAAAGCTTGGCTTCTGGTGCTCCAGAGAATAGCGCCAAGCCCCAGGAAAAGGGATCCCAGCCCAAGGTTAGGAGGAGTCTGGCGGAGGCCCCTTCCTTAAGGGCCTTAAGCAGAGGAGTGAGAGTTCCTGCATGGCAGAAGCAGGGCCCTTCTTGGGGGCTCTCTTCCAGCCCTAGGAGCCTGTGTCTGGGTCTGTGTTGTGTGCCTTCAGGGCATTCCTAACCTACCGCGACCCTCAGTCATGAGGATTTCCTGCCAAGAGTTTGGCCATGGCCAGAGGCTGAGCGCATGGGGCTTCCCAGGGTCTCCCTGGGGGCTTTTGGGGGGGGGGTTGGGCTCTGTGGCCGTGTTCTAGAAGAGTTAATGCCTGACCTTTCACCAGCATCTGTGGCGCTGGCATCTTCAGAGAAGGCTGGCATGGAAGAGAGTGGGGTATAGGTATATATCTACTGTGTGACTCTGGGTTGGGGGAGTGATTTCCATGTTAGTCTGCGTATTGTTCTGTGCTTGAGGATCTGCAAGGAGGATTGGCTTAATGAGTGGTCCATTGCCAGCTGACAGTGGGTCTCTAATTAAGCAGACGCTCATCCTCTTTTCAGATCCTCCCACACTGAGGCCTTGCCATTCAGCCACAGAACAATACACAGATTAACATGGAAATGGCTCTCCCTACCCAGGATCACAGGGTATGTATATATCTAGACCCCACTCTCTTCCATGCCAGCATTCTCTGGTGAAAGGTCAGGGACAAACTCCTCTAGAATATGGCCACAGAGCCTGACAAAGCCACAAAAAACAAACTCTGGATGCAGTCCATGAAAGCTTTCCAAGTCCCCTACCGGGTTTCCATGGCTGAACAAGGAATCAAACCCTGGTCTCCAAAGCTGAGCCTGTGATGGGGTTTTCTCAGCAAGTTTCTTCAGAGGGGAATTTTGGCATGGCCTTCCCCTGAGGCTGAGAGAGTGTGACTTGCCCAAGGTCAAGGGGCTTCATGGCTGAGCTGGGATTCAAATCCTGGTCTCCAGGGTTAGAAACATAGGCCCGTTACAGACTGCTGAGAAGCGGCGGTCTGCCGCCACCGCCAGTTGCAGCGTCCAGGAACCGCAGCAGCCAAACGGCGCGGTTCCCGGACGCTGCAGAGAAGGAGTGCAAAAATCACGCTCCTTCCTGGGCCCCGGAAGAGACGCCACGAGGCGCTAGTCACGCACTTGCAGCGTCACTTCTGGGGCGTGACGTGCGGACACAGAGTGTCTGCTACATCAAAATGGCGGTGGCCATGTGGAACGGCCGCCACCATTTTGACGTAGTCATTATGCGCAAGGGGCAAGGCGCATCAGGAAGCACCGCCCCTTGCGCGTAATGACAGCGCCTCATGGGCCCGTCTGTAATGCGCCATAGAGTTGGAAGAGATCTCAAGGGCCATCCAGTCCAACCCCATTCTGCCACATAGGAACTCACAACCAAAGCACTCCCTGGGTCAGATGGCCATGCAATTGTAGCTCAACACTCAAACCACTGTCCACAGCATACCACAAGTATATTGTGCATTTTAGTTGGCCAATAAAAGGTGTCACTGATGGATTTTTGTTTGTATTTGTTAACTGGCCAACACAGCTACCACTGAATGTTCACAATACATGCCCACTCATATGTATAAACACACACTAGAGCCAGAATGGTGTAGTAGTTTGAGTCAGTGGTCCCTAAACTGTGCTCTTAAAGGGCTTTTGGACTTTAACTCCCAGAATCCCAAACTATTGGCCAATGTGGCTGAGGCTTCTGGGAGCTGAGGCCCAAAATCTCTTAAAGGGCACAGTTTGGGGAACACTGGTCAGACTTGCCACCCCTCCTAGTCTTAGCTGCTGCTCTGCTCTCTTTTTCACTAGCCCACATCTTCTCTGGGTTTTCTGTGTCCAGAGGTACTGTTTGCCACCTTAACCCAGACACTGGAGGGACAATGCCATAGCACAAGATCTCTGACCCTTGGCTCAGTTGCCAGTTTCTGGTCTCTCCAAAGGTGTGTGGAATTTAGCTCCAAAAGCAGTTGTGTTGACTTTGGGCTAAAGTAGCGCAAATGTGAGGGACAGTGGTATGGTTAACTCTGATGCTCACCCAGGATCATAGAATCGTAGAGTTGGAAGAGGCCACAAGGGCCATCCACTCCAACCCCATTCTGCCATGCAGGAACTCTCAATCGAAGCATCCCTGACAGATGGCCATCCAACCTCTTTTTAAAGACCTCCAAGGAAGGAGATTCCACTACACTCCGAGGAAGGAGTTTGTTCCACAGCCCTCACTGTCAGGAAGTTCCTCCTAATGTTGAGCTGGAATCTCTTTTCCTGGAGCTTGCATCCATTGCTCCATTGGGTCCTATTCTCTGGAGCAGCAGAAAACCAGTTTGCTCCCTCCTCAATATGACATCCTTTCAAATATTTAAACAGGGCTAACATATCACCTCTTAACCTTCTTTTCTCCAGGCTAAACATCCCCAGCTCCATCAGTCATTCCTCAAAGGGCTTCATGGTTTCCAGACCTTTCACCATTTTAGTCGCCCTCCTTTGGACACATGGCTCCAGTTTCTCAATGTCCTTTTTGAATTGTGGTGCCCAGAACTGGACACAGTCTTCCAGGTGGGGCCTGACCAGAGCAGAATACAGTGGCACTATTACTTCTCTTGATCTAGACACTATACTTTTATTGATGCAGCCTAGACTTGCATTGGCCTTTTTAGCTGCTGCATTGCACTGTTGACTCATGTTCAACTTGTGGTCTACTTGAACTCCTAAATCCCTTTCACATGTAGTTTCATTCAGCCAGGTGTCCCCCATCCTATATCTGTGCATTTCATTTTTCTGCCCTAAGTGCAGTACCTTACATTTCTCTGTGTTAAATTCATTTTGTTAGCTTTGGCCCAGCTTTCTAGTCTATTCAGGTCATTTTGAATTTTGATCCTGTCCTCAGGAGGCTGGGTTTCCCGTTCTTGGAGGCGTTGCTGGCTGTCAGAGCTGGAAGCAGGAGTTTAATGGGTGTGGTGGGCCAAGGAAAGAGTAGCTGGAAGACAATTGAAGCTTGGGATTTGCTTTCTTTTTAACTACACTGAGTTAAATAGGTGTGGCTTGGGCTAACATTTGTCTGGCTCTCTTTTCTGGGACTGTTTCCCAGCTATAGATACACTCTGCCCTACACAAAACGTTGTTGTTGTTAACTGCCCTCAAGTCGATTTTGACTCATGACGACCCTCTGGATGAGACATCTACAAGACCCCCTGTTCTCTGCTGCTTTGCCCAGTTCCTGGAAACTCATACTTGTGGTCTCTTTAATAGAGTCCATCCATCTAGCATGGGGCCTTCCTCTGTTTCTGTTTCCCTCTAGCTTTCGTAGCATTATTGTTTTTTCCAGTGATTCATGCCTTTCCATGATGTGTCTAAAGTGCGAGAACCTGAGTTTTGTCATCTTGGTTTCTAGGGAGATTTCTGGTTTGATCTGCTCCAGGACCCATTTGTTTGTCCTCTTGGCTGCTGCCCATGGAATCCTTAGCACTCTTCTCCAGCACCTCAATTCGAATGAGTTGATTTTCCTCCTATCTTCCTCCTCAACAGTCCAGCTCTCACATCCACACATGGCAGTAGGGAATACAGTGGCTTGAACAATTCTAGCTTTTGTGCTCAGTTGTATATCCTTGCATTTTAGGATCTTTTATAGTTCTTTCATAGCTTCCCTCCCCATTCTTTATCTTCTTCCATTGTCTAATTCAAATTTGTGTAGGTTCTCTGTGGTCATTATTTTTGCTTTCTTTATGTTCAACAATAGGCTTGCCTTTGCACTTTCTTCCTTGACCTTCCTTAGTAGTTGGTCCAGGTCTTTGAGGTTTTCTGCTAGTATTATGGGATCATCTGCATATCTCAGATTGTTGATATTCCTTCCTCCTCTTTCTTCTGTGTCCAAGCCTGCTTTTCTACTTTTAAAGCATATATGTTCTGCATATAAGTTGATTAGGTAGGATGATAAAATGCAGCCTTGTCTGATTCCTTTGCCAGTTGGGAACCATTCTGTCCTGACAGTGGCCTCCTTTCCTGAGTAAAGATTCCTCATTAGGACTATCGGATGTGTTGGGACTCCCATGTCTTTAAGGGCCTTCCATAACCTTTCATGATCTGTGCAGTCAGAGACTTTGTTATAGTCTATAAAGCACACAAAACTAGAAAGCTCTTTATTGGAAATTCTTAAACTAGGCAAACGTATCTTTTGTAAGGTTGCGTCTTTAGTGAAAATTGGAGCATACACCCAGTTCTTACCATCACCTAGAGTAGATCTGTTGGAGCAATGAGATTTATAGAGGTGTTGATCTACATTTCGCCATTTAATTCAGTGAGTCTGCTCCATTTGGCTTTATTTTGGATTGTTCCTTCAAAGCAAGATGGACTTAAATGCCAAACCTGTAGATCAACACTTATATACACTTCATTGTTGTAGCAGATGACTGTACTCTAGCTTGCAAGACTGGGCAGGGCAAGGCAGGGCAGGACAGTTAATAACAGGATTTCTTGGCTTTCTCTCATCTGCAGGGGCTCCCCAAATGAAAGCTCACTTGGCTGCATTTAAAAACTAGTGAAAACCAGCACTTGGATTTAGGTCTGAGATCATCCGTTTGGCAAATGTTTGGCACTGTGCAGTTTCTGCAGTGGCATGTGGTTTGGCAGACATCTCTGGTCTTAAGGGAACACACATACAGTTGCCCCTCCATTTTTGCGGGAGATCTGTTCTGGATGCACCTGCAAAAATGGAAAATCGGCAATATTCAGGCCCCATTGGCTTAAATGGTGGTGTGCCCCCATTTTGTCCCCCTCCGTTTGCCACCTGTGAACAGGCGAGGGACATGGACTCCAAGTCCGAGAAAACGAAGGGGTGACTGTACAAAGGATTTCTCATGGGTGAGGCATTCTGGATAGGTGAAAGGGGTACCTCTGTTTCTGTTTATGCCCAGTTCTAGTCTTTGTGCAGAAATCGAATAAAGCCAGTCTCCTCAAGTTCTCTGTGTTCTTTATGATTCAAGCAAATTTCCTCCCATGATCTCATGTTGCAAGCTGAGGTTTGGTATTACTTCTTGGCCAGCGCAGCAGGGTTTTTTGCATGTCAGTAACATGCTGGGAACTCTCCGCTGCATCTGCTGGTTGTAGAGTTAGGTGACAGAGATTGCGGTGCTTCAGTCTTCATACTGTAGGGCACCTGACAGCCATTTAGATTAAATGAAGCGCTGGTTGGGAATGCTTTGTACTAAAAGCAGTTGCTGTGGAGTGCAGTCAAGCACACTTCAAGCGTTCTCGTGACCTAAATTGTGGGAAGAAGAGGTGCTTCCAGCCTCTTTCTGTGACCTTGCCCAAGTGAAAGCTTCAAGATGCAGAGGTAAGGATTGACAGAAGAGAGCATGGAATGGAGAATGCTCTGGGGGATTTATGACCACCAGCTCATTCCTAAAGAGGATTTTTTCCTCTCATACGTAGCAGCTGATTGTTTAAAATTAAATTCAGTTATTCTGTAAACAACTTTTTAATAGAGGTGGGCTAACTTATCAAAGTGTTGAAGAGCAGCCATTTTAGAGCTGTTCTCTTTTCACTGAGCAGACAGACAGCACAGAGCTGTAGTTGGTGGCATCTCAGTTTAGGGACCATTAGTCAGACAAATACCTGATTCATGATGCTCAGATTCTGGAGGTTTGAGGAGATAACTGCTGTTGCTAGCACTTTAAAAAAACAAACCTTATTTTCTGTGTAAATACAGGAGAACAAGCGTTACTCACTAAAAGTTCCAGTGTAGTTTTCTCCTGTTTGCCTGCCACTGGGTGAAGTCAGGGCACTTTTCTCCTCTTGTACTTCAGGTTTTCTCAGTGTGGTAGTCTTTAAACAAGTCTTAACATATCAGCTTACTTCCAAGTTGGGCAGGATATCCGAAGGGCTTCCCTGCCTCATGTGGCAGCAGGTGAGTTTGTCAGCTTTCTGGCCTATTGATCTGGTGCATTTTATTTCAGAGGTTTATTGGATCTTCAAAGTTAAGAGCATTATGCTTTTGGAAATGTTCTGGCACACCTTTAGCTTGTATGTGATTTAGGCCCCTTTGGTTATTTTTAGTTGTGGTCAAAACTCCTGCTTGGAAAGTAAATTACAGAAGTTGGGGCAGATGACTTCAGGACCCTGGCTTGGGCAGCTATAAATAACGCCCTTTGCTGAAATCTCCAAGTCATCGTAAGTTCCCTGAATAGAGCAGAGAGTTTGTCTTCAAAGGCAAGATGTGACATTTAAAGTACTCTAGGAAGAGCTCTGTATTGCACTGCATGTGTAGAAACACAGTTGATGGCTGTTTTGCTATTTGCAGAGTGGGCTTCTCAGAATCTTCTCTCCCTCCCCTCCTTATTCACACATTGAAAATAATCCAGAATGAATTTGGGATGAATCTTTGTTGTTCACATGCATCCCAGATATATTCAAATTGGTGGAGGGGGGGGGGGCTGCAAAAAAACCCACTTACCCTGCGAGAATCGATATTGGGCTTTCACCTTGAGTTTATACAAAAGATTCACATCATCGGCTGTGTGAACAACGATCCGAATAGACCCAGATAGACTTAGGATAAAATTCCCCATGCCTTTAATGGGTTTCAAATGCATTCACATCATCAACGGCCCACACAGTTCAGAAAGCACTGCCCTTTCCCCAGCAGAACAGCTGTCTCTGGGAAGAAAAGAGGAAAGACAGAGGAAAAGAGGGGAGAGAAAAGGGTATGTCGACCCCCCCTCTGTCCAGCTGAGGGATGCCAGTGGGTCCGGAGACAAGGGAAGGGTGTCTGCATGTGTGAACAACCAAGCTTGCAGAGATGTGGAGTGACACGATTCCCGGAAAGATGCAGTTCCATGGAACAAACCTGGAATGCATTGTTTGAGTAAAATCAACAGTGTGTGAATGAGGCCATAGTCATGGGTAGATGTGCAATTCCTCAGAGGTATAGGCAGCACTTGCATGGAGATCTGCTAGTTTTCACATACCAGGGGAAACGTATGTGCTTTTGGGACATTTGGACAGAGACCTAATTTCTGATGCACCAGAGAATGACTTGATTTACATGGCAGAAACACTTTTTCTCTTAGCAGGTATATGATAAGAACATTTGAGGCTGGCTGGACTACTTGGAAGTCCTGCCCTCCTCTGTTAACATCCAAATATCCCACAGCATCTGTCAGTGCGCATGTCAAACAGCGCCCTGTCTCTGGTTTCATATCTTGGTAATGCATTGCCAGCTTCAGAATGGATACTGAGCCTGTTAAGTGCTTTGTATCAGCTTTGAGAGAGCCTGCTTGTCTGTGCCTGTAGGCTGAGACTAGGCTGAGAAATAACATCATGAAATAGGATAGTAGCATAGCCATGAATGAGCCAAGCATATGTCCTGATTTCCAGAACGTGTGGTTGCAAAGGACTGTTCGGTTACTTGTCCAAGCTGACCACCTGTTAGGCTGGGGCTTTGGCTATCTGTGAGAGCCAAATGTCTTGCTTTAGAATGCAGACGGCTCACACTCATTCATGGTATAGCGGCTGGACCCTTAATTTGGGGACTTGGGGCTTTGAGCTTTTATTTATTTATTTATTTATTTATTTATTTATTTATTTATGGGATTTATATCCTGCTTTCTTCCCCAAATGGCTGTGCTGTCTGTATGAGAAGGCAATGACATTTCAAAGCTGAAAATCTAGATCTGTTCTTGACTTAGTGGAGAGGTGCAGAGGATCCCCCCCCCCCAAATCATGCTAAAATAAACCATTCCATAATTGATTTTCTTCCTTTTTTCAATGTTTTCTGTTTTTTCCCAGCTCCCCCCCGGGACTTCACATCTCTAATGTCACTCCAGTGGATGTTGTTGCTGCTGGAGTGATGCTGAGAAGAAAGTGCAGTTCTTCTTCGTGGTCTCTGTGAAGCACACAAATGGGTTATTCTGCGCCTGCGCAGCATTTCCGGGTCCTACTGGAATCACTAGGGAAGACTTTTTGGCGGTAGCTCCGCCCACCCTCTATATAGGCAGGAGGTCTTCCTACCCTTTCTCAGTTCCAAAAGGTCCGCTGCGTGAGCACCTTAGGAACCTCGCCTAGAATTGCTCCTTCTTTAGCTTTTGCTTTCGTTCACTGCGTTTGCTCTGACTTCGTTCGACTCTGACTGCTCTTT
Source organism: Sceloporus occidentalis (assembly GCA_023333645.1). Lineage (NCBI taxonomy): Eukaryota > Metazoa > Chordata > Lepidosauria > Squamata > Phrynosomatidae > Sceloporus > Sceloporus occidentalis. The sequence goes on along the minus strand of JALMGF010000006.1, from coordinate 882,211 downwards.
GGATTGTGATTTGGACTTGATTTTGGACTCTGATTAATGGTAACACTCGGACTTCTTGACAATTCTTTCTCTTCGTCCCTTGGCTTGGTCTAAAGATGTCTGCGCATTCTTTTAAAAAGTGCACTGAATGTGGGACAAATATCCCGGCACTCAACAGACACTCCTTGTGCCTCCTCTGCCTGGGCGAGGGCCATGTCCCTGCTTTCTGCCCTCATTGCATGGCCTTCACTCTATAGACCAGGATGAATAGGGAGATGCGCCTGAGATCAATGCTCTACGCACAAATCTTGAAGCCTCCCTCCACCTCTAGAGCCTCTGCCAAGGCTGCAGTCCCCAAGGGCAAGCTCCCATCTCTGGCCTCAGGGGTCCCTGCCAAGGGCACTACCCCTTTGTCTCTTCTGAGACCCCTGCTGCCGAGGGCACTACCCCTTTGTCTCTTCTGAGGGTCCCTGCCAAGGCTACTGCTGCCGAGGGCAAACCCTCTCTGGAAGTTTCTGGGTCACCAGACAAACGGAGGTCTTCAGACCAAGATGTGGCTGGCCACCCATCCTCACCAAAGAGGAAAAAGTCCTCACACTCCAAACCGGAGAAAAGGAAACGCAAACCTTGGGACAAGTCCAAGGACTCATCGCATCACTCTGGGAAGAAGTCCTGTCCCTGTCCGGACTCTGACTGCCGGTCCCGTACCGACACGCTTACCTAGCCCGCTGACACCAAACTGGGCTCGGTACCATGCACCCAACCAGCGTCTCAAACTCTGTTGTCTCCTCGTCCCGACTCTCGGGCCCAACCAGATAACTTTCTGCATTCCTTATCTGAACCCTACCAACTCTTGGAGGGTGAAGAGGAACCTTCTCCATTCACCCAGGTGGTGATCCCAGATCGACTCTCCCAGACTCAGAGGTTGTTTTTTCAAGGACGAACAGAACTATGATGCACGTTCTGTACTTGCTGAACCCCCAGACGGGATGTTGTTTTTGATCAAGCCACAGGCACTTATTGATCCTTCTGAAGTCCGCGGAGGCCATTTTGTTTCAATCTTCCAACCCGTTGAACCTCTCTTGCCCCCTCCAAGGTCGTCTGCTGCGTCCATTCCACTTTGGTCTTGCCTCTCCTCGGCTTCCCAAGTGGAACCATTCTAACCCATACAGTCAGCCTCTGCTGTCTCCCTGCAAGTGCGCCCCTCGTTGCTGGTAACCACTCAGGCCCTCTCGGCTCGCACCAAGACCAGGTCAGCTTCCACTGAATCCACAGACCACTCCGTCTCCGACTACGCTCAGGCTCAACAGTCGCAGGCTCTCACCTTTCTCGAGGCCCCCTCTCCTTCAGATGACTTTTTTTTCTTTTTCGGAACAAATGATCCAGATGGGCAAAGCCCTGAACATTGAAGTCCTTCATGCAGACTCTCAAGCTCTTGACCCCATTGATGGAGTCACACCACTGTGATCGAATTTGGAATTTGGAATAGCGGTATATAAATAAAATTTTATTATTATTTATTACAATTATTATTATGAGAGGGTTTGGGACAAGGTTCCAACTCCAATTTCCATTGCATTCCTACCATTGATGTCCAGGATTGCAAAGAGTTCTTGGCCCACTTTGTCCATGCCCAAGCTTCCACCAAGAAAAGTCGAAGGCTTTCATGGCTGGCATCTATAGTTTTTTGCGGGTTTTTCGGGCTATGTGGCCATGTTCCAGAAAAGTTTATTCCTGACGTTTTGCCAGCATCTTCAGAGAATGTTTGCCTGGAAAGGACTTGGGTATATATAATGTGAGTTTTATATTTGTGTGTGTGTGTGTGTATGTGTATACACACACCCACACCCACACCCAAGTCCTTTCCAGGCAAACATTATCTGAAGATGCCAGCCACAGATGCTGGTGAAAAGTCAGGAAGAAACTTTTCTGAAACATGGCCACATAGCCCGAAAAACCCACAAAAAACTTCCACCAAGAAACTTGAAAATCTTTACCGTATCACACCCTTGGAAGAGATTTGGTTTTTGAGCACCCTTGCCTGAATTCGGCAATTTTGGAAGCCTTACAGATTTGCTTGGCCCCGAAGACAGCTTTGACCCCCTAATGACAAAGAGGATTGTAAGCTCGACACCATGGCACGGAAATCCTACGCCTCCGCAGTCCTGGACCTCAAAATCCAGAACTACTCAGCGTGTATGGCTGCCTACCAACAGCAGCTTTGGGAAAAAGCTCTTCCCTTGTATGAAGACCTCCCTGAGGACAGAAGATGGACAGCCATGGCCATCCATGCAGAAGCTCATGCACTGCCCTCACACCAGATTTCAGCGGTCTGAGACTCGGCTGACGGGTGCCCTGCCCCTCCAACGCCACGCCTTGCTAAGGTCTTCAGACCTAATGCCTCAAGCCAAACAGGCCATTGAAGAGCTCCCTTTCAATGCCACAGGTATGTTTCATAAGGAGACTGATGAGAAGCTGGACTTCAAAAACAAAACGAAGAACACAGCCCGTAAATACAGTATGTCTTCTTCCTCCACTTCTCGCCTTCCTTTCTCTCAACGCCGTTCGGAATGGCAAAGACCTCCCTATCCCCCCAACCAGGGCAGATCCAACCAGTCTGCGTACTACCAGCAACAGCCCTTCCCTCCCCAACAACAGGGGAAACGCCAACAAAAACAAAAATACAAGCAACCCTTCCATAAGAAGGATGCAGAACAAGGCAAGCACCACTTCTGAAGCTCCCCAGTGCACTCCGTTCTATCAACTCCCTTTGGGGATCGCCTAGCCCACTTCCACCACTCTTGGACTTTCCACTGCATTGAGAGTTTGCACAAAGTGCATGGCGGTCATAGCTGCATACTTCCGCCAACAAAACATTGTCTTTCCTTACCTCGATGACTGGTTGTTTGTGGCCCCGTCCAGGCAGATGCTCATCTCCCACCTCGAGTCAGCACTCTCTCTCGTTCCCCACTTGGGACTCATGATCAACAGGGAGAAGTACACCCTCTGCCCAAACCAGCAGGTGCGCTTCATAGGGGCCACCTTGGACTCCATGACCTGCAGAGCATACCTTCCTCACGACAAGTTCCTCAACCTCAGGTCTGCAATTCGTCGCTACCTTGCTTTCCGGCGCATCACTGCGTGAACAGCTCAGGTCGCCCTCGGCCATATGGCATCCACAACATATGTCACGCCTTGTGCCCGCCTCTGTATGCGTCTCTTCCAGTCATGGCTCCTCTCAGTCTTCAACCCTGCCTTCGACGACCCACGAAAGTGGATCACCGTCCCGAGGCCTGTCACCCGCTCTTTCCTTGGTGGCTCAACCCTCACAATGTCTTGGTGGGCATTCCCTTTGTGCCCCCACCACCACAGACCTCATTGACCACCAAGGCCTCAAACACGGGCTGGGGAGCCTATTTTGACAACCTCTCTGTCCACGGGAGATGGTCTCCCAAAGAACGCCAACTCCACATCAACACTCGAGATGTTGGCGGTACAAAAAAGCATTGAAGGCCTTCGAGACCTCCCTGCAGAACCAGGTCGTCGTCGTCCCTACGGACAATACGGCTGTGATGTATTACATCAACAAACAGGGCGGTACCAGATGGACCACTCTTCTCGGCCTCACCCTTCAAATTTGGAACTGGTGCATCTGAAAGCAGATCACCTTGCAAGCCATACACCTCCCTGGAGAGGAAAACGAGCTTGCAGACAAGCTGAGCAGGACTCCAGACTCTTGTCACGAGTGGCAACTGAATCCTCAGGTTGCCCTCTGCCTCTTTTCTCTGTGGGGAACACTGGATGTCGACCTTTTTGCCTCTCATCTCAACACTCATTGCAACCACTTCACCTCTGTCCTGAGGAGATGCCTTCCTCTTCCAGTGGTCCAGCAAAAAGTTCTACGCCTTCCTCCCATTTCCTCTGATCACCAGAGTGGTAGCAAAGCTATGCACAGACAGATCGGACGCGAACCTGATCACCCCTTAGTGGCCGAGACAGCCGTGGCTCACCCCCCTCTTCCATCTCTCCAACAGCCAATTCTGTCCTCTGCCACTCCGTCCCGACCTCCTGATCCTTCACAACGGTCGGGTTCGCCACCCTGACGTGGAAACTCTCCATCTCATGGCATGGAGGATCCAGCCTTGACTTAACTCTCAGTACTGGTCTGAGAAATTATCCTGGCTTTTTGAAAGCCTTCCACCCAGCGCTCCTATGCCCTTAAGTGGGCTAAATTTTGTACTTTTCTGTCCTCAACGGGCTTACCTCTTTGGAAGTCAATGTCTCTGTCATTGGACTTCCTCCACCTCCTGTCAGCATCTGGACTTTCCATTTCGTCCTTAAAATGCTACTTTGAGGCCATTTGTGCCTGCTACTAATTCTCTGGCCGCCCATCCTTCTTCACTAACACACTTGTGAAGAAATCTTTCAAGGGCCTTGCCAACCTGAGACTGCCAGCAGCCATCCCTATCCCCGCCTGGGACCTCCAGCTCATCTTGGCAGCACTCGCTACCTCACCTTTTGAACTTCTGGCTTCCTGTGACCTCAGACTTCTCACCTGGAAGACAGCCTTCTTGGTAGCCATTAGCTCAGCACGCCGGGCCAGTGAACTTTGTGCCCTCCGTACGGTCTCACCGTACCTGAAATTCTGATGTTTTTAAAGGACAGTGTTGTCCTCTGTCCGGACATTTCCTTTCTACCAAAAGTTGTGTCCGCATTTCATCTCTGCCAGGACATCATCCTGCCCACCCTAGCACCGAACCCGACCACCGACACTGAGCGCCGACTCCATTCTTTTGATGTCAGGCAGGCGCTAGCCTTCTACCTCGACAGGACAGCGTCCTCTCGTCGTCGCCCCAGACACTTTGTCTGCTATTCCAGCCCCAAAATGGGGCTTCCAGTCACACCTCAACGTTTTTCTAAGTGGGTGACTTCCACAATCCTTCTCTCTTACAAGATTTTTGGGAAGACTCTGCCTGCTCGAATCCGAGCCCCCGCCACCAGGGCGGTATATTCCTCTTCAGCCTCCCTCTCCGGAATTCCCTTGGAGGACGTTTGCAAGGCTGCAGTATGCTCACAACCTCTGACCTTTATCAAGCACTACAGACTTGATACCAGACACCAATGTGAAGCAGCCTTTGGCAGAGCTGTTCTCCTTTCCGGAATGCACTAAGGTTAGTTGGCACCTGTCAAATGATGACACTCACTCTCTTTTCTGGTTTAATGATTTATTTATTGCCAGGACACTCCCTCCTCCACAGAGGAACAAGCTTGCCAGTCTAACCCATTTGTGTGCTTCGCAGAGACCACGAAGAAGGAGGACAGGTTGCTTACCTGTAACTGTAGTTCTTTGAGTGGTCATCAGCAAATCCACACAAATCCCACCCATCCTCCCCTCCGTCGTGTCCTTCTCTCTTCCTTGTCTGCTCTTACGGCGGACCTTTTTTGGAACTGAGAAAGGGTGGGAAGACCTCCTGCCTATATAGAGGGTGGGCAGAGCTACCGCCAAAAAGTCTTCCCTAGCGATTCCACTAGGATCTGGAAATGCTGCGCAGGCGCAGAATAACCTATTTGTGTGGATTCGCAGATGACCACTCGAAGAACTACAGTTACAGATAAGCAACCTGTCCTTTTCCCTTTGAATTGATGTGTTCTTCTTACTTAAAACAGTGGAGTGGGGGACAGTTTTGCTGCCACTGCAATGCCAAATCCAGTTGTGATAAGGATCATGCAGAGGTTCTCAGCCGTCTGTGTGTCACATTTTGTGGACTTCAGCTCCCATGCTTCCTGACTATAGGCTTGGTACAGACTGGTGCTTTGCACTGGCCTGGGGCCAAAATTAGGGTTAGGTAGGGCAGGGCGTCCACACATGCCCAGCCTTAATATTGGCATGGGGGTGCGCAGTGATGACATACACGCAGCACAGTGCCTAAACAGCACCGCATGGATGTCATGATCATGCGGGAGTGTGCCAATGTCACCCTGCATGTGGCCGGGAGCAGGTTCTTTTTAGGCTTCCCAGAGGCCATGCCGTTTCTCTGCTGCTGCCTCCATCCAGGGCAGAAGGGGATGGGGTCTTGCTGCCCCTTTCTGCCAGTCTGTATCCCTCCTATAGTCCCTGCTAGCTGGGGCTTCTGGGAGCTGAAGTCCAAAGCGTCCAAAGGAATGAATGCTAAGAACCACTGATTCAGAGGGACATGGGGAAAGAGGGGTGGGGAGCCGACTGTAATCTATGAGCCATGTGTGGCCCACCTCTGGTTTAGTTTGACCATAGTTTGGTCTGCCTCCTTTATCTTATTTGATTGGACCTAGTATAAACTGCAATTCTCTGAGTTTGATTTTAGCACAGAACTCATAGAATCATAAAACTGGAAGAGACCTCAAGGGCAATCAGATCCAACCCCATGCCAAGAATGCCAACATGCCATCCATGTTCTAAACTGGTAGCTTTTGGCTCCAGGTTACTTACAGGATCTCCTTTTCCTGTATAATCTGTGCCATATGCTCAAGGCCTCTGGGAGACACCTACTTCACCACACCAAAACTAAGGGTGACTGTTACCCCAGGACATTTTATTCAGTCACCCCAGACTGTGGAATGACCTGCCAGAAGAGATTCATCAGCTTGAAAAGCTCTCAGTGTTGGAATTGGCAGAAAAGACCAGTCTCTTCTAGCAGGCCTATTCAGGTTTATATTAAATTACGTCCAGGTATCCCACTGCCTTTGTCAGCGCACATGTGACACAGACACAGTAAATTAAGTATTTATTAATGGATTTTGAAATGTATTGGTTTTATAGGCTTTTTTTATTTGTTGTTCTGCCCCGCCTCGATCCACAAGGAAAGGTGGGTAAGAAATTAACAACAACAACAATAATAAATTATTATTATTATTATTTCTGTTGTTATGATTCACTCTTCTCCTCATGCAATGAAAGGGCAGGAGAAGGAGGAGGAAGAGAGAATGTCAAGAGCTGGGAATGGCTGTAGCTCAGTCTTGATCACCTAACCAGAGATTTAATGCTGCCTTTCTGATATCATTAGGCAGCCTGTGCACCCCATGACAGTTTGGCCCTTTAACACCATCATTAGCACAATAGCCAAACCCCTAATGGCAAAAACAGAAATCCAGTTTTGTTTTTCTGAGCATACTGTCAGCAGATCCTCACCTGGAATACTGTTTCCAGTCCTGGGCACCCCAATTCCAAAAGGATGTTGAGAAACTGGAGTGTGTCCAGAGGAGGGCAACCAAAATGGTGAATGGTCTGGAAACAATGACTTATGAGGAAAGATTTAAGGAGCTGGGGATGTTTAGCCTGGAGAAGAGACGGTTAAGAGGTGATATGATAGCCCTGTTTAAATACTTAAAGGGATGTCATATTGAGGAGGAAGCAAGCTTGTTTTTGGCTGGTCCAGAGAATAGGACACAAAGGAGCAATGGATGCAAATTGCAGGAAAAGAGATTCCAGCTCAACCTTAGGAAGAACCTCCTGACAGTAAGAGCTGTTCGACAGTGGAACATGTTCCTTCCTTGGAGAGTGACGGAGTCTCCTTCTTCAGAGGCTGGATGGCCATCTGTCAGGGATGCTTGGACTGTGAGCTCCTGTGTGGCTGAAGGGAGCTGGATTGCATGGCTCTTGGGGTCTCTTCCAACTCTATGATTCTATGACCCTCTCGCCCTGATCCATGGTTCAGGTGGCTTCTAAACTAGACCATTTTTTAATTTTTGTTTTTGATGGATGGCATTCCATTGTGTATTAATACACTGTTTTCCTTTTCCCCGTGTATAGTTTTGATTTTCTAAAGCAGGCTGTCCTGGGGAGTGTGTGTGCTCTTGGGGCTCCTTTTTACAGCAAAGCATTCCAGCGATTGCATTGTGTTTTCCTGCACACACACACCCTGCATGTGAAGCAATACAAGACTTTACTTTTGATGCCAGGGCCCAGGAGGGGGAAATGGCCTTGGACCCCAAAGCCCTTCAGCCTCCTTGCAAGTGGCAATACCTTTCTTCAGACCCTGTCTTTGTCTCTAAACTTGCTCTGCATAGCAAATCTTTTTGACAGTCTTTTTCTCTGATCTCCTGAAATAGCTATTCAGTGCCTTTACAGGTAAAGGAATGATAATAGGCAGCGAATGCATCTTGAGTGTCTCAGAAGCTGGTGAGGGACAGCCTTCTGAGAAGCAAGAGTACAGCAGTTGAGTTCCCTTAGTCATGCTTTCAGTCAACACATCAGAAGAGCTAAAAAGTCTTAAAACTTTGCAGAGTAGGTTTTGTGAAATGTAAAAGGAAACTACAAGAACTCCTTTGTAGCATTTTGTTGGGTCATAACAAAGGTCTTGCCCAACTGTGGATATTTTTGCCCCTTTTCCAGACTGGTTGGCTGCCAAGCTATCTAGCCAGCTTCCTAGCTTTAATACAGCTTTCTAAGTTGATGGTTGCGCTTCTGAATTGGAAGGATGCAGTTGTTGAAGGATCCTAGAGATCTCAGTGAACAAATAAGATTTGTGCTTCAGTGTTTGCATTTAGCATTCTTGTATAAGATCTGGTCAAAGCGTCTGCTTACACCAATGGGCCGTCATCAGCTGTGTACGACATGCAAGTAACCAGTGGATGATGAGTGTGGTTTCTTCTGCTTTCGAAATTGGAATGGAAAATGAAAATAAAAGATTAGTTAGGACAAGTATTTGAAGGAGTTGGTTTATTGAGTTGTCAGTGACCAATTGAGTGTGTGTAATGTCCTCCCTTGCTTCCCAGTCCCTTCCGTAGCATAATTTAATAAAATTGGTTTTTGGGGGTTGCATGTAACAGGAATAAGGAGTAACAAATATATTTTGTTACTCCTGATTCCTGCTCCTGTAAAAACCTCCTACTCCTTTACTCCTTACTCCTACTCCCCAGCCTGGTTACAGGAGCCCTTTCCAACTGAACTAGACGTCTTCAGTGGGTGCCTTGAGAAAAGGCAGGTGCAGTTGGCAGAGGTCAGTGTGATTTTATGGTCTTCCTGATGAGACCAAATGTGCCCCAAAGTTGACCTAGTTCTGCAGCTCTTGGCTAGTGAGTGGCAAGAGGCTTGCTTGCCTGTTCACTCTTGCAGTGTGGTCATGGAAGACATACTGCCTTTGAATGCAGGGAGACTCCTGTTGTGATAGGTCTGTCTTTCATGCATTTCACTCAGGTAGGTAGGGAGATGAAAGACATTTCAGCTTGTTTGTCAACTGATCTGTTGTATGAACCATGTCACTTGTGTGTGTGGGAATTATGATACTTCTCTTCTTGCATTGTCCATACAGCTCAAACACCTTTTTTAGAGCCATGTATGCTGCCCACCCCAAATATCCTCATAAACTAAAAAGCCCCCAGCCGCGTCTTGCATGTGTAACTTGTCTAATATTGGCCTCTGTAATAGAGGACTGGGAAGTTACCAGAGCAACCCCTGTTTTTGCGATATTAAAGATAAAATTAGCAAGTGTAGAAAAGGATAGGTCTGACTGAATAATAATAATAATAATAATAATAATAGTAATAATAAGAGCAACTTCTAGAAAGCTACAGAAATTAGAAATCAGTTACTTTATACAGTTTTATTTTTAAGAATGCTACTATACATGTGCATAGGGGACCTGGCAACCAGGGATGGGCAACTTCATGGTTGGAGTGAGTATGCAGGAGGATGCCAGGATGCTGCTATCCTGCACCACAGAGTTTAGCAAGATAGACGGGAGAAAAAAGTTGCAAGAGGAAAGAAGCAATGGAAATCCAGGAGCGGGGAGAAGGAGGCACATCTTGATCACTCAGGCTGGTAGTATAAATTGTGGTAGCAGCTGAAGTGGCCTCCAAGGGTGCCATGCTACTGGGCTGAAGGGGCTGTAAAGCAGAATCTGGAAAACTGCTGTGCTTGTGCAGGAATGTCAACAGTGGGAACCGTCCAAGGGTGTATGCACTGGGATTGAGGCATCTTAATGACCTGGAGTTAATGACTTGGTTGGGTTTGGTGGTGGCAGGGTGGCTAAATCAAACAGGGACAACACCATCAAGTTCTAAAATGGCTCAGTGCATTTCAGTGTAGGATGAGCACTCTCCTTCCTTCTACTAGGCCAAGAGATTCCACTTAAATATTAGGAGGAGGAACTTCGTGACAGTAAACATCTGTTTGACAGTGGAATATACTCCCTCAGAGAGTGGTGGAGTCTCCTTCTTTGGAGATCTTTAAGCAGAGGATGGATGGCCATCTGTTCCTGAGAGTGCTTTGATTGTGAGTTTCTGCATGGCAGAATGGGGTTGGACTGGATGGCCTTTGGGTTCTCTTCTAATTCTTATGATTCTGTTCTATGATTCTAAGCTTCTACCCATTTATTTATTTCATTAATTTATGTACAACCTGTCTATTATTTTGCGCAGTGTCTGGAGAAAGGAAGGCTCTTTGCCTCCCTAACAAGAAGTCTCCCAAAGGAATCATGTCATCTCAAGGACCAGCTCAGCATCACAATTAAAAAAGGACATTGAGAAACTGGAGCGTGTCCAAAGGAGGGTGACTGAAATGGTGAAGGGTCTTGAAACCATGTTCTGTGAGGAACGACTTAGGGAGCTGGGGATGTTTAGCCTGGAGAAAAGAAGGTTAAGAGGTGATATGATAGCCCTGTTTAAATATTTGAAGGGATGTCATATTGAGGAGGGAGCAAGCTTGTTTTCTGCTGCTCCAGAGATTAGAATGCAGAGCAATGGATGCAAGCTCCAGGAAAAGAGATTCCAGCTCAACATTAGCAGGAACTTCCTGAGAGTAAGGGCTGTTCAACAGTGGAACACACTCCTTCCTCTGAGATTGTGGTGGAGTCTCCTTCCTTAGAGGTCTTCAAACAGAGGCTGGATGGGATGCTTTGATTGAGAGTTCCTGCATGGCAGAATGGGGTTGGACTGGATGGCCCTTGTGGTCTCTTCCAGCTCTATGATTCTAGCACATCAGACTCTAGCATAAGGATTGCCCATTCACCCTTGTGTGCTGGAGGAGAGTCTCCTGGTAGGGGTCATTCCTCCCACTCACTCCAGTAGTCCCTGTCAGAGATTTTGGTCGAGGTGTTATCTGTCAGAGGGAGCCCTGCCCAGTTCTCCGTCTCTCCTGGAGATGGGAAGTAAGATGTCTGCAAGGGTTCCTCCATTGTCCCAGGCATCTCTCTTTCTTATCTGAAGCGCCTCCAAAATTTTCCTAGACCTTTCTCATAGAATCATAGAGTTGGAAGAGACTGCAAGGGCCATCCAGTCCAACCCCCCCTGCCATGCAGGAAATCTAAATCAAAGCATCCCTGACAGCTGGCCATCCAGCCTCTGCTTAAACACCTCCAAGGAAGGAGTTTCCACTACACTCCGAGGGAGTTTGTTCCTGTAGCTCCATTCAGCTTGCCTCGAGAGTTGTGGTGCCCCTTAAAATAGGAGGCCCTGAAAGCCACTATTAGGAGAGATGGCAAAGGTCTCCCTCATGGAGTCTACTCTTTCTCTGGTGCTACTAAAGAGGTGCCAGTAGGGTTGTAAGCCTTTCTTAGCCTGCTCATTTCATCAACGCTGAGCACGCCAGATACGCAGAGCCTGAACTCATAACTGACCTACCTGGCAGTCGTAAAAGTCTTCATTCCCCCGTGGCTTGTCCTGCCGGGCTCTGAGACGCATTTGTCCTATGAAGGCCCAGCGACTGTGCCCTTTCTGCTTGTAGCATTAGTTCCCTTTGCCTACGTAGGGTGTGGTACAGGCAGGTGTGGCACCTGAAACTCATTTGCTAACGTCTAGATGAGAGCTATCTATAAAAACTTGCAAGAATGCACTGCATCCCTGTAACTGCAGCCGTCTTGCTTGGCGGTTCAGAAGAGTATTGCAGCGCTGAATCAGATCAAAGGCCCAACTGGTTCAACAGGACGTCCCCTCATTCGCAACTCAGATGCTCACTGTTCAGCAGCCCAAACACTTGTTAAACCAATACAAACAAAAAACCATCAGTGATACCTTTATTGGTCAACTGAAAGCACAATATACTTGTTAAACCAGTAAGGAGCTTCCTCTCATTTATCTCTAAGGATGATAGGGGGGAGGCAGTTCTCTTTTGTGAACCTGTTCAATGGCCATAGCAGAAGTGTGGCTAAGCAGTGGCACCGTGGATTGATGCACATTTAATTTAAGGCATTTGGCATGCAATTGACAAGAGAAATGCCAAACTAAATCCTAGATATAAAGACAACTTTTCCACTGACATCTTGTGTTTCTTCAACAATACATGGCTATGATCCCTCATGCAGTCTTGAAGCATAGGTCCAAAACACACTGCAGAAGTAATCCAGTTTGAGACCGCTGTAACTGCCCTGGCTCAATGCTAGGGAATCCTGGGAACTGTAGTTTTGTGAGACGTTTTGCCTTCTCTGTCAGAGAGCTCTGGTGCCACAATTTATTTATTTGTTTGTTTGTTTGTTTTGTATCCCACATTTCTTCCCGAAGGGGCCCAAGGTGGCTCACAATAACAATTTTAAAAACCTATTGCAATAAAAAATTAAACATCAGTTAAAATTTTAAATTACAAATATTAAAACCACAATGAAATCACAGTATCCATCCCATACAAAACCCATCCCATAACTACACATTAAAAGCCTGCCTGAACAGAGCCGTTTTACTTGCTGACGAAAGGCCAGCAAGGAGGGGGCCAGCCTTGCTTCTCATGGAAGGGCATTCCCAAGGGCAGGAGCAGCCACTAAGAAGGCCACTGAGAACTACAAATCCCAGGATTCCCTAGCAGTGAGCCAGGGCAGTTAAAGCAGGCTGAAACTGGATTGTCTCTGCAGTGTGTTTTGGACCCCTGTAAGATACAAACATTGCTTAAACCCTGCCTAATGCAGACTGAGCATTACTAGTGACTGCTGTCCACTAAGATGGTGTTTTCTTAGTTTTCCTTCTTAAGTTTGCCTTTAAACCTTGCTTTTACTTCTTTACACCTTGGAGTTTTCCCAAGTCTATTGCTACAGCTGGGCCTCCATATCCACAGGCATGCCATCCGTGGATCTGAGTATTTGTGGACAGGAAGCCCTGTTGGTGCCAATGGTGGTGTGTGCATGCAGTTGCACAAGCAGTTGTGCACATGTTATACTGCCATTAGGGAACATGGAACTTGAGGTACCATTTCTTTGTATCCTTGGAGGGGTCCAGAACGGATCCGCCACAGATACAGAGATCCAACTGTATTTCCTTCTGGTGAGTGTGCAGTGCCATTTTCATAGAATCATATTTATGGAAGAGACCGCAAGGGCCATCCAGTCCAACTCCATTCTGCCATGCAGGAACTCTCAATCAAAGCATCCCCGACAGATGGCCATCCAGCCTCTGTTTGAAGACCTCTAAGGAAGGAGAGTCCACTACACTCCGAGGAAGGAGTGAGTTCCACTGTCAAACACTTTCCCAGAGTTCCTTACATTCAGGAAATTTCTCCTAATGTTGAACTGGAATCTCTTTTCCTGGAGCTTGAATCCATTGCTCAGGGTCCTGGTGCTCAAAAATGTAATAGGAAACAAATTTAATTCTCACTGTGACCATGTGGAAAAACAGGTTCACCACAATGCCACTCTGGCTTTATCATTTTTCTCCCAACTTACTTACTCATTACTTTTTAAATTAAAACATTTATATCCCACACTATAGTTGAAGATGTCAGGGCAGATTACAATCAAAACAGATTAAAACAATACTTAATAACAATCATTTTAAATGAATATAATATATTAAATCATTAGTCAGTGAAAAACCAGACAGTTTCAAACAGATGATAACAATTTAAAATAATGTAACCACATCACATGCACAGCTTTGATAAATCAGATAGGCACTAAGGCCTTCCTAAAAAGCCACGTTTTGACTTGGCGTCAAATAATACCAATGCTGATGCCAGGGCATGCCATAACTGGGGTGCCACTGCAGAGCAGGCCCCTTTCCCCATCTCTTCCCACAATGTCCCCCCTGACATTCTTGCAGACAAGCTAGTAAAATGTGGGCTACACAATTTGACTGTTAGGTAGATTTGTAATTGGCTGACTGACCGAACCCAAAGGATGCTCAACAATGGCTCCTTTTCATCCTGGAGAGAAGTGACCAGTGGGGTGTCCAGTGGGGCTCTGTCCTGGGCCCAGGGCTATTCAACATCTTTATCAATGATTTGGACGAAGGAATAGAGGGCATGCTTATCAAATTTGCAGATGACACCAAATTAGAAGGAGTAGCTAATACTCCAGAGGACAAGATCAACATTCAAAATGACCGTAACAGATTAGAAAGCTGGGCCAAAACTAACAAAATGAATTTCAACTCGGAGAAATGTAAGCTACTGCACTTAAGGCGGAAAAATGAAATATATAGATATAGGATGGGGGGGGGCACCTGATTTACAGTGTGCCTGCGTTTTACGCGGGCACACCATATGCAGCTTTCAGCATATGCTGAAAGCCACACTGGAAGAGCCCGTCACGCACCCTGGAAGAACTAATGGGGCACATGCGCGCTTCCGCACACCACGAGCACAAGCCCCATTACTTCCTATGGGGCTTCACCATATGCTGATTTCCCCTTACGCAGAGGGATCCAGAATGGATCCCCGTGTAAGAGGAGGGCACACTGTATATGTGTCAAAAGAATCTAGGAGTCCTAGTAGGCCACAAGTTGAACGTGAATCAACAGTGTGATGCGGCAGCTAAAAAGGCCAATGTGATTCTAGGCTGCATCAATAGAAGTATAGTCTCTAGATCAAGGGAAGAAATAGCGCCACGCTATTCTGCTTTGGTCAGGCCTCACCTGGAATAACACTATGTCCACTTCTGGGCCCCACAATTCAAGAAGGATGTGGATAAACTGGAGCGTGTCCAGAGGAGGGCAGTTAAACTGGTGAAGGGCCTGGAAATCATGCCTTATGAGGAAAGACTTAGGGAGCTGGGGGTGTTTAGCCTGGAAAAGAGAAGGTTAAGAGGTGATATGATAGCTCTGTTTAAATATTTGAAGTCATATTGAGGAGGGAGCAAGCTTGTTTTCTGCTGCTCTAGAGAACAATTTAATAATAACAAGACCCAGAACAGTGGATGTAAGCTACAGGAAAAGAGATTCCAGCTGTTTGACAGTGGGAGATGCTGCCTTGGAAACCCATGGGGAGTGGTAGAGCCTCCTCCTTAGGAGGTCTTTAAGCAGAGACTAGATGGCCATCTTTTGGGGGTGTTTTGATTGTGAGTTTCTGCATGGCGGAAGGGAGTTGGACTGGGTGGCTCTTGTGGTCTCTTCCAACTCTCTGCTTCTGTAAAAGGGACTGTAGTTCTGTGATACTTTTACAAGGAAAGGATCGACTATTGGTAGAGCTTTGGGTGAAAAATAGTTGTGGCTTAACAGTGCCTTGAATAGTCGGATTACTACATGAATCCAGTTTCTTTTTCTGCTTAACAGGCAAAGAATAAAGGGTTTGTAATATCCAGAGTGAAATATTTTGTAGAGAAAACCCCCCAGGAAAATACAGGCTTCACAGCCCCTCTCCGTCCTCCACTTAGTCAAAGGCCACTCATAACTACTTTCAGTAACATGTAGTTCATTTTTAACAGTTCTTTTAAGCTTCAGTTTCATGCTTTCCAGGCAGAGCCATGTTAATTTTGAATATCAATATGCAAAGGCACCTTGTATCACCTTTGAGACTAAGCTCAGCAAAGAAGGTGCAGCATACTCTTTTGTAGACTTGGCCTACTTCCTCCGAAGACTTATGCTACAACTTCTTTTGCACAGTTAGTCTCGAGGGTGCTACAAAAACACTTTGCATGTTTTCCAGAGTTTATTACTTTTCCCTGCTAGGTTCCCAACTCTTCTCAGCCTTCAGACCGTGCGCTGGGTCTTAAAACTCATGACTGCCAACCAGATCCAGGTAGCGTTCGTGAAGGCATGTGGAGCAGCAGTCGCTTCAGTCCCTGTGGGTCAGTGCTGGGTTAATGCTGGTGATTTCAGAGCCATGTCAGCCTGGCTCCATCTGTCAGCCAGAGAAAGAGCTGTTGATCCAGCATTTATGTTCATCTTTTCTCCCTATTTCTTCCTCACATCCTTTGCTTTGTTTCTACCAGATTGCAAGCCTGTGAGCAGATCTTAGCGTTGAATATATGTATAGTGCTTCAGATTTTAGTGCTTTGTAGGAGTTCATAAAAATGTCTTAAGATTTGGGAGTGAACTGTAGGATCAGGGAGCTGGGTATGTTTAGCCTGGAGAAGAGACGGTTAAGGGGTGATATAATAGCCCTCTTTAAGTATTTGAAGGGATGTCACATTGAGGAGGGAGCAAGCTTGTTTTCTGCTGCTCCAGAGAATAGGATGCAAAGCAGTGGATTCAAGCTCCAGGAAAAGAAATTCCAGCTCAACATTAGGAAGACCTTCCTGACAGTAAGGACTGTTCTACAGCAGAACACGCTCCCTTGGAGAGTGGTGGTATCTCCTTCCTTGGAGGTCTTTAAACAGAGGTGGGATGGCCATCTGTCAGGGATACTTTGATTGAGAGTACCTGCATGGCAGAATAAAGGAGTTGGTCTGGATCAGGGCCCTTCTTGGGGTCGCTTACAACTCTAGGATTCTATGATCACATACTCTTTTCCTCTGCTTTGAACTCCTGATGCGCCAGCTGCAAGTGCACTGAGCCATTGGCCGGCACAACCAGCGTTCCCACTTAGAAGAGAGTTTGAAGCTGATTAGTCAAAGGAAGCAGCCAGAAATGCTTTACCTGCCCACTCCTGGTCTCCCAGTCAGGAATGGTTAAGCGCGTGTCTACTATGACATTTGCACCCCTCCTGAATGGCAGCCTTGGTACACAGTGAATCATACTTTGGGGGTTTATTGAGTCAATGCAGCGCTGAAGCTCTCTGGTTTCCTGCTTTGAGCAGAGTTAGTCTCGGCTTGTGGAAGCATATTGAGATGACAGTTTGTCTTTTGACTCAGTCCTTTGGCTTTCCAGGTACTCCAGGAATGGTGGGTGTATTGGGTGCTGTAAGCTTGAAGAAAGTTCTCTCTTGTTTAAAAGAGAAAAGTAATTACACAGAAAGGAGTAATTTGGTGTTTGATTGCATCTGTATTTATTTACATTAAATTTGAATAGTTTCCAAGTTCTTTACATGCATAATTGCATATTGATCTCAATCAAAATGTATATAGCTCCTAGAAATTGTGCCGCAGCCATTGGGTCTAGACCCTTCCTTTTTACATAGGATGGTAAAAGTGTTTAATCTCCGGAAGAGGCTCTCCCTTGAACCTAAAGTGACAACTGCACCCAACTCCGGCAGGCCTTCCCAAACTGACCTCCTGGGAATGTTCACTCTCCAGTTGGGAACTGTCATTTTATTGGTGTTTTAAGGTGGGAGGGAGATAGGGAATAGGATTTCATATGTTTTGCTATGTTTTTTACTTATGGCTTGTGTTTATTTTTATTGTTCTTATGTTTGTTGTTACCTGCCTTGATCCAATACAGGGAGAGGCGGGATACAAATAAATATTATTATTATTATTAATTGTGAATTATTATTAACCCTCTTTGAGGAAGGTGGCTGAACTGGAATGACTCCTCAGTGAAGCAGGCTGTTTTGACCCATTGCACTCCAGCTTTAAGCTTGGACATGGTCCCAAAAAGTGTTGCTTGTCCTGTTATATGACCCTTAAGAGAGAGAGAGAGAGAGAGAGAGAGAGTGCATGTGCGCACGCACTCTCTGCCCTGTTGATATATCTCACTTCCTCAATTGGATTCAGTAGTATTGCCCATGGTTTCCTTCTAGAGTGGTCTGTGAATTGGCAGTGTGTACGTGTACCATTTTACATGGCTTCCAGTCTTGTTTACAGAGTTGCTGCCAGGTGTAGGCAATGAGGTTTGACCCCTTGACATTTATGCAGTGTTGACCTTTGGGGCTCCATTCAGCCTCCCATGATGCTTAACATTTATATGAAATGGCTGGGAGCAGTCTTCTGGAGTTTGGGGGACAGCATCATCAGCATACAAGCTTCTCTCTGCCCTCTCTTGCTCCCAGAAGCTCCTGGGAGTTGCAGCCCAAAACATCTGGAGGAACAAAGTTTGGGAACCATTGGTCTCAACTAATACAGCTTTTAGAATCATAGAATCATAGAATCGTAGAGTTGGAAGAGACCACTAGGGCCATCCAGTCCAACCCCCTGCCATGCAGGAAATCCAGTTCAAAGCATCCCTGACAGATGGCCATCCAGCCTCTGTTTAAAGACCTCCAAGGAAGGAGACTCTATCACCCTCCGAGGGAGTGCATTCCACTGCCGAACAGCCCTTACTGTCAGGAAGTTCCTCCTAATGTTCAGGTGGAATCTCTTTTCCTGTAGCTTGCATCCATTGTTCCGGGTCCTGTTCTCTGGAGCAGCAGAGAACAAGCTTGCTCCCTCTTCAATATGACATCCTTTCAAATATTTAAACAGGGCTATCATATCACCTCTTAACCTTCTTTTCTCCAGGCTAAACATCCCCAGCTCCCTAAGTCGACTATGATAGTGGTAGGTTGCAGGGAAAGTACGGAAGGAAAGTGTAAGTAAGCAAAAGGGGAATACTCCTGACTCAGGCTGGTGACTCATTGCTTGGGATCAGCCAGAGAGACGCTGTCCTGGCTGAGTTGGACACAAGGAGAGAAACCCGCTCCCTCTGCTGGCACAGCAGAAGCTCTTGGGTTCTTTAAATGCCTCCAAGCGCTTGGTGGATGCCTTGCAACTCGGTCTGGTCCATGCATGACCTATATTCCCTAAAGCTGGGGTTGCTAACCTTTTCTGTGCCCCCCCCCCCCCCCGTGCCTCTAGGAAATGTTTGGTTAATGTTTGCAATAGCACATTTGAAGTCTTATTCCGAAGGTTTTAACCAGAAATTGAACCCCCCTCAAATGCTGTGAGGGAACCAATTGAACTTACAAATAAAGCCTTTCACTCATTGCTTCATGTCAGGGCTGGCAATCCCATCAGGGCTGTTTAAGCATTTGAAGGGATGTCATATTGAGGATGGAGCAAGCTTGTTATCTGCTGTTCCAGAGAACAGGACACTGGAGCAATGGATGCAAGCTACAGGAAAAGAGATTCCACCTCAACATGGATACCAAAATCCATGGATGCCCAAATCCCTTTATAGACAGTGGGGTAGTAAAGCAGTGTCCTTGGTGCCATAAATTTCAATTTAATGTTCTACATAGTCATGTTCACAATTTTCCAATCTTGTTATCTCCAAACCTCGAGTTCCTCACAAGTTACAGGATTCTACACTTCATATCATTTACCTTCAGGATTCTGGTTTTTTAAACTGCGAATTGACTTTGTTATGGACACTTATTATTTCAGATTGTCCTTTTAGTGACTTGTTATACTTTGCAGTTACTGCATAATCATTTTTTATGCCCTAGTCATATCACAGTTAGCATATGCTATTCTTCTTTCTCTCTCTCTCTCTCTCTCTCTCACACACACACACACACACACACACACAGACATTAAAAAATATTATCAAGCCATAGAGGGTGGCATCTGTGCATGTGAAATCTGTGGTTATGGAGGGGAGACTATATAAAGCTTAATCTCGTACACCCTGAACCTGCTTTATGTTAAGGGCTCAGGGGTCATCTCTTCAGGTGTGAGCAATAATGCAGAAAGGGGCTTGGTTTTGAGGTGAGAGGATGGGGCTGTAGTTTGGACCACCTCATTCAGCAGCTTCAGCCCCAAGACAGTAATAAAGCGTACTCTGAGTAAAGTGAGAGTCCCAGAAATACCGCCTGGAAAAGCCCATCCAGCCAGGAAGTAAACTGGCGGAGTATGATACCCCGGTTCCTATCCCAGCAAGGCTGACATGGGAAATGGCGTTAATATCTTTCAGGAGGTACAAGACCAACAGCTGGGTTAGATTCTCCCTGGCCTCCTCTTGGCATCAGTTGTCCCTTGGGGTGAGAAACAAAGCAAGAATGAGGGTGTCATACAAAAGTCTAGAGCTGCATAGCTAGTCCTATGTCCTTCCTTCCTCCTTTCCCCACCTGTGTGCGCATGGACACACAAAGATCCATTCCTGCACACTCACACTCCCTCTCTATTATTGCTTCATAGGTCATGAAACCTTGAACTTTGTTGTGGGGGGATTGTCCTTATGGCTTTTGATACTCCAGAATCAAAGTTGCAGACTGTTGTTATAATATTTATTTGTATCCTGCTCTTTTCCCAGGACTGGGAGCAGCTTCACAATATTAAAAAACAATGCGTTGTTTGATGGTATAAAGTTATGATGGTTTGGTACTTGAGCCTTCAGAGTCAGCTTTGGAGGTAACGGCTCTCTGGAGTTTTTGTAGACAGACTGTCAGTCTTTGCCCATGTGTGCGTGTGTGTGTGTGTGTGTGCGCGCGTGCGTTGGCGGGGGAGCGCTTTGGGTTTGTCAGAAAAGCTGCTTCTCAAGATGGCTGATTTTGGGTCTCATTCTGTTTGATTTCACAGGCATAGACTTCAAGATCAAAACTGTTGAGTTGCAAGGGAAGAAGATAAAGCTACAGATATGGTAAGCGATGGCTTTGTAATGTGTTGCATGCTGGCTGACTCAAAAGAGTGGTGTGCACTTCTTCTAACGCTTTGTGGGAGCGGCTTTTTAGTGGTTGTATCAAAAGCAGGCGAAGATGTCTGTCTAGGTCAGTATTGGACGTTTGTATATATTAACAGCAATATCACAGAAGAAGAAACAAGAACCATGAACTTAAATACTGACATGTTTTGGAGACCCATCCTCCTCCTTCACAGGCCATAATAATAATAAAAAGAAAGCTCAACACAATTCAGATGCTGCATGCAAGCACACAACGGATAAAACAGCTGTCACCTATTGAAAATATGTCAGTAAATCATCAACTGAAAGATAATAATGAAAATGAAAGCACTCAAAAGTGTCCTAATAATTAAACCTTAGGGAAATGTAGAGAAGCCAAATTAGTCAGTATGTGAAATTCATAATAAAGCCAAAAGATATCTGTATATAGTTAGGTAAATATATCTCTGTCTTCATGCCAAGTAAACCTTTTGTGTCCATGCTGGCCTAGGCCTATGGGTTTGGTCTTCAGTAAAGTCACAGGTCAGTAACATCTGTCTTCTTTCCGCAAGGAGAGGCTCTCTGCCACTTGTCCTTTTCTGCTTGCATCCTGTTAACTAGCTTCATGATCCTCAGTTGGTTCAGTTTGCGCTTGTGAATAATCATTAGAAGAGAATGGAAGGATGATGGAAGATTCAGTGAGAAAACAATATTAGCGCAGGTATGATTTTAACCCCAAGAAATACTTCTGCCCCATTTGGACCTGAGCATCAAAATGAACAAACATTTGGCAATGTTCTTCTGCCATATTTTTCATAAGTGAAACTAAACAAACCAGGCCTGCTTCATTTATTTAATTGATTTAGCGTATTTATAACCCACTCCAGTCAAAAAGACCTCCCAGAGTGGCTCATGAATAGTTTACATTGCCCTGCCCTCAGGCTTATTATAGAAACATAGAACTGGAAGAGACCCCAAGGGCCCTGATCCAGTCCAACCCCATTCTGCCATGCAGGAACTCACAATCAAAGCATTCCTGACAGATGGCCATCCAGCTTCTGTTTAAACATCTCCAAGGAGGGAGACTCCACCAAAATCTCCGAGGAAGGAGTGTGTTCCACTGTTAAACAGCTCTTGCCATCAGGAAGTTCCTCCTAATGTTGAGGTGGAGTCTCTTTTCCTATAGTTTGCATCCATTGCTCTGGGTCCTGTTCTCTGGAGCAGCAGAAAACAAGCTTGCTCCCTCCTCAATGTGACATCCCATCAGATTTTTAATCAGGGCTATCATATCACCTCTTAACTTTCCCTTCTCCAGGCTAAACATACCCAAACATAATCCAAAAAGACAGGCTCCCAGGCTCAGGAGCCCCTTCCTAGGAAGGCTAGGCTGGCTCCCAGCTTCTTCTTGTTCTATAGGAGAGTGGAGAGTTTAATATTTGAACAGGCCTTTGGGAACTAGCAATTTCTTTGTTTCTCTGTAAATCTTACTGTTTGGCCTTGTGCCTGCACTGAGCTTTCAAATTGTTCCTAATTCTCTATATAGTTTGACTATATTTTAACCTTCACTTTTCATATATTTGTATATTTTTGTAAGCTGACTTGAGTCCCAGTTTTCAGCAAAAGGCAGGATATAAATAATTATATCTGTCTGTCTGTGTCCGTATGTAGATCATTTTTATTCTTAGGTGTATGTACTTGTATGCAAAGTGATAGTAGGTCAGAGAGCCAGTGTGCAATCTCAGAGCCTTGCACTCTAGGAAAGCAACACTGATGTAGAATAGATTTAATGGCCAAGAGTGGCAAGAGCATGGTGTTAAATTAAGAGTGTGTGACAGTTGTGATGTATCTGTGTCTGTCCAAAGGAAAGAGGGTTTGAATTTCATGCTAGATTGATTTATATCTCAGTCAGACTAATGCCATGCATTCCCACTTTCCAGGTTGCTAACAAAACAATTCAGTGCAATATAGAAGGTTTGCTGGACTGCCCTATGAATCACACACAGATTTTTAGTAGGTCAATTTGACCTACCTCCCATGGTTGTTGTGAGGATAAAAGTAGGCAGGAGGAGAGCTATTTCTGTGCTGCCTAGGGCTCCTTATTAGTAGTGAGACTTGGCTGAAGTAAATGTGTTCCAAAAGCACAGGGGCTTGTCCGCCGCACCAAAGCCTCGCTTTCGTACACACGGGAACAACAACCACAGCTGCCAGTGTCTGCCTCACCATACAAACAGGTGTCTCCATGCCATGTTATTCTCTTATTCTGCAGGCCCGGGAGGAAAGTTTAACTAGTGCTATGTGCCCCAGATAATGTTCCTTCCTGTAACCTGGAGGTTTCTGCAGTTAGTGACTTAGCAGTTATGCCTGGTGAAGCTCAGTTATGGTGGCCTCATGGAATGCAGTTCTCCCTCACAATGCTGCCAGGAACTAAAGGGACCCTCTGGGAGAGTGTCCCTGAACCAAATCCCTCTCCAGCTGGACTCCTCAGATCTTAAGGTGGGGGCTGGCGGTCTCTCTGCCATTGGTGACATATGGTGCAGCAGATGTATGGCAGGGCAAAGGAATTCCTGGTGCAGCGGTCCTGGGATGGTGCCTGGTGAAATTCTCTTGTGTCCCTGTCATAATCCTGATCATTATCAGTCTCCGTCCCCCTCACCGGCCTCCATGTTGTTTGTTAACAGTGTTGTTTAGCTCTAAGCTGGTAAATAGGACAAGGCAGGAAGCAAAGCCAACAGGTCTTTTTTAAAGGAATCAAACCTGAAGCCCATCCACACTACACAATTATAGTGCAATGGCTCTATTTAAACTGTTGTGGCCACATACAATAGAATCCCGGGGACTGTATTTTGCAGAGAGACAGAGGAATTGTTTGGCTGCAATTTCTAAACACCCTCCACCCCAAAACCTTGAAAACTCCCGAATCCCGTATGATGGACCAAAGTGGAATCATAACATTATAATTGTGTGACACAAATGGGCCTGTCCTTTGAATAAAGCATTTGTGGCTGCATTTCATTGAATGGAGTTGGTGGCTGTTTTGATTTAGGTGGTGCTTTCTCATTATTTTCAGCATCAAGGTCTGGCTTTCAAAATGAACACGCCTTTGGGGGTGGCGGAAGGGGGATCTGACACGGATTCCCATTTCTGTGCAAACCAGGCCAGGGAAATCAAGGGGTTGCTTTATTCAAAGTCCTTTGACCACAGAGGCAAGACAACAGCCTGCTTTTTCAAAGAGCCAAGGTAAAGGCTCCCTGTCTTTACTAGGGATTCTTTAAATGGAGGATGCCAGGAGGATGACTTAAGGAGGCCTTCTGTTTATCAAGAGTGTGGGCCAGCATGGAGCTGGGCCTTCACCTGGTATAAAGTCTAACTTAGTCCCATTTGTTTGAATGGACTGCAACACCTATCGTGTCAAGAGAAGGATATTAATTGAAGCTTGAAGGGAATTTAATTGCTGTGAAATTTCAGCTGTGGAGGAGGTCAAAGCATATACAGAAAGCACATCCGCTGTACTTTGCAGAGAGAGAGAAGAGAGAATGCATGCAAAGAGCCAAGGGCCAGTCAGGACAAGTGGCAGGATGGAAATCCAGAAAGGAAAGTGAGGCTGTAACTCTTTCTAGAGAAGGGTGAGTGCTCTGGGGGTTGGCAGCATGAATGTTCTCCAGAATCTAAGACTCTGCTCTGGATTCTTTGGAAGGAAGCTCAACTGAGCCTGGTTTCCACCTTCCTCCCACTGAAGTTGCCTCTCTTTCTTTGTGTGTAATATTATTTGAATGCACACCTGTGCTTCCTTTCAGCTGTCTCACCCATTTCACTAGACGGTGTCTCCCTTCTCTACTTTCTCCCTCTTGAATTTTCTTTCTCAGTGGCTTTTGCTTCCTCGCTGACTTTGTGGTTTTCTGCCATTCTCACACTGCTTTTTCCCTCTTCTGCCTTGCTTGTATTGCAGCCTCAGTTCCAAACTGGGCATTGCCTCTTTATCCAGACTGCTTTCCCTGACTCTTGGTCTCATCTCCTGACCCACCAATTCCTGTTTGGCACCCACAGTTTGGTTGGACTCCCATCGAGTTGTGTTGGCCTTTCTGGGGGATGATGGGTGTAAGAACTCTTGCAGCTGAACTGGCAGTCACAGAAACAAAAGCTTAGTCTTTTCCGGTTACTAGCTTTACTGCCACTGAGCCTTCTGCCTTTGGGGGTGTCAGAATCCACCTTCAGTCAGTCATTCAGGGTGTATTCTGCCATGAGGTTTGTAGAGATAGATGATATAGATAGATGGATGGATGGATAGATGGATCGGGAGATAGATAGATAAACCGCAGAGTGGGGGTCAGGGAATAGGTTCTCACCCACAAATAGGGAAGATATAGATACACATATATAGAGAGGTAGAGATATAGATAGACAGTCACTTTGAGAATAGGGGGGCTGCCACCATGAGGAATGGGCTGGATGGTCACGTATTGCATGGCAGTTAGGCAGTTTTATGAGGGGTTGATGGTAAACTGATACCAAAGGTGCATATAGTCTTAGATCTCTACTTGGTAGAGGAACTAGGAACCAAATGGCCAAACCCCCCCCCCTTCTTTCCCCCCTTCAGAACAAAGGGAGAAATTCTACATCAAAGGCTAAACCAAAGGGACCCAACTCAAAGGGAGGGGTCTGGGGAATTCTAAGGTTCTGTCTCTATTTGGAGTTCTTCAGATTCAACAAAGACGTGGCCAGGAATACTTCTACTTAGTTAGTCCTTACAATAAACTTTCTGATCTACCTGAAGTTTGTCGTGGATTTTTGGTCAGAGTAACATTGCAAAGTGTCCTCCTGCAGCAGAACTCAGATGCCTCCTGCCAACCCCACAGACAAAAGGGAAGGGCCCTGAGAAGCCTGAATTCCCCCTCCCACGTCCAGTTAAATATTGACCAGAGATACGGATATTTATTTGCTAAGGACTGGAATTAAGTATACAGTATTATTTATTTATTTATTACCTGACACTCCCTGTCGAGAGAGCCAGGGCACAGGAAGAATGATCAAACAATATTGGTTAAAACACATGTTAAAACACACATCAATTTAAAAGGGCAAATAAAATATACACATATCAAAACAATCCACATCTGAAATTCAGCTTTCAAAATTCACAATTTAAATATAATCAAGGTAAGCCTACTGGAAGAGACTGGTCTTTAATGCCATTTGAAATTCAGACAGCTTATTCAGTTGTCGAATCTGACAGGTCATTCCACAGTCTAGGGGCGTCTGAAGCAAAAGTCCTCTGTGCAATTGCCTGTGCAAATGGGATTCTTTGCATTCCTTTTGTTTAGTAATCCTGTGGGTGCCTTACACATGTGTAAGTTCCCCTATGGAAGTGGCTGGGCATTTTCCTCCCTTGCAGAGTGTCCATGTTTGGCTCACAATGTGGAAGTGGAGTGCCTCATGCAGTGCCACATCATGTGGGTGTGGACTGCATATTGCATATGAAGGTGCACATATATGGAGGAGTGTGTATGTTTCGTTGTACATTCATCTGCACAACTGGTGTCTTGGTTCATCAGAAGAGTTGCATAGAACAATTAACATGCAACTCTGCATGTAGAGATTGACGCTGATCGCAGGCCTTGTTTTAAGAGGCGAAATTGGGCAGCCTAGTTGGTTCCACTGATCGCTGCAGGACCATGACTTACTCCCCGAAATTTTGGAAGTCCCACAGAAGGAAACTTTCCTTCTTTGGCTCGCTGTGCCCACCGAAGAAAGCCGAAAAGCAAATTAGTGAGCAGTGAAACCGGAGCTGAGATGCTTAATTGGCTGGGGAAACCAAGCTTATGGGAATGTCATCACATTGCAGAGAGAAGTATGATATTGAAATTGAGTTAGTGAAAACCAGGAGAGCTTTCATAGCTGGAGACAATTCCCTTCCATACCACACAGACTACTTAGCCTTTCAGAGCGTGCTGATGCATTTTAGCTGTTACATGATTCCCCTGCTATTAATACTAAAGCATTAAGATGACAGCATTGCTTCCCTTCTAAAAGCATTATTCTCCAGGGTAGGCAAAGGACGTTCATCTTATTTCCAGTTTAAACCACTCAGTATTTCAGTATTAATGCCTATTTCCCCATCTTTAGCATGTGCCGCATTTGTGTACCGGCTGCCTTTAGACTGTGTTTCTGGTGGTGTTTGGCGGGGAATGAAATAGACTGAGGTTAAGGATCAGGATCTTGGAAGCTAAGCCAGGTAAGCCCTGGTTAGTCCTTGGCTGAGAGACTACCAACGAATAGCAGGTGCTGTAGGCTCTGTTTCAGAGGAAGGAACTGGGAAAAAGCTCTGGAGATTCCTTGGCTAAGGAAACTCTACGAAATCCATGAGGTTGCCATAAGTCAACAGACAACTGGAAGGCACTTTAGACACACACAGGCATCAGACCCCCAGCTGATCTTAGAAGCTAAGGCTGGTCAGCCCTGGTTGGGACTTGGATGGGAGACCACCAAAGAATCCCAAACTCCATAGGCTCTGTTTCAGCGGAAGGAACTGGCAAAACCACCTCTGGGGCTCCCTTGCCTAAGAAAACCCTATGAAATTCATGGGGTTGCTGCTAGTCAACAGGCAATTTGAAGGCACAGATGTATATAAGGGCTGGGGAAAGATAGGGTTTGACAGCTCTGTCCAATGATTGCAGACTGTAGTTTTTGCACTTAGCTGTCATTCAGTGTATACGTTCCTCCTTCCATATACACATCTAGATATATGTCTGCTGAGAATAACATGCCATACATCTGAGGAAGCCGGATGGTCCAGTCCACAAAAGCCTTTGGCAAAACTTATCTGTTAGCCTTTATGAAGTGCTATGGGACTTTCACTCCCTTCTGCGAGAGGCTAGGATGGCTCCCTCCCTGCTTTCCTTTCCCCAGCCAGCAAAGGCATTTTTAATTAAGCAAGCATTTAATGGGTAAGCAAGGAAGGTTCTCATTTAGGTGTATGTTTTATCTGTTTGTAACTTAAGTATGTTTTTAAAGCAATTTTATACTGTTGTAATATGGGGATTTTACACTGGCTTTAAAACTTTTTGAAAACGTTTTTTATTTGCTGTTCTGGAGCCTACCTTGGATCCCTTCCGGGGAGAAAGAAAACGTATAAATGAATTAAATAAGCAAGTAAAATAAATTGTAAACAAGCTTCATTTATATACCGCTTCATACCGCCTAAGCAGTGTCTAAGCGGTTTACAACTGTAAGCTAATTTGCCCCCAACAATCTGGGTACTTATTTTAGCTCCCTCCTCGGAAGGATGCAAGCCTGAGTCAAGCTTGAGCCCTTTAGCTGGTCTTGAACTCGCAACCTTGTAGTTTGGAGTGGCTGCAGCACAACCTGCAAACACAGCCATTCCTCTTTAGGGTGGGCTGAGCAGAGAGAGAGGTGTAAAGGCATGGGACCTGTGCCTTTGGCCCCCGGTGCTTTGAATGTTAAGGTATGGGATATAAGGGGGGGCATTCCCCACACTAAATGTTCCATATGTAGAGAGATCTTATAGCACCTTTGAGACTAACTGAAAGAAGTTGGTGGCATGAGTGTCCATAGACTTCAGTCTACTTCCTCAGATGCATTTGGTAGTGTGGAAAGCCAGGGACAGACCTATATATGCCATTGGTGTGTGAGAATGTTAATTCAAATTCAAAATCCTTTGTGTATGGAAATGATCGGCAAGCAGTCTGCAGAGAGTTCTTCACATGCAGACCTTTCGGAATGACATCCTGTTGCTTGCACTTATTGAGAAAGAAGATGTCTCTCTGTACCTGGGCAGATTTCTTGGAGCGGTTGATGGATTTTCACCCCATTTGGCTAAATTTGGTGCTTTCCATAGTGGTAGTCCACAATAGTTTTTTTTAAAGGAAGATGAAATCGACAGCACCGTATTAGTCTTTTGACTGCACTTGAAATTCTGTGTGTCCTTCAGAAAGGATATTTTGAAGCCTGAAGAAACGTAGAAGCAGGAAGAGCGCCTGCTGCCGCCTTGCTTGCCTGGCCTGAAGTGGAAAGTGTCCGTTGGCTGCTGCCTAGTCTTACCAATGCGCATGAGGGGGGTTTCATGAAAGAACTTTCCCCAGAGAGGCTGCTCACCTGGATTCAGCTACCAGACTTGGGTCTCATCTCCAAGATATCTCATTATGCATGTATATGCGAATACAGCAATTCCTCCACTTTCGCGGGGGATCTGCTCCCCCTAGAAATTCACATATATTCAAAGCCTGGTGTGTGTGCCATTTTAATCCCACTTGCCTTGCCGTCACGGAAAGCAAGATCACTGACTCCAATTCCACAAATTAGAAGGGATAACTGTACAGGTATTCCCCCCTACCACCACCCAATAATCCCAAACACTTCTGGTCCCAAGCATTTTGAATAAAGGAGACTCAACCTGTATCTCTTCTTCATTGACACATTGGCAACAAGTTATTACCCCATTGGTTTCCATGTAGCGTCAATCACAGTCTGCTCAGTGCTTTCGCACCTAATCTACTCTCCCCATTTTGTCACAGTAACCTCTATTCTTCTTCGTGGTCTCTGCGAATCATACAAATGGGTTGTACTGCGCCTGCGCAGTGCCTTCGGAAACTTCTAGAATCACTGGGCAAAGTACTCTTTGCAACATATAGAAACTTTTTGGCGGTAGCTCCGCCCATCCCTTATAAAGCCCCTGGTTTCCCGCTCTTTCCCCAGTTCCTTTTTTCCGCCGCGTTTGCTGCCTTTGGGAACTTCGCTCCTCTTTGATTATCGGATCACTGGTAGTTTGACCACGGACTGTTTTATTGACCTCTCTTTGCTTGACCCTCAATTGATTGAACGTTGCGACCTTGGACTGTACGTCTTCCCATTCTCTCGAACCGAATTGACCCTTGTTGTGGACCTCGGATTGTTGACTATGAACCGTAAGCGGATCATGCCATCGGTGCCCTTCAAAAAGTGCACCGTTTGCGGGGGGGAAATCCCCGGCCAGGACCCTCATTCGGCTTGTCTCCTGTGTTTGGGAGAGGCGCATATCCCAGCATCCTGCGCCCTGTGTAAATCCCTCACTCCCCAAGAGAGGAAGAACCGGGAGACTAGATTGAAGGCGGCTATCTACTCCAAGGTCTTTTCCGCAGGTGCCATGTCTTCTCTGGGCCCGCCTTCTTCGACCGGATCCGCGCCCTTACCGGCTCTTCCCGAGGCCCCAACTCAGCCTATGGCCGAGCCTCCGACCTCTGTGGAGGTGACCCTCCGTGAGGGACCCGACGCCGACACACCTTCGGTGGACGTTCCTCGGCCGTCCAAGAAGGATAAGCGCCAGAAGAGCTCTAAGGAGAGCCGCGCTTCTGAAAAGGATTCGAGCGCCCAGAAGGGTTCAGCCTCGAGATCCTCGGCCCCGAAGGCCTCGACCTCGGTGAGCTCAACTAAGGGCTCAGGATCCACACCTTCGGTCCTGAAGCCTTCGGCCTCAGCGGACTCGGTTTCGAGGCCCTCGTCTTCCAAGGCGGCCACCCCGGCTTCGGTTTCGGCTACGGGGTCGCCCTCGGCTTCAAAGAGGGCTCATACGTCTTCCTCGGGGGACCAACACCCATCGGCTAAGCGTCACCGCTCCGACAAGCGAGATCTGGACGACTCCCGTCGCAGGGAGACCTCTCGGGACCGGCCGGCCACCGAGCGCAGATCTCTAGAATCTCGCCCTGCCGAGAAAGGCTCCAAGGTTGGGAGCTCCAAGCATGCAAAGGCCTCCGCTACCCGACCGGACCGTCCTCGTAGTCCTCCCTCAGATGGCTGAGCCCTGCCTAGCTTTCGCCACATGCCGGATGACACTATTGACGTCATCTCCGAACCGGCGTCTCCAGCGAGCTCCACGCATAGCCGTCGTTCGGTCACCCCGATGCCGAGATCGGTAGTCCACACCGCCATGCTTCACCGGGCCGCTTCGCCTTCTCCTCCGAGGGAACCGAAGAAACTGGACTATCTTTATGACAGTGAGACGGACACCTATTATATGGCGGTCACACACGACTCCATTGCATCCCGCTTTGGGACTCCTTCGCGGAAATCCAAATTAGACCCACGCACCAGGCCAACCCGGGACACCACATCGTCCTCCCGCCGGGCTGATGTTGCCCCCGATTCCGACCTTCAAATAGTGGACCTTGACCCCGAGGAGGAGGCCCTTTCTCACACTCGGTACCGTCCCCGGAGGGACTCCGGTTCCTCGGATGCCGAAGACTACCAACCTTCCGTCCAGGAATTCGCCCAGCCCGGGGCCGTTTCACCTTCGGATGATGTCCGCACCTTTGCTGAGCACGTGATAAAGATGTCAAATGCACTCGACATCCAGACCTCCCAGGTGGAAGATGAGGCCTCGGACCCCATCGAAAGGAGAATCCATGGCAAGCTTCCCACCCTGCCTGCAATCCCCCTGCTACCATCATTAGAGAAGCTTGCGAGACGTTCGTGGGAAGCGCCCGCCTCTACGGCTTCTAGCAATCGCAGGGTAGAGTCTCTTTATAGGATTGCTCCCTCCATTCCTTCATGGCTCTTCGGCCACCCGAGGCAGAATTTCGCCATTGTGGAGGGCGCTCAGCGGACATCTACCCCAAAATCGTCCATGATGCCAGCTGACAAGGAGGCAGAAAAGGTGGACGCTTTAGCCAAGAAGGCTTACTTTTCTTCAGCCCTGGGGATTAGAGTGGCCAACTACAATGCTTGTATGGGGGCATATATCCAGTGGCTGATGGAGAAGATCTCCCCTCTAATCCCCGACCTCCCGGATGACTCACAGGCCACCCTTTCCGAGGTTCGAGATGAGGCGCACTCGATCGGGAGTTGGCTAATCACATCTGCCAGACACTCCACAGATTGCTCGGCAAGATCCATGGCTGCGGCAATTGCCTTGCACAGACACGCTTGGCTGAGATCTTCGGACCTCAACCAGAACGCCCGTACCACCATAGAGGACATGCCATTTGACGAGGACGGCCTCTTCCACCGCGAGACGGATGAAAAACTTAACTTCAAGTACCGGATGCGGACCGCAGCAAAGAAGCACGGTATGTCATCCTCTCCTCAGGCTTCGCGTAAACGCTTCACTGGCGTCCGTCCATGGTACGGGCAGGGTCAGAGATCCTACCAGCAGGATCGTCCCTTTCAGCGCCAGGATCAGCCAAGGCAGAGGTACCCCTCGCAGTCCTCCTCCTCTTCAGGTCGTCGCTCCGCTCCTAAATATAAAAAGAATTACCGGAGGCAGAATCCCGATCAGAACAAGAAGAGGAATTGAAGTGATGCCGCGTACTCCGTCGCCTCCTCATCCCTTTGCTTTTTGGATAGGCTGAGGCCTTTTTCCAACATCTGGGCCTCGATCTCCACCGATTCTTGGGCCCTCACCATCGTCTGTAGGGGTTATGCCCTCGAATTCGAAGAGCTCCCTCCAACTGGAGCTTTCCTATCCACCCCCCCCCCCCAGACACCCTTCTCGACGAAGTACGCACTTTGCTGTCCAAGGGCGCCATCTTGCCCGTCGATGCTGTCGACATCCCTAGAGGTTTCTTCTCCCGTTATTTTACGGTCCCTAAGACTGATGGGGGCATTAGACCCATTTTGGACTTGAGGGCCCTGAATGCTTACCTTTCCTATCACCGGTTCCGGATGGTAACCCTTGCCTCTATCTTACCTTTGTTGCACCAGGGCCTGTGGTTTGCGACCATCGACTTGAAGGACGCCTACTTCCATGTCAGCATCCGGGAGAGCCACCGCCGGTTCCTAGCCTTTGCCGTCGGGACGGACATCTACAAGTACAACGTTCTGCCCTTCGGCCTTGCCACGGCTTCTCGGGTATTCACAAAGTGCATGGCACCGGTGGTGTCCCACCTTCATCGCCGAGGCATCAGGATCTTTCCATACCTAGACGACTGGTTGATAGTGGCCCCTTCAAGCCAGGAGCTCCGCCGACACACCTCGGAGACCCTAGCTCTTCTAAACGATTTAGGACTGGTGGTCAATCTCGAAAAGTCACAGCTGCTTCCCACCAAGCAAATAAGGTTCATCGGATCCATCCTAGACTCCAACAGTTGCATGGCCTTCCTACCCCTCGACCGGTTTGCCGCGCTTCGCGTGGCCGTCCGGAGGTGTACGGACCGAAGACGAGTCATCGCCAGGGACGTCCAGGTGGCCCTCGGACACATGGCCTCAACAACCTTTGTCACACCGTGGGCAAGGCTTCGATCCCGAATCCTCCAATCTTGGTTCCTGTCAGTCTTCGACCCAGAGACCGACGCGCCATCTCGTTGCCTCACCATCCCGAGACCAGTCGCCCGTTCCCTCCATTGGTGGCTCGACTCCCAGAACGCTTGCGCAGACATGCCGTTCTCACAGCCCCAGCCGGAGATAACACTAACCACAGACGCGTCAGAAGACGGATGGGGAGCCCATGCTCTAGATCTCTGGGCGAAGGGCCCTTGGTCTCTTGACGAGAAGGCCCTGCATATCAATGCCCTGGAACTGATAGCAGTGGAAAAGGCCTTAAGGGCGTTCGAATCCTCCCTCTCCCACAAGGTCGTACAACTCCGGACGGACAACACCATGGTGATGTACTACCTGAACAAGCAGGGAGGCACCAGATCACGCACCCTCCTCGACATCACGCTCCGAGTGTGGGAGTGGTGCATCGCCCGAGGCATCCTGCTTCAAGCGGTTCACTTGCCAGGGACACAGAACGACCTCGCGGACCTTCTCAGCAGGTCCCCATCATCATGCCACGAGTGGAGGCTTCACCCAGACACTGTGAAAGACCTCTTCCGTCGATGGGGAACCCCTCAGATAGACCTGTTCGCGACTGTCCACAACACACATTGTCCCCAGTTCTGCTCCCGGACGCGAGACGAGGACTCCCTCGGGGATGCGTTCGGATTCGACTGGTCGGGGGTGCTGCTGTACGCCTTCCCCCCGTTCCCTTTGATCACCAGGACAGTATCCAAGATGACATCGGAGGCTGCCAACGCCATTCTAATCACTCCGTGGTGGCCAGGGAAGCCTTGGTTCCCGAGCCTCCTTCATCTTTCCCGGGACACCTTTCTCCGACTCGAACGCAGGTCGGATCTTCTCACAGTTCAGGGAGGTCGCGTCCACCATCCCGACATCGACACCCTTCCCCTGGTAGCATGGAGGATCCATCCCTAGCGCGCTTACCAGACCCGGTGCGCAGAGTCATTCTAGCTGCCCAGAAGCCGGCTACCCGTAAATCTTATTCCCAAAAGTGGACCAAATTTCTTAAGTTTCTGGCGGACAGACACCTTTCTCCTGCTCAGGTCTCGACGCCTGTGGTGTTGGACTTTTTAATGTCCCTGGTCGACTCGGGCCTCTGCCTCACTTCGATTAAGTGCTACCTGTCGGCCATTTGTTCCTTCTTCCAGTTTCAGGGTAAGCCTTCGTTTTTCAAAGATCCTCTAATTAAGGGATTTCTTAAGGGTTATAACAATTTAAACCCTCAGGTGTCCTTGCCACCCCCAGCTTGGAGTCTAGAAGGGGTGCTGGGGGCCTTGCAGTCCAGGCCCTTTGAGCCCATGGCCACAACGGACATCAGGCTCCTGACTTGGAAGACAGTTTTTTTAGTGGCAATTACCTCCGCTCGTCGGGCTGGAGAACTTTGTGCACTGAGACGGGACCAGCCATTCCTCAGGTTTCATTTGGACAAGGTAGTCCTTAGGACGGACATTACATTCCTACCCAAGGTTGTGTCACTGTTCCACATGTGTCAGGACATTGTGCTTCCTACCCTGGCCCCGAACCCGACTACGGATGCGGAAAGGGCCCTCCACACCCTAGATGTCCGAAGGGCACTGGCTTTCTATCTAGACAGAACTAGAGACTCTAGCCGTTCCGAGAGACTGTTTCAGTGCTACTCGGGACCGAAAAAGGGATTGCCGGTGTCGGCTCAGAGACTCTCCAAGTGGGTGTCAAGCACCATCTATTTGTCATATGAACTCTTGGGGAAGCCGTTGCCGGCTGGGGTTCGCTCCCACACCACAAGGGCGGTAGCCTCATCCTCTGCCTTCTTGTCAGGGATTTCTTTAGATGACATTTGTAAAGCTGCAGTGTGGTCACAGCCCCTGACATTTATCAAACATTACAGGTTGGACACCAGGGCCAAGAGGGATGCAGCCTTTGGCAGGGCTATCCTGGTGTCTGGATTGCACTGATTCTGGTCTCCTTTAAGCATATTAAGCTATCTGATGTAACCCTTCTCCCCTTAGGGGTAGGGGCTTTTTGTTTACGCACTTGACTCAGGGTACAACAAACGGGTCTTTGAGACAGTGTTTTTGAATTCTGGTTTATTCTGGCAAATAAACATTTGTTGGTTAATGATGGTGTCAGGACACTCCCTCCGCCGTTAACCTTAGCTTGCTAGTCTCAACCCATTTGTATGATTCGCAGAGACCACGAAGAAGAAGGACAGGTTGCTTACCTGTAACAGTATTTCTTCGAGTGGTCATCTGCGAATACATACAAATCCCGCCCATCCTCCCCTCGGTGTCCTGCTCTGAATTGGCTCACTCCTTGTCGCCTACTTGGCGGAAAAATGGCGGAACTGGGGAAAGAGCGGGAAACCAGGGGCTTTATAAGGGATGGGCGGAGCTACCGCCAAAAAGTTTCTATATGTTGCAAAGAGTAATTTGCCCAGTGATTCTAGAAGTTTCCGAAGGCACTGCGCAGGCACAGTGCAACCCATTTGTATGTATTCGCAGATGACCACTCGAAGAAATACTGTTACAGGTAAGCAACCTGTCCTTATCAACACATCGAATTCAGTACCAAGTATAGAATCATAGAGTTGGAAGAGACCGCACGGGCCCTGATCCAGTCCAACCCCCTTCTGCCATGCAGGAAATCCAAATCAAAGCATCCCCAACAGATGGCCATCTAGCCTCTGCTTAAAGACCTCCAAGGAAGGAGACTCCACAACACTCTGGGGGAGTTTGTTCCACTGTCGAACAGCCCTTACTGTCAGGAAGTTCATCCTAATGTTGAGGTGGAATCTCTTTTGCTGGAGCTTGCATCCATTGCTCCATTGGGTCCTATTCTCTGGAGCAGCAGAAAACAAGTTTGCTCCCTCCTCAATATGACATCCCTTCAAATATTTAAACAGGGCTATCATATCACCTTCTAACCTTCTCTTCTCCAGGCTAAACATCTCCAGCTCCCTAAGTCTTTCCTCATAGGGCAGAGTTTCCAGACCTTTCACCATTTTAGTTGCCCTCCTCTGGACATGCTCCAGTTTGTCAATGTCCTTTTTGAATTGTGGTGCCCAGAACTGGACACAATATTCCAGGTGGGGCCTGACCAGAGCAGAATACAGTGGCACAATTACTTCTCTTGATCTAGACACTATACTTTTATTGATGCAGCCTAAAATTGCATTGGCCTTTTTGGCTGCCGCATCGCACTGTTGACTCATGTTCAGCTTATCGTCTACTTGGACTCCCAGATCCCTTTCACATGTACTTTCATTCAGCCATGTGTCCCCCATCCTGTATTTGTGCATTTCATTTTTCTGCCGTAAGTGCAATACCTTACATTTCTCTGTGTTGAATTTCATTTTGTTAGCTTTGGCCCAGCTTTCTAGTCTATTCAGGTCATTTTGAATCTTGATCCTGTCCTCTGGAGTATTAGCTATTCCTCCTAATTTGGTGTCATCTGCAAATTTGATAAGTATGCTCCCAATTCTGTCATCCAAGTCATTGATAAAGATGTTGAATAGCCCTGGGCCCAGGACAGAGCCCCACTGGACACCCCACTGGTCACTTCTCTCCAGGATGAAAAGGAGCCATGGCTGACCACCCTTTGGCTTCGGCCAGTCAACCAATTCCAAATCCATGTAACAGTTACTTTGTCTATCCCACATTTTACAAGCTTGTTTTCAAGAATATCATGGGGAACATTGTCAAAGGCCTTACTGAAATCAAGATCTACTATATCCACAACATTCCCTTCATCTAACAAGATGGTAATTTTATCAAAGAAGGAGATCAGGTTTGTCTGGCACGACTTCTTTCTCTGGAACCCATGTTGACTTTTTGTGATGATGGCATTGCCTTCTAGATGTTCACAGACTCTCTGTTTAATGATCTGCTCCAGAATCTTTCCTGGGATTGATCTCTGACTAACTGGAGGATAATTGTTGGGATCCTCTTTCTTTCCCCCTTTTGAAGATGGGGACAACGTTTGCCCTCTTCCAGTCGGCTGGGACTTTTCCTCTTCGCCAGGAGTTTTTAAATATGATTGCCAATGGCTCCGATATTACATTTGCCAGTTCTTTTAGTACCCTTGGATGTAGTTCATCTGGTCCTGGAGACTTAAATTCATTGAGATTAACAAGGTATTCCTCTACTATCTCTTATTCTGTGCTGAAATTCCCCTATTCTGTCCTCTGCTCCATTATCCTCAGGTTGAGCACCCTTTGCCTTTTCTGTTATGATACTGATAACATTGTACATGGTATTCTGATGCCATTGAATATTCACCTAGTAAAATGCTAGCACTTTGACAGGTAAGTATTCATCTGAGGACAAAGAGTGTTGGTCTCGGTCATGTGCTCATCGCAATTTTAATGCTTACAGCTTTGGCTGTTCCTCTTCCTTTGTGTCTCCAGGCAACGTGGCATCTTCATCCTGGTTTATTGGTTGTTGATAATTCTCCATTGGATGATGATGGGAAATTCTTTGCAGACTGACTAAAGGCAATGACAGGCTGTGGCACTGGAATTAGAGACACAGAAGCCTAAATAGGTCACAGACTCAGTCTTCATTTCCCTCTTGTCACAAGAGTACATCAAAAACTGACAAGACGGCACCCGGTGCAGTGCCTTTGTTGGCCTTGAAGCTGTGGCTGGCCCATCTCATGTTGGTATCAGGCAGAGGCTCCAGAATTGCCTAGACCTGTTGATGGGGTCCCTAGGACTGGCTGTGTGGAAGATAAATCCACCTCACACCATCTACCAGAAATACTGGCCATACTGGAGTCAGCCTAGTACATCTTATGACTGTAAGTCTTATGACGACAAGTGGAAAATATTCCATAAATTTCTGGAATCAGCTTCCATGTCAGTGGCTGACTTCACCATTAGTCACATCTTTTGTTTCTTACTACATCTTGCAGAAAGGTCTTCCTTGTGGCTCCCTTTGAGTATATTTAGTAGCACTCTCTCCCTGCTTTGTCTGTAGCAATGCTGCCTCGTGGTTAGTTCATCCCCACGCGAAGAAGTTTTGAAGGTCTTGAGGAACCTGTGCCCTCATATTCATCCTCTAGCTTCTTCTTGGAGTGTAGGCAGTGCCCGACTAGGTAGGTGTTGGACCGTTTCTGTTGAGAGTTTTGTTGGTTGTTGCTATCACATCAGTGAGGTGAGCTTGTAAGCCCAGCACACTAAGGTCTGGTTCTCGGTTCCTTTGTTTTCATAAAAGTAAAGCAGTGGACTTCTGGATTTCTCTCAGAAACAGCGTCACCTGTTACCAGATATATTCTTTCTTCAAATGTGCCCTTTGCTGGGCAACACCCTGTCCATGGTTGCTGCATGTAGAGCTAGGGCCTACTAGATAGACCATAAAGTAGCAGCATGCAAAACCCAGCACCACTTCTTATGTTACGGGGTCAGTTCTGTTTTTCTTCAGCAGTTGGAAAAGAGGTTTGTTGCAATATTGACTTTGGCCACTGCCTGGCTAAATTGGCTCTTTTGTAAGAAGGTAAAGTAATTCCTTTACTGGGTGCAGGATTTGAGTGGTCTCCAGATGGTGCTGAATTGCAGCTCTCATCGTCATCCATCATTGGTTGTATTGGCTAAGACTACTTGGAGTTGCAATCCAGAAACATCTGGAGGACCATAGAATTTGCATCCTTGCACTAGAGATGCTGCAGTGTGTCTGACTTTTCTTTATGGCATCCAGATTCCAGACTTTTAGAAGGTACCTCTGTGGTTTCAGCCATCTAATTTTATTTGTCTGAATTGCTTGGGTGTGGAATTTGAACATGACACACCTTAAGGAGAAACACTACTATTCTCTCTTATCTGACACCCTCTTGGCTTCTGTACAAGTGTATTCCTCTTCTGTCTCCTGTAAGTGTGAGTCACAGAGGCCATGAAGAAGAAAAACAGGCTCCTTGCCTGTCACTGTTGCTCCATGAGGGGTTGAGAGGTCAAACAGCCCCCCCCCCCAAAAAAAAGAAGAAGTGTGTACATTTGTGCTGCTATAATCTTTGCTTGATAATGGGCAGTAAAGAAGGTGGGTCAGCTGCCTAAAGACACTTGCTCAGCCCTAGAAAATTCCACGCATTCAGGGCAGGTGCAGGAAGGGATCTATGAGTATGAGTTCAGCAGTGGCTACTCAGAGAACCAGAGTGACCAGTGAGTAATGTCCTTTTGTTTCCCAGGTTATCTAAGCAGGCTCCTGAAGCAACCTTACTACTAGGAGGTGTGCATCTGCCAGAATGGGCAAGGATATGTCTCACTGGGCACTGTATGCTTGGGATGTGCCCTCTAGTAGACAAAGAGCTCGAGTAGCAAACAAGAAGATTGCAAATGATCCTTCTGGGCAGTAGAGCTCATGTCGAGGGCAGGTGTTCAGGGCTCATTCTGATTGTGTCCTCTTCCCACTACCTTTCGGCACTTCTACCCGGAGCTTTACTGGGCCTCTAATGGTTTCTC
Source organism: Sceloporus occidentalis (assembly GCA_023333645.1). Lineage (NCBI taxonomy): Eukaryota > Metazoa > Chordata > Lepidosauria > Squamata > Phrynosomatidae > Sceloporus > Sceloporus occidentalis. Next base: position 842,970 of record JALMGF010000006.1, on the reverse strand, counting down.
TGCTTCTTTTCACAGGGACACAGCCGGGCAGGAACGGTTTCACACCATCACCACCTCCTACTACCGAGGCGCCATGGGGATCATGCTAGTGTATGACATCACCAATGCCAAAAGCTTTGAAAACATCAGCAAGTGGCTCAGAAACATAGATGAGGTGAGATGTGCGGATGTGCAGGGTTGGGAAAGGAGGACCCTGATGCTGGGCTCTGCATTTCAAGAGCCACACGAGTGAAAAATGGCCTTTTGGAAGAGGGTAGCATGAGTTTGCCTTAGTGGAAAGTACTGCAGCATTTAAGCTCTGTATACTTTGACAGGGACCTCCTTGTGTCTGAAATCCTAATGGCTTTAAGAGCTGCCTGACCAGAAAATGTTTCTACAATCTCTCTAGGTAGCCAGTTGCATTGTTCAGCTTCTAAAATGCTTGAGCATTTCTTGATCACTATTTATGTTAACCTAAACTGTGCCATAGAGAGGGTCTCTGTGACAGATCCCTTTTTCAAGCTGGCCCCACACTTCCAACCCCTTGGGCTCCTGTTACCCACCTTGTCCCTTTCCCCCTCTTATGATCCCTTCCTGGATGGGGTGCGTGGGTCTTAAGGTGATCCCTTTGGGGACCAGTAGATGTAGTGTTCAGTTGGTTCACTGTGGTAAGAGTGACCAGACTGTCTATCAAAACAGGAACAGCCAGACACAGTTGTAAGGAAGAATAAATTAGTAGAAGTTTATTAGTGCATGGTTAGATCAAACATTAACCCCTGAAGTATGTAATCATTCACATCTTCCCAAAATCCATCTCAGTTCTTCCTCCTTGCTGACTTTTACAGCTTTACTCTATCCCCTATCTCTCTCTGCATTCATTCCCCATCTGTGTGTCATCTTTCCCTTATCTGTGTCATCTTTTCCCTGTCACTAGGCCATCTTTCCCAGATCTCCCCTGTCAGAAACAAGCCTCACTATTTTATCCCCCTTCCATAAGTCTCCCAAGAATTCCCCGAGCTGCACAAGTCTGCCCCCAGCCAAGCTTGGCCAGCTCTCATTTTACACTCTCATTCTGCAGTGCCTTAAGTCATCATGGCACCAGTATCCTTTTCCCTGAGTCTCTTGTTCACCCTGAGAAGGAAGAGCTGGGAATGGATCTAAAAGCATCATCATCATCATCATCATCATCATCATCATCATCATCATTATCATTTATTTGTATTTCACTTTTTCGCAGAGGAATCAAAGCAGATTACAACAGTATAAGTATAAAACAGTGTACAGTTAAAAATTACAGTTAAAAAGAACAATCCCATATCCCACCCGCCCCCAAGCATAAAAAAATAATCAAAACCTTAAAAAGAGATTAAACAACAAGAAAGAGTAAAAAATTCCAATGTGAATTCACTAAAATTGTGGGTAAATTTGGGTGAAAAAGTGTCTTCATCAGGGGGGGTGATGATATCAGTAAGGGGAGGCTAGTCTAGCAAGGCTAATCTGGAAAGGCCTGCTGGAAGAGATCTGTCTTAATAGCCTTTTTAAAGGCTTCCAGGGTGGTAATATGACAGATCTCCTCTGGCAGGTTGTTCCGGAGCAGCAGAGGCGTAAGTCTTAGGGAGCTGGGTATATTTAGCCTGGGAAGGAGAAGGTTAAGTGGTGACTTGATAGCCATGATTAATATTTGATTGAGGACTGAGCAAGCTTGTTTTCTGCTGCTCCGGAGACTAGGACACGGAGCAATGGATTCCAATGGCAGGACAAAGAGATTCCACCTAAATATTAGGAAGAACCTCCTGAGGTAAGAGCTGAGGGTAAGAGCAGTGGAAGATGCTGCTACCTTGCAGGGGGGTGGAGTCTCCTTCTTTGGTAGTTTTTAAACAGAAGCTGAGTAGCTGTTTGTCACGGGGAGTGCTTTGAGAATGGGTTGGACTAGATTGCCCCTAGGAGTCTCTTCCAACTCTGGGATTCTAATTCTACCCTCAAGGCTAGCTGATATATTTCACCATAAGCTTTCTGTGATCTCCAGTCCACTCCATCAGAGCAGATGCATGGAATGGACTGGAGTTGAGTAAAGTGCATGCTGAGACACATCAGCCTCAGAGGTTCTGCTTGCCCCTTTCCCTCTTGGGGCAAAAGACTAACCTGGATGTGAAGTCATTCACCCCAGTAGCTGCTCCATCCTCTCTTGTGGTTTGCCAGCAACCTTCCTGAGCTTGAGGTTGCATTGGCTATTCCAAAGAGTGATATGATCACAGCGTACAACCTTGCAGTGTTAGCAGTCCCATGACCCTTGATGCCACTTCTGGAGGTGGCATCGTACTTTATCTGTTGCCTGTGGGCATTTCTGAGAATGATCAGAGGTGGCACAGAGATGCCTGTGAAGATCCCAGGGCAACGAAGTGGAAGAAGCTGTCCCACTCAGTTGCTGAAAATGACTTGCCCTAATTAATGCAGCCCTGCTTTGTTGACTAGGAGTTCAGTTAACACACTGGCTATTCAGTCTTGGTTCTTTCCCTCTTTTGATGGTACTGTTTAAATCCTAGATGTGTGGTGGCTCCTTGCTAGGGAGTGGTATTGGGAGAGACTTGGCATCACATTTTGCCCCAAGAGGGATCCCAGTGACTTGTCCCCCAGAAACTGGACACGATGGACAGTGTTTCATCAGCTGAGTTGCTACAGAATCCACTCACAGAAGAGCAGTGGCACGTGTTTTTTGTGTCTGTCTCCTGCTCTTTGTGTGAGAGTCATTGAAAGAAATGGGAAGACTAGTGTGATAGACCACTGAAGAGAGGCAGGGAGGAGGCTCTGGCAGAGTCACTGGCTGAGGAAGCCTGTGAAGAAGGAGCACAGCTTGTAGCAGCTGCTTCTGAGGCAAATCTTGGTTCATGACCATCTGGTAGTACTTCTGGTCCATCAGGTGGATGTGCAACTCAAAACAATTCAGTTAGGGCCTACTCCATATGCTGCTCTCTTTGCTAGCCTTGCCCTGTGTGCCCCTTACTCAGATCCAGCCTTAAAATGGCTGGATTGCCTTTCGCAGATGCAGGGTCATAAGCAAACATGGTGACTGGGGCTTGAGCAAGCAATATGCTGAGGCCATGGATGGGATAAATAGGGAAGGGTGGATGGATGGGCAAGGCATAGTCCTGGTGTTCACTGGAAGCCATCGAGTGAGGAACGGAGGGGAGGTGAAGGCAGACTGGTGAGCTTGGACCAGGGGACTGGACCATCACTCTTCCCATGACAGACCTATTCAGCATCGCAAGGGGGGTGGCATAGACGGCAGGGGTGCGGAACGGATGGCACATGATCTTCATACAGCCCCCATTTTAAAATAAAAAGTGCCCCCTCGCACCCCTGGCACTTCTGGATGCACCATGGTGGCAATAGCCACTCAGCTTCCTTCTGTAGGTTTCATTTACTTGACTGGTTTTGCAAGGTGGGGCAGGGAGCTGAAGTGTAGCTTGCAGGCCTTCTCTTTTAATGTATTCATGGTAGCTCAGCTGAGGGGTTGAGTCAGTGTTTGAACCACAACCATGTTGATGCCAAAGAGCCTCCTGCTGGGGGCTGACTAAAACGGTTTGGCAGTTCTAGTTTGCAAAGATGGATTATGAAGAAGGTTAGCTACCTCTGTCTTAATCCCGCTTTCCTTTTCTTTGTAAGATGAGATAGCCAGAAAAATGTGTGTGTAATGAGACAGGAATTGGATCCCTCGGTTACTCAGTTCGACTGAAACAACTGAAAATAGTTTTTCAGCAGTTTTCCTAGCCCGCTTGGACCAGAATTAGGAAGTACAGCCAGCCCTCTGTACCCACAGGGTTTTTATCCACAGATTTGGTAATCCATGGCTTGAAAATGTTTTTTGTTTTAAGTATAAATTCCAAAAAGCAGGTCTTGATTTTGCCATTTTATATAAAGGACAACATTTACTACCCCGTTGTATTTAATATCCATGGGTGGTCCTGGAATCAAACCACAGCGGATACCAAGGGCCCACTGTACTTGTCTTCCGGTAGGGTCAGTTAAATTGGAAAATGACTTAAAGGCACACAACAACAACAACACTGCTTTGGTCAGTCCTCACCTGGAATCCAGTGTCCAGTTCTGGGCACCACAGCTCAGGAGGGATGTGGACAAGTTGGAGTGTGTCCAGAGGAGGGCAACCAAAATGGTGAAAAGTCTGGAAACCACCAAGCCCTCTGAGGAGTAGCTGAGGGAGCTGGGTATTTGTTTAGCTTGGAGAAGAAGAGGTTAAGAAGTGACATAGTAGCCATGTTTAAATATTTGAAGGGATGTCAGATTGATGATGGAGCAGGCTTGTTTTTTGCTGCTCCAGTCTGGGATCTGGAGCAATGGATTCAAGCTACAGGGAAAAAGGATTCCACCTAAATATTAGGATGAGCTTCCTGATGGTAAGAGCTGTTCAACAGTGGAAGGCACTGCCTCGGGAAGTGGTGGAGTCTTGTTCCATGGAGATTTTTAAACAGAGGCTGGATGGCTATCTGTCACAGGGAGGGCTTGGTTTGCGTCTTCCTGCATGGCAGAAGAGGATCGGACTAGATGGGCCTTGGGCTCTCTTCCAACTCCAGGATTCTGTATATCCGTAGGATGGCTTGTTCACACTGCTGTAGATGGGACTTGCTTTCATTACAGTCCTGAGCAGAAACCTAAAGCACTGTTGTTTGGTCTCCTTTCAGCATGCCAATGAAGACGTGGAGAGGATGCTTCTAGGAAACAAGTGTGACATGGATGATAAGAGGGTTGTACCCAAAGCTAAAGGCGAGCAGGTGAGTGGTATTTCTATGAGAGATGTGCTGTTGGTGAAACTGGTAGTGGGGGAGGCTGCAAAGGAGGCCTCCAGCTTCCTTCGAGGGGGGAGGTCTTGGGCTTGGCTTTAGTCACCTGGAGGAATGCTTGGGGCCAGTTTTCCCCTCAGGTGGCTGTGTGGGGGCCTCCAGCTGTAAGGTTCAGCAGACCCTGCTACTGTCCACCTTGCCTGTTCCCTTTGCTTCACAGAACTATCCTTTTTCTACCCACCAGTGTGGGGAAAAGACAGGCATTTGTAGCACTTGTTTTCAGAACCAGTGAAAATTAGTTTCAGTCCAACCACTTTCTGGTATCACAACCTACGTGGGCATCAATGAATGCTGGAGGCTCTGCCTCCCCACTGCCTCCCAGGTTGGCTGCTCTGCCTTTTTAAGACAAAGTCATGGGTACCGCAGGCCATCTCTCAGACTAAAGATGAGAGACCTCAATAGTCAGAGATGAGTCTGTCTGACTGTAATTTAAGTGAGAAAATGCTGCTCTTGGTATCCATTGTTTGCATCTGGTTCCAGTCAGTGGTGTTCTAGTAAAACAACAACGGCAAAAGGCAAATCTAGCAACCTTCAAGTCTTCGTGATCCAGGCTAACAAATGCCTTGACTACGTTCACAGAAGTGGGGACCTCGTATCTTTGTAATCCCCTGACTTTTGATCTTAGGTGTGGCTCAGGCTCTTGTGGTCCCCAAAAGATACCTGAGGGGTGATCCATTGCTACAGAGGCTTGTGCTTGCTTCTTAACCTTGGACAAAGCATCACCTGGTGAGCTCTGGAGTGATGGTGAGACTCTCTAACCCTGCAGCTATGGAGAGGAGTCTTACCTGGAGGGGCCCTTGGCAGATCCCTCCCAAAGAGCCCTTCATCATCCGTGGAATACTGCAATGGGTTCCATTTCTGGAAGCTGCTCCCAGATTGCCATGCATCACCCTTGCTTGTGCCTTGGTTCTCCCTCAGTCTGAAGCCCTTGATCCAAGGAGAGGAGGTGGGCGCCAAGCTCCTTCCCCCTCTCCCTCCTCTGCCCAGGTGGGAAGCAAAGACAACCCTTTCTCCTTCTCTCCTCCTTGAGAGGAGAGGAACCTGTATGTGCTGAGTAGCCACTCTGAGGTTTAACAGAAGAGTTTTATTCCAAGTGAAAGGATTAAATCAGGTTTCTGGGCGTTCTGTTGTGGCATATCCTTCTACAGGGAAGAGCTTGAGGAACTGCAAAGTGACAAGAAAGAGATTTAAAGGCATCTTGGATTGGAACTGGCAGTAAGGAAAGGAAACAGGACAAAGGTCCCTGACACCCCCTGACTAAAAGGGTCCCTCCCCACTTTTACAGAAGCAGACCTTCCATGCTCAGGTTTCCTCAGAGCAGGAGGCTCATCCTTCAAGGGCCAGCCTCTGCCAGCCTTCCTTATGCCAGTAGCCAGTACCCCAACGGGACAGGAGGGAACCTGAAGGAACGGGCTGAGAGCCCCACGGGTACAAAAAGCAGGAGAACTTTCATACTGACCCATGACCCAGGAGGGTTCCCAAAGTTTTAGCACCTCTGTAGCCCACAGGAAGCTCAGTTGGCAAAGGGTCACTCCCCTGATCTTAAGGAACCTTTTACCACCCTGAGTGTTGAATTGACCGCTGGTCAAGTGGAGGTAGCTTGGTTTTCAGCTGCCAAATGATGCACAAGGGGCATTATCACAGCTTAGTTGAGTGCCATTTGGGCATCAGTTGGCCAAGGTTGCAGATGAGGAGCAAAACGCTACATCAGGCATAGAACATGGCCTTGAAAAGCAGCACAGAGATGCTAAATCTCACTTATGAAGAGCTACAATTTCTATGATTCTATGAGTCTAAGTTAGAGCCCTGGTGGTGCAGTGGTTAAATGCCTGTACTGCAGCTACTCACTCACAAACCATAAGGTTGCGAGTTCAATACCAGCCAAGAGCTCAGGCTTGCATTCTTCCTGGGCCAATAAAATGAGGACCCAGCTTGTTGGGGCAATTAGCTTACAGTTGTAAACCGCTTAGAGACTGTGGCAGGGTGTTACACGCTGATGACATCCAAATATATTTCTCCATGTCCCGATCAGCAGCTATGACAACAGATGGCATTTCTCCCCTCCATCAGTGTCTTGAAGCGGTAATGGGCTGCATGAAGAAAAACAAACTCAGGCTCAATCCAGACAAAACGGAGGTACTTACAGTAGGGGCCCCCAAACCAGGTACAGGGTTGCAACCTCCAGTCCTAGATGGGGTCTCCACAAAGGACTGTGTTCGCAGTCTGGGGGTGCTCCTAGATCCATCGCTTCACATGACGAACCAAGTGAATGCGACAATCAGGAGCGCCTGCTATCAGCTCCGGCTGATACGCCAGCTGCGCCCTTTCCTGGAAGTAAAGGACCTAGAGACTGTTGTACATTCACTGGTAACTTCAGGACTTGATTTCTGTAATGCGCTCTACATGGGGCTACCCTTGTGCCTAGTCCGGAAACTTCATCTAGGCAAAATATGGCAGCCAGGCTGGTCGCCGGAAAAACTAGGAGTGACCGAATTACACCCATCTTAAAATCTCTTCACTGGCTGCCTGTTAGTTTCCAGGCCCAGTACAAGGTGTTGGTTATCACCTTTAAAGCCCTACCTGGCTTGGGCCCCACCTATTTGAGGGATCGCCTGCTCCCATATAATCCGCCCCCTGCACCCTCCGGTCCTCTGGGAGGAATCTATTGCAGCCTTTAAAGACCAGACTCACTGCTCCCTCCCAGAGGGCCTTCTCTGCAATGGCTCCCAGACTACGGAACGGACAGACGGACGAGATCCGTCAAATTGCCGGCTGTCAAGACGGGTCTCTTCTGGCAGGCCTTTCCTGAATAAAGGTGTCCGGCCACAGAATGACTGCCCCCACATCATGGATCAGCCCCCGCTCTGTCCTTGCTCTATTTCATTGTGTTTTTAATAGATGTTTTAATTGTAACTTGTTTAATCCTGTTTTAAGGGGGGGAATTTGGGACACAGTGTTGTAAATGTGGATTTTAATTTGTTGTGAGCCGCTTTGATTGTCTCGTCACAGAAAAGCGGGATGCAAATAAAAGTTTTATTTTTTATTATTATTATTATTATTATTATTATTAAAGCGTTACATATATGAAGCCGTTGCTGCTGCTGTTGTTGTTGTTATATTTGTTTACATCCTGCCCTTCTCCCAAGACTGGGACTCAGGGCAGTTTACAACATTAAAAAACAGTACAATTAAAAGCATACAAAAATAGTATATTAAAACAGAATTAAATTACTCCAATAATGAAAACAAATTGCATATTAAAATACCAAATAGTTTAAAAAGGTAAAAATGTTTAAAACACATTAAAACACTCCAGCCCATTCTTTAAGAAGGCACTGAAGACGGATCTCTTCCGGCGGGCATCCATCCCCACCTGACCTTCTGTAAAGAACTTTAGGAAACCCCGCTTCCGGTCATAACGGCATAACCGCCCGCTGCCCTGCGATTACTGGAACTGAAATTTTTATACTTTGTGCTGTTTTTATGATATGTATTTTGCACATGAATGCCTGTATGGAGATTTTTGGTTGTAATCCTGCTTCGATCCGTTGGGAGAAGTGGGAAAATACAAATAAAATTATTATTATTATTATTATTATTACTATTACTCTTAAAAGCGTTCTGTTTTGAATGCCTGTCTGAAGAGGAAGGTCTTAGCCTGCCAGTGGAAGGTCATCAAGGAAGAGGCCATTCTGGTCTCCCTGGGAAAGGAGTTCCACAGTTGAAGGCAGTGGTTCTCAACCTTCCTAATGCCGCGACCCTTTAATACAGTTCCTCATCTCAGTTCCTAAGACCATCGGAAATATGTCTTTTCCAGTGGTCTTAGGCGAACCCTGTGAAAGGGTTGTTCGACCCCCAAAGGGGTCACGACCCACAGGTTGAGCACCGCTGGTCTAGGGGCAGCCATAGACCCTCTCTTGTGTCCCCACCAACTGCTTGTGATGGATGTGGCACAGAGAGAAGGGCCTCCCCTGAGGATCTCAGAACCCAGCTCATATGTTGGCCAGACTGCTTTGGGCATGGACCTGGGGTGCCCCCACATTCATGGCTGTTGTGCCTCACAGCGCAATCCACTATGAGCATTCTGATCTCTATGTCTCTGCCTCAGCTTTCCCCAACTGGGTGGCTTCCCAGTGTGTTGCCACTTCAGGTCCCATAGTCATGTTGGCAGGGGATTATGAGGGTTATGCGTCAACTTGTACACCAGGTCAGGGAAAGCTGTTCTGTGTGGCCTTGGTCTCAACTCTGTTTCTAGAGTTCATCCTTCCACAAGGGCCCCCTCCTGCCTTTGAAGGGCTGAGCTCCACTTCCAGCATACCAGCAGAACCATTTGTGGTTCCAGTGCATGAAATGGATGCCCAGATTCTTCAGGGTAATTTTGGAGGTGCAGAAGGAACTTCCACTTCTGCCGGGTATTTGAGTTTTATCTGGAAGTGTTGCTTCTGTTGTTTGTGTTTTCAGCAGTGCTCTACAGTTGTGTGTGTATTAAAATTATTTAAAACCTGATCTGAATTAAATTAGTAAAATAGTTTTGTTGTATGTAAGCTCTTTCCATAGCATCACTTCTGTGGCTGCCTTGTAACTCTGGTTTTATTCCTGGGGGAAAAGGCACTGTTCACAGCTGTGGGTTGTATCTGGGTTCAGCCAATGTGATCCAGCTGCTCCTTGCAGACGTTTAGCTGCTGCAGAAGTGTTTTCCAGCCTCACTGACTGACTTTCTCCTTTTGGCCTAGATTGCAAGGGAGCACGGTATTAGGTTTTTCGAAACTAGTGCAAAAGCAAATATAAACATTGAGAAGGCATTCCTCACGTTAGCAGAAGACATTCTTCGAAAGGTAATTGGGGCTTCGTTAACATCAGATGGGGAGGAGGCAGGGTTGGGAGCTGCATGTCTGGTGGGGGTTAATTTTTGACCCAGCAAATCCCTGGATCACTGGCAATGACGTGACATCATTTCCTGTAGCCATGTCTAGCTGGAGTTAAGACTTTGGGGGAGTGGGGAGGCAGTTGTAGGCATTTGAGGGTGGTTTGGCATGGCTTGGGACAGAGGGCTACTTGATAATTGTGCTGAATTTTAAGCAAAAATTGTGCGGAGGGGATTTCTGAGGGCCTGCCATGGTGCTTCAGGGATCACTTGCAGCCCACAGAGCCCCCCTTTCCCACCACAGTGAAGCAGACTGTGGCAGCAGAGCCACAGAGGGCCCCCACTTTGCCACAGGAACTTCCTAACAGCTTTTTGGGAGTGGAATGGACTACTGGTGGATGCCCCTTCCTCTGGAGAGGGTTGCAGGGGCATCTCTGGGGAGTGTCTCAGCTGTTTACTGCTGTGTGGCAGGGGGCTGCAATAGATAGTCCTTGCAGTCCCTTCCAGCTTTGTCGATTCTGCCATGCCACCCTGCATCCAACAAGAGAAATAGCCTGTCTTGCAAAGTTGTTGTGAGGTTGCACACGGCGGGCAGAGTCCAAATCTACCATTCAACACAGTGCTTGTGTAGCACAGTCACAGAACCATAAAGTTGGAAGAGACCACAAGGGCCACCCAGTGATGCAGGGTGTTGAAGGCACATAGAAATGGGAGTGAGAGATCATACCATGGCTGCAGCATCCAGATGGTGAGGGAGGCAGGGGCTCCTCCTGTGCCATTATCTTGTGGTAAGGGTATGTGCAGATTCACGACAAACAAGACCCCCTCCTGTCCTTCCAGGTGGGCAAAACGGTTGTTGCGTGTCAAGACCAGCTTCATCCCGTGTTGCTATTGCATCACAACAGCAGAACCAAAGTCAGAGCCATGCAGATGCAGTTCAGGGGTGAATGAGGTTGAGGTTTGTAGCATAGGACAGCTATCTGGGACAGTTGAGGGATAGCATGTTTTTAATGCTACCTATTACCGTATATACTCGCCTATAAGTCGACCTCATGTATAAGTCAAGAGCAGGTTTGGAGGCCAGAATGATGGATTTTGATACGATCCATAGATAAGTCAAGGGTAAAATGTAAGGGCATGTCGCCAAGGATGTAAATGATGAAGGAAAGGGAAGTTATGCCAAAACAAGCTGCTGTTTTCCAACCCAGCCCTTCAAACAGGGTAGAAGCAGCACTGCAAGGGAAAGAGTAGAAGGGGTCTGTGCTTCTTTTAGCTGCTCCTGGGATGGACTAAGCGTTCCCCTTTTGCCACTCTGCTCAGAGAAGGGGACGGTTCCTTTATTTGATATTTTATTAAGGTGCTTTGACCCGTGAATAAGTCTACCCAGGTTTTTTGGATCGATTTTTTGACTCAAATTTCTAGACTTACACACGAGTATATATGGTAATTATTTTTATACCATTACTGATGCTTTTATATGTTATTAATCTGTGTTGGTGATTTTGTAAGCTGCCTTGAATCGCAGTATTGGGGGGGGGGAGGTGAAACGTAAATTGTCATCTTCATCCAAACCCAGCAGCCTCTTCCATCCCAAAGACCAGGAGTGTGAAGGCAACTCCCGTCACACCTGTTGACTTTGGGGACTTGGCTTAACTTTTCCTGTGTCGCTTTTATTGTTGCTGTTGTTGTTGCTATTATTCTTTTTCTTCTTGCAGACCCCTGTAAAAGAGCCCAACAGTGAAAATGTAGATATCAGCAGTGGAGGCGGCGTGACCGGCTGGAAGAGCAAATGCTGCTGAAGGGGCTTCCCTTGCCAAGCGTCCTCCATCGCCCTTCCTCTTCCACCTCTCCTCCTCCTCTTCTTGCTGCGGAATAAACCACTTTGCCCATTTTTAACCTTAAATATTTTTTTGTTCCTCATCTTAACATGGCTCCTCCTTTCCTTTGTTCTTTTGTTAGGAAGAGCTCACTGACTATAATCTTCTCAAAACAAAACTGTATCGAAATCATGTCTGACTTTATTTTTAATGTACTGGCTCAACTCGGCACCATGTTCTGGTTGTATTATAGCCCAGTCTTAACATGACAATTTAGAGCGATCATTTCAGCTCCAGTCTGCAAATTGTACAAGAATAAAAAAGAAATACGTAGCGTTAACAGTTTTTATTTTGTACAACTGTGGGGTTTTGTTAATGGATACTGTGCTTAAGTCACCATATTTGCATCTGCAGAAAAGGAAAAACTCATTCGCCTTGAGTCTGTAAATGGGGTTTATTTTGTCCTGTGCCTTACATGGAAAGGAACTTTGGTTCTCTCCCTCCCCCCGTCCTCCTCTTTCTGTTCTGGCGAAGGCAAGACCAGAGGCCCCCATCTCCTGGGGCGACTTCCCTGGCATTGATGTAGTGAACTGAGGACAGTCGGGGCGAGAGCAAGGCCTGCCGGGTGCCTCCAATGACAATTTTTTCCTCTCTGTAGTGGTTCCCTCCTTCCCTTCTCCCCCCTTTTTTGTCTGCATGCGGTTTTTTGTTTTTTTTTAATGGTGTGATGTGTTAAGAGATGGCAATACGCTGTATTTGCCAAATTTAATTCCAAGCACTGATCACGGATCTAGCTTTCTGGGGTAAAACGTGAAGTATCTACTAACCTTTTTGTCTAGCAAACGTTGGGCCAATTACTATTCCCCCCCTCCCCTCCCCAGCCCTCCCTCCCTCCTTCTCACATAGTTATTGGGGTTTATGATATGGAAGAGTTAATTGCATGCGCAGTAGTTTTCTATGGAGGGTGATGTGGCTGTTGTCTTATCTTTGTGTACAACTATGCCATGGCAGGTCCCAAAGCTGCAGCCGTGAACTATGAATTTGGTTTTCTTTGCTGCTCCGCGCAGGTGACTCAGTAGCCTAGTCAATGTTTAATATGGGGACAGGAACAGGGCGAGGGGGAGAAAGAGGGCAGGTGAGTCGGATGGCCATACCCCTAGAGTGCGCTCCTTCCTTCTGTGTTAAGTTCTTCACAATAAAAGAAATCCCTTGTTTACAACCTTGGGCAGTCGTAACTTCTTTCGACAGCTGGCAAGCAAAAAGCAGCAATGTAAAAACAGTACAAATGCTTTAGCAGCCGGGTGCGCACTCTGCTTTTGCGCGGTGGGGAGCGGCCCTTGGGGGACGACTTGCTTTTCCAGTTTGCCACCTTGCCTCTTGTTCTGGCTCGGCTGGAACCACCAAGGAGACAGCAGTGTCACAACAACAGGAGGGTGTGAGTGTGTTGTATGTGTGTGTAAGAGTATGAGAGTGTGTGTGTGTGTGTGTTGCTTTCTGGGAGAGCACCAAAGGCTGACTTCTCTGCAGGCCCCTTGTGCTGAATTTGGGTGCCTTGCCCGGCAGCGTTCTTCATCCCCAGTTGGGCAGGAGGACATTGGCGCCAAAGGGGTTCCTTGTGAGCCCCTCTTTTCCCTCTCTTCCTCCTGGGCTTGAGGGTGACCTTTTTGCCTTTTCTTTAGGACATTTCTTCCTCTGATCAAACCAGCACGCAATGCTGACTGTAATTCTAACGAATTGGATAAAGGCGAGCCTTGCTGGTGGGTCGAGTGTCACCCGCCTAGGAGTGGTCCTGTCCCTTCCCCTTGGCTTCCCTTGTCCTGGTTCCCCTTTCCCAGCTGAGCGGCTGTTAAAGCAGAGGCAGGGAGCCCCGGGGACCGGAAGCGACAAAAGGGTGGCACTCTGTGCGTTCCTGACTTATTTCGATGTACTGGTTAGTGTTGTAAATAGAAATGGCTACCTTTTCAGATCTGCACTTTCTAACATTATCACAGGTTTTTAAAAAAGGGAATATGGAGTAGTATGCATCATCTTTTCTCTCTCTCTCTCCTTTTTTAAATAACTTTTGTTTAAAACATGTGCTTTTGATTTGCTTCCTGGGCCTTGCCCCTCCTGTATGAGCCTCTCTAAACAAGTTCTTTGTAAAAGCTGTCTTCTTCATTAAGCACCGAGCAGCTGAAAACAAAGCAGCCCACTCTCTGGTACTACTAGCTGAAAATTCATATTCTACTTAACAAGGTAAATAAACTGAAATATTTCTAGCCTGTCTATTTCTTTTCATATTGAAGGGGTGATCTGGGTGTTCTTGAATTTCAGAGTCCCCTCTTCTGCTGCTCAGACAAGGGGAGCTGGCTATCTCTGGATGCCTCAGCTGTCTCACCGTCATCCAAGAGTGGAACTGCGGGGGAAGGCTTCAGAAATTAGCCCTGCAGGGGGAAAAACACTTTTAACTTGTTCACAAACATCAACAAAAGACCCACTTGCTGGAAAGGTGCTTCCCCTTTTTGGCCGTACAGGTAGGGACAAAACTTGGCAAAGTTTGTACTTACTCCTAGAATCTCTCAGCCAACAGAGGATGAGGGATGAGGACTTTTGGGAGCTGTTGTCCAAAAAAGTAATTTTTACTTTGGGTGAGAAGGGTTGTCCTGTTTTCCCTTAGTTTGCCCGTATTTTTTAATAAGGTGGCTTTTCCCCTGTCCTCAAAACCAAGTTCCTGATGCCCATCTCTGCTTAGCTTTGGTTGTAAGCAAGTCAGTGCCCTCCTCTCTGGCCTTTACTTGCAGTGCCCTGCCTTTGCGTTAGGGAGCTGTCTTGGTGTAGGGCTTGGACTGTTGGGCTGGGATTTTGGAAGAACAGGGCTTGAATCCCTCTTTAGCCACAGAAGCTCCCTTGGTAATGCTGGTCTCACATTCTCAGAGGAAGGCAACTATTGCAAACTTCTGCTGAAGAACTCTTCTAGGGTAGAAGTACATAGAGAGATCTTGTAGCACCTTTGAGACTCACTGAAAGAAAGAAATCGGCAGCATGAGCTTTCCTAGACTTCATTTGCATCTGAGGAAGGAGATTGAAGTCTAGGAAAGCTCATGCTGCCAACTTCTTTCTCAAAGTTAGTCTCAAAGGTATTACAAGGTCTCTCTATGTACTGATTCTACAGACTAACACGGCTGTATCTTTGAATTATTCTAGGGTGGCTGTAAGTCTGTTTTGAATGCTGAACCTAGCCTGGCGTTGTGATTTGAGTGTTGGACTCAACGCTTTGGGGGACCCGGGTCCAAATCCACCTGATGTTGACCCTGGGGAAGGGGCACACCTTTAGCCTCAGAGGCAGACAAGGGGGGAACCTGTGAATCAATCTTTCCAAGAAAACCCTAGAAGGAGAGGGTCAGAGTTGAAGGCACGGAAGCCCTATTGCCTTAAGGTGGTGCTTTGTCAGGGTCAAACCAAAGGTGTCCGTCCATCTCTGGGTGAAGCCTTGGACTAAGGATGAGGAGTCAGAACCCGGGGGGCTTTTCATTGCAGGAGCTGACCCCAGCCCAAAGGCCACGATCAGCATCTGGAGCTTCGCATTATTAGTGGAAGGTGACTTCTCTGGCCACTGGTGGCTTGCAAAGTCGCCAGAGATGAGCAGGAGAGTAAGAACCCCTTCTATGCTTTTTGTGTGAGGATCTCCCTTGGAGTGAGCCACAGTTGGGTGGAGGCTGTAGGGGGGGCTCATTGTACCCTCCCCATCACAAACCCTAGTGTTATCCCAGCATGTGGCACACTGCCGCCACTACTACTGCCTTGGTTGACTCCTGGTTGGAAATTGGTTCTCTGCTCAGCTTGCCCTGGCCTGCATCCGCTGGCCCTGCCCTGTGGAAGTGTTTGGCCACCATTAAAGCCCTGGACCCAAAACAAATGCCAGACAATGATGTTGAATGGCCGGTCTTTCCACCGAGTCCCACGTTTCTCAGCATCATGCGGTTGTACCCAAGCAGCCCTAGTGCTGGGTCAATGAGAGCACCAATTAGAATGCTTTGCCAAATGCTACGTTCCTCGTTTCTTTTAAAAAGTTAATGAAAATATGTGAAGTCGAAGGCTTTTACAGCCTTTGTGGGTTTTTGGGGCTATGTGGCTATGTTCTAGAAGAGTTTCTTCCTGACATTTTGCCAGCATTCAGAGAAGATGCCAGCCATCGATGCTGGCGAAACATCGGGAATAAACTCTTCCAGAAAATGGCCACATAGCCCAAAAAACCTATTAATGAAAACAATTTTGCAGATGGCCACTTCCCAAAGGCAAATAGGCAAAGTAACTTATTACACTAGGCTTCAGTCCCATCCCATCCCCAAAAGGCAAAGTGCATTCATGCATCAGCAGAGACCTTAGTAAGGGATCAGGATTGCAAATCAAGATTTCTTCTTCGTGGTCTCTGCGAATCATACAAATGGGTTTTACTGCGCCTGCGCAGTGCTGTTCGGAAACTCCTAAAATCACTGGGCAAAGTTTACTTTTCAACATATAGAAACTTTTTGGCGGTAACCCCACCCACCCGTTATAAGGCCCCTGCCTTCCCGCTCTTTCCCCAGTTCCTTTTTTCCGCCGTGCTGGTTGCTGTTTGGAACTTCGCTCTTGCTAGCTCGTTTGGATCACTGGTTCTATTTGACTCGGACTGTTTTTTCTGGACTTTGGCTTCTCTTCTTCCCCCGTGTTATTTGACCTCGGACTGTGTACTTCGATTTGGATCTCGTTTTGGCTTGTCGACTTCGATAAAGGATGTCTCCTCCTTTCAAGAAATGCGACATCTGTGGAGGAAAAGTTCCTGTACAGGACCCGCATTCCTCTTGCCTGCTGTGCCTCGGCCGGGACCATGACCCCAGGGCTTGCAGCCTCTGTAAGTCTATGTCTTCCCAAGCCTGGAAGAACCGGGAATCGCGGCTGACGTCCGCAATAGCCCAGGGCAAGATTCGGGAGGGGGATTCTCGCCCTGCCTCGGCCCCCTCGGCTTCTGCTGTGACTCCTTCTCTCCCGGCCCGTGATGGCCCGGCCAGCGCACCTCCTTCTACTTCACTGGTGCTGGATTCGGGGGCTTCTGACGCCGCACCCCCTGTGGCCCGCGGCTCCACTAAGCCCAGTGCCACCTCCAAACCCACTAAGCACCCTCATAAATCGGGGTCATTGGGTTCTGCTGCCTCCTCTGCTCCACCTCGCGAAGAGGGAGCTCCCTCCGAAACATCGGGGTCATCCCAGCGAGCGGCCTCCGACCACAGGTCCCATAAGGCGGCTTCGGCGACATCTTCCAGCTCCATGAAGGCCAAAGCCAAGTCGGGATCGTCGGACCATTCCAAGCCCTCCAAATCTGATGACTCCGCCTCGAGAGGGGCCGCCTCCGAACCCGATGCCTCGGGCCCGAAGGAGTCCACCTCCGGGAAAAGAGATGGAGCCGGACAGGTGGCTAGGATCTCGGAGTCACCGATCCTCTTCTTTCCCCCGGATGCACCTGCTCGCCCTAAGTCTGGCAAAAAGAGGCAATCATCGGCCCCGGTCTCGACATCTTCTTCTTCTGCTAAGAAGGCAAAGTCATCTAGTGGTCACCCAAGTTCTCAGTCAGGGTCTCCATCCAAGAGGCTGGCCGCACCCAAGGAGGCTGCTGGGTCCCGCAAGGCCCATCATCGAGACCGTCCTCGTCCCGACTCCCCGGTGATGGTTGCTTCCCTCGCCACACCGTCTCTTGAGGTCCACTCTCCTGTCAGGGATCGTGACCGTGGGGCCGCCGTCCAATCATCTTCAGTTCCAGCTCCGTCGGCTTCGACAGCGCTCCCCTTTCTCCTTTCAGATGACGAGGACCCTTGTGACCTTCCAGTGAGGTCCCCTTCACCTGCTCCCCTTCACCTGCTCCCCGGCTCGGGAACTCGATGATGCTACATACTTCTACGACTCGGAAACTGACCAGTTCTTTTTGCCAGTTCCGAGGGAGGTCGCCTTGGCTAAGCCCACTTCAGTTCGGGACCGTGTTCCTGAACAAGACCGTGCTCATGGCCAGGATCGACACCGACCCGAGGAACGCACCGACCGACCAGGGCCGTCTTCGGCGCCTTCCTTGCTGCCCGTGACCCGACCGACTGAACGCACCAGGCCTGTGGCTGCTGTTGAGCTGGCCTCTTCGGATTCTGAACCAGATCCCATCGGTTCTGATGACGCCTCGGGTGAAGAGGAGCTTGCTCAGGATTCCCCTCAATTCCTTCACCACCCGGAGATAGCCTCCCCGACGGATGATGTGAGGTCGTTTGCAGAACATGTTATTAAGATGTCCAGGGCTCTGGACATCGAGCTCTCATATCCTGAGGAGGAAGCCAAGGACCCGGTGGAGCGCAGGGTTCGTGGTCGGGTCCACGCAACACCCTCCGTCCCGTTCCTGCCGTCTCTAGAGACTTTGGTCAAGCGCTCCTGGGACGCCCCTTCTTCACTCCTTGGCCCGCCACGCAAGATTGAGTCCCTCTACAGGGTTTCGGCTCCAAGCTCACCATGGTTGACCTCGCACCTTCATCAGAATTCGGCTATCGTTGAGGGCACCCAGCAGGTCTCCACGCAGCGTCAGGCGGCGTCACCAATGGACAAGGAGGCCAAGAAGATTGATGCCTTGGCTAGAAAAGCTTATGCAGTGGCTGCGTTGGCGGTGAAGGCGACCAACTGCACTGCCTGTATGGGCGCCTATGTTCAAACCCTGATGGAGGGCATCTCCCCGATCGTGCCGGACGTCCCGGATGGGGTGCAACGGACACTGACTGAAATCAGAGATGAGGCCCATTCCATTGGCACCTGGCTCATCACGGCGTCCAGGAATGTTGTGGAGTGTTCGGGCAGGGCCATGGCAGCATCCATCGCCCTAAGGAGGCACGCCTGGCTAAGGGACTCAGACCTCAATTCTAGCCTCAGAGCCACCATTGAAGACATGCCCATTGATGACTCGGGCCTCTTCCATGCCGAGACTGACGATAGACTCAATCGAAAGTTCAGGATGAAGGCGGCAGCGAGAAAACATGGTATGTCGTCCCCCGTTCCATCCCCTTTCCGCAAGCGATTTCGCCCTTGGCAACAGCAACAAGGTCAATTTCATAGGTCCTCCTATCAGGACCGCCAGTTTCATCAGCAGGGCTCTCAGCGCCAGAGGTACCCGTCCCAATCTTCTTCGTCTTCTGGCCGCCGGAATCAGTCTTCCCGGTACCGTAAAAACCGCCGGCAAGACCCCGATCAAGGCAAAAAGAGGGCATGAAAACTTCCCGCGCACTTCGCCTCTCCTCTGTGCTTTTTGGACATCCTTAGGCCCTTTGCCAACGTTTGGGCCTCTATTTCTTCCGACTCCTGGGTACTAGACATTGTCTGTAGGGGCTATTCCCTCGAGTTCGAAGAGCTCCCGCCCACCGGAGCTTTTATTTCCACCCCCCCCCCCCCCCGGACACCCTTCTCGACGAAGTGCGCGCTTTGCTTCTCAAAGGGGCAATCTCTCCGTTACCCCCTGAACACTGTTCCAGGGCCTTTTTCTCCAGGTACTTCACGGTACCGAAGGCAGATGGCAGCATCAGACCCATTTTGGACTTAAGAGAGTTGAACCTCTTCCTCGAATACCGTCGGTTCCGGATGGTAACCTTGGCTTCTATTTTGCCTCTCCTATACCAGGGCCTGTGGTTTGCAACGGTCGACTTGAAGGACGCCTACTTCCACATTGGAATTTGGGAGTCCCACAGGAGATTCCTCGCCTTCACCGTCGGCTCCACCGCGTACCACTACAACGTGCTTCCCTTTGGCCTTGCCACGGCTCCACGGGTCTTTACAAAGTGCATGGCTCCAGTGGTAGCATACCTCCACCAGAAAGGCTACAGGGTCTTCCCTTACCTAGACGACTGGCTGTTTGTCGCCGACTCACAACAGGACCTCCGAGAGGCAATCTCGTTCGCCTTGCATCTGTTGGACTCTCTCGGACTGGTCGTCAACAAGGACAAGTCTCACTTCACTCTGGCCAGGCAGGCCAAGTTCATCAGAGCCATCCTCGACTCCAAAAGATGCTCCGCCTTCCTTCCTACAGACCGCTTCCAGGCATTAGTAGCATCACTGAAGCCTTGCATTTCCCACAGAAGGGTGAGGGCCAGGGACGTCCAAGTTGCTCTGGGACACATGGCGTCAACGACCTTCGTGACACCGTGGGCACGGCTTCGCCTACACCCGCTACAGTCCTGGTTCCTCTCAGTCTTCTCCCCGATGGAGGACCCTCCGTCAAAGTGGCTCACGGTACCGAGGCCGGTGGCCGCCTCCCTGAGATGGTGGTTGGACGATCGCAACGTCTGTATCGGGATGCCCTTCCATCAGCCTCAGCCTCAATTGACTTTGACAACAGATGCTTCTCTGGAGGGCTAGGGCGCCCACCTGCTCGACCTGGTTGTCAAGGACAAGTGGTCGGCCCAGGACAAACATCTCCACATCAATGCTTTGGAGATGCTCGCAGTCGAGAAGGCTCTGAGGGCATTCGAGCTCACTGTCACAGGCAACGTGGTCCTCCTCAGGACGGACAATACTACCGTGATGTATTACATCAACAAGCAAGGAGGCACCAAGTCCAGGACTCTGCTTGAGATCACTCTTCGCATCTGGGACTGGTGCATCCAGAGACAGGTGCTCCTCCAGGCGATTCACCTCCCAGGAGAGGACGAGTTGGCAGTTCGCCTAAGCAGATCCTCTTCGGTGTGCCACGAGTGGAGGCTCCATCCGGAGATGGTCAGCGATCTGTTCGAGCGGTGGGGAACCCCCCGGATCGACCTCTTCGCGACCGAGTGGAACAGCCACTGTCCCCAGTTCTGCTCCAGAAGGCTAATGGACGGATCCCTCGGAGATGCGTTCGCCTTCCTTTGGACGGGAGAGCTGCTTTACGCCTTTCCTCCCTTCCCTCATCACCAGGGTGGTGTCCAAGATGACAACGGACCATTCGCATGCGATCCTGATCACCCCGTGGTGGCCCAGACAGCCTTGGTTCGCATCCCTTCTCCACCTCTCCAGGAGATGCTTCCTCCACCTCGACTTCCGTCCCGACCTGTTGTCGATCCAGGACGGCCAGATCTTGCACCCGGACATCGTGAACCTGCCGCTGGTGGCCTGGAAGATACAGCCCTAACCGCCCTGCCGGAGTCGGTGAGGACGGTGATCCTGGCTGCAAGGAAACCTTCTACTCAGCGGTCCTATGCCCTGAAATGGAAGAGGTTTAGCCTCTTCCTTGATCGGAAGGGCTTGTCTCCTGCTCAAGTGTCCACTCCAGTGGTGCTGGAATTTTTGATGGCGCTTTTGGATGAGGGGCTGTGCCTCGCATCCATCAAGTGCTATTTGTCTGCCATTTGTGCCAAGTACCAATTCGGGGAGAGGGCTTCCTTTTTTAGGGATCCCTTGGTGAAGGGGTTCCTTAAGGGATGTGCCAACTTGCATCCTCCTGTGTCGGTACTGGCGCCGGCTTGGAGCTTGGAGGCGGTACTGTCCGCGCTCCAGTCCAAGCCCTTCGAGCCAATGGCCACAGCGGACTTGAGACTACTGACTTGGAAAACCGCCTTTCTTGTGGCCATCACCTCTGCCCGCCGTGCGGGTGAACTTTGTGCCTTGCGGAGGGACCAGCCCTTCCTGAGGTTTCACAAGGACAAGGTGGTCCTTCGGACAGACATTACTTTCTTGCCGAAGGTTGTGTCTGCTTTCCACATGTGCCAGGACACTGTGTTGCCTACTCTCGCATCCAACCCAACTTCGGATGCGGAGCGAAGCCTGCACTCTCTTGATGTCAGGAGAGCGCTGGCTTTTTATTTGGACAGAACTGCTGCCTCCAGTCGCTCCGAAAGACTCTTTCAGTGCTACTCAGAGCCGAAAAAAGGATTGGCTGTGTCTGCGCAGAGGCTTTCCAAATGGGTGGCCGGTACCATCCACCTCTGCTATGAACTTTTGGGCAAACCTCTCCCTGGCAGGGTTCGGTCTCATTCCACAAGGGCAATGTCAGCATCCTCTGCATTCCTGTCGGGGATTCCCTTGGAGGATGTCTGCAAGGCTGCTGTCTGGTCCCAACCTCTGACTTTTATTAAGCATTATAGGTTGGACACCAGAGCCATCCGAGACGCAGCTTTCGGGAGGGCTGTGTTGGTTTCAGGGTTGCATTGATTGCACTACTGACGATTTGTGTTTCAGCACTTATGTACATATGCCACTGTTTTCAATTTGTTGAATGATGATTTGCACAATTTCTATGGGACTGGTCTTGCACGACCTCTTGTTCCCTTCTCAGGTTTAGCAATGTTATTGCTATGTTTGGTTTGTCCATCAACAAAAAGGCTGACTCTTTTTTTGGTTCAAGGTGTTTATTGTTCCAATAAATATGCCTTTGGTTTACCATAGCTTTGGTTCCAGGACACTCCCTCCGCCGCATACCTAAGCTTGTCAGTCTAAACCCATTTGTATGATTCGCAGAGACCACGAAGAAGAAGGACAGGTTGCTTACCTGTAACAGTATTTCTTCGAGTGGTCATCTGCGAATACATACAAATCCCACCCGTCCATCCCCTCAGTGTCCTGCTCTTATTGGCTCTTTCCATCGCCTGCTTGGCGGAAAAATTGCGGAACTGGGGAAAGAGCGGGAAGGCAGGGGCCTTATAACGGGTGAGCGGAGTTACCGCCAAAAAGTTTCTATATGTTGCAAAGTAAACTTTGCCCAGTGATTCCAGAAGTTTCCGAACAGCACTGCGCAGGCGCAGTGAAACCCATTTGTATGTATTCGCAGATGACCACTCGAAGAAATACTGTTACAGGTAAGCAACCTGTCCTTTTATTTATTTATTGCACTTCTATCCTGCCTTTCTCCCCAAATTGGAGGCTGGTAAGGAGAAGCCACCTTGCTAACCTTACAAGAGTTTAAATTTGCAGGACCAAATTAATTACAATCCCAGCGTATTGAAGGAACTGGCAGATTTACGCTCTGAACACCTTTCTGGAGGACAAGTGGGACGCCAGAGGACGGGAGCAGCAACCATTGCCCCTCTCTTCAGACAAGCTCCAGGAAAGTACAGGCCAGTCGGCCTGATCTCACTATACAGTATAAAGGGCATTGTTTGCAAGTATCCTGAGGGCAATGCAGTGATTCCTAGGAGCCAGACTCAGTTTGTCAAGAGAAATCCTGCTAAACTAATCACATCTTTTTTAAAACTAGGTCACTAGTTTAAGTAGGTGATGGGAATGCTGGAGATGTCACTCATCTGGATTTCAGCAAAGCCTTAGGTAAAGTCTTCGATATTCTGATTAGCAAACTGATCAAATGTGGACTAGATGGGAACACTTCAGATGGGTCCATCATTGGCTAAAAAAGCATGTTCAAAGAGCCATCATCATCAATGGCTACGCTTCAAACTGGAGGGGCCTCTCAAATGGAGCAGCATAGGCTTCTGTCCTGGGATTGACACTTAATAACTGAGATGGGAATCCTTACCAAATTTCCAGATGATTATTATTATTATATTATTATTAACCTTTATTTATAAAGTGCTGTAAGTTTACACAGCGCTGTACATACAATCTTTTTAATTGGACGGTTCCCTGTCCTCAGGCTTACAATCTAAAAAGACACAACACAAAAGGAGGAGCTGGGAGTGGTGAAGGGGAAGAAGGGGATGAGGTCCAGCAGTTCCTCTCTACCTCCAAGGCCTGGATCAGGGCAGAGGGACTGGAGGGAGGGCTT
The DNA here is from genome assembly GCA_023333645.1 of Sceloporus occidentalis. Lineage (NCBI taxonomy): Eukaryota > Metazoa > Chordata > Lepidosauria > Squamata > Phrynosomatidae > Sceloporus > Sceloporus occidentalis. Next base: position 819,729 of record JALMGF010000006.1, on the reverse strand, counting down.
GGCTTCTTAATGGATGGTTCATCTTCTTCCAGGGAGACCTGTTGGAGCTAGCCTGCCTCTCTAGTAGGATAATACCTATAAAAGACATAGCAATACAGGAAATGATTCAGTAAAATAGGACACAAAAGAACATCAAATAGCAAATGACAATTATGCAATGGCTGGGAACGCTTCTCTGAACAGGATGGTCTTCAGCTCCGTTTTGAAGCTGGTTAAGGAAGTGATGGCTCTTGTGTCTCGCGGGGGAAGAAGGTTCCAGGAGTGAGGGGCAGAGAGTGAAAAGGGGTGAATTCGAGATGGGGCAGAGGAAATCCTGGGCTGGGACAGCAGAGCTTGACTGCCAGAACGGAGAGAACAACGGAGTGGGAAGGTGAGGAGATCCAGAGGCAGCTGGCTGAGCCACTTTAATCTCACAGAAGCCCCACAATTGGGACCTCGCCTTTTGGAACTGGGACAGTGCTACCCTCTGCACCCCTGAAAGTCACTGTCTGCTACCACTTTATATATGGTTAGTTCTTGGATGTGTGTGTGAGTGAGTGTCTGTGTCAATGGTGATTTCATAGAATCATAGAATTAGAGGAGACCCCCAAGGGCCCTGATCCAGGCCAACCCCTTCTTCTGCCATACAGGAACTCACGATCCAAGCCCTCCCTGGGACATGGCCATCCAGCCTCTGTTTAAAAACCTCCAAAGGAGGAGACTCCTCCACCTTCCAAGGCAACAGCATCTTCCACTGTTGAACAGCTCTTACCCTCAGGAGGTTCTTCCTAATCTTGAGGTGGAATCTCTTTTCCTGGAGCTTGCATCCATTGCTCCATTGGGTCCTATTCTCTGGAGCAGCAGAAAACAAGCTTGCTCCATCCACAATATTACACCCCTTCGAATATTAAATATGGCTCCCATATCACCTCTTAATTGTCTAATACCCAGCTTCTTATGTCTCTCTTCATAGGGCTTTATGGTTACCAGACCTGTCAACATTTTGGTGGTCCTCCTTTGGACACGCTCCAGCTTCTCAATATCCCTCTTGAATTATGGTGCCCAGAAATGGACACAGTATGAGATCTGACCAAAGCAGAAGAGAGTCATACTATTAACTCCCTCAATCTGGATGTTAGACTTCTGTGGATGCAGCCCAGAATTGCATTGGCCTTTTTAGCTGCCACATCACACTGTTGACTCATGTTCAGCTTGAGGCCTACTAAGATTCCCAGATCCCTTCCGCATGCACTGTTGTCAAGCCGCATGTCTCCCATTCTGTGTCTTGCATTTCATTTTTGCTGCCCAAGTGCAGTGTCCTACATTTCTTCCTGTTGAGATTTATTTTGTGAGTTTTGGCCCAAAACTCCCTTGGAGAGTGGTGGTGTCTCCTTGTTTGGAGGTCTTTAAGCAAAGGCTGGGTGGTCATCCGTTGGGCATGCTTTGATTGTGAGTTCCTGCATGGCAGGAGTTGGACGGCCCATGAGGCCTCTTCCAACTCTATGAATCTATGATTCCAGAAAGAAGTGCCCTTTGATTCCTGGCTTTCTGGCAAACACCTGGTCTATCTATCCATCCTATGTGAAGGGATTGTGCAGATTCCGATTTTAATCCGTCCGCCCGGCTACATGCCCTTGAGCTTCTCCCCTGCTGAGCCAGGAGGGTCTGTTGCATGGCTAGTTTTCTGCATGAGAGGAGCCCTCTCTGCTACCGGCCTAAAGCATCCCTTGTTAATATCAAATTGATATCAAAGGTTGATTAAGGGTGAAGGAGGACTAGACCTGGGGGTAACACTTGCCTATTCCTGTTAGTATCCATTTAGTATCCATTTGCTGGGCTTTGATTTGGGTGTTTTTCAGGAATGAGAGCCAAACTTTTTTTCACTTTCAGGGTTTCTTCCTTCCTCTTGAAGTTGTCCAGATCTTTGTGGATTTCAATGGCTTCCCAGTGCATTCTGACCTGATGGTTGTTGGCATGGTCCAGAATTTCAGTGTTTTCAAACAGCATTTTATGCCCAGGATGGTTTATGATGGTTTACCAGTCGTGAAAAACACCAAATTCAAGACCCAGCAAATGCCAATGAAAAACACCTTTGTCCCGGCAGGCAGTGGCTCATTAATTTAATATACCCCCGGAGGTCTTGCCATTCAACAGCAGAGCAATACACAGATTAACATGGAAATCAGTTCCCCTCAACCAACAAGATATATTCCCCACGCTCTTCCATGCCAGCATTCTCTGAAGATGCCAGCCATAGATGCCAGTGAAACATCAGAAATAAAGTCTTCTAGAACATGTCCTCATTGCCCGAAAACCCCACAAAACACCCCATATTCTCACAGCATCTTCCATTCTGCTCATCAGGGCAAATCATAGGTCTCTTTGGGGTTTGGCTACTATGTCCACTTCTGTGCCATAGAGCCCAAAGAGACAGGCCAGAATAGAGCTGCTTTGGGTCACTTTGGAGGTATGCTGTTTGAATGATCCATGTGTCCTAAGAGGCCGGAAGCCGCGCCAAAGCCATGCTCCAATCCTAAGGACTGGAGCGCAGCTTTGATGCAGCTTCTGACTTCTTAAGATGCGTGAGTCATTTAAACAGCACACCTCCAAAGAGATCCAAAGCAGCTTTATTTCCGCATGTCTGTTCAGGCCCAAAGTTTATCTGAGTTTCCGTTGAATGAAGAAGCATTCAATGGAATGAATAACTGCCTTAGAATCATAGAATTGGAAGAGACCACTAGGGCCCTGATCCAGTCCAACCCCCTTCTGCCATGCAGGAAATCCAGATCAAAGCATCCCCAATGACAGAGGGCCATCCAGCCTCTGCTTAAAGACCTCCAAAGAAGGAGACTTCACCACAATCTCCGAGGAAGGAGTGTGTTCCTCTGTCGAACAGCCCTTACTCCCAGGAAGTTCCTCTTAATGTTGAGCTGGAATCTCTTTTGCTGGAGCTTGCATCCATTGCTCCATTGTCTCCTATTCTCTGGAGCAGCAGAAAACAAGCTTGCTCCCTCCTCAATATGACATCCCTTCAAATATTTAAACAGGGCTATCATATCACCTCTTAACCTTCTCTTCTCCAGGCTAAACATCCCCAGCTCCCTGAGTCATTCCTCATAGGGCTTCATGGTTTCCAGACCCTTCGCCCTCCTTTGGACACATGGCTCCAGTTTCTCCACATCCTTTTAAAATTGTGGTGCCCAGAACTGGACACAATATTCCAGGTAGGGCCTGACCAAAGCAGAATACAGTGGCACTATTACTTCTCTTGATCTAGATGCTATACTTTTATTGATGCAGCCTAAAATTGCATTATTTGCTAATAATAATAATAATAATAATAATAATTTAATAATTTGTTTTATTTATATACCGCTATTCCAAAGATCATAGCAGTGAACAGCAAGTAAGCTAATTTGCCCCCAACAGTCTGGGTACTCATTTGAGCTCCCTCCTCGGAAGGATGCAAGCCTGAGTCGAGCTTGAGCCCTTTAGCTGGTCTTGAACTCGCAACCTTGTGGTTTTGAGTGAATGGCTGCAGTACAGGCATGTAACCACTGCGCCACCAGGGCTCCATATTAGGTTGAGAGTCAGACCTTTTGGGAGGGTTCTGTCTAGCCCAGTGTTGTCAGTTATGATCGGAAGCCACAGCGCTCCCTCTCTCTCTCTCCAAAGGGTTTGGGCAGGACCCAGAGCAATGGATTCAAATGACAGGAAAGGAGATTCCACCTCAACATTAGGAAGAACCTTTCGGTGGAAAGAGCTGTTCAGCAGTGGAAGACACTGCTGCCTTGCAGGATGGTGGAGTCCCCTGCTTTGGAGCCTGTTTTGAGCAGAGGCTGGATGGCCATCTGTCAATGGGGGTGCTTTGATGGAGAGTTCCTGCATGGCAGAAGGAGGGGGTTGGGCTGGATCAGGGCCCTTCTTCGGCTGCCTTCCAACTGTAGGATTCTATGACTTTGCTTAAGAAGGGAATCATGGCCAGATTGTGAGTGGTTCTGGGCGCCACAATTCAAAAGGATATTGAGAAGCTGGAGCCATGTGTCCAAAGGAGAGCGACTAAAATGGTGAAGGGTCTGGAAACCATGAAGCCCTATGAGGAGAGACTTAGTGAGCTGGGGATGTTTAGCCTGGAGAAGAGAAGGTTAAGAGGTGATATGATAGCCCTGTTTAAATACTTGAAGGGAGGCCATACTGAGGAAGGAGGGAGCAAGCATGCTCCAGCTTCTCATCATCCTTTTTGAACTGGACATAGGATTATTCCAGGTGGGGCCTGACCAGAGCAGAATAGAGTGGCACTATGACTTCCCTTGATCTAGACACTATACTTCTATTGATGCAGCCTAAAATTGCATTGGCCTTTTTAGCTGCCACATCGCATTGTTGACTCATGTTCAATCTGTGTTCTACTTGGACTCCCAGATCCCTTTCCCATGTACTTTCATTCAGCCAGGTGTCCCCCATAATCCTAGATCAGTGCATTTCATTTTTTCTCCCTAAGTGCAATACCTTCCATTGCTCCCAGTTGGAGGTCAGTTTGTTAGCTTTGGGCCAGTTTTCTAATATATTAAGGTCATTTTAAATTTTCATCCTCTCCTCTTGTCAGAACCTGGCTCCCCAAAGCATCCTCAAAAAGTCTAAACTAGAAAGGTTATTGAATAAAAAACAATGGCATAAGTCCACAGCAGAAGACGCTATCGTCAGATCTAACTTATAATAACAAATTGGCCCCTTATAATTATAACGAAAAGCCCTCCCCACATCAACACCCATTGGCTAACACATTCCCACAGAAAGCATGACTCGACAGGAAAGCCTTTGTCTTTAGAGCACAAAGGACCCCTTTCTCAGCCCGGAGCCCACCTTCCCCCTAAATATGAGGCTTTGAGAACCGCTGCCTGGAGGGGAAGTTCCCAGCAAACATCCTCCCAACAGCAAGAGAGCAGGTTCTTCTTCCCACCAGGACAGGACCTTGACCAAAGCACCAAGATGCTCATGGCTTCAAAGGCCACTCTTGATCTCCATCCCAACCACCTTTTCCCATCAGGCTGGCCTAGCCTTGTGAGTGACCAAAAGGTTGCAGCCCTTCCAAGGCAGAGAACGGCCAAAGCTATCCCTTACCATGCCTACCATTCCTCTCCACTGCTTCCCCCCCCCCTTATCTTCACTCTGAATGTTAACCCTTTCGCCACCCCAACTCACTGCTCAGTCTTCTTCTTCTCCATCTTTCCCATCTGCTACCTTTCCCTAATTATGCAATTACATACATTCCAGATTCTTCCCTATTTTGCAATCGCAAATATGGAGGAATCCAACCAACCAACAACAAGACTTCTGGAAGAAGCCCAGTTTTACATTTGGATTCTGACACCTCTGGGCTATGAGCCATTGCCCCTGATTTGGTTTCATCTGCAAAGCATGCCCCCAATTCGGTCATCCAGGTGATTGAGAAAGAGAGAGCTCTGTTGAACGGGGAGCAAAGGCCCAGCCGGCCAGCAGAGGGCGCTGCTGTCGTACGCCCCAAGAGGCGAGGGCTGCTGCTGCTGCTGCTGATGATGATGATGATGCTGCTGCTCCGTGCGCCAGAAGAGAAGAGTCCACTGGCAGCCTCTGCTCCCCTGAAAGGGGCAAATCGCCCGGGAGAGAGAGAGAGAGAGCGAGGGACATGGAGTGGCTGCCTGCGTCTTGGAAAGGAAGGGGAGAAGCCCAGCCTGTAGCTCACTCTTGTCGGGAATCTTAATGCATCAGAGTCTGAAAAGATTGCAGGCAAGCTTTGGAATCGCTGATGCAGAACTATTTGAAGATCAGTCAATCCTTGAAGCATCAGCAGAAGTCCAGTGATCCGGATCAAGGAAGGAATGGCGCCTCACCTGGAATAAGCCCGAGTCCAGTTCTGGGCCCCACAATTCCGAAGTCTGGCCAAAGGAAGGCAACCCAAATGGTGATGAAAGGTCTGGAAAGCATGAAGCCCGAAGACTGAGGACTGGCTATGCTTAGCCTGGAGGAGAAGAAGAAGAGAAGGCCGAGAGGGGAGATGAAGGGATGCCATCGCCAGGAGGGAGCAAGGTTGCTTTCTGCTGCTCCAGAGCCTAGGAGACAATGGAGCCCCATGAGCCCCATGAGGAAGAGAGCTATTCAAGAGGGAGACTGTGGGGGAGTCTCCTTCTTTGGAGGCTGCTGTTTGGAGGGAGAGTTCCTGCAGGGCCGAAGGGGCTCGCTCGGGCTGGATCTCTTCCAGGTCTCTCGCCCAAAGCAATTGGAGGCGAGCGAGAGGAAGGCAGCCCCGGCAGCCCCAGAGGCCCTTGCCCTGCCCGCTTCCCCTGGGCCTTGGAGGCGAGGGCCACTAGAGAAGAAGGCAGTCGGGGCCAGTCCTCCGGAGGAAAAGGGCCGCAGCCTTCGGGGCTGCCTGCCTGCCTGCCTGCCGAGGGCCGCCCTTGGACTGTCTGTCGGCTGGAGACGGAGAAGCTCTCGGCCCAGGGCTCCATCTGGCTCTCGGGCTCCGCAGCAGCAGCAGCAGCCCAGAGAGAGGGCGGCCAAGGGACACAGCTGCTCCTCAGCCTGGCCGCCTTCTGGCTGCGGGGCCTGGCTCCCTCTCGGCCTCGCTGGGGATGGGGGATGGGGGATGGCTTGGCTTCTTTCTTACCTGGAAACCAGGTGGCTCTTCGGAGGGAGGGGCTCCCATGGCCCTCCGAAGGCGCTCCGGCCCAGAGGGAAGCGGGCAGCTGATGGGGCTCCTGCCTGAGCGGCCCTTGCGAGGGAGACTAGTCTCCCCGAGGATGGAAGCCTCCCTTGATGGGGGCGGGGCTTCTGTGGCTCTTGGGGCGGGGCTTGTCCCTGCCGGGGGCGTGTCCTCCCTGGCCCCTCCCTCCCTCCCTCCCTCCCCTCCTCTGCCGGGATGCGGCGCCGCGGAGGATGGAGCGGCTGCGGGCGGCGCTCTCCGGCTTGGCCTGGAGCTCGGGGCCCCCGCTGCCCCTGGACCTCATCGTGGCCCAGCGGCGCCTCCCGGCCCTCGTCCGCCCGGCCCCCGGTGCGGATCCCTCCGGGGCTCTCTCTCTCTCTCTCTCGGGGGTCTCTTTGGGGGAGTTGGGGTGCCCTTCGAGTCCCTTGGGGGCTCTCTCTCTTAAGAAGGGGCCGGGTCTTTGTCTGAAGGGCTCTCTCTCTGTCTCTCTGGCCAAGGCCTTGGGGTCGGGGAGGAAAGGGGGCCCTTTGGGGGCCCTGAAGGGACGAGAGAGAGACCCCCATTCAGGGGGGGCGGGGGTCCGGAGGGTCCCTTCGGAGGGAGGGCCAGGCTCTGGCTGCCAGGCGACGGAGGGAGAGCGGGGCCTGGGTGGGGGGCCCCTCGCTGGGAGGGAAGGCTTTGGGAAGCGGGGCCCTCCCTCGCCGCCCTGCTTCGGCCTTCGGGGGGGGAAGGGGAAGGGGCTCGGGGCTTCTCTGGGGGACTCTGGGCAGGGGCTTCCCGGGCTGCCTCTCCAGAGGCCTCCCCCGTCGCCGGAGCCTGAGGAGTCCGGGGGACGGGGGCTTTGTAGTTCGCTGAGGCCGTTCTCCAGCTCCCTCCCTAAACTAGAAATCCCAGGCAGCAACCGCGCTCCTCCAAGAGCCGCCTTGGCTCCGGGGCTGCGCCGCTTGCGGAGAGAGGCTGAGTCCTGGCAGACGGAGGCTCCTGGTGCCCAAGCCGAGCGCCAGAGGAGGAGGCCCGGGCCTTGGGGGCTGTTTGGAGCTGTAAGCCGGAGCCCTAAAGGCATGGAAGCTAAGCAGGGCCAGCCCTGGTGGGCACTTGGAGGGGAGTCCTGCTCGTCCTTGTGTGCCTAGCAGTCCGAGCTGACTTAGGGCAAGCCTCAGGTGACACCATCGCGAGGAGGTTCGCCCTTGCCTTCCCTTCCCTTCAGGCTGAGAGAGTGTGACTTGCCAAAGGCCACCCTCTGAGTTTCGAGGCTGAGCTGAGAGAGCCGCAGTCCACCCTTCAAACCAGTTCACCATGCTGGGATGCCCATTAATCCCAGTTGCTGGAGGCTCTGTTTCCTGGGAAGGAACTGGGGAAAGCGCCTCTGAGGAGGAGGCTTTTGTGGCCCAAGAAAACCCTCCCAAATGAGTCAGGAGCTAAAGGCAGGGAGACACAGCTGTCAATGGAGCTTAAGGGGCCAAAAGGGACCAGACCCTGTTTAAGCTTGGAACTAAGCAGGGTCAGCCCTGGTTGGGACTTGGATGGGAGACCGCTGAGGAATGCCAGGTGCTTTAGATGGTATTTTGGAGGAAGGAACTGACAGAAACCCCTCTTAGGATTCCTTGCCTGAGAACAAGTTAGTAGGGTCCCCATAAGTTCACAGGAGACTTGAAGGCCCATGACCAGACAGGCCTACATCCCCAAAAAGCACTAGATCCTGACTGTCCTGGGAAGCTAAGCAGGGTCAGCGCTGGTTAGTCCTTGATGGGAAGCCGCCAAGGAATCCCAGGGGCTGGAGGCTCTGTTTCGGAGGAAGGAACTGGCAAAAACACCTCTGAGGAGGATTCCTTGGTTAAGGAAACCCTATGAAATCATAGAATCACAGAGTTGGAAGAGACCCCAAGAGGGGCCCTGATCCAGTCCAACCCCCTTCTTCTGCCATGCAGGAACTCACTATCAAAGCACCCCCAATGACAGATGGCCATCCAGCCTCTGTTCAAAGACAGCCTCCAAGGAAGGAGACTCCACCAAAAACTCCGAGGAAGGAGTGTGTTCCACAGCCAAACAGTTTTGACTGTCAGGAGGTTCCTTCAAATGTTGAGCTGGAATCTCTTTCCCTGGAGCTTGCATCCATTGCTCCATTGGGTCCTAGTCTCTGGAGCAGCAGAAAACAAGCTTGCTCCCTCCTCAATATGGCATCCCTTCAAATACTTAAACAGGGCTCTCATATCCCCTCTTAGCTTTTTCTTCTCCAGGCTAAACGTCCCGTATGTCTTTCCTCATAAGGCTTTATGGTTTCCAGACCCTAGAATCGCATTAACCTTTTTAGCTGCCGCATCACACTGTTGACTCATGGTCAACTTGTGGTCGACTTGGACTCCTAGATCCCTTTCACACGGATAAGGCTCTCCTTCAGCCAGGTGTCCCCCATAATCCTATATCTGTGCATTTTATTTTTCCTCCCGAAGTGCAGTACCTGACATTTCTCTGTGTTGAATTTCATTTTCTTAGCTTTGGCCCAGCTTTCTAGTCTATTCAGGTCATTCTGAATCTTGATCCTTCCTTTGGGGTATTAGCTGCTCTTCCTAATTTGGCGTCATCTGCAATTGATGGGTTCCCCATAAGTCCGCAGGAGACCCGAAGGCACCCAGAAGAACCGTGGTGCCTCTGCATGTGGGCAGGAGAGTTCTCCCAGTGCCTTACTGGGGAGGAGGCTTTTCATTCCCATTCCTGCCGCCTCCTCAGCTGCCAGATTCCCCTTTTCCTTGTGACCGACTTGCATCCAAAGCAAAGAGAGAGGCTTCTGGGCCTTTTGTCCGAGGGGCCTCTCTGCCCATGCCAGCTTCCCTGCTTTCCTGCTGGCACTCTCAGGCCCTGGCTCCTGAATGCAAAGGAGGAACGAGCGCAAAGCCCTGGCGAGAAGGAGGCAACAAACGCCCAGAAAGAAATGGGTCTGTGAGGGAGAGCACACTTTGATTTTTCAGTCATTTGTTTCCTTTTTAGCACACCTTTCTCCCAATGCGGGTTATGGCATTAGTGAAAACAATGTGCAATGCAAGATGTGGACAAAGTGTTAAATAAGCAGTCCAGCTAATAGTCAAGGAAGGTGATGGTACTACATGTCCCATTGAGAGAGCCTTCTGCAAGGGCCCCTGACTTTTTGGGGACAACATGCGACAGTTGCGTCCAGATGAGAGTGGCATAAGCAGAGTTGCACATGTGGGGCTGTTGCACATGTGGTAGCACATGTTGTTGTTTTGCTGTTGTTGATATGATAGCCCTGTTTAAGTCTTTGAAGGGGTGTCACATTGAGGATGGAGCAAGCTTGTTTTCTGCTGCTCCAGAGAACAGGACCCAGAAGAATGGATGCAAGGTCCAGGAAAAGAGATTCCAGCTCAACATTAGGAGGAACCTCCTGACAGTAAGGGCTCTTCGGCAGTGGAATATATTGCTTCTGAGAGTGGTGGAGTCTCCTTCTTTGGAGGTGTGTAAATAGAGGCTGGATGGCCATCTGTCAATGGGGATGCTTTGACCGAGAGTTCCTGTATGGCAGAATGGGGTTGGACTAGATGGCCCTTGGGGTCTCTTCCATCTCTATGATTCTATTATTGTATGATTCTGTGTTGTGCGCCTTCGATTCTTTCTGATTTATGGGGATCCTAAGGTGAACCTATCCTGGGGTTTTCTTAGCAAGCATCTTCAGTGGAGGAGTTTGCCGTCATCTGAAGCTGGACTCTGTTTCTGGAGAGCAGGGTTCAAATCCCTCTGGGTGACCTTGGGCAAATACTTTCTCAGTATGACTTGCCGAAGGTCCCCCAGAGGGATTCGAACCCTGCTCTCCAGAAACAGAGTCCAGTGTTTTCAAACCACTACAGTACATTAATCTACAGAAAATAGCATTTGAATGTGCACAGAGCATATGCATTGCTTTTACAAAGGTTTGGTATGATGATGGGGCCTTGCCCATTATCTGGGCAGCACAGCTAGCCCTTTCTCCACTTAACAAAGTGTAATTCTCTGTGGCATCAGAGGCGGAAAGTACACGAAAGTTACTTCCTACGGTGTTTCTAGGGGAAAAGGAGGGGGCTCAGATCAGCATCTGAGTTCCGTTTAGATGGTCTCAAGAGGATCCCATCCAGATCAGGCCAAGGGACCCCAAGAGCCTTTGCAGTTTGGCAGCCATGTGCCTTGACCATTGAGCCACATGCATCATGCTATGTTGGTATTCAGTCAAAGGGTTGCACAACTTTGCCTGCAGATATTTATGTGTCGCAGACGCCGCGGAGTGGCTTTGGCACAGATTTTCAAATAATTTAGGTCAGATGAGGTGTCTGATGGGCATCTCTGACTTTGTTGGGCAAAGGAGGAGTTTGCACACCCTGTTTTGGAGGGAGAGCACCAAGGAGGCCCTGAATCTGGCCCTGCAGCAATGCCATCTTTCCCCTCATCTTTCCTTCAGGGCTCTGGCAATGAAAAGGAACGGTTGCTAAGGGGCTCTGCTGGCATTTCAGGCTCACACAATGGGGCTGCCAGGAAAGAGGCAGCGAGAGGAGGGTTTTTTCGGATGCCGGAGTGTGTGTCAGAAAGGCTGCAAAGCCAAAGAGGGCGAGCCTGCTATGGCATCCATGTGCATCCTCATGCTCAGGATGCCCAAGACGTCTTCACAAGGGGAGAAGAACTCTCCCAAAGCTGCCCTCTGCATGGGCATCTGTGTGTATTTGGCAGGCTGCCAAACCAGTTTGAGACTGGTTTCAGATTGTCTAGGATGTGCAGACATGCACCGTTTGGTTCTGTACAGCCCAAATCAGTTGGTTGGAAATGCATCCCCATCCGTACACAAATGTTATTTTCTCAACCTTGAGAGAAGGTGGCTTGCCTCAGACCTCCCCCAGATTCCTTTGGAAAGATTGGCTTTCCAAAAGAGTGCCCCCAGGAGATTCAGAGTGGATCCGGAATACAAATGAGGCCCAAGTTGAACAGATCCCCAGGCTCAGCTGCTGAATGCCAAGTCCACCTGCAAGCAAACTCCGTTGATTCAATGGTGCTACCCTTCTCCTTCTCCTTCTCCTGTGCCTCCAAGTATTTTCTGACGTATGGCAACCCCAAGGCAAACCTATTATGGGGTTTTCTTGGCAAGTTTCTTGAGAGAGGGATTGCCATTGGAAAGGTTTCCTCCTTGTCTGCATGGCTTGGAGAAGGTGTGTGTCTGTGTGTGTTGGAGCACCAAGTTCTTTGGAGGCTTTCAAACAGAGGCTGGGTGGCCCTCTGTCCCAGGGAGTGCTTTGATTGTGAGTTCCTGCAGGGCAAAATGGAGCTGGAGTGGATGACTCTTGCGGGGGGGGGGGGGTTCTAGGATTCCAGGGCCTCATTCCCACGTACAAAAAAATTGCTTTGCGATCCGAATTGATGGATTGATGGATTGGTTTGGCAGCGGAGCGTGGCTCACACGACATTTGCCCCGATCGTATTTGTTGCTGTGAAATAAAATAAAATTACCCACTTATGGTTCACATTGACGAATGAATCGACTCAATTTAAACTGTTTCCTGCAGGAGTCTTTCTAAAAAACCCATTGGCAAATAAATCGGTTCAATTTGAAGCGTTTTCAGCGGGATTTCCCCCTCTGTCCATTGCGGCAAGGGCACTTGCGTCCTTCTGTAGGAGGGTCGAAGGGTGGGCAGACACAGGTTGTTCATTTCTGCTTCTCCACCCGGCGACTCCTTATCACAGCATGGTAAATCAATTCTGATCCGCACCTTGTTCACACTGACTCTGAATCGATTTGTGAATTCGATTCTTCAAATCAATTCTTGAAATCGATTCCAATCCATGTCTGGCTCACACTTGCTTGGAACCAATTTATCAAAATAGTTGTGGGGGGGGGGGGGGGAAACAGCGCCAAAAAGACGCAGGTTGAATGGGTCCAGCGCATGGTCCCCCTCTCCAAATCGCTTCAGTGATTTGGTTCCAGTGTGAACCATGGTCATTTAAACTGATTTGCAAACCGGTTTAAAACATAGTGGGAATGAGGCCTAAGTTGCATTGTGAGTGTTGGCACCAAATGCCTTTCTCCTTTTCCAGGGCAATCCGCTTAGCCATGCAAGTGCCAAGGTGTATTTGTGGACAGAGGGTCTTTGCAGGTGCCAGCTTCACCCAGACCGGTCAGCCGGCCCTTCCTTGGGTTGTCAGATGGAAACTCAGTGGAGAGATCTCCTCCCTTGACCGCTTGGGCAGAAGAGGGCATCTCAACAAGTGCAGCCAGGGAAGGAAACACCACCCCTGCTGCACCCTACAAACCATTCAAGGGAGAGGCACCTTCTCTGGTCCTCACCCTGGCATCCCTCCTCCTTCCCCAGCCTTGGGATGCTGGGCTCTGTGCCCACCGCCATGCCCACCTCCCTCTCGCCCGCCCAGCCCAGCAGGCCCAGATTCGGCCTCAATAGAGCCGGTCTTCCAGACAGGCCCTTTTGGGCTCGCAGCCCTGACCACTGAGCACGAACAAAGGGCCGTTTCCAGGGCAACCTGTCTCTCTTGGCAGCCAGGAAGGAGGATGGCCGGCTGGCATTGCTGCTCCATTGGGCTCGGCTGAAGGATGCGAGGGGAGGATGGGCTACGCTGCTTGGAAAGGCCTTTCCAGGGAGGGAGGGCGAGAGGGGCTCCTCTGCCCCTTGCAGACCCTCGCCCGCCATCTTTCAGTCCTGCTTTGCCAAGTTGCCAAACTGGCCTTGGGCTTTTGATGCCAACAAGGCATGATGCCAACGTGCTGCCAGGTGGATTGGGGCCGAATGCCTTCATTCGCCAGAAAGGAAAAGAAGCCGGGAGACATATAAGCATCTTCAAGATGATTGTGCGGAGGAAGATTTTCCCCATTCCACAACTGCAGTACAGTTCAAATGTGCAAAAGGTCAACATTAACATGGAACTAAACTATCAGGAACATTTAAACCCCCTTAAAGCATGCAATTTAAAATACTGAAAAGTCGTTCAGGTCTAGTATATTTGGATGTGAACTTTTCTGGACTGCAGTCCAGTTTTTCAGGTGTGCCTGAATCAGCCAGAGGTGCTTGAGCATCCTTAGGAAATGCAAGGTAACAGGGTCGAAATCGTATCCATATTGGCCACATAGCAAAGTACAGTACAGTCAGCCCTTCTTATCCATGGATTTGAGCATCCACAGCTTAAAAATGTTTTTTAAAAAGTATAAATTCCAAATGGCAAACCTTGGTTTTCTATTTTATATAAGGGAGACCATTTTGCTATGCCATTATATTTAATGGGACTTGTGCATCCACGGATTTTTGTATCCACGGTGGGTCCTGGAACCAAAGCTCAGCGGATGACAAGGATCCACTGTATCATCCACGATCCACAAGACATGGCCTCATAAAGTTGGCAACTTTATGAGGCCACCCAAAATGTACATTATACATGTTGCAAGCTTTTGAAACTCCACTGGTTTCTTTATCAGGCAAAAGCTACAGGAAAAGAGATTCCCCTCAACATTAGGAGGAACAGCCTAACCGTAAGCTGTTTGACAGGGGAAGACACTTCCTTGGAAAGTGATGGAGTCTCCTTCCTTGGAGGTTTTTAGACAGAGGCTGGGTGGCCATCTGGCAATGGGGACGCTTTGATTGAGAGTTCCTGCATGGTGGAAGGGGGTTGGACTGGATCAGGGCCCTTGAGGGTCTCTTCCAACTCTAGGATCTATGATTCTATGATCCTCCTTTTCCAAGACATACCCTACATTTCAACCTTCTGTCCAGGAGGAATTTCAAAATGTCCTCCATTCTGAGCAGGATTAAGAAGCATGCATTTACATTTATATGAGTGTTGGCCATGACCTACATTTGGCATTGTCTTGCCCTCCTTTGTGGTTAGGGCCTTTGGTCACCCTGCTCTTGCTTTGGACACTTGTTTTGCCAAGCGGCTCATGGTGCATCTTGTATCATCTGCAAGCAACGGTTGCAAAGCCCATGGTGTCCCCTGGCCTCCGCCTCCATAGGGCTGGTGAGCCTGCTCCAGATTTTAGCCTGAACCTTAATTATCCAGAGTGCTGTAAACTTATTTTGGGGATGGGGTTCACCAGCTTGGATGGTACCTTTAGTATTTGGACCTGGCACAGATAAACCAAACCCACTGGAAACTGGCACTGGAAATGCTTGGTGTCTCTTAGGCTGCGTCTATGTTGTGTGCCTTCAAGTCATTTCTGATTTAAGACATCCCTATCATGGGGTTTTCTTGGTAGGTTTCTTCAGGGGGTGTGTGTTGCTATTGCCATCCTCTAAGGCTGAGAGAGTATGACTTGTGCAAGGTCACCCAGTGGGTTTGTATGGCTGAGTGGGGATTCGAACCCGGGTTTCTAGAATCATAGTCTAACATTCAAAGAACTACACCACACTGGTTTTTATTGCAGTCTGACACCACTTTAACTGTGGTCTAATCTGCACTGCAGATTTAATGCTTTAACTGCCATGGATCCATTCTATGAAATCCTGGGATTTGCAGTTTATTGCGGCACCAGAGCTGCCTGACATAGAAGGCTAAATCTTACAAAACTATAAATCCTAGAATTCCACAGCATTGAGCCAGAACAGTTAAATCGATGTCAAAACTGAATTCATTCTGCAGTGCAGATGTGATCTGTGATGGCTCCATGCTACAGAATCCTGGGATTTGTAGTTTTGTGAGGCAGCACTCTTGGGCAGAGAAGGCTAAAGACCCTGTGAAACTACAAATCCCAGGATTCCATAGGATGGAGCTGTAACACTTAAAATGGTGCCAAAGTGCATGATTTCTACAGTGTAGATGCATCTTCAGATTGGGAAAGGGGGAAAAAACACAGAAAATAACTGAATTGCAATCCAGATTCCATCCAGTATCTTTGAGAGTAATGGGAAAGGCCTGTGCCCAGGTGACCCAGATGTTGCTAGTTGTGGATGATGGGTTTTCCTCTCTGTGGAGTTTATCACACAAAGGAGATTGGGAGTTTATCCCATGAACATCCTGGAGAAATCGCGTGATTACGTGAAACAATTTCACATGACATTGCACAAAACCCGCCATTAAAGTGGTCACAAAGAAGCATTAATGCACATCTTTTTACTTTCGAGATTTCAGTGACAGTGCATTTCCAATATTACTTTATTTGCACAATTGCGTGTGATAATCATTCAGGCAATTACTCCGCATTTTTGCTTTATTTACAGGATGCTTTAAGTGCACTTTAATCTCTCTTTAATGCTGAAATTAGCCCAGTGTGATAAACTCCTGTGTGCTATTGAGAAAGAGAGGGACAGAGAGTCTCTTGGGTTTCATCTTTATCATTATTTGTCCTGAGCACTTAGCAAAAACGCTCAGGATGGCTTTCAGAATCCTCTGGATCAAAGCTGAAGACGGCTGCTTTCTTCTGCCGAGGGGCTGCAGGGCAGCTAGGGAGATATTTGGGGGCTCGGGGGCTGTCTCTGGGGGGCTACATCAGGCTCTCACACTGTCCTCTCCCCCTGGTCCTCTTAGGCGAATATGTGGAAGGCTTTGGCGACCAGGACGTGCTCCTCATCCACTCTTGCCGCCAGTGGACCACAGTGACTGCTCACAGCCTGGAAGAAGGACACTACGTCATTGGGCCAAAGATTGACATTCCTCTCCAATATCCAGGTAAGAAGGAAGGAAGGAAGGAAGGAAGGAAGGAAGGAAGGAAGGGGACAGCAGGTAAGCAGGGGGCGGCAGCAGGATCACAGCCACAGGGCCATGGCTTGTGGTTGGGTTCATGGTTCTGGATCAGTGGTTCCCAAACTTTGGTCCTCCAGAAACTGGAATGTGTCCAGAGGAGGGTAAATAAAATGGTGAAGGGCCTGGAGGCCATGCCTTATGAGGAGAGACTGAGGGAGCTGGGGATGTTTAGCCTGGAGAAGAGATGAATAAGAGGTGACATGAGAGCCCTGTTTAAGTATTTGAAGGAGTGTCACATTGAGGATGGAGCAAACTTGTTTTCCGCTGCTGCAGGGTTTGGTTCTCATGCTCCACTCCTGGAAGCAGCCTCAGCATGGGCTGATGTTTCTTTTGTCAGTACAGAAGCAGGATACCAGTGTCCTTCCCTGCAGGCCTGTTGTGCCCCAGAGCAAGTGCCAGATCTAGAACACCTCTGCTACCTTTCGGCCAGCACTTGCAAAGAGGCCGGATGGTGTGAAAGGTCAGCTAAGGGTTGGGGGTCTGGGAAAGAGAAGGGGAAGCCATGGCGCCATACTGGGAGGCAGTGGGATCTGCTGGGCAGATGGCGGAAGGGAGCCGAGGGAATTAAGCGGGAGGGCTGAGCTCATCCCTGGCCTTTAATGAGTGCGCTAAGTGCTTCCCATCTTTGGTTATGATGTGCAAGGATGAATAAATCATGGGAGGAGGGCAGCCAGGCGGCTAATCGCTGCTCCTGGGGGAAAGAGATGGGCAGCAGGAGGGGAGGGAGCCTGGTGTTAACCACGGCTGGCCCAGACCCACTGGCCGGGGAGAAGGTGGCCAGAGGGTGGTCAGCAGCCTTGGCTGGACATGGAAGGAGAGGAAGGCTGGCTTCTGGAGCACAACGTGGATGGGCAGATGAGAGGCCTCACCCCGTCTCCCAGCTGTGGAACTCCCTGCCACAAAACCAGAGAACCCTGGAGTTGGAAGAGGCCCCAAGGGCTATCAGGTCCAACCCCATTCTGCCATACAGCAAGACACCGCTTTCTGTGAGAGACAGCCATCCAGCCTCTGTTCAAACACCTCCAGAGAAGGAGGCACGCCACTCTCTGAGGAAGCGTCTTCCACTGTTGGATGGCTCTCACTGCTAATAAATTCCTCCTAAGGTTGAGCTGGAATCTCTTTTCCTGTAGTTTGAATCCATTGCTTCGTGTCTGAATCTCTGGAGCAGCAGAAAACAAGTTTGCTCCATCTTCAATGAGACACCCCTTCAAATGCTTAAATAGGGCTATCATGTCTCCTCTTAACCATCTCTTCTCCAGGCTAAACATCCCCAGCTCCCTAAGGCGTTCCTCATAGGACATGGTTTCCAGGCCCTTCACCATTTTGGTCACCCTCCTTTGGACACATGGCTCCAGGTTCTCAATGTCCTTTTTGAATTATGAGCCCAGAACTGGACACAGTCTTCCAGGTGGGGCCTGACCAAAGCAGAATAGAGTGGCACTATGACTTCCCTTGATCTAGAGACCATACTTCTATTGATGCAGACTAAAATCGCATTAACCTTTTTAGATACTGCTTCACACTGTTGACTCATGTTCCATTTATAGTCTAGATCCCTTTCACTGTTGTCAAGCCAGGTGTCCCCCATGCTATATCTCTTTGTTTGATTGTTTGCTGTCTAAGTGTAGTTCCTTATATTTCTCCCTGTTGAAATTCACTTTATGCATTTTGGCGATTGGTTACATTGCTAGATATAGAGACTGCTGATTGGGGCTGGATAGATCCTTGGAGGAAAATGGGGCCATTGATCCCTATTGGACCAGATGGCAACCCAGAGGCATCTCCAGTACCAAAGGCAGCAGTTGTTGATGTTGTTGTGTGCCTTTAAGACAACTCCATGTCGATACAGTCCCAGTCTTAAATATTCTTCATTCTAAAATGAAGTTAGAATGAAGTTAAAGTGGTGTCAAACTGGATTATTTTTGCAGTTAGGATGCAATCCCAGTCTTAAATAGTCTTCCTTCTTAAATATTCCTCATTCTAATATTACCAGTTTTTCTAGGAAGAAAAGCCTTTTAAAAAGAACACAGAAAGAAAACACATATGCCCCCCCCTCCGCCTTGAATTTATTCCCTTGGGCCTTTGTACCTCTAGTCTGATCCCAAGCAGCTCTTTTGCGGGGACAACCAGATATATCAACGTACGCACAAGGAATGCAAACCTTGTGAAGACAACAGTTTGTCCTGACACCTGGGCATCGGCTGGCACCGAGAGATGGAGGGAAGGGGCAGAGGATGTGCCAGGAGACCCCCGGCCCCCTTGCCCCTCTGCCCAGCTGGCGCACCAATGCCTCCCCCTCCCCACCATTGCAGCCCCTTCATGCCCACCTCTCCTTTTCCCAGGGGAAAGCCAAAGAGGGCCACAGCTGCTTCCAGGACCACAGGCGGATTGGTTGGCAGGAGGGGTCTCAGGGCTTTCTCAGAAACCCCCCTCCCATGTCATCTCTCTTGCTCTCATTTCTTTGGCTGCACCATCTGCCTCTGACTGCCCAGCCTCTGTTTGGTCTCCTTGTTGGCTGGAGATGGAGGAGAAGATGTTGCCCAGCAAAAGAGGGGCAGAACTTGGGGGGTGTTTGCAAAAGGAGGCTGTCACAGCTGGGGTGGGCAGGAAGGAAGGAAGGAAGGAAGGAGGGTGGGTGGGTGAAGGATGGGTGGACAGAGAAGTTCTGGGCACCATAATTTAAAAAATTTGTGTGGACAGGCCAGAGGGTGTCCAGGGGAGGAGGACCAAAATGAGGGTCTGGAAACCATGAAGCCCTATGAGGAAAGACTCAGGGAACTGGGGATGTTTAGCCTGGAGAAGAGAAGGTTAAGAGGTGATATGATAGCCCTGTTTAAATATTTGAAGGGAGGCCACATTGAGGAGGGAGCAAGCTTGTTTTCTGTTGCTCCAGAGACTAGGACCCAGAACAATGAATGCAAACTACATGAAAAGAGATTCCACCTCAACATTAGGAGGAACTTCTGGACAGGAAGAGCTGTTCAATGGTGGAAGACTCTCCTTTGGAGATTTTGGTGGAGTCTCCTTCCTTGGAGGCTGTCTTTAAGCAGAGGCTGGATGGCCATCTGTCAATGGGGATGCTTTGATTGAGAGTTCCTGCATGGCAGAATGGGGCCGGACTGGATGGCCCTTGGGGGTCTCTTCCAACTCTATTTTTCTATCTATGATTACAAAACAAAAGCTTTAAAACACTCTTATAAATATAAGCTAGTGCTTCTTAGTTGTTCTCCAAATGGAGGACATTCTGAAATTCCTCCTGGACAGAAGACTGAAATGTAGGACATGCCCTGGAAAAAGAGGATGTGTCTGGTCTTAATAGAACTCTTTCCAAGGTGGCTTCCAGCAGTGCCCCAGAAACCCCCAGCATGCAGAGAGGGCTGTTGGGGGGCTTCAGGGGGCAGGCGGCTCAGGAAGGCCATTAAGCCACAGCCACATCCGTCCATCCAGCTGCTCCCTTCCTCTCCAGCGGTCAGCAGCAAGGCCTTGGAGCCTGGCCTGATCGATTGGGCAGCCACTGACCCCTCCGCTTGGCCACCTTTTGTCCTGGGGGGGGTCTCCGCTTGTCTCTCTTTGATGACTGGGGACCCCAATGGGAGGCTGGGCAACATCCGTCCCATCTCTACTGCCAATGTGATTCCATCATTGTCATCATCATCATCATCATCATCATCATCATCATCATCATCATCATCTCTTACCCATCTCTCCCCATGGATCGAGGCAAGCAACAACAATAATTAACAAACAACACCAATTAACCAGCATCAGTTAAGACACACATCTGTTTAAAAGGAGAAATAAGATATACACATATCTTGCCCTGGACATGATTTGTTTTCAGCTTGCAGCCACCTTGTTCTCAGAGGTGGAATTGTCAGCTGTGCCTCTGAGCATGTGCCAAGTATCTTTTTCTCTCCATAAGCCATAGATAACCAGGCCCTGCTCTCCTGAGCTGCATGCGAAAGCCTTTTTGGGCGGGAGGCTAGCCTGCCCAAACAGGTCTGAGTTGCTGCACTATCTCATGGCCTGTTGTTTTGGGGGATTCTGGGGGCTGCAGTCCAAATAAGTAACTTTTCCATGATGCTGAAACAGACAGATCCTCAGTTAGATTTTTGTACTTTAAAAAGGGAATTTGACCAAAGCTGTGTAAGACGGATCCATGTCATGATGGTTGACTATTTCCAGCATTTGCTTTTAGAATCATAAAATCATAAAGAGACCACAAGACCCATCGAGTCCAACCCCATTCTGCCATGCAGGAATTCACAGTCAAAGCATCCCCATTGACAGATGCCCATCCAGCCTCTGCTTAAAGACCTCCAAAGAAGGAGACTCCACAAAAACCTCAGAGAAAAGAGTGTGTTCCACAGTCGAACAGCCCTTATTGTCAGGAAGTTCCTCCTAATGTTGAGCTGGAATCTCTTTTCCTGCAACTTGCATCCATTGTTCTGGGTCCTGTTCTCTGGAGCAGCAGAAAACAAGCTTGCTCCCTCCTGAATGTGACATCCCATCAGATATTTAATCAGGGCTATCATGTCACCTCTTAACCTTCTCTTCTCCAGGCTAAACATCCCCAGCTCCATCAGTCGTTCCTCAAAGGGCTTCATGGTTTCCAGACCTTTCACCATTTTAGTCGCCCTCCTTTGGACACATGGCTCCAGTTTCTCAGCATCCTTTTTGAATTGTGTGGCCCAGAACTAGACACAGGATTATTCCTGACCACAGCAGAATAGAGTGGCACTATGACTTCTCTTGATCTAGACACTATACTTTTATTGATGCAGCCTAAAATCGCATTGGCCTTGTTAGCTGCCGCATCGCACTGTTGACTCATGTTCAACTTGTGGTCAACTTGGACTCCTAGATCCCTTTCACACGGATAAGGCTCTCGTTCAGCCAGGTGTCCCCCATAATCCTCTATCTGTGCCATTCATTTTTCCGCCCTAAGTGCAGTACCTTACATTTCTCCGTGTTGAATTTCAAATAGAGGTGGTTTAAATGGTTTTAATTCTCTGGATTGCTCAGTGCCATTATAAACATTTTATTGTCTATATTTAGTCTATGTGTTTTGCTTGTACAGTAGGGGCTCTTGGTCTCCTTTAGGATTTGGTTCCAAGACCCCCATGGATAACGAAATCCATGGGTGCCCAAGACCCATTATATAGAATGGGGTTACTATTATTATTATTATTATTATTATTGTCGTCGTCGTCGTCATCATCATTGCAGTGAGCCCTTGATATCCTTTGGGGTTTGGTTCCAAAATCCCCCATGGGATTTTGTGGGATACCTTGAAATAGAAGTGGCTCAGAAAACTGCCTGAGGATTGCGGTGTGGCTGGCGATGATGAGGGTCAAGAGAGATACGGACAGAGAGTCTGCCTGACCTCAAGCGAGCCCAAACTGGAAGTGGCCAAGTGGGCATACAGTAGTTATAGTGTGAAACCAATCCTAAGGCAGAGTTTGGGATTCGAGTGGATTTTCCAGAGGAGGAATGGTCAGACAATCAATGCAAATGTCTCTGGATTTCATTGTATGGCTTGGTGGCTTCCTCCGCACTCAGGGTGACCAGATGTCCTCACCGCAAAGTTGGACAAGGCACCTGAAAATGTAGGACATTCAAGGAAAATGGAGGATATGACCAAGCAAGAGCTAAAAACACTCATAGGCATGTAAATGCATGCTCCAAATGGAGGACGTTTTGGAATTTCTCCTGGACAGAAGGCTGAAATGGAGGACATGTCTTGGAAAAGGAGGACGTCTGATCACCCTGTCTGCAATGGGGGCACCTTTGCGGCTACATGCCTCGGCCAGTGGTTAAATGCCTGGGCTGCAGCCATTCACTCAAAACCACAAGACCAGCAAAAGGGCCCAAGCTCGACTCAGGCTTGCATCCTTCCGAGGAGGGAGCTAAAATGAGTACCCAGACTGTTGGGGGCAAATTAGCTTACTTGCTAATTAGCTTACTTGCTGTTCACCGCTATGATCTTTGGAATAGCGGTATATAAATAAAACAAATTATTATTATTATTATTATTATTATATACATTAGATTTCTTACATGTATTTTAGACGTACATGCCTTAGCCATGTATATACTTTCAAAGTATATAGATTAGATATCAAGTTTTATAACAGAAAGGAGCGGGGCGCATGGGGTAACATGGTTGTGTGTGTACATGTGTGCACATGGAGGAGACACAGTCCCTCAACCCCAAGGAGATCTTTACATTTGGTTTCCCAGCATTATTGTGTTGCTGCCAATTGCCACCAAGTTGACTTTGACTTACGCCGACGCCGTGAACAAGGGACCTCCAAGTCGCCATCTTCTCAGCCTATCTGCTCAGCTCTTGCAGAGTTGGTGGCTTCATTGATGGAGTCTGTCCATCTGGAACAGGGTCTTCCTTTTTTCCCTAATGCCTTCATAGGATCATAGAATCCTAGAGTTGGAAGAGACCTCAAGAAGGACCCTGATCCAGTCCAACCCCATTCTGCCATGCAGGAACTCTCCATCAAAGCACCCCGATTGACAGATGGCCATCAAGCCTTCTACCTTGTTCTTCTTAATAATACTATAATAATAATAATAATAATAATAATAATAATAATAATTTGTATTCCATTTTTTTCACAAAGGAATCAAAGCAGATTCCAACAGTACTATAAATAAAACATGAAACAGTTAAAAATTACAATTTAATAACCCCCAAATCCCAACCCTCCCCCATCATAAAAACAGTGATCAACCCATAAAAAGAGATTAAGCATTAAAAAAAATAAAAAACTATCCAATAGAAATACATCAAAATGTTGGGCAGATTAGCGGAAGAAATGAATCTTCCTCTAGAGGAAGAGGAAGAGGAAGAGGAAGAGGAAGAGGCGGGGGCGATGGCATCAAACAATTTTGGTATCGGTAGCAATAGAGGTGTCAATAGAGGGGGAGGCAAGTCTAATGGATCTAACCTAGTCTAGGAAGGCCTGCCGGAAGAGATCCGTCTCAATAGCCTTTTAAAGGCTTCCAAGGTGGTAATCTGACGGATCGCATCCAGCCAGTCGTTCCAGAGCCTGGGAGTAACTGCTGCAAAGGAACGCTGGGTCATTGCCAAAGGTCTAGTCTTCTTAGGTTGTAGCAGGTCCTTCCCAGAGGACCAAAGTGTGGGGTGGATTATGTGGAAGAAGGCGCTCCCGCAAGTAGTCTGGACCCAGGCCATGTAGGGCTTGAAAGGTCAGAAACAACACCTTGTACCTTGCCCAGAAACTAATAGGCAACCAGTGGAGAGATTTTAAAATGGGTGTAATATGGGCAGTTCTGGATGTGCCCACGACCAACCTGGCTGCCATATTTTGTACCAATTGAAGTTTCCGAACTTGGTGTGAGGGTAGCCCCATGTAGAAAGCGGTGCAGAAGTCAAGCCGAGAGGTGACCAGCGCATGCATTACTGTTTCAAGGTCTCCCGGCTCCAGGAAGGGGTGCAGCTGGCATATCAGCCGAAGCTGAGAGCAGGTGCTCCTGACCATCGTATCCACCTGAGCCGTCAGTTGAAGCGACGAGTCCAGGAGCAGCCCAAGCTGCGGACAGAGTCCTTCAGGGGAAGTGTGACCCCGTCCAGAACTGGCTGGCATAACTCCATTCCTGGATTGGGAGTCCCTATTACTAGTACCTCCGACCTCCGTCTTACCTGGATTCAACTTGAGTTTGTTTTCCCTCATCCAGTCCATTACTGCATTCGGAGGAGAGATGCCATCCTTAGTCACTCCTGAGAGACATAGAGAAATATATCTGGGTGTCATCAGATAACACCTGCCCCATGTCTCCGGATGATCTCTCCCAGCGGCTTCATGTAAATGCTGAACAGCATTGGGGGCAGAATTGCGCCCTGAGGGACACCCGACATGAGCTCCCTCTATGTCAAATAACTGTCCCCAAGTGACACCATCTGGAACCTTCCCGAGAGGTAGGACCGGAACCAATGGAGTACAGTGCCCCCGATTCTCAGCTCTCCCTGGCGTTGTTGTTGTTGTTGTTGTTGTGTGCCTTCAAGTTGTTTCCGACTTATGGCAGCCCTAAGGTGAACCTGTCATGGGGTTTTCTTGATAGGTTTCTTCAGGGGAGGTTTGCCATTGCCTTCCCCTGAGGATAAGAGAGTGTGACTTGCCCAGAATCACCTGGTGGGTTTCCATGGCTAAGCAGGGAATCGAACCCTGGTCTCCCAGAGTCCAACTCCAATGCTCAAACCACTATGCCATGCTGGCACTTATCAAGTCTTTTTATCTTTTCTAATGAGACCTGATTTCTCATTATCTCTTCAGAGTACATAGAGAGACCTTGTAACACCTTTGAGACTAACTGGAAGAAAGAAATTGGCAGCATGAGCTTTCCTAGACTTCAATCTACTTCCACAGATGCATTTGGTGGAGTGGAAGCCAGGGACAGGGATATAGATGCCATAGGTATATGAGCCTGTCAATCCAAATGACAAATCTTTTGTGTATGGAGATGAAGTTGCAGGACCCGTTTTAACGATAGTCGCTAGTGCGCAAAGGCATAGGAAACTGGTTTTGGTGCATGGAGATGAAGTCTCTGTACTGATTCTACAGACTAACACGGCTATATCTTTGAATTCTTCAAAGTACAATTGCCTCAGTTGAGTCATTTTGGCTTCCAGGCAGGGTGACCAGATCTCCTTGTTGCATTTGCCTCGCTTCATGGCAATTGAAACCAATCACAGTAGGATCAGAACCGGTTTCAAATGGAAACGATGATAGAACCTGATCGGCAATTTGCTTTAAAGCATAGTGGGAATGCGGCCACAGTACATTTGTCATTATCTGCTTTAAAGGGATGTATTGCATCTGTTGTCATTTGTTTTGTTTTCTTGATGTGCATCTGTAAACCTGCCTTTGCCATTTCTTCCTTGACTTTCCCCTATACAGTCTTTCCTTTGAATGAAACCCTCAGGCGGTGTGTCCTGTGTTCTAATCCTGCAGGGAAGTTTAAGCTGCTGGACCAAGACCGGGACCTCCGGGAGCCCGTCCAGTACTTCAACAGCGTGGAGGAGGTGGCCAGCATCTTCCCAGACCGGGTCTTCGTCATGGAGGCCATCACCTTCAGCGTCAAGGTCGGTGGGCCGCTTGCGCTGCGATAGCCCTGGAATAAAAAGTGGGAGCGTGTGCGTGGGTCTGCGTTTGCAAAGAAAGGAGAGGACCAGCTGCCCCAGTTCTCAACACTTTAAGTCACTTCTCCTGGTCCAAATGTAGAATCTGACCCTTTGGCTGCAGCTTTGTCGCTGCCTCCATTAAGGAAGCCATGGCTGCTGCCCTGATTTTGCAAGACCTGAGCAGGGATATGGATGAGTCTCTTGGAGGTCTCTCATTCAGAAGGGTGATGCCATTAGCACAGAACAACAGAGAGAGTGTGATTTGCCCAAGGTCACCCAGTGGGTTTCCGTGGCCAAGCCAGGATTCGAACTCTGTGGGCAGTCAGTAGGGGCTGGCACTGGGAGTTACCATCACCAGGTGACGCCAACCCTAGTGACGCCACTGACTCTTTGCATTGTTAAGTCAAGTAAACCTTGCCAGACTGAATTGCTAGACTAAAACACACTATCTTCCTAATAAAATAAAAACAAAAACTTGGGGTTGCAGTGCCATGAACTGCCTGATTGTTGAAACTGCGGCATGATAAATAGACCAGGGCAAAAAGGATGCTCTTAGCTCCATGCAAAATAAACCTTGTTAAACTGAGCACCCGGACAGCTGTGGTCTAAGGCCTTGAAAGCACCATTTCATTGTCCATTTGCTGGGATCTCATACTGCCATTAAAGCCGGGAAGGTGCCCTTGGTTTGGGGTCTTCCCAGAAGCTTCTGCCTGAGAGAGAAGGAAGTGGAGAGCTGGGATCATCCTGCAGCCTTGGTCCCATCCTTCGTCTCACTCTCTCTGGTCCTTAATGCTTTGCTCTCCTCCTGGACTCAGCAGTCTGTTGAGCATAAATGCAGACCTTAAGATACCTATCCTGGCTTTATGGACTGTGCTTTAAGCCTGGGCTGGAGACAGGACTTGGAAGGCTGCGGGTGGGGGGCACATTTTAAAGCTTGTGTGCCTCCGCCTGGTTTCCTGGTGGTCCTCACCCCAGTGAAATCAGGTCTGCTTTGACAGACAGATTCTCTGAACAGGGCTGCCAAAATAAATAGGGCCCCTTTCCCCATTCTTGGGCCTTTGTCGTCCTCCCCGTCCTCGCAGTAGGAACAGAACTGAACAGACCTTTGGAAAAATGGCTTTATTAGACTACAATGCCCAGAATCCCCTGGCCATCCAGCATGGCCACTACCTCCCTCCCTCCCTCGTTTCCTTTCCTTTTCTCCCTCCCTCCCACCCTCCCTCCCTTTCTTTCTTTCTTCTCTTGCAAACTTGTCCTTCCCTCCCTCCCTCCCTTTTTTCCTTCTCTTGCAAGCTTGCCCTCCCTCCCAGCATCCGTCCCTTCCCTTTCTTTCTTTCCTTCCTTCCCTCCCTCACTCCCTCTCTTCCTTTTCTTCCTTCCCTCCTTCCCTCCCTCCTTCCTTCCTTCCTTCCTTCCTTCCTTCCTTCCTTCCTTCCTTCCTTTCTTTCCTTCCCTCCCTCCATCCCTTCCAGGGTCTCCTTCCTCATTCTCCTCTTTTCCTCTCTGCCCTGCAGGTCGTCTCAGGCGAGTTTAGCGAGGACAGTGAGGTTTACAACTTCACCCTCCATGCAGGGGACGAGCTGACCCTCATGGGCCAAGCGGAGATCCTGTGCGCCAAGACCCCTAAGGAGAAGTCCCGCTTCAACACTTTGCTTCGGAAGCTGGGCAAGGCGGGCGTCCCTGGCACCGGCACTGGCACTGGCACAGGCAGCAGTGGCATGACTAGCATCAGCGGGAGCATCAGCGGCAGCAAAGCCCTGAAGGGCAAGATGCCATGCCTGATCTGCATGAACCACCGGACAAACGAGAGCCTCAGCTTACCCTTCCAGTGCAAGGGCCGCTTCAGCACCCGCTCCCCGCTGGAGCTGCAGATGCAAGAGGGCGAGCACACAGTCCGCAGCATCATCGAGAAGGTGCGCCTCCCGGTCAACGTGACGGTGCCTAGCCGGCCACCCCGCAACCCCTACGACCTGCACGCCATCCGAGAAGGCCACTGCTACAAGCTGGTTAGCATCATCTCCAAGACGGTGGTGCTCGGCTGCGCCTTGCGCAAAGGCGAAGTGGTGCCCTTCCACTTGCTCCTCCTCACCGACATGCCCCGCTTTCTCCTCCCCGAGGGCATGCTGCGCCCAGGGGGCATTGGGGCCGGGGACCCCCACCTGGAGAAGCTGTTGCGGGAGAGTGCTGCCCTCTGCCAGGAGCGCTTTGACCCCAATGAGTACTCCAAGGCTGTGCGGGAGGCCAAGCCAGACTTCTCTGAGGAGTGCGCCAGCCCGCGGCGGGTGCAGCTGTGCCTCCAGGGCTGCTACGCCCGTGACGAGTTGGCACACTCCTTCCAGTGCCTCTCCCTCTGCCTCTACAGTGCCAGCACCGCCACTGCCGCATCTTCCTCCTCCTCCTCCACCGAGAGCACCAGCCAGGACTCAGGAGCCGGAAGGGGCCACCAGCGGCTGGTCCTTCCCTCCCGAAACCAGGAACATGCTACCTTTTTCTCTGAGGACCCTGAGCGGGAGTACGTGACGCCCGACTGGGCTGAGCCCACGTTCCGGACGCCACCGGAGCTGCCTTACGAGGAGCTGTGGGCCAACCAGAACTATGCAGAGCCCAGTGGGCGGCCGCTGTGGCCAGAGAGTGTCCACCCCAAGGTGGGCCCGAGGGACCTCATTTCCTTCGCCGGCCTGGGGTCTCCCATGGGGTCCCCGCGCCGTCCTGGGCTGCTGAGGGAGGACCCCCCAGGAGACGCACCACCCCCCGTCCCTCCCAAGTCAGATGCGGTAAGTGTCCCGCTTTGCAGGGCGCTAGGTGGGGACGGCAGGACTCCTGCACACATGCGACTTTGAGGTCTATCTTAGGAGGGGAAGCAAAGCAGCTGAACTTGCTTAAGAGTTAATATGTATAGAGGTTTTGTACCACTTTTGGGCTCATTCCCTCTATGATTTAAAGCGAATTGCTGATTGTTTTAAATGGTCTTTGTTCCCATTTGAAACCAGTTCCTGTCATAATTTGATCGATTCCTGTAGTGATAAAGCGAAGCAAATGCAACCCCCTCCGCTCTTTCCTGACACTCGTTCTTTGGCAGTTCTTTTGAAAAGAACTGATTCCAAAGTATGTTCAACAAGTGGGAACAACAGATCTGAATTGCATCATTCTGGAGCAGAGGGACGAATGGCAGAGGGGTGTTTACCGTCCCTCCCCAGCTTTTGGGAGATCCACCCTCCCCCCCGGGGCTGCCTTTGTGCTTCCAGTGTGACCGATGGGCGCATGATTTTTTTAAAAAAGTTAAATTGATAGAAGATTCGATTGATTGATTTTGGAACCACTTGCAATCAGTGAAGCAAGTAGTTGCAAAACCAATTAATTGACTCTTCTATCAATTTTTAAAAAGTAAAATTGATAGAAGATGTGATTCATTGGTTCTGCAACTACTTGCCTCTCTGATTGCAAGTAGTTGCAAAATAAATCAATTGCATCTTCTATCAATTCATTTTAAATATACATATATGGTTCCCAAGCCGGGCTGCCTGGGCTGCCACTTATGTCACTGATGACGCACAGATGATTGACATACTTATTGAAGCAGCGCAAACTAGTAAGGACAACAATCATGCCAAAAAAGAAGCAATTCTAAGGGGATAATGAAAAGATCTGCTTTCATAGTGGGAATGATGGACCTTTTGGAATCAATTTACCAACATGGAGCGAAGGCGAATCGCACACTGGTTTAAAATGTAAGTGGGAATGAGTCCAACTGAGTCCTGAAGTGCACTGATAAGCGGTATAGAAATGTAATTGCTATTGCTATTGCTAACTGGAAAAAGACTAAAGTAGACTTTCATCTACTCATTCATATGCTTATGGTGGAGAGGAAGCCAGGGACAGATGAGAGTGTAGGGGTTTAACTGAAGAAAACTGAAAAGGGATGTTGGCTACTGCAGACCCATTCAGTATGAGTAGAACCCATAAGCTCTATGTGATATGTAGTTTGCAGAACTGGACGCAGGATTATTCCAGGTGAGGCCTGACCAAGGGCAGAATAGAGTGGCACTATGTCTTCCCTCAATCTGTACTCCTATTAAATTTGAACCCATTGCTTTGTTCTGCTCTCCAAAGCAGCAAAAAACAAGCTCCATCTCTACAAAGCATCCCTTGAAATCAACAGCCGTTGTGTCCCTGCTCTGTCCTCCCTTCTCCAAGTTAAACCCTTCCAGCTCCCTCAGTCCAGGCCTTTGACCCTCTTGATCACCTTCCACTGGACACGGCCCTGCTCCTCCGTGTGGCTCTTGAACTCTGGTGCTGCCAGGGCTCTTCCTTCAGACTCCATGTCTCCATGTTGAGTCTACTGTGTGCACTGCATCTGGCAAGGTGGCCCCAAAAAGGACGTGGGCTTCTAGGTGGTTACAGGAAAGCTGATGACCACCCCTCTTTATGCCCTGTTCTGTCTCTTCCAGGTGAGAGAGGAATGCCGCCTCCTTGTCGCCCCACCAGTGCCTCCGCGGGGCCCCCATGGGCCCCCAACCTCCAGCCCTCCAGTGCCAATGCGCTTCCCCAAGCTCCAGGTGGCTGCCTCGCCCAGCTCCAGCCTTTCGTACTACTCATCCGGACTCCACGATGGGTGAGTAAAGGGACGTTTGGGCTTGCAAAAGGTTTGGGGAGGGGGATGAGGAGGTATGGCCTTCTCTGCGAGTCCTTGGGTGGCTCTGGGAGGGGTTCCTAGAATCCTAGAATCCTAGAGCATACCCTCCTGATTATATATAAGACACGAATCCACCTCCTTGAACTTCAGTGTCACTTTGTGTTCTGTTTTTAATAGCTAATTGTTATGTATTTTATTGAATTGTTGTGTCTTATTCTGCATTGTACCCCAAATTAGGTTGTGATCCCGCCTCGATCCACCCGGGAGAGGCGGGAAAATAATAATAATAATAATAATAATAATAATAATAATAGTTTATGTATATCTTCCTGCCTCTCCCAATTGAATCGAGGCGGGATCACAGCAGAGTTTAAAAAATACAATTAAAACATTACAATATTATTATCACACAAGTTAAAACCACAGTTAAAAACATAAAATCAACAATCATGGGGTCAGATGCTCCCGTTCCATACAGAACAGTCTATAATTCATAGAAGGCCAGGTGGGCATTCACGCCGAAAGAGCTCTGTCTTAACCGCCTTCCTGAAAGTTTCCAGGGATGTAGCAAGGCAGATCTCTGGGAGTCCGTTCCAAAGTCTGGGGGCAGCTATACTGAATGCTCTTTGGGAAGTGGAAACTTGTCTGGATGCTGCTATCTCTAACGAGTTCTTCCCACTTGTTCTGAGCGTGTGGGGTGGATTGTATGGGAGATGCGATCCCGTAAGTAACCCAGACCCAAGCCATGCATTGTGCCCGGAAGCTGATTGGGAGCCAGTGTAGACCTTTCAAGATAGGTGTTATATGGTCAAGTCTTGAAGAGTTAGTGACCAACCTGGCTGCCACATTTTGTACTAGTTGAACAAGGTAGCCCCATGTAGAGCGCATTGCAGAAGTCGAGACGAGGGATTACCAGAGCGTGCACTACAGCTTCAAGGTCCTTTCGGTTGAAGTAGGGTCGCAGTTGATACCAAGCACTTCTGGCCGTCGCATCCACTTGAGATGACAAACGTAGAGACGGATCCAGAAGTACTCCCAAGCTGCGAACTTCATCCTTCAGGGGAAGTGTGACCCCATCAAGGAGAGGTGGAAAAATTTCCTTCCCCAGATCTAAGGAGCCTATGGCAAGTACCTCTGTTTTCCCTGGTTTCAGTTTAAGTTTGTTTTTCCTCATCCAGCCCATTACTGACTCAAGGCAGGGATTCAGAGGGGAGAAGTCAGCCTTAGTCACTGTAGCAGTCGGGGACATAGAGAAGGACAGGTTGCTTACCTGTAACAGTATTTCTTCGAGTGGTCATCTGCGAATACATACAAATGGGTTTTACTGCGCCTGCGCAGTGCTGCTCGGAACCTACTGGAATCACTGGGCAAAGTTTACTTTGCAACATATAGAAACTTTTTGGCGGTAACCCCACCCACCCGTTATAAGGCTCCTGCCTTCCCGCTCTTTCCCCAGTTCCGCAATTTTTTCCGCCAAGGAGGCGATGGAAAGAGCCAATCAGAGCAGGACGCTGAGGGGATGGACGGGTGGGATTTGTATGTATTCGCAGATGACCACTCGAAGAAATACTGTTACAGGTAAGCAACCTGTCCTTCTTCTTCGTGGTCTCTGCGAATCATACAAATGGGTTTAGACTGACAAGCTTAGGTATGCGGCGGAGGGAGTGTCCTGGAACCAAAGCTATGGTAAACCAAAGGTATATTTATTGAAACAATAAACACCTTGAACCATAAAAGAGTCAGTCTTTTTGTTCATGCACAAACCAAACATAGCAATAACATTGCTAAACCTGAGAAGGGAACAAGGGGTCATGCAAGACCAGTCCCATAGAAATGTGCAAACCAACATTCAACAGAATGTAAAACAGTGGCATTATGTAGATAAATGCTGAAACACAAACCATCAGTAGTGCAATCAATGCAACCCTGAAACCAACACAGCCCTCCCGAAGGCTGCGTCTCGGATGGCTCTAGTGTCCAACCTATAATGCTTAATAAAAGTCAGAGGTTGGGACCAGACTGCAGCCTTGCAGACATCTTCCAAGGGAATCCCGGACAGGAATGCAGAGGATGCCGAAACTGCTCTTGTGGAGTGGGACCGAACTCTGCCAGGAAGAGGTTTGCCCAACAGTTCATAGCAGAGGTGGATGGTACCAGCCACCCATTTGGAGAACCTCTGCGCAGACACGGGCAACCCCTTCTTCGGTTCCGAGTAGCATTGGAAAAGTCTCTCGGACCGACTGGAGGTAGAAGTTCTGTCCAGGTAAAACGCCAGCGCTCTCCTGACATCAAGAGAGTGCAGACTACGCTCCGCATCCGAGGTCGGGTTGGAAGCGAGGGTGGGCAACACAATGTCCTGGCACATATGAAAGGCAGAGACAATCTTAGGCAGAAAAGTAATGTCTGTTCGGAGGACCACCTTGTCCTTGTGAAACCTCAGGAAGGGTTGGTCCCTCCGCAAGGCACAGAGTTCACCCGCACGGCGGGCAGAGGTGATGGCCACAAGAAAGGCAGTTTTCCAAGTCAATAGTCTCAAGTCTGCTGTGGCCATCGGTTCAAAGGGCTTGGACTGGAGTGCAGCCAGCACCGCCTCCAAGCTCCAAGCCGGAGTCGGTACCGATACGTGAGGGTACAGGTTGGCACATCCCTTAAGGAACCCCTTCACCAAGGGATCCCTGAAAAAGGAAGCCCTCCCCCCGAATTGATACTTGGCACAGATGGCAGACAAGTAGCACTTGATGGATGAGAGGCGCAACTCCTCATCCAATAGCGCCATCAAAAACTCCAGCACTACTGGAGTGGAGACCTGAGCAGGAGACAAGCCTTTTCCATCAAGGAAGAGGCTGAACCTCTTCCACTTCAGGGCATAGGACCGTTGAGTGGAAGGTTTCCTTGCAGCCAGGATCACCGTCCTCACCGCCTCCGGCAGGGCGGTTAGGGCTGTATCCTCCAGCCACCAGCGGCAGGCTCTCGATGTCCGGGTGCAGAATCTGGCCGTCCTGGATCGACAGCAGGTCCGGACGGAAGTCGAGGCAGAGAAAGCATCTCCTGGAGAGGTGGAGGAGGGATGCGAACCAAGGCTGTCTCGGCCACCACGGGGTGATCAGGATCGCATGCGAACAGTCCGTTGTCATCTTGGACACCACCCTGATGATGAGAGGGAAGGGAGGAAAGGCGTAAAGCAGCTCTCCCGTCCAAAGGAAGGCGAACGCGTCTCCGAGGGATCCGTCCATTAGCCTTCTGCAGCAGAATTGGGGACAGTGGCTGTTCCACTCGGTCGCGAAGAGGTCGATCCGGGGGGTTCCCCACCGGTCGAAGAGGTCGCTGACCGTCTCCGGATGGAGCCTCCACTCGTGACACACCGAAGAAGATCTCCTTAGGCGATCTGCCAACTCGTTGTCCTCTCCTGGGAGGTGAATCGCCTGGAGGAGCACCTGTCTTTGGATGCACCAGTCCCAGATGCGAAGAGTGATCTCGAGCAGAGTCCTGGACCTGGTGCCTCCTTGCTTGTTGATGTGATACATCACGGTAGTGTTGTCCGGCCTGAGGAGGACCACGTTGCCTGTGACGGTGAGCTCGAATGCCCTCAGAGCCTTCTCGACTGCGAGCATCTCCAAAGCATTGATGTGGAGATGTTTGTCCTGGGCCGACCACTTGTCCCTGACAACCAGGTCGAGCAGGTGGGCGCCCCAGCCTTCCAGAGAAGCATCTGTTGTCAAAGTCAATTGAGGCTGAGGCTGATGGAAGGGCATTCCGATACAGTCATTGCGGTCGTCCAACCACCATCTCAGGGATGCGGCCACCGGCCTCGGTACCGTGAGCCACTTTGACGGAGGGTCCTCCATTGGGGAAAAGACTGAGAGGAACCAGGACTGTAGTGGGCATAGGTGGAGCCTTGCCCACGGTGTCACGAAGGTCGTTGACGCCATGTGTCCCAGAGCAATGTGGACGTCCCTGGCCCTCACCCTTCTGTGGGAAATGCAAGGCTTCAGTGATGCTACTAACGCCTGGAAGCGGTCCGTAGGAAGGAAGGCGGAGCATCTTTCGGAGTCGAGGATGGCTCCGATGAACTTGGCCTGCCTGGCCGGAGTGAAGTGGGACTTTTCCTCGTTGACGACCAGTCCGAGAGAGTCCAACAGATGCAAGGCGAACGAAATTGCCTCTCGGAGGTCCTGTTGTGAGTCAGCGACA
Organism: Sceloporus occidentalis; assembly: GCA_023333645.1. Taxonomy (NCBI): domain Eukaryota; kingdom Metazoa; phylum Chordata; class Lepidosauria; order Squamata; family Phrynosomatidae; genus Sceloporus; species Sceloporus occidentalis. The sequence goes on along the minus strand of JALMGF010000006.1, from coordinate 785,379 downwards.
AACAGCCAGACGTCCAGGTAAGGGAAGACCCTGTAGCCCTTCTGGTGGAGGTATGCTACCACTGGAGCCATGCACTTTGTAAAGACCCGTGGAGCCGTGGCAAGGCCAAAGGGAAGCACGTTGTAGTGGTATGCGGTGGAGCTGACGGTGAAGGCGAGGAATCTCCTGTGGGACTCCCAAATTCCAATGTGGAAGTAGGCGTCCTTCAAGTCGACTGTTGCGAACCACAGGCCCTGGTAGAGAAGAGGCAAAATAGAAGCCAAGGTTACCATCCGGAACCGGCGGTATTCGAGGAAGAGGTTCAATTCTCTTAAGTCCAAGATGGGTCTGATGCCCCCATCTGCCTTCGGTACCGTGAAGTACCTGAAGAAAAAGGCCCTGGAACAGTGTTTGGGGGGTAACGGGGAGATTGCCCCTTTGAGAAGCAAAGCGCGCACTTCGTCGAGAAGGGTGTCCGGGGGGGTGGGTGGAAATAAAAGCTCTGGTGGGCGGGAGCTCTTCGAACTCGAGGGAATAGCCCCTACAGACAATGTCTAGCACCCAGGAGTCGGAGGAAATAGAGGCCCATACGTTGGCAAAGGGCCTAAGGATGTCCAAAAAGCACAGAGGAGAGGCGAAGTGCGCGGGAAGTTTTCATGCCCTCTTTTTGCCTTGATCGGGGTCTTGCCGGCGGTTCTTACGGTACCGGGAAGACTGATTGCGGCGGCCAGAAGACGAAGAGGACTGGGACGGGTACCTCTGGCGCTGAGAGCCCTGCTGTTGAAACTGGTGGTCCTGATAGGAGGACCTATGAAATTGACCTTGCTACTGTTGCCAAGGGCGAAATCGCTTGCGGAAAGGGGATGGAACGGGGGCCGACATACCATGTTTTCTCACCACCGCCTTCATCCTGAACTTTCGATTAAGTCTATCGTCAGTCTCGGCATGGAAGAGGCCCGAGTCATCAATGGGCATGTCTTCAATGGTGGCTCTGATGCTAGAATTGAGGTCTGAGCCCCTTAGCCAGGCGTGCCTCCTTAGGGCGATGGATGCTGCCATGGCCCTGCCCAAACACTCCACGACATTCCTGGACGCCGTGATGAGCCAGGTGCCAGTGGAATGGGCCTCATCCCTGATTTCAGTCAGTGTCCGTTGCACCCCATCCGGGACATCCGGCACGATCGGGGAGATGCCCTCCATCAGGGTTTGGACATAGGCGCCCATACAGGCAGTATAGTTGGTTGCCTTCACTGCCAACGCAGCCGCTGCATAAGCTTTTCTAGCCAAGGCATCAATCTTTTTGGCCTCCTTGTCCATTGGTGACGCCGCCTGATGCTGCATGGAGACCTGCTGGGCGCCCTCAACGATAGCCGAATTCTGACGAGGGTGCGAGGTCAACCATGGTGAGCTTGGAGCCGAGACCCTGTAGAGGGACTCTATTTTGCGTGGCGGGCCAAGGAGTGAAGAAGGGGCGTCCCAGGAGTGCTTGACCAAAGTCTCTAGAGACGGCAGGAATGGAACGGAGGGTGTCGCGTGGACCCGACCGCGAACCCTGCGCTCAACCGGGTCCTTGGCTTCCTCCTCAGGATATGATAGCTCGATGTCCAGAGCCCTGGACATCTTAATAACATGTTCTGCAAACGACCTCACATCATCCGTCGGGGAGGCTATCTCCGGGTGGTGAAGGAATTGAGGGGAATCCCGAGCAAGCTCCTCTTCACCTGAGGCGTCATCAGAACCGATGGGATCTGGTTCAGAATCCGAAGAAACCAGCTCAACAGCAGCCACAGGCCTGGTGCGTTCAGTCGGTCGGGTCACGGGCAGCAAGTAAGGCGCCGACGACGGCCCTGGTCGGTCGGTACGTTCCTCGGGTCGGTATCGATCCTGGCTATGAGCACGGTCTTGTTCACGAACACGGTCCCGAACCGAAGTGGGCTTAGCCAAGGCGACTTCTCTAGGAACTGGCAAGAAGAACTGGTCAGTCTCCGAGTCGTAGAAGTATGTAGCATCATCAAGTACCCGAGCCGGTGAATGCAGAGCAGGTGAAGGGGACCTCGCTGGAAGATCACAAGGGTCCTCGTCATGTGAGAGGAGAAAGGGGAGCGCTGTCGAAGCCGACGGAGCTGGAACCGAAGATGATTGGACGGCGGCCCCACGGTCGCGATCCCTTACAGGAGAGTGGACCTCAACAGATGGTGTGGCGAGGGAAGCAACCATCACCGGGGAGTCGGGACGAGGACGGTCTCGATGATGGGCCTTCCAGGACCCAGCAGCCTCCTTGGATGTGGCCAGCCTCTTGGATGGAGACCCTGATTGAGAACTTGGATGACCACCTGATGACTTGGCCTTCTTAGCAGAAGAAGATGTCGAGACCGGGGCCGATGATTGCCTCTTTTTGCCAGACTTAGGGTGAGCAGGTGCATCCGGGGGAAAGAAGAGGATCAGTGACTCCGAGATCCTAGCCACCTGTCCGGCTCCATCTCTTTTCCCGGAGGTGGACTCCTTCGGGCCCGAGGCATCGGGTTCGGAGGCGGCCCCTCTCGAGGCAGAGTCATCAGATTTGGAGGGCTTGGAATGGTCCGACGATCCCGACTTGGCTTTGGCCTTCATGGAGCTGGAAGATGTCGCCGAAGCCGCCTTATGGGACCTGTGGTCGGAGGCCGCTCGCTGGGATGACCCCGATGTTTCGGAGGGAGCTCCCTCTTCGCGAGGTGGAGCAGAGGCGGCAGCAGAACCCAATGACCCCGATTTATGAGGGTGCTTAGTGGGTTTGGAGGTGGCACTGGGCTTAGTGGAGCCGCGGGCCACAGGGGGTACGGCGTCAGAAGCCCCCGAATCCAGCACCAGTGAAGTAGAAGGAGGTGCGCTGGCCGGGCCATCACGGGCCGGGAGAGAAGGAGTCACAGCAGAAGCCGAAGGGGCTGAGGCAGGGCGGGAATCTCCCTCCCGAATCTTGCCCTGGGCTATTGCGGACGTCAGCCGCGATTCCCGGTTCTTCCGGGCTTGGGAAGACATAGACTTACAGAGGCTGCAAGCCCTGGGGTCATGGTCCCGGCCGAGGCACAGCAGGCAAGAGGAATGCGGGTCCTGTACAGGAACTTTTCCTCCCCAGACGTCGCATTTCTTGAAAGGAGGAGACATCCTTTATCGAAGTCGACAAGCCAAAACGAGATCCGAGATCCAAATAGAAGTACACGGTCCGAGGTCAAATAACACGGGGGAAGAAGAGAAGCCAAAGTCCAGAAAAAACAGTCCGAGTCAAATAGAACCAGTGATCCAAACGAGCTAGCAAGAGCGAAGTTCCAAACAGCAACCAGCACGGCGGAAAAAAGGAACTGGGGAAAGAGCGGGAAGGCAGGGGCCTTATAACGGGTGGGCGGGGTTACCGCCAAAAAGTTTCTATATGTTGAAAAGTAAACTTTGCCCAGTGATTTTAGAAGTTTCCGAACAGCACTGCGCAGGCGCAGTAAAACCCATTTGTATGATTCGCAGAGACCACGAAGAAGAAGCATATTTGGGTGTCATCAGCGTACTGATAACCCCGCGCCCCATGTCTCCAGATGATCTCTCCCAGCGGTTTCATGTAAATATCAAATAGCATGGGGGATAGAATGGCACCTTGAGGGATGCCCGATATAAGCTCTTTCCTAGAAGAGCAACTGTCCCCCAGCCTCACCATCTGGAACCTGCCCAAGAGGTAGGATTGGAGCCACTGGAGCGCAGTGCCCCCGATGCCCAGCTCCCTCAAGTGTTCCAGAAGGATACCATGGTCAATGGTATCGAAAGCCGCTGAGATGTCCAAGAGCACTAACAGGGCCACACTTCCCCTGTCTGTGCCCAGACGGAGGTCATCGATTAAGGCGACTATGGCCGTCTCCACTCCATATCCCGCCCTGAAGCCAGTTTGAAACGGGTCCAGATAATAGGTTTCATCCAAGGCAGCCTGGAGTTGGAAGGCGACTGCTCTCTCGATCGCTTTGCCCAAGAATGGTAAAAGGGAGACCCGTCTGTAGTTGTTTCTCTCTAGGGGATCTAGGGAGGGCTTTTTAAAGAGCGGTTTAACCTCTGCCAATTTTAGCTGTGATGGAAATTTGCCCTACCTAAAGGATGCATTGATCATTGATCGTAATAATGTAGTCATAGCATCCCCTCCCTGGGCGGTCAGCCACGATGGGCAAGGATCGAGGGCGCACGTCGTCCTCCTTACGCTTCCAAGGAGCTTGTCCACTTCATCGGTACTCACAAACTCAAGGTGATCCAGTCTAACATGGCCCACGGAGTCTCTGGACGCCTCTCTTACTGTTTCTGTGATAATGGCCATCCAGCCTCTGTTTAAAGACCTCCAAGGAGGGAGACTCCATCACTTGAGGGAGTTGTTCTACTGTTGGAGAGCCCTTACTGTCAGGAAGTCCTCCTAATGTTCAGGTGGAATCTCTTTTCCTGTAGCTTGCATCCATTGTTCCGGGTTCTAGTCTTTGGAGCAGCAGAAAACAAGCTTGCTCCCTCCTCAATATGACACCCTTTGAAATACTTACCCAGGGCTGTCCTATCACCTCTGAACCTTCTCTTCCCCAGACTGTCGTCATCATCATCATCATCATCATCATCATCATCATCATCATCCTTGAATCTTAGAGCTGGGGGATGTACTCCAACCCCCTCCAGCTGAGCAGGAAATATGAGTGACCCCCATCCAACTACATGAGAGACCTCTGGAAAGCCCACCACCCTCTGAGGCCAGACTATTAAAATACACTCATATAATACAGCTGACCCTCCACATTTGTGGCTTTGACTTTTGCGGCATGTATTATTCTCAGATTCGATTAGTATGTTCTGTCTAGGAATCTCTAGGCCCTCCAGTGTAACTTTATGGTCAACTTCCACAAAAGTTGTGCCGGAGAACCTAGAGGTTCCTAGAGAGAATATTTCTCTAAGCATATGTAGGTCCTGTCCTCCAGCATGATTCTGCAGTCAACTCCCAGCAGATGTTGACCATGGAGATGCCCTGGAGGACCTCGATATTCCTAGAGAGGTGTTCCCTCAGGTTAAAAAATGTGTTTTATTATTTGCGGTTTTCCCACTTTCATGGGGGTCCTGGAAGAGAGACGTTTTTAATGCTGTTTTAGATGCGCTTTCAGCTGTTGCCATCCTCTCTGCAGCCATGCATCTGCTACTGATGCCACCATGTGCCGGAGCACCTGGTTTGTTCCACAGTGCTTTGGACCCCCCAGTTTTCTGGCACTGACCCTACTTCTCCTTCCCCCACAGGTCAGCCCCACGGAGCGGCAGCTGCTCCCCGTCTCCGGACTCCTACTCGCTCTACTGCTACCCCTGCACTTGGGGTGACTGCAAAGCTGGGGAGATCTCCAGCCGCCAGCTGGTCTCCAGCCCCCCGGCTCAGCCTCAGTCCCCTCCTGCAGCATCCCCACACGTGACAGCGACAACGACAGCGACTCAAGGGTCGTCGTGGTCAGATCCGTGGTCCTACAGTGACCTGGGCCCGAGTGTGGCGACGGGGAGGTCCACCCCACTTTTGGGTGGCAGCGAAGCTGTCAAGAGCTACCACAGCTGCCCTCGTCTCAAGGGGCCCCCTGCCCAGAAGCGCTTCGCCCCCTTCGGGGCCCTGAACCCCTTCTCCAACCCAGCCTACTCATCCAGTCCCGCGTCTTCGGGTTCCTCAGACTGGCTGGAGTCCTTGGAGTGGCCCCAGAGGCCACCAGGCGCCTCTTCCTCCCCGGAGCCCTTTGAGCCCTTTGAGGGGACCCAAGCGACCGAGGGGGACCTGCATTTCCAGCCCTCCCCTCCGCCTCGTGCTGCCCAAGCCTTTGAGCCACCTGAGGCTGTGGCTGTCCGGACGTCAGGGGCCACACTGTCTCCGGCGGCCATCGTCCACGGAGCCGAGGGGGCTGTGGCCCGGCTGTACTTGGCCCAGGGGGTGATCGAGGTGCCCCCGGCCGCCCGGCACAACGGGGATGGCTCCTCTTGGCAGCCCCCTGGGGACCTTTCGTCCCTGTCTCTGGAGGAGGTCTCCCGGTGCCTGCGCTTCATCGGTCTCTCCGAAGACGTGGTCAGCTTCTTCGCCCGGGAGCGCATCGACGGCAGCATCTTCGTCCAGCTGACCGAGGAGATCCTCTTGGAGGACTTCCGCCTCACCAAGCTCCAGGTCAAGAAGATCATGCAGTTCATCAAGGGCTGGCGGCCCAAGATATAGGGCTACGGACCACTCAACAGGGAGGCCAAGAGGAAAGAGAAAGAGAGACACCAGTCCCAGAACTTGCTCCTTGGCATAAGGATGCTGCTTGGAGGGCAGAACAAGGGAGAGAGATGTCATGGGAGGACCAGAAGGAGGCCTTGGTTGTTGGGTCTCTCCTTGGGATGGGGGCTGGAGTCCCATCTATCCTAAGAGGAGTTTGCAAAGAAGCTGCAATGGGGCTGCTCTCCTCTTTGGCATTGGGCCAGGGGAGCAAGTGGGGAAGTTGGCACAGGGTCTCCCCCATTGCACAAGGTGGGGAGCTGGCCTCTTTTGACCAGGCTGTGGGGCAGGGCAGGGTGGGTTTCTTGGGGGGCTCTGTGTGTGTATATGTGGGTGTTTGTATAAGGAGGAGGGAACAGGACCATTTGGGGCAAGGGGTGAGGGTTTGGCAGATGAGACCCCCTAGAGCCACCTTTCCGGTCGAGTCCCAGAGGAAAACCTGGAGGCTGAACAAAAAATGTCACTACCGAAGGAAAGGCAAAATGAGACATTGCTCTCCAAAAACAATTCTGGCATCCCAAAGGTTGCCCCTCATCCCCCAACTTTCTAACCTTGCAGAGAGGCAGATGCTGGAAACCAATCCCACCTGGAACTCAAACACAGGTTATGCCCCTTTCCCTTGATTGCTTTACCTGCCCTGGTTTTCTCGGATGCCTAAACTGCGTCTCTAAAGGCCCAGCTGAAGTTTAATGCAATTTAATTCTGTAAGGGTAGAAACTTGGGGACTGAAGGACAATTTAGTGGGGAAGGGGCAGAGTTATTGACAGCCAGGGTGGCCTCATGGCTTTGTGTTGGACTAGGGCACTGGGAGACCAGGGTTCAAATCCTTGCAGAGCCATGGAAACTCCCCCGGGTCGCCTTGGGCAAGTCACACACTCTCAGCCTCAGTAATGAGGGCAAACTCCACTCTCAACAAATCTTGCTCAGAAAACCCCATGACAGGTCTGCCTTAGGGTTGCCATAAGTTGGAAACGACTTGAAGGTGCACAAGGATAACAAAACTAATTTTGATTTGGGATGGATTTCCTCAGTTTGCTGTCATATTTCTGATTGACAAACCAGATCCCCATCTCTGCTGGCTAAAGAGGGTGGGATCTGGGAATGTCTGCTGATTGAATGGCACAGTTTGCCCATTGCCTCTGCTGGAATTCCTCTAGCCAGGATGGGGATTCTGGGGATTGTAGTTAAAGAAGAAGTAGTAATGCCCATCCAAGATCTGGGAGGTTAGGGTTGGAGGGATAACTATTGCACAGTCTGGGCAAAATGGGGGGCTGCTTCTCTCACCCCCAAAATCCTGCCCCATAACCTTAAATGTGTGCTGGGGTGTGTGTGATGTACACTTACTGCTTTGGTAGAAGTGTGCAAGGCTGGTGCTCCCTCGCACATGCCCTCTGCAGAAGGCAATGTGCTAAAAAGACTGAAGACATTAGCCCTTTTAAGGCAGTCCTGAGATGCTTGCTTTTGTAGGCAGAGACCCTTTTCTGGGCGGTACCTAAATTGCAAGGGGGGGGGTCCCAAGAGGGCACCCACAAATGTAGTCAATGGAAAATTTCTTTAGCACAATAGGAAGCAGCAAGAAGGCTTTGGAAACCGGGATCTTGACCTTCGTATAACAGTCCCAGACCCAGAGGACTCCAGAGACGGTGTTCCAAGTTAATATAGTTTATTTAAAATGAGCTCACACACACACGCACACTCTTTCAAGCACATGCACACATGCAAGAATTAATGATGCAAAGGCAGGAGATAATAGTGAGTTACAGGGTGGTTAAGAAGCAATACTGTACCTATCTGAAGTACAGCACCAATTGCAGGGTTCCTGGGATGACGATGGCTCAGTAGCCGCCTGCCAACTGTGGGGTGGCCAGCTGCTGAGCGTCCAGCTCACCTCAGAGGTCCTGTCCAGCTCCAAACTAGACCCATTTGCTATTGGCTGGGCATATGTATTTATAGCAATAATCGTGTCCCAAGGGGAAGTGTTTCACAAGCTTAAGCAAATTTTCCAGGGGAGAAGAATGGGGTGCGATATGCAAGAACATCCAGGCAATCGGTGTGAATGTCCACAAACAAAAAGATTTTCACTCTCAGAAGGAAACTCCCCTTGCTTGCTGTGTGCAAACAATTCCCAATTCCAGCTCACCATCACCACCTGCCTTAGCAAAAGGATGACACAATTCGGATCTTGAGCGATCCCATCAAGGCTAAGTGCCTTGGGCTTCCCCCATGCTGACCCATCCGGATAGGATGGTTTTCTGCACTGGGGAGCCCTCTAGTAGCTACCACCAGCATCCTCCCTGATATCACAAGTCACAGAGGGGGGACTGAGGGTTGATCCTGGGTTACATGGGTGTTGGGTTGGATTCACCTTCCCTTATTCCCCCAAGCCATACCCATGAGCTTGATAGATGGAGTCTGCAGTGGGCCTCTCTAATTCTACAGCATTTCCAGACTTGCCTTTCCAAGCCCCTCTGACCTCCCAATGAGGGCTAGAGCCTCAAATGAGCAAAAGGCAAAGTCACAACTACTGCACGGATCCTATCTCTGTGCAGTGTGGTGGTAGCAGTGTGCATCCTGCTGTTCTCCAATGTACCATGCCACGTTTGGTAGGGAAGGAGGGAGTTTTAGTCAGAATCAGGTGAGAGGAGGCTGCATTCCCCATCATCCTTGTTTGCCCACCAAGAGATCTTGTGGTCCTGGCCTGCAACTCATGTTCTCTCCCCTTGGCTAGCCAGAGGCCAGGCTGGATTTGGGAGTCCGGCAATTATTCTCCTTAGCACAACATTGCTTACACAATGGGTTGTAAGCTTTTAGTGACCATCTTGTAACTCTCTCAGCATTTTACTAACTTCTCTGCTGGGCCAGTGACAGTGACCAACTGATAGTGACCATCATCTCCTCATTATCCCCTTGTCAAGCTGCCTCTGGATTCCTAGGAGGACCACAAGTTTACTTACTTAATGCCTTTCTTTTTAGCACAGGATGGCAGGTGTGTGTCTGACTCAGGTATAGAGGACTGCAAAATGTTTGCCTTCATTTCCACTTTTAATCACTGCCATAGTCAAATAAACCAGTTTATTAAAAAGAAAAAACATCTGTGCCTTGACTGTTGGTGATGGAGATCTGAAGCTGGATCGAGCCAAAGGGCAGCCTGGGTCAGCATCCTGTGGCTGGCCAGTTGCCCCACTGGGATGGCACCCACCAGCTGGACACTGAATCATACAGCTGGAAGGTACATCTGATCCTACCCGCACCTGTGCAGGAATTCCATTTCTGTTCCTAAGGGTTTCCATATTCCAACAGTTCCTGCCTTCAAGGACAGTTGACCCTTTACATTTGCAGATTTGATTATTTGTGGACTTGATTAATATGTTCTCTCTAGGAATCTCTAGGTCCTCCAGTGCAACTCTGCCAGAAGTTGACCATAGAGTTGTGCTGAAGTACCTACAAGTTCCTAGAGAAAACACATCTCTAGGCATTTGTAGGTCCTCCAACATGATTCTATGGTCAACGTCTGGCAGCGGTTGCACTGGAGGACCTGAAGATTGCTAGAGGGGTGTTCTCTCGGGCAAAAAGAACAGTGTTTTTTTCTTTGCCGTTTTTCCTCATTCATGTCTCCAACAAATGTGGAGGGACCACTGTACAGTAATTCTTAATGTTGAATTTCTTGTCACTTGAATCTATCGGTTTGTGTTCTGGGCTCTGGAGCAGGAGAAAAACAAGCTTGCTCCATCTTCTGCAGGGCATCCCTTCAGGTGTTTAAGCGGGCTTTCATGAGAAGCGCTGCACCCTCCCTCCATCTCTTGCCCCACGCATCCGATACTCAGAGGGGCAGCTGGCCTCGGGTACCAGAGCCATTCTGACCAGTAGCCCTCAACAGCCTGATTATCCACCAGTTTTTCCCAATTCCCTTTTAAAGCTCTCTCAGTGGGCAACCACCATTTCATTTTGGCGAGTTCAAGTCTGGCTCTGTGCTAAGTGAAGATCTTTTTTGTTCTCCTGAATTACCCACCATTTAGCTTTTTTCAGTGACTCCATTTGCCTTCTAGTGTTATGGGTGGACCTTATACTTTGCACTTAGGTATATTGAATCATAGCTGCCATTGTAATAACCATTCCCAGAGTTGGAACACATTCTTTTAACACTTATTATAATGGGTTTGTTTGTTTTTGGCTTCCCCCCTGCCCAAAATAATTAAGTCCTTTCCCTAAAACTGGCCACTTCATCCTCAGTGCCAGGGACTCTTCCACATTCCACAATCACATCACTTTGGTGCCATATTAACTTCCATAGCTGCATCCTACACAATTCAGAGATTTGTACAAGTTCAGTCTCCTTTATCCGAAATGCTTGGGACCAGAAGTGTTTTGAATTTCGGAATACCTGTATTTGCACATACATCCATGATATCTTGGAGATGGGACCAAGTCTAAACACAAAATTGACCGATATTTTGTATACCCCTAGGCTGAAGGTATTTTCATACAATATTTTAAAATAGCTGTGTATGAAACAAGTTTCTGTACACTGAACCACCGAAAAGCAAAGGGGTCACTGTCTCAGCTGCCCGTGAAGTTTTGGTTTTTGCAGTATTTCGGATGAGACTCAACTTGTAGTTCTGTGAGATATTTGCAGTTCTTGGCTGGAGAACCTGAGGGCCTTCCCCAACTATAATTCCCAGGATTCAGACTACAGAATTGGCAGTTATTGTGGAGCCTTAGTTGTATAACTTTGGGGTGTGTGAATGGGTCCCAGGCTAGCTTTGAATGACTTCAATTGTAGGGGTCCAAACATGGATTTGGTGGAGATACACCCACATCTTGCTCCCCTTTAGACCAAGGAGTGGAGAGGCCACACTTCCAGAGCAGGAACTCCAGCACTCTGGCAGAGAAGGCAAAAGATCATGTAAAACTACACATCCATAGGATAGAGCTACAGCACCTAAAACTAGCTTCAAAGTGCATTATTTCTACAGTGTGGATGCACCCTGGGCCAATGAACAGATGGGAGTAATTCTCACGCAGCAAGGCCTCTTCAGATGGAGACAATGGGTACACAGGGGGGCAGATGAGAGATGCAGAGGGCCTGGAAAGAGGCAGGCGCGGGGGTTATGGGACAAGCAGTGGAGCCTTAGAGGTAGAAACAAGGCACATGGACAGTGCTCTTCTGCTCCATCCAGTTCCCCATCCTGGCTGAGGCCCCCTCCCTGCATCCTCCATGTTTGTGGGGGGCCTCTCTGACATCTTTAAAAGGAAGCTCCCTCCCTGCCCCAAAATAAAATCCCCATTAAATTCTGTTTCTGACAAAACTTGAGCAGCAACCCAGATCCTGAATAAAGGAGAAAGGACCCACAGAACAAGACACCAGGGTTTATTGTCAGGAATTCTCTTTGCATGTTAGTGATGGCCATCTGGACCTGTGCTGAGCCCCAGAAATGGGGTCCTCTCAAAGGCACCACTGCAGCACTAAGTCCGAAAGGGGCCAGGCTGGGACTAAAGAGACCCCTTCAGCCCCCATTCCTTCCCCAGAGAGTGGGAAGCCAACATTCAACCGCCGAGGGGAGAGGAGTGCCTGAGCGGCTAAGGCACTTAGAAAGGCAATGGCCTATGCCCCCACACTGGCAAGAGAATCTCTGGCAAAGCTCCCCCAGCTTTCTTTGGGGCTGGGTAGGCGTGCGTCAGTGGACGGCAGGGCTCAGGCAGGTTCACTTGTGGAACTTCTTGCTAGAGTCCTTGGCATGGTCGAGCAGCAACTGACAGGGCGTGAAGGGGCTCCCGTAGACCTCCTCGTACTTCCTCATCCGGTCCACTAGCCGCTGGGCGCTGTAGTAGTCTGCGTACCGGAAGGGACCTGTCCCAGCCCCCGAGAGAAGAGAATAGGTGAGACCTTCCTCCAACTGGCCTTGAGGCACCTGCCCTGAGCACACAGCTCCTGCCTGTCTGCATTGCACACAGCCTGGTAGGAGAGGGAACAGGGGACGCCCCATTTGGCAGAAGTGCCTGCCTTGGCTAATGCTTTCTCCTTTCCAGAACATGGCAGGGCCAGGGCCTTGGAAAGAACCATCCTTCATGCCCCTCTAATTCCCTCCAGGACACATGTGGGCTCATGAGGCCACTGGCTTTGAGAGCAGAGAGGCTGCAAGCAGACAAGGCAGCTCTGGAAAAACCCCTTTCTAGCAAGGGGGAAATTAATTATCTCCTTCCAGCCACCAATCTAAGGGTCTGCTGTTTTGGAAAAATATGACTGCCATTGTCTGCTTGGGGAGGGCAACAGGACATTTAACTCTGGAGTGAAAAACCTGAAGGCAGCCACTTACCTCCCAGGCATGGTGGGAAACCCAGCCCAAAGACAGCCCCGATGTCCCCCTCCACGGGGTTGCTGAGGATCCCCTCCTGCAGGGTCAGGACGGCCTCGTTCACAAACCGAGAGATGAGGCGCATCTGGATGTCCTCCTCTGTCGAGCTGCAAGGAGAGATAGCAGCCTTCAGTGGGGCAAAGACAGGCTTTAGCAATGGTTGCGTCTGGAGCAATGGTCCACCAGGCCGGCCCCACTGGGTGCTCTCTGCCCATCAGGAAGGAGGTGTTCTGGTCCATTGGCAGACCACTGGCAGGAAGGCATGACCTCAGCAGCAGCAGCATCCTCCGCTTGCCACAGACCATGGGCAGCAGGCAATAAGGGCAAAGCTTCTGTCTTTCTTCCCAAGTGTTTAAGAGATTTGGCTGCTGCGGCAGCTGCTACTGGATATAGCAACAGGAGTGGGCAGGGGATACCCTGTGGCCACTGAGTGAGCAGCAGATCTCTGGGGGACCTGCAGTGTTCTAGCAGCCTCCCCACTGCCTCATGTCACCTCAAAGGCTCATAGAATCATAGACCTGGAAGAGACCCCAAAAAAAGCCATCCAGTCCAACCCCATTCTACCATGCAGGAACTCTCAATCAAAGCATCCATGACTGATAACCTCCCAGCCTCTGATTGAAGACTACCAAGGAAGGAGATGCTACTACTCTCCATTGAGGCAGTGTGTTCCACTGTCAAACAGGTCTCTTGCTATCAGAAAGTTCCCCCTAATGTTGAGGTGGGATCTCTTTTCCTGTCATTTGAAACCATTGCTGTGTGCCCTAGTCTCTGGAACAGCAGAAAACAAGGTTGCTCCTTCCTCAATATGACATCCCTTCAAATACTTAAACAGGGCTATCATATTACCTCTTAACCTTCTCTTCTCCAGGCTAAACATACCCAGCTCCCTAAATTGTTCCTCATAGTGTTCACAGAGCCTTCACCACTTTGGACATGCTTCAGTTTCTCAACATCCTTTTTAAATTGTGATGCCCAGAACTGGACACAGTGTTATTTCAGGTGAGGCCTGACCAAAGCAGAATAGAGTGACACTATTACATCCTTTGATCTAGACACTATACTTCTATTGGTGCAGCCTAAAATCACATTGGCTCTCATCCTCTCTCCTCTTGTGGGAGGCCAATGAAATGGTGGGACCCTGGCAGATGTTCAGAAATGGATTTACACATAAGGACTATGTACTCCAAACCTACTCCCAGCCCCTGTCCATTAAGACTGCGTTGCATGCAGACTCCTCTTGATCAGAGATGCTGGAAGGAGCCCTCAGTCCAGAGACGACTCTGTGAGGCAGCAGCATATGTTCAAGCAGCCAAGAAAGGCCAGCCTCAGGGGTCTCATGTGGGCAGCCATTATGTCTCTAGGAAACCCGCCTCCCCCTTCCCACAAGACTTACACCTCTGGTTTGGCCTCCACTTTGAACTTTTCCAAGATTTCATCCATGCCATTGTTGACGCTCCGCTCCTTCACCCCTTTCTGATAAATGTAGAAGCCCTTCCCAGATTTGCGGCCTGCCCAAGAAAAGGTCAAGATATAATAAGAACAGGATTGGGAAGGGCAGCAATGAAAGAATTAGACAAGATCCTAAAGAGTAACAACAAAGCACTTAGGTTAGAATTGTCCAAGCCACTGTATTCCCTATCACCATGTATGGATATGAGAGCTGAATGAAGTGGATAAGGAGAAAAATGAACTCCTTTGAGTTGTGTTACTGGAGAAGATGGCTGAGGATATTATGGACTGCCAAGAACACAAACAAATGGGTCCTTGAACAGATCAAGCCTGAAATCTCCCTGGAAGACGCCAAGATGATTGAATTGAGACTGTTGTACTTTGGCCACATCATGGGAAGAATGATTCACTAGAAAAGTCAATCATACTAGGAAAAGTGGAAGATAGTAAAAAGAGAGGAAGACCGCATGCCAGATGGATGGACTCAACCAGGGAGGTCATGGGCACGGATCCACAAGAACCAAGCAGAGCAGTGGAGGACAGGGGGGCTTGGAGGTCTCTCATTTACAGGGTCGCCATGAGCCAGGGCTGACTTGAGGGCAGCTAACAACAAAGAAAGGGTAAGCAATGGCACCCAAGAGCCAGTGGAGAGTACATCTGTGTGCTGAACACTCCCTCTTTTACTGGAAGCAGAGGCCACAACCATGGATGACCAGTGCCAGGGAACTTGGGTGTGAGAGGAAATTTCATACACAGCTATTTTAAAGGGCATTGCCCCCTTACAAAGGACAAAGGTTCCAGAATATGGCTTGGAAATGCATGGGCAGCAACTTCAAGAGGGACAGGAGTTCTCCTTTATCCAATTGCTCTCTGGAAGGCATGGCCATGTGTCACAATGGTCATGGGCATTTAACCCTTAAAAAGAAAGACAGCCTTGGATAGACTAACTAAATTATATAAAAATAACTAAGATGTGTGACAGTTCTTCTATACATCATTATACAACTATACAGAATTACTAACTCCACTATAACATAAAACAGAGGAAGAACTGGAAAAAAGAAAGAAACTTGTTAGGTTGCTTGGGTAGAAATGTGCTTAGTAGAAACTGGTTAATGGGGGCTTCCAATACATCTTCTTTCAGCCTGGCCAATCGGCCCAGCCCTGTGTCCAAGTCAGACCCATGCAGCCACCAAGATCATCCTTATCAGCCTTGTATGTACAGCGCTGTGCAAATCTACAGCGCTATATAAACAAACTATAACAACAACAACAACAATCACAATCACCCTCCTGGCCATGGCGCTGGACAGGCAGAGAAGGAATGGGTTGCACCTTATCTGGAGAGGCTACACCTGGCTGTTACTTCCATTAGGAGGCCATGGCTCCTGGAGAATGGGAAAAAAGACCTTCTCCTTCCACTGGGCAGTTTTAATTCTCATTTTAGTAGCTACCTCTCCTTATCTCAGCCATCCCAGGAGGCCGACAGATGCAACAATTTTCAACCTAAGCACAAATGCTGGCAAAGCCAGCCGCTGCCAATGAAAATGCCGAACGCAGCTCAGAGGCTGCCATGGTGCATGCATCCCTGCTGCGATCCCACTGTGCAAATATCCCAGTGGCATGGCTGGGACTAACTGTGGGAATGGGGCAGAAAAAGATCCCTGGACTCACGAATCCCCTTCTGGCTGGCTAAATCTTCCCAGCCTGAACTTCCCAGCACAGATCGCCTTCAACACACGGAAATTTCTCCTGATTCCATGAGTATTTTTTCAAAATGTAAATATATTTAAATTTTGTAAAAAACAATGGTCCGAAAACTGAATATAATAAATAGAATGAGAGAAAATATGTACATAATTTATATACTTATATCAATATGATTACATTTATGTATGTACTCTGCTTTATTTGTCTCTCTTCTCTACTTACCCTCTACCTCCTGCTGTCTAATAAGGAGAACCGAGTTTTTATATTGTAACGAATTAGTAATACATGGGTAATGAAACAATGTAACTTCACATCAGAAAGTTAGAAAGTAATAAAGCTATAGGTTGATTAATTATGGTAAGAGGTATAGACTTAGTAGGATAAGAGTATTTTCAGAAAAACACGGATTAAGGGATGGAATCTAGAATATAAAGCTAAGAGTATTTGATAGTATATTCTCAGCGAAAAACCGGACGTGGGTTGAACAAAGGCAATAAAATAAGAATAAAAAGGGAGGAGGGAGGGAGGTATTATTTAAGGGGAAATACAGGAAAGAGCAAAATATCAGTACAGAATATATAGGTTATGCCAAGATAATAAATGGAACATGTATTGGAAGATATTAGAATAGAAGGACAGGTTGCTTACCTGTAACGGTATTTCTTCGAGTGGTCATCTGCGAATACATACAAATGGGTTTCACTGCGCCTGCGCAGTGCTGTTCGGAACCTACTGGAATCACTGGGCAGAGTTTACTCTGCAACATATAGAAACTTTTTGGCGGTAACCCCACCCACCCGTTATAAGGCCCCTGCCTTCCCGCTCTTTTCCCCAGTTCCGCAATTTTTCCGCCAAGCAGGCGAAGGAAGAGAGCCAATGAGAGCAGGACACTGAGGGGATGGACGGGTGGGATTTGTATGTATTCGCAGATGACCACTCGAAGAAATACCGTTACAGGTAAGCAACCTGTCCTTCTTCTTCGTGGTCTCTGCGAATCATACAAATGGGTTTAGACTGACAAGCTTAGGTATGCGGCGGAGGGAGTGTCCTGAGACCAAAGCTATGGTAAACCAAAGGTGTATTTATTATAAATAAACACCCTGAACCATAAAGAGTCAGTCTTTTGTTCATGCACAGATAAAATAGCAATAAGTTTGCTGAACCTGAGAAGGGAACAGAGGTCATGCAAGACCGATCCCATAAGACTTGTGCAAATCAACATTCAACAGTATAAACAGTGTAAACTGTATAACACAAATACATCAGTAGTGCAATCAATGCAACCCCGAGACCAACACAGCCCTCCCGAAAGCTGCGTCTCGGATGGCCCTGGTGTCCAACCTGTAATGCTTAATAAAGGTGAGGGGTTGGGACCAGACAGCAGCCTTACAGACATCCTCCAAAGGAATCCCAGATAGGAATGCTGAGGATGCCGCCACAGCTCTTGTGGAATGTGACCGAACCCTGCCAGGGAGAGGTTTGCCCAGCAGTTCATAGCAGAGGTGGATGGTACTAGCCACCCATTTGGAGAACCTCTGCGTAGACACGGGCAACCCCTTCTTCGGTTCCGAGTAGCATTGAAAGAGTCTCTCGGACCGGCTGGAGGCAGCAGTTCTGTCCAGGTAAAACGCCAGCGCCCTCCTGACATCAAGGGAGTGCAGGCGTCGCTCCTCATCCGACGTCGGATCAGATGCTAGAGTGGGCAACACAATGTCCTGGCACATGTGGAAGGCAGACACCACCTTTGGCAAGAAGGTGATGTCCATACGGAGGACCACCTTGTCCTTGTGGAACCTCAGGAATGGTTGGTCCCTCCGTAAGGCACAGAGTTCGCCCGCACGACGGGCAGAGGTGATGGCCACAAGGAAAGCGGTTTTCCAAGTCAACAGTCTCAAGTCCGCTGTGGCCATGGGTTCAAAGGGCTTGGATTGGAGAGCGGACAGTACCGACTCCAAACTCCAAGCCGGTGTTGGTACCGACACAGGAGGATATAGGTTGGCACAACCCTTCAGAAAGCCCTTCACCAAGGGATCCTTAAAGAAAGACACCCTCCCCCCGAACTGATATTTAGCACAAATGGCAGAAAGGTAGCCCTTGATGGATGTGAGGGACAGCCCTCCCTCCAAAAGCGCCATCAAAAACTCCAGCACCACTGGAGTGGAAACCTGTGCAGGAGACAAGCCCTTCTGGTCAAGGAAGAGGCAAAATCTCCTCCATTTCAGGGCATAAGAACGCTGGGTGGAAGGTTTTCTGGCAGCCAGGATCACCGTCCTAACCGATTCAGGCAAGGCGGTCAGGGCCGGATCTTCCAGGCCACCAGCGGCAGGCTCTCGATGTCCGGGTGGAGAATTCGTCCATCCTGGATCGACAGCAGGTCCGGACGGGGGTCGAGGCGGAGGAAGCATCTCCCGGAGAGGTGGAGAAGGGATGCGAACCACGGTTGTCTCGGCCACCACGGGGTGATTAGGATCGCCTGCGAGCGGTCCGTTGTCATTTTGGACACCACCCTGACGATAAGAGGGAACGGAGGGAAGGCGTAGAGGAGCTCCCCCGTCCAAAGGAAAGCGAATGCGTCTCCAAGGGATCCGTCGAATCGCTTCCTGGAGCAGAACTGGGGACAGTGGCTGTTCCAGCTGGTCGCGAAGAGGTCGATCCGGGGGGTTCCCCACCGATCGAAGAGGTCGCGGACCGTCTCGGGATGGAGCCTCCACTCGTGGCACACCGATGGAGATCTGCTGAGGCGGTCTGCTAGCTCGTTGTCCTCCCCGGGAAGGTGAATCGCCTGGAGGAGGACACGTCTTTGGATGCACCAATCCCAGATGCGGAGCGTGAGGTCGAGCAGGGTCCTGGACCTGGTACCACCTTGCTTGTTGATGTAGTACATCACGGTGGTGTTGTCCGTTCTCAGGAGGACCACTCTTCCTGAGACAGCAAACTCGAATGCCCTCAAAGCCTTCTCCACTGCAAGCATCTCCAAAGCGTTGATGTGGAGGAGCTTGTCTTGTGCGGACCACCTGTCCTTGATGACAAGGTCGAGCAGGTGGGCGCCCCATCCCTCCAGGGATGCATCGGTTGTCAGCGTCAGCTGTGTCTGGGGCTGATGGAAAGGCATCCCGGCGCAGACGTTGGAGCCGTCTAGCCACCATCTGAGGGAAGCGGCTATAGGTCTGGGTACCGTGAGCCACTTTGAAGGTGGGTCCTCCAACGGAAAGAAGACGGAGAGGAACCAGGATTGGAGAGGACGAAGACGCAGTCTCGCCCAGGGGGTGACGAATGTCGTCGATGCCATGTGGCCCAGGGCGACTTGGACGTCTCTGGCTCTTATCCTTCTGTGTGAGATGCACGGCCTGAGGGACGTAGCCAGGGCCTGAAACCGGTCCGGAGGAAGGAAGGCTAGGCAGTTGTCGGAGTCGAGGATGGCCCCGATGAACTTGACCTGTCTGGTCGGCGTGAAGTGGGACTTTTCCTTGTTGACCACCAGCCCGAGGGAATCGAAGAGGTGCAAGGCGAATGAGACTGCCTCGTGTAACTCTTCCTGGGATTCGGCTGCAAACAGCCAGTCGTCCAGGTAGGGAAAAACCAAGAAGCCCTTCTGATGAAGGTATGCCACCACCGGTGCCATGCACTTCGTGAAGACTCGAGGGGCCGTGGCCAAGCCGAACGGGAGCACGTTGTAGTGGTACGAGTCGGAGCCGACAGCGAAGGCGAGGAATCTCCGGTGGGATTCTCGGATCCCGATGTGGAAATAGGCGTCCTTCAGGTCGACAGTCGCGAACCACAGGCCCTGGTGGAGGAGAGGCAGAATGGAGGCCAAGGTTACCATTCGGAAGCGACGGTAGTTCAAAAAGAAGTTCACTTGTCTCAAGTCCAGGATGGGCCTAACGCCACCATCTGCTTTAGGTACGGTGAAGTACCTGGAGAAAAAGGCCCGAGGATGTTGGTCGGGCGGCAAAGGGGAGATTGCCCCCTTACAAAGCAAGGTGCGCACTTCGTCGAGAAGGGTGTCCGAGGGGGGAGTGGACATGAAGGCTCCAGTTGGAGGGAGCTCTTGGAACTCGAGGGCATAACCCCTACGGACGATGTTAAGAACCCACGAGTCCGATGTTATAGAAGCCCAGGCGTTAACATAGGGCCTCAAGATGTCCAAAAAGAAGAGGGGTGAAGGGGAGACGAAGCGCGCTGCGTCCCTTCAGGCTCTCTTCTTCCCCTGGTCGGTATCCTGCCGGCGGGACTTGCGGTACCGAGGCGGGAAGGTGCGACGGCCAGAGGAGGAGGAAGACTGCGAAGGGAAGCGCTGTCTCTGAGAGCCTTGGTGCTGGGGCTGTCGGTCCCGGGAGAAGGTCCCTTGTGACTGACCTTGCGGCTGCCACGGGCGCTGTCGCTTCCGGAACGGAGAAGCCGGTGCTGAGGACATGCCGTGCTTCTTCGCCGCCGCCTTCATCCTGAACTTGCGGTTCAGGCGGTCGTCGGTCTCGGCGTGGAAGAGGCCGGTCCCGTCGAGCGGCATGTCCTCAATGGCCGCTCTAACCGTCGGGTTGAGGTCGGAGGCCCTGAGCCACGCGTGGCGCCGAAGAGCCATGGCAGCTGACATGGACCTCCCGGAGCAGTCCGCCATGTTCCTGGAAGTGGTGATTAGCCAGCTTCCGATGGAGTGCGCCTCGTCTCTGATCTCCACCAGCTGCCTCTGGATGTCATCTGGGACGTCCGGAACCATGGGAAAGATCCGTTCCATGAGGGTTTGGATGTAGGCCCCCATGCAGGCGGTGTAGTTGGCGGCCTTGACCCCAAGAGCCGAAGCCGAGTAAGCCTTTTTTGCCAGTCCATCAATTTTCTTTGCCTCTTTGTCGACAGGGGAAGTAGCCTGCTTCGGAACGAAGCTGTGCTGGGCTCCCTCCACAATGGCCGAGTTTGGTCTGGGGTGTTCTGCCAACCAGGAGCAACTCGCCGGGGCGACCCTATGGAGGGATTGGACCTTGCGGGAGGGTGCCGATAGGGCGGCCGGAGCATCCCAGGACCTTTTCACGATGGTCTGGAGAGAAGGAAGGAGAGGAAGGCATGGCGGAGTGGGGACCCGTCCATGCACCCTACGCTCGACCGGGTCCTCTGCGTCGTCCCCCGCGGCTGCGAGCTCGATGTCAAGGGCCCGTGACATCCTGACCACGTGCTCTGTGAAGGCCCTGACGTCGTCCGACGGCGAAGACGGCCCTGGGTTGTGCATCCTCTGAGGGGAGGCCGAGCCCGAGAGGACATCCTCGTCCGAGGGTGCCTCCGAAGGTGGCAGCGGTTCGTCTTCAGAATCCAGGTCGGAGGAGAGGGGGTCCGTCACCCTGACCTGGGATCTCGGGCGGGCGAAGTCCACTGACGATCGGGAGCGTCTGCAGGATGAGGACGGCGACCTCTCACGAGTACGAAGTGGAGACGGCGACCTCTCGCGTCTACGGGACGGCGATGATGACCTCTCGTAGACCGACACGGTGGGAACCGATCTGGCCGGGTCAGCTCGGTCTACGGGGTGGGGGTTCAGCCTGGTGAACTCCCTCAGGGCTCTGTCCTCCGGCACCGACATGTAGTAGCGGCGCGACTGCACGTCATAAAAGAGGTCCGGGATCCCCTGTATGTGGGCCAAGTGACCTTCATCATCGGTCGCCGGATGGGAAGGAGACCGATGAACAGGAGAGCGAGGGGCGTCACCCGTCCCGTGGATGAAGTCCAAGGCCGGGGGAGGCAGGGATGTAACCGGGGTCCCCTGGTCTACCGGCGTCGGCTCCTGGTATGGAGCTGGCAAGGCGGAGGCGCGGGCCTGTCTGGAGTGGGAGCGCTCCTTGTCCTTTGCCCTCGGCGGGTCGGTGGTGGGCCGATCCTTGGAGGGCTTGGCCTTTTTAGGGGCCGGATCACGGTCAGCCTTGTCATGGTGCCTCTTCTTCCCAGGCTTGGGAGTCTCCTCCGATGGGAAGAACGGGTTGTCCGGGAGGTCCAGGAGGACAGCAGTCGGTGTCGATGATGAAGGCCTCGGGGACCTTGCTCCTTGAACCGGTTCGGTATGCTCGCTAGGCATCGCATGCCGTGGTCCCTTGGATGCCTTGGAGGACGAAGGCGAGGCGAGATGGACCTCCGATTTGGGAGCCTCCTTGGAACGGGGGCCCTCCGATCCCTCCTTTGGCTTGGAGGCCCGTTCGGTACCCTCAGTCCCCGATGGCTTATGGGGGCGCTTGGAGGGTTTGTCGGTGGCACTGGGCGGTTTGGAGCCACGGGCCACATCGGAGGTGGTGGAAGGAGTCCCGGCCGGGACACACACCACGCTGGGGACGGCGGCTCTCCCCGATCCCACGCTGGAGACACTTGCCCGAGAAGATGAAGCGGGGGGCGGCAGAGGCGGGACAGAAGAAGACCGCGGACCCCTTTCTTGCAATTTCCCCAGGGCAATCGCCGAAGTAAGCCGGGACTCACGGTTTTTCCGGGCCTGGGAAGAGAGGGATCTGCAGAGTGCGCAGGCCTTGGGGTCGTGGCTTGGACCAAGGCAAAGCAGGCAGGTGGAGTGCGGGTCCTGAACGGGCATCTTGCCCTTGCAAATGTCGCACTTCTTGAAAGCCGCAGGCATTTCAAAGTCGCCAAGTCGATGGAGATCCGAAAACGAGGTCAACAGCGAAGTTACCAGGGGCGGGAGACAAAGAATGGTCAAGATACAGTCCGAGGTCAAAAACGAAAGTGATTCCAAGCAAGCAAAAGCAAGCGAAGGTTCCTCTGAAGCAGCTAGCGCGGCGGAAAAAAGGAACTGGGGAAAAGAGCGGGAAGGCAGGGGCCTTATAACGGGTGGGCGGAGTTACCGCCAAAAAGTTTCAATATGTTGCAGAGTAAACTCTGCCCAGTGATTCCAGTAGGTTCCGAACAGCACTGCGCAGGCGCAGTGAAACCCATTTGTATGATTCGCAGAGACCACGAAGAAGAAGTTGTAAATATGATCAATCTGTAAATATCGTGTATGTTCAAGAGATGCTGACAGAAGTTATAAATAACTGGGAAGTACAATCACAAATGTAGAACTGAATGTGAATTTATAAATAAAGGTCACCTGAACGCAAAACAATTTAAATATTTAAAAATATATAAATATTTTTGCACTCACGTTTTTCAAGGCATTCTGTCACACACTAAAATGATCCTGTGTACAGTTTTCAAATGTACATTATTCTTCCCAGGTGCATTTTTCCAACACATGTTTGTTGGAGAATGACACGCAAGTGCAGAAATTGGGTTTCCAATCACAAAAGGCATTGGGGTTCAACAAGTATGAACTGGGTCAGCAGACACATGGAACTGCAAAACCCAATGAACTCCTCGCTCACCTCCATGTCATTCATGCTAGGAAACTAAAGAGCTAAATTCCTCCATGCTGCTGACATGGGACACTTCAGTGAGGAGGGAGCTCCTGAAATCTAGGTGTTGCCCAGAGCCTTGGCTTGGCCACTTACCCAGAAAGCCCTTGTTCACCATGGCTTTCATCATCTCCACGTTCCCTCCTTTGAAGCGTTCCCCAAAGGCTTTGCCCAGATCCTCGGCTACATGCGTGGCAACATCAACACCCACTTCATCAATCAGGGTCGCAGCCCCAACAGGGAAGCCAAAGCCAGTGGAGATGGAGTCCACTTTCTTGGGATCGCTGCCTTCCTGTGTGGAGAAAAGGTGCAGAGCTGATTACGGACAGAAGGAGGCTCTGGGAGAACTGCACCCTACATTCGTGTTTCCTTAGGTATTTTCATCTTTCAACATTTAAGTCCTTGTGTGGAACATACAACAAGGGGGAAAACAGCGAGCACAGCCAGAGTCATAGGATGTGAAGGAGCCACAAGAGCTGTCTAATCCAACCTGCTACCATGCAGAATCCACAGCAGAAGCATATCCCCGAGAAGTTCCCATCCAACCTCTGCTTAACATCCATGAATCCATGACCTTCTGGGACCATTAATACTTCCATCAGAACAACAAGAGCTTGAACTGGCTCTGGGTGTCAAAGGGAGGCAGTGAAAACTCTCTAGGAAGGCAGACAGAGACACAAGGACAGGGACAGATGCATTTGCCACAGGTTCCTAAATCAGTTGCAGGGACGGGGTGCTGGGGGGAAGCCACCTCCCGACTGCAAATTGCTGTGTCCCTCAAGCACAGTTCACAGACACTGGTGTTTTCCACAGAGAGGAGATATGCACTGATTTAAGGGAGGTTTTTTTTTTATCAAACCCATAGCCAATCCATAACTTTAAAGCTAAAGATCGAAGCAGTGGAGACCTAAGAATCATAGAATCATAGAGTTGGAAGAGACCATGTGATGTCCTGCCAGGACTGATTGAATCTCCCCCTGCATTTTCTTTCACGTTGGTTCAGGCCATAGTATGTTTAGTGTAGGAAAAGTTCTTTGTATTAGTTGTGGGAGGAGCTGTAGGATCCCCTGCATTATTTCCAGGTTTGGTTTGCCCTTTCCCAACATGCTCTGTTGTAGCTGGAAGCTTTTAGTTTGGAGCAGTCTTTGCTGTGAGCAGGCAGAGAGCTGCCTTTTGGTGACAAACAAGCCCAGACAGCCGGAAAGGGCATTTCTTACACTTTAGCCATTTTAGTTACCAAGTAATTTAGCCATTTTAGTTAGCAATTTAGCCAAATTAGTTACCAACAGCAAGTGAATAAAGGAATTCAGGAGCTGAAAGACCCTGCACCAGCTCCACTGAGAGAGGAGAGCAAACCAACATCAGACCCAGAAAGATGACACCCTGAAGATTGCTGAAACTGTAAAGTATCTTTTGTTTAGAGCTGGGGAGGAGAAAACTCTTTATTTTTGTCCTTTAAATTAAATTTCCCCCCTTTTGAACTTTACATTCAGCTTCAGAGCCTTTTTGGGTAAAGAGTTTGATCTCACCAGGGTACCAGCGTTGCACACCCAAACCTGCCACCACCTTTAGTTGGGTGTGTCTTCACAGACCACAAGGGCCATCCAGTCCAACCCCATTCTGCCATGCAGGAAATCCAAATCAAACCATCCCCATTGACAGATGGCCATCCAGCCTCCGTTTGAAGACCTCCAAGGAGGGAGACTCCACTACACTCTGGGGGAGTGCGTTCCACTGTCGAACAGCCCTTACTTTCAGGAAGTTCCTCCTAATGTTGAGGTGGAATCTCTTTTCTTGCAGCTTGCATCCATTGCTCCGGGTCCTAGTCTCTGGAGCAGCAGAAAACAACCTTGCTCCCTCCTCAATATGACATCCCTTCAGATATTTTGACACATTAATTGCAGCACCAGGCTCTGTTGAACTTAGCCTTGAATTACAGACGTGTTGAGATGTGGGTCAACCTCTTTGGCCAAGTACCAACCACTACTCACTACCTCCCCACACAAACCCACAATGGCATCACTGGCTAAGCACCTCAGAACCCCCTGCCCTCTGCAACCAGCACCAACCTGCAGAACTCGGATTATTTCAGCCAGCATGGGGGCAAGACATCTGGTCGTGTAGAAACCGGGGCCATCCTGCAGAGGAGGAATGAGAAGGAATGTGAAGACAGGTCTGCTGAGGGGTAAGGCGGCCTCTGCCAACCATCCACTCATTCCCCTCGCTCCTGACTATTTCTAGACACACAAAATGCCTGCTCATAAAACTCAAAAATCTCCCCTTTGGCAGATGGGACTTGACCGGTGCCAGCCTGGGAATCCCAAGGTAGTCCCAGTGTCTCTCTCTGAGACTGGGCTTTGGACACTGCACAGCAATGACAGCCTCTGTGAAGCACTGATGGGACTAAACCGGTGTGCATGTGTGTGAGAGAGAGTGTGTGCCAGGGGCAGGTGGAGAACAGGTGGCCCTGCTGGCGACCCAATCCTGGCCATAGCCTCCCTTGAAGGTGGAAGCTGGCCCTCCTGCATCCCAAGAACCTTGCATCCCTTTCTCAGCCTGGCCATGCAGCCATTCAGGCCAAAGTCTGCTCTTTTTGCTTAAGATGGCAGCAGTTCCACACAGACGCTACTTCTCAAAGCAGTAGAAGAAACAGCAACCATCACAATACTCATTGTTGTTTTTAAGCATCTTTTGTGAGCTGCCTTTGGTCCAATTTGGGAGAAAGGTGGCATACAAAATAAATAAATGAACAAACAACTGATGGTGCATCACCTTAACCACGATGATGACCTTCCCTTGCTTGAGGCCCATGGCAACAGCGGAGGCAGCTGTGTCCTGGGACGTCTTGTCAGTGGTGATGATCTCCAGCAACTGCATCTTGTCCACAGGAGAGAAGTAGTGCATTCCAACCACCTGGAAGGCAAAGGGAGGGGAGGAGAGCAGGATCAGGCCCTCTTGCAGGGCAGGTGGCTCTCTCTGTGCCATGTGGACTGTGACCTCTCTGTGTGCATGTTTGCCTTCAGCTTCCCCCCCCCACACACACACAGGTGTCTCCCAAATTTCTCAGGACTACAAAGGCCATTCAGCACAAACAACAGCTGTATTGGCTGGAAGGATGATGGAAGAGATAGTCCAGCCCACCAGAAGGTAGGGGAAGGCTGGTATTGTGAGCCTCCCCCAGGCTTTGTTCACTACCACACACTGACACCCATCTTTGAGTAAGGGTCTCTTTCAGTTCTAGGATTCTATGAAGTGTCTCCATCCCCTCAGGGTCCATCCCACACTCTTCTTTCCTAGAGTGGCTACCGGGAGGCAGCAGACTGGCCCCTCAGACTCACCTTCTCTGGCCTTTTGCTGGCTGCTGCTATCTGGTGGATGGGGAGAGCAGAGGTGTTACTGGCAAAGACACAATGAGGAGGGACCAGCTGGGGAGAGAAAGCAGATCTTAGATGATGGAAGGCATCACTGTGGCTGCTGCCCTGAGCTTACAAGGTTACTAGCAAGCAACAGTGCCTCATTCAGACGGAGGCCGCAAGTCAGAGCCAAATGGTCAGCACATAATAACAACAATGAATTTTAGTCTTGCCTCCTTATCAGGCACCCAACCATTAGTTTCAGTTTCACCAAGAATATTCCTCTTTAGACTAGAAATGCTTTTCTGCCCACTAAGTGCCTTAATGCAGCTATCATGGCCTTTTACTGGGGCAGACGCCCTGACATGTAGGAAGCAGACACTGCCAAGAGGGGTGCAGTGAAGTTTACATAACCACTGCAAAACTTAGTGGTTCTCCATGTCTGACATTTACAAGTCTGGCAGTGTGTGTGTGTGCAGGAGCAAGAATTGCCAAGGAGTGCATAGTGCAGTTTGCATAACCACAGCAAGGCTCCCCTTATCCTGTGTAACCTTCACAGCCTAGAGGCCCCAGTTTAAGCCACCACTGGCTGACTGACAAGATGGAGATCCATACTGGCCAAGCCCAGGGTGAAGATCTATGTGCATCACTGGTGAAGATCCATGTGCCCAATGAGCACACCAAAACCAGCCTCACTACAAGTTTCTCAGAGAGGAGCTAGCTTTTGCTGGGCAGAGTGTTCCCAGAAGCAATCCTTCCCCTTGAAAGGGGAGCAGAAAACTGAGAGGCATCCCAGAGGCACTTCCCTCCTTCCATGGTCCCAATCCCCTACTCACCTCCTCCACTTCCTTCAGCACTTTGTGTTTGATGCTGATGTCCTCAAAGACAGCTTCAATCACCATGTCGGCCTTTCCAAAGTCCTTGTAGTCCAGCTGCCCCGTCAGGTTGCTGAGGAACATGTCTCTTTCGAACGAGGTCAGGCTCTTCTTCTTCACTTTGTCATTCAGGCTGGGAATGAGCAAATGTGTGTGAGGGAATGGGACTGAGATCAGGATGTGAGGGTGGCCTAGCATGGAGGAATCTCCCAACGCCTGCAAACGTCTTCACAGTGAAGGAGACCAGCTTGACCCCATACACACTTTCTCCCCATCAGGCAAAATCCCTTCTGTTTCTACAGGCTGGTTAACTGCTCATCTCTTATGCTGTTTTTCCCCTCTTTCTTAGTTGTGCAAGATAATTTGTTGTTCCAGGGTTTTTAACAATGTAATTGTTTTAAGGCAATTTTTGAAGCCATCTTGTAAATACTTGTATGGAAGGCTACAGTACAATACAGACAGATCAAGAAAAAGGCATGTGCTTTGAGGGCTTGGGCTTTGCTTTCATGGACCACTGCCTTTTCAGAGGCAAATGCTGATCCTAAGGAGCAGTTTATAGATGGCCCCAAAAAACTGAGGGAGGATGGGAGAGAAGAGGGAACCAAGCCAAACCAAAAAACGCACACAAGGGAGGTAATCCACCGATACCATTAGCCCTGAATGAGGGGAAACATGAAGTCCACAACATTTGAGAGGACTCTCCTCTTTCACCTTCATGGCCTCTCCAAGGCATTTTTGGCAAAGGACAGACTGAGGTCCTCTTTGATCTTCAATGTGTTCCAAGCCAGCTGGATGGAAAAGTTGCTCATCCCTCCATGGTGCCAGCAGCTTCTCTTTTGTAGAGAGCAAGAAAGGTCCAAATTTGGAAGGAGGAGGCAAGCACAAGCCAAGTTCTTGCAAAAGCAAAGCGAGAACTGCGTAGGATGTTACATGCAACTTGCCTGGCACCATTATTTTCTATTCTAAGACTTTCTTTACACACACACACACACACTACTGCCACACTTGTAAATCTTAGACAGGGAGCATGGACCATGAGCCCTTGGTCACTGAGAAGAGGAACTGTGCACATGCTTAACTTGGCAGCACCACCTCAGATCCTCAAGGTGAAGCTCAGACTAGGTTTAAACCCCTCCAAAATGTATTTTATTACATTTTAAAGCACCTGAATTTATCATCTCTCAATCATCAGAGCCCCCAAGGTGACGCACAATCGATAAAGACATTTAAGCCATTAAATGCATGACAAGAACAATTGAAAAACATCTGCAACACCTCTTTCAAGATAGTTCTAATGTCTCAAATAATTAAAAACAGTTTAAAATACCCAGAGCAGCCCCCCTAAGAGTAAGGTCCAAATGCCCATGGGGCTGGACTGTGAAAGTGAGCCTACCCCTTGTAGACTTGCTGCTGTCCTCTGCTCAAGCCTTCCAAGGCCGTGTCCTTCAAGATGGTGGTCAGACCCTTGTCCACGGAGACCTGGGCAATGCCCGCACCCATCAGGCCTGCCCCCAGGATGGCAAGGTTCCTGCAGAGAGAGGGAAAGGAGAAAGGTGGATGAGTGGATGGACGGACACACAGACCAACACAACAGAGAAAGAAACAGCCATGTCACTTCTGTTTTTGTAGAGAGATACAAGAGGAGACAAAAAGAAGAACCTGGTACAGATTGAGCCGCCGTTATTTGAAATTCTTGGGAACAGAAGTGTTTGGGATTTTGGATTTATTTATTTATTTATTTGAAGTTTGGAATATTTGTACATAAATAACAAGACATCTTGGCGATAGGACCCAAATCTAACCATGCAATTCATGTATGTTTCACATACACTTTACACGCACAGCCTGAAGGTAATTTTATACATAACGTTTTCATTAATTTTGTGCATGAAACAGTTTATGTAATAATAATAATCATCATCATTATTATTATTATTATTACTTATACCCCACTCTTCAGTCAAAAGGCTCTCAGAGCAGCTTACAAATGGTTAATTAGACCTTTCCCTGCCCTCAGGCTTACAATCTAAAGAGACAAAAGGCGAAGGGGATGGCAGTGGGGAAGGAAGGGGGGAAGTCCAGCAGATCTGTTCTCCTCGGAGGCCTGGACCAGGGCAGATGGACTGGAGGGAGGAGGGCCCTTCTTCTTACTCTGGCTAGGACCCATTAGGGAAGGTGTTGGGCCTACCTTTCTCTTCCTCAGAGGCCAGGATGGAGTCAGAGGCCTTCTGGGAGGGCTCAGTTCTTTAGGGAAGGCCTGATAGCATTGAGCCTACCTCCTCTTCCCCTCAGAGGCCACTGGATGAGGGAAAACAAACTCCAGCTGAATCCAGAGAAAACAGAGGTACTTGTGATAGGTACCCCAGATCCAGACAGAGGAATTTGTCATCCGGTCCGGGACGGGGTCACACTTCCCCTAAAGGACAGAGTTCGCAGTTTGGGAGTACTCCTGGATTCATCCTTACAGTTATCATCCCAAGTGGATGCGATGGCCAGGAGTGCTTGGTACCAGCTCCGGCTGATGCGCCAACTGCGCCCCTGTCTGGACCGAAAGGATCTAGAAACCGTAGTACACGCATTGGTAACCTCTTGCTTGGATTTCTGCAATGCGCTCTACATGGGGCTACCTTTGTACCAGGTTCGGAAGCTTCAGCTAGTCCAGAACGCTGCAGCCAGATTGGTCACGGGTACCTCAAGATCGGACCATATAACACCTATATTAAAATCTCTTCACTGGCTGCCCATTAGCTTCCGGGCGCAATACAAAGTGTTGGTCGTTACCTATAAAGCCCTACATGGCTTGGGCCCGAGTTACTTGAGGGAACGCCTCTCCCCACACAACCCTCAGAACAGCAGGGAAGCTCTTACTGGAGTAGCCCAGGCTGAGACTGGCAGCAGCTCCCCAGAGAGCATTCTCAGCCACAGCTCCTATGCGTTGGAATAACCCCCGGAAGAGACTCGACTCAGTTCTACCTTGTTTGCCTTTAAGAAGGCGTTGAAAACTCATCCCTTCTGGCTAGCATACCCTCCTGACTCCTTATAAAGAAATGATTCCCTAATAGAAGTTTACCTCAAGATGTTTAATTATGTCAGATAGAGTTTATGACTGTTTTATATGCTGTTTTTAAAATCTTTGCTTGGAATTTGTATCTATAATTGCTATTATATTGTGGTATGATGTGATACATTTATATTTTGATTGAATCTGTAAACCACTTTGATCTTGCTGGAAAAGCGGTATATAAATAAAGTTGTTGTTGTTGTTGTTGTTGTTATTATTATTATTATTATTATTATACACTGAACCATCAGAAAGCAAAGGCGTCACTATCTCAGCCAGCCATGTGGACGATTTTGGAGTACTGTATTTTGTAATTTGGATTCTGGGTAAGAGACACTCAACCTGTAGCACCTTTTAGATTAACCCATTCATTCATTTTAGCATGACCTTTCGTGGATTAAAATTCACTTCTGCAGATACACTGATGGAATAAAACATTCAGCCTCAGGAATAAATGCAGTTGGAGTAGGGAGGGAGGATATGGAAGCCAGAATGTCGCATGGAAGCCTGTTTAAAAAGGAAGTCTTTAAAGAATGGGCTAGACATTTTGTACTATTTTAACTGCATTGGTTTTAAGCATTTTCATATTTTTAATGGCATTTTATTCTTTTAATAAATCACGTATTTTAATACTGTATCAGTTTACTTCTGTTTTAATGTCCACTTTTGAAAGTTTTCAATTTAATTTTTTTTTAATTGTAAGACTTTGACTTCCAAATTGGGAAAAAAAAAAGCGGGGATATAATGATGATGATGATGATGATGCCCCTTAGTTGCCTCCCAATAAGACTACTATGTGGGGCTGCCCTTGAAAAGTGTTTGTAAACATACACTGGTTTTAAAGGACTGGCACTGGCTGCCAATAAGCTTCTAGTCTCAATTTAAAGTGCTGCTGCTGACATTCAAGGCTGCAAATGGCTTGGGACCTTGACGTTTGAAGGAGCCCCTCTTCATATACAGATCCACCTGAGGACTGGGGTCTGTTGGGGGCATGTGTGTGGCTCCTGTGTTTGCCATCAGTCAGGGCTACACACCATGGGAAGCCAGGAAAGTAGAGCCTTCTTTGTGGGGGCACCCTGGTTTGGGATGCCCTCCCCTTCAAAGCCTCACTGGCCCCAATGCTGCTGTCATTCCAGTACCAAACAAAAACTTGGCTTCTTACTAAAATCTTTGGGGACTACTTCATTGTACACAAATCTACACAGGTGGTCCATTTTAAATTGCTTCAACTTATTTTAACCTGATCTCTTTGAACATGATAAATGGTTTAGAATGGTTTAACCTGTTTAAATTACTTTCTACTGTTGCTTTTACACATTCATTTTATTATCTGCTGTCCTGAGATCTTCAGCGATAGGATGTGAAGCCCAAAGAACGAAGGTGGCTACTCTGCTTGGTGTCTGGAATGGCTTGCCAGTGAGCCTCTGTGGGCAATCGGAAGCCACAGGATGAGCCAGTCTGCAGCTGGACTTACTTGACTGGTTGCTTCGGCTGCCCAAACTTGTTCTTCTTGCATTGCACCTGCCCGTGGTAGAGCCCTATCAGGGCTTTGCATTCAGGGGTCCTCCCAAGTTCCCCAAATTTCTGCAAGAAGACAGGAGAGAGAGGAAGAGGAGGAGTGTCGGGTCACAGGTTTGGCCCAAGGCAGAAGGGTGCAGTGCTCATGGTGTGACTCTGAGGAGTGAAAAGCCCAGCGTTGGAAAGCTGAAGACCAGGGCACATAATAAAACTCATGGCGGAGGTAGGAATTTTACTACCTACGACATGCATTTCATAGAATCAGAATTGTGAAGGGACCTCAAGGGCCACCACGTTTCCATTATTTTTTTTACTACTTATAGCCAATTTTTTACTCCTGGGGGACTTGGTGGGTTGGACAGTATTGCAGTGACATTCTCCATCCCCCACAAAGTTAGGATTTTCCAGCCAAGATGAGTGGGGGGATGGACAGGCGATTTTCATCCCACAAAACAGGAGACATGGAGGAGTGGCAGGAGTGAGGGGCTCTTCTGGAGTTCAGGGTTTGTGCCAGTTGAAGGCAGAGCCATTTGTGCCCCGTGGCTAAAAGGACGCAGCCAACCAGAGTCTGCCCGATTCTCTAATGCTCTGCTGTCTTTGGCTGATGGGCTTCCAAGTGGTGGGACTCTGGGAAAGGTGCCCAACGACATCAGCGTACAAGCCAATAAGTCCAACCCAGGTGTCATTGAGGAGGATGGGCTGTTTGCTCACTGGCAGACACAGTGGCCTCCTTCTGCCATGCCTCACTCTTGTGTCCACCATCAAGCCCTGCTCCAGACTGTGTTCTGCCAACACCACCGCCCAACCTTTCCCACCTTCACCTTCCCTTCGCTTGGGGATACTAGACGGTCCATGCTGCAGTTCTCCCGCTGGCCTGGCCTTCCCCCCCTGACAGTACAAGCTTTCCAGTAAGCAACTGTGGCCTCCTCCCTTCCAGGAGGCAGTGCTGGGCTTAACAGGAAGCCTGGAGGCTGACCAGCAAACCTCTTTGTTCCAGAGCAGGTGCTCAGGCACATCAGGGACAACAAAAACAGTGCTGTGGTTTGAAATGTCTGCTTTGTGATGGGAAGCTTTCAGCGTTATGAGACAGGCCTCCCTGGGAAAGGGCAGAGAGCAGCAAAGAGCACTTCCCAGGCTCCAGTAGGAAAACTAGGCTACACAGGTCAGCAATTCAGGGAGCACTGCAGTTTCAGCCCCTGTGCTTTAAATGAACTTAGGCTCCTCTTCTGGGCCATTCCTGTGGAATCAGATTCCCATCTTAAGAACTCCCCCCCCCCCCCCCCAGCTTTGTCTCCTCCCAAGAGGCAAAGAGCCAAAGATCCTTTACCTGGGATTCAATGAGGTACCCGGCTTCATTGCCCTGCTCCAGGCCAGTCTTCACAACCTGAAGGAAAGTGACACAAAGTCAGTTATTCTTTCCCAAAACACTTCTGCACCATTCCTCAGTGCAAACTTGCCAGTGTATTTTGCAGTAACTGATAAAAACACAAATGTAAAAAGCTGTGCCAAAAAACAAATGCCAATGTCTGAGTTAATTCCATGAGGCTAATAAAGCCCAAATACAACAGGATAATAGTGTCTTTGGCAGGTACTTATCACACCACACTTTGTGTCTCTCCTGTTGCTGCTTTGCATTTCAATCCTTGGTGGAGCACACCCTTTCATTGATAATTTGAAATCATAT
This sequence comes from Sceloporus occidentalis, assembly GCA_023333645.1. Classification (NCBI taxonomy): domain Eukaryota; kingdom Metazoa; phylum Chordata; class Lepidosauria; order Squamata; family Phrynosomatidae; genus Sceloporus; species Sceloporus occidentalis. The sequence continues at coordinate 751,765 of JALMGF010000006.1, read as the reverse complement.
GATAAGTACCTGCTCAAAACACTATTGTCTGACTGTAACTGTACTTGACTAGACTCATGTGATAAACCACTGAGGGATAGCAGCGTTACAACAATTCTGTATTACTCATCCTCACAGTTATGTTTTAAATGCTTTTGAACTGTTTTAAATTAATGGTGGTTTTAATAGGATATTTTATTTAATGGGTTTTAAACCTTCTTTTAAATAGAGCCAGCATGGTATGGTGGTTTTTGACCTAGGACTCTGCAGGACTAGTTTGAGACTCAGCCCCAGAAACTCCCTGGGTGACCTTGAGAAAATCATGGTCTCTCAGCCTCAGAGGAAGAAAGTGGTGACAAACCTCCAAAGAAACCTCATGATAGGGTCACCTTAGGGTAGTCCTAAGGTGTAAATAACCTGAGCCCCTGGGAACAGGGACCTTACCTCAATGATGTTCAAAGGTGCCGGGTAGAGCCCTTTGGTCTGCTTCTGAACCCGTCCCTCCACGGTTTTGTAGACCTGTTGCCGCACAAAGGGAATGGCCATGGCGTAGTCCGTCACCCCTGCAAGGCAACACAACGAGGCCTTCAGGGCAGGACAGCCCAGGGTCATAAGAGGAGAAGGAGGGGAGAGAGTCAAGGCTCCTCAGCCAGGAACTGAAGGGAGGCAAGCAGATCTGCCAGAGAGGGCCCACTCACTCTGAACCAGCCCCTTGTCCTTCTTCCGAGAAACTGTCTTGTTGGCCAGTCCTCTGGCAAAAGTAATGGCCACCTCCTCCAGGTACTCCAGTGTCCGTTCTTCAGGGCTCTTGATACCTGGACCTGCAGGTGAAAGGTTATTTAAGTACCCACGTATCAGAATTTGGAAGTAATGTGTTAGATACGATAGGAGCCCTGGTGGCGCAGTGGTTCAATGCCTGTCCTGCAGCCACACACTCACAAGCCATAAGGTTGCAAGTTCAAGACCAGCAAAAGGGCTCAAGCTCGACTCAGGCTTGCATCCTCCCAAGGAGGTCGCTAAAACGAATACCCAGATTGTTGGGGGCAATTAGCTTACACTTTGTAAACTGCTTAGGGAGTGTTTAGGTGGCATGAAGCGGTATATAAAGGCTATTGCTATGTTAAAACTAATTCATTAATATTTATAACAATAGTGGCAAAACACTCTAGAGATTATGATGATAGCAATTTCTCACCACCCATAAATATCTCAATAACAATGACGACGATGACAATTATCATCAATAATGATTATTGATTCATATTATGACAACAATAATATAATATTAGCAACAGCAGCTTCATTTATATAATATCCCACCTTTCTCTGGGAAGAATTTGTTGCAACCTATAAAAACTAGACTGTCTGAAACCACCCAGAGGACCTTTTTGGCAACCGCTCCCAGATTATGGAATGGCCTGCCGGAGAAGATCCATCATATTACCATCTCAAGCAGCTTTTAAAAAGCTGTGAAGACAGATCTCTTCCAGAAGGCCTTCTCTGAATAACCAGCCACTAAAAATCTGAACACCAGAACCTACTATTCCCCAGAACTATAAGCTGCCCCAGTTATAAATATCATCATCATCATCATCATCATCATCATCATCATCATCATCATCATCATCATCTTCATCATCATCCCTTACAATTTTAAAAGGATAACACAAATGTAAAGAAAGTGAACATTAAAATGAATTAAATGCTCCATATTCACAGCTTTGACTTGTGCAGCTTTGACAATTCATGGATTTGATTAATATGTTCTCTCTAGGAATCTCTAGTTCCTCCAGAAGAAATTGATAGGAAATAGAAGAAGGAGAAGGAGAGGCAGTAGACTCAGAGGAAGAGGAGTAGAGGAAGAAAGAAGAAGAATGAAGAGAAGAGCAAAGAACAAAACTTAAGTAATTACTGGAGGCGTATGAAAGTGTATCTAAATATATTTAACTGTGATTGTGGTGTATTTTAACGTTTGTATGTCTGTTTTGTATGTTTGTACGTTTTTCAATAAAAAAGTTAAAAAAGAAATTGTGCTGGAAGACCTCGAGTGTTAGAATCCTGGCTGTATTCTACCAGATATATGTTTTAAATGTGTGGGGATGATGGGGGTTGGGGTGCTTTTGCTATGGCTAGTTTAGATGTAGCATGGAGGAGCTGAGCGGTACCAGGTGGCTGTTATCTAGTGCTATACTGTCCCCGATGTTATTTAACATCTATATGAAGCCGCTGGGTGAGATAATACGGAGTTATGGTGCTGGGTTTTATCAGTACGCTGATGACACCCAGATCTATTTCTCCGTATCTCGTTCGTCGGCCTCGAATTCTGATGGCTTCTCTTCTCTCAATGAATGTCTTCAGGCGGTAATGGGCTGGATGAGGAAAAACAGATTGAAACTGAATCCAGTCAAGACGGAGGTGCTCATGGTAGCGGCCCCAAAACCAAGAATTGGGTTGCAACCTCCAGCCCTGGATGGGGTCACGCTCTCCTCCAGCGACTGTGTTCGCAGTCTGGGGTGCTCCTTGACTCGTCGCTCCTGATGACAAATCAGGTAAATGCGACGGTCAGGAGTGCCTGTTATCAGCTTCGGCTGATACGCCAGCTGCGCCCTTTTCTGGAAGTAAGGGATCTCGAGACGGTTGTGCACGCGCTGGTAACCTCACGCCTTGACTTCTGTAATGCGCTCTACATGGGGCTACCCCTGTGCGTGACTCGGAAATTACAGCTGGTTCAAAACATGGCAGCCAGGCTTGTTTCAGGAACATCTAGGAGGGACCACATTACTCCGGTTTTGAGGTCCCTCCACTGGCTGCCTATTGCTTTCCGGGCCCAGTACAAGGTGTTGGTTATCACCTTTAAAGCCCTAAATGGCTTGGGTCCAAACTCTCTCAGGGACCGCCTCCTCCCATACAATCCTCCCCGCAGACTCCGCTCCTCTGGGAGGAATTTGCTGCAGCCTCAAAGAGCTAGGCTTTCGGATACCTCCCAGAGGGCTTTTTCTGTTTTTGCCCCCAGATTGTGGAACGACCTGCCAGACGAGATCCGTCAACTGACATCTTTAGACAGCTTTAAAAAGGCTGTCAAGACGGATCTCTTCCGGCAGGCCTTTCCGGGATAGATAACCCCGGCCTCAGGAACCCTCTTCTCATGAGAGTCCCCAAGGTCCTCCCTGGAAATGCTAAAGTAGTTTACTGTTTTATTTGTTTTGTTTTGTTTTTGTCTTGCAATAATGTGTATGTGTTAATGTTGTTTAATTTGTTGGTTTTAATTATAATTGATTTAATGATTTTTTTAAGGGGGGGAGGGAATTTTGATGTACAATGTATTGTATTTTATTGTTGTTAGCTGCCCCGATTGACCTCAAAGGGGCGGGGATATAAATAAATTATTGTTGTTGTTGTCCTTGAAGGCCTTTCTCAGAGGCTTGGAATGCAAGCTTTGAGCATAAAGGGATAGAAGCTAAGGGGGGAGTGATGGGGATGAATAATGGTGAGAAAGAGGTGGGGATTTTGTTGCGCGGGCTTTTGGCTGGGGGTGGAGTAGACAAGCTTGGGGTTTTAGGTATTGCTTTTGCTGGGAGGGGTCAGTCTCAGCCTAAACGCTGAATGGAGTGGAATTGCTGATCTTGGAGCTATCAATAGAGTTTTGTTTATTTTACATAAAGCTGACTTGTTGATTGTCCTGGATTCTGGTCCCACATTCCGACACAGAGATTCCTCGAGAGAACACTTCTCTAGGTCCTCTAGGGCAATTCTGTGGCCAACTTCCAGCAGATGAGCTGCGTTGTGCCAGAGGACCTACGGTTCTTAGAGAGGGGTTCTCAGAAGTTTATTTGCGATTTCCCCACTTTTACAGGGTCATGGACCCCTAGCCCCAGGGAATGTGTGGGGACCATTGTATTCGCAGTATTTTAAAAACTATTTAAAAGAGTTCAGTTTTAAACATTACAGCACCCCTTAGCCCATTCTTTAGAAGCTTGATGTTTTAAAAGCCCATCAGAATAAAAAGGGTTTTGCCTGGTGACAGAAAGAGAACAACGAGGGAACCATTCTGGCTTAACTGGGAAGGGAGTTCCAGAGTCTGGGGGCAGCCACCGAGAAGACCCTCTCTCGCATCACCTCCAAATGTGATTGCAATGTGATGGGATGCAGAGAAAGATCCTCTTGTGAGGACAGCAGGGCCGGAACAGGATCAAATAGGAAGTTCTGGTCTGCCTAATAGCCTGGACCTGAGCCATAGAAGGCTTTATAAGTCAGAACCAGCACTTTGAATTGAGTCTTGAAACAAGCAAGAAGCCAGTGCAGCTGTTTCAACAGGGGCAGTGTGGTCTTGAGGGCTGCAGACATGTGTCAAGATGTGCTTTCACATTCCCCACTTCCTCAGCTAGGAACCAAAAGGGCAGGAATGGGGGAAAAGGAGCATCCTCTCTGTTTTGCTCACCTTCTCTTTCCCAGGGAAACTCTCAGAAATCCACTCCCTAGCTACCTATACAGTGCTACCTCGGGTTACGAATTTAATTCGTTCTGCGGCGCCGTTCGTAACCCGATACATTTCGCAACCCGAAAAGCTGCTGGAAAGCCGCTAGCCGCGCTTTGAATTTCACGCCGAAACGCGCCGAAAAGATTTTCGTAACCCGAAAAATCTTTCGTAACCCGGAACAGTTTTTTTAAATCTAACTTTTTCGTACCCCGGAAATTTCGTAACGCGGTGAATTCGTATCCCGGGGTACCACTGTATTAGGAGGCTGAATCCATCTGTAGTTCCTTAGGAATCCAAACAAGTAAGTCATTTTGGTGCCGTTCTGATTGGGGTGTGTGTGTGTGTGTGTCTAGCCTTCTGGATAAGGTTAGGCTGGTGCCAGCCTCTCTGAGAGTGAGAGCATCACAAATCCTGCCTAAATACAGCCCTGTATATAAGGCAAGAAACTCATATGGGAGCTAAGGGGTGTGTGTGTGTGTTTGGGTGTGTATGCACGTGTGTCTATAGGGAGGAAGAGTCTCAGTCTAACCTAGGGGATCCACAAGCTGGTCCACAAGTCCCATCTTTTTGGCTCTGTCGGCCCGAATATTGCGTCCGGTCAGCATCATGTCGAAGGCAGCAGGAACCCCTACCTGCAATGCAGAAAGATGGGCTTCATACCCAAGGAAGGTAGACACCATCCCCCCTCCCCATTGCCAGACCCAGGCAGAGGCCCATCCGGGGCACCCTCCAATCTGTACCCCACTCACCATTTTGGGCAGCCTCTGAGTGCCTCCAGCCCCCGGCAGCAGCCCCAGCAGGACTTCAGGTGTGCCCAGGACGGTCTTTTTGTCTTTGGTGGCTATTCTGTATTGGCAGGCAATGGCAACCTGGAGAGGCAGGATTCAGGGAACTCTGTCACAGAACCACCTCCTCACATTCTTTAGAAATGCTTTTGCTCAGAGAAGCGCCCTCCTCCTGTCTCACCAGCTCTTCTGATTCTGGACTCATTCTAGGACCAGCCTACCTGAGATAGGCCCAAGAAGAGCTGCTCCCAGGACTCCGGAGGCTGCCCTTAGGAGTCCCCTATCCAGAAGCAGTCCAACAATATATGGAACGGCTGTGTGATTCCCATCCATGATGTAACATAGTTCAGTTGTTTTTTAAAAGGGCACATGTGTTGTTGGATTTTCTTTTAGCATTCTGACAGGACATTTTATGCCATTCTCCCATCAACAATCCATGGACGCTGGAAAGCGTGTGAAAAGCGCACATCTCAGAGTAGTGGGAAGAAAAATTAGGGGCAAAATGTAATGGTGCAGGGTCCCACACTTTAGGACAGCCTTCCTAAACAAGGCATTCCCCAGACATGCTGTACTACAAATCTCATCGTCCTCCAACCAGAATGGTAGGATTGCTACACGTTTGGAAAGTGTCAGGAGAGCAACCTAAGAGTCCCTCAAAGAGTTCTTTGGAAATAACCAGTAACAAAAGGCAACCCAGTCAGTCCAATGTATTACATGCCATTTTCTCCCTTTCTAGCACCAATTTTAATTTGATTAACATAACAGCAAATTAATCCATTAACTTTTCCTTCACCCAGCACTAACATCAGTGGGTAAATGAAACACAGTAATGCTTAACAAAAAACAGTGAGCTTTTTCCACCCACGGACATAATCAGTCCCTGGTTAAGACAGTTGCCCTCCTAACTTCACCCACTGGGCAAACCTCGATCGGACCAGGAGCCCCCCTTGACCCTACCTCCAGCCCTCCTCCAACGCAGGTCCCACTGATGGCAGCCACAATGGGCTTGGGGGACTTCTCGAGGTTAGCCAGCATCTTCTGCCCCTCCTGAGAGAGCTCTGTGATCTCTTGGCTGGATTTGCAGGCCTCGATCATGCTACAAGTAGAATGGAGAAGGAACAAACGTGATTTTGTGGTTGCACAACAAAACAGCCAAGCACAGGACTGTCTTCCCTTCAAAGCAATCAAACCTTAACCCTCCAGAGAAGTAAATGAAACTGCCTCAAACGTGACAAGGTTACTGCCTCTGTCTCTTTGTGAATGTCACTGTAATGGTCTCCAATGGCAGTCTCCTCCCTTCCCCAAATACTCTGCCAAGACCTGGGGCTATTTGAAGGAGACTGGTCCAAAACACACTGCAGAAATAATCCAGTTTGAGACTGCTTTAACTGCCCTGGCTCAATGATAAGGAATTCTGGGAACTGTAGCTTTTTGAGACATTTAGCCTTCTCTGTCAGAGAGCTCTGATGCCACAATAAACTACAGTTCCCAGCAATGAGCCAGGACAGTTAAAGTGGTCTCAAACTGGATTATTTCTGCAGTGCATTTTGGCCCTCTGACTAAACATTAGGAGGCACCTCCTGAGGGTAAAAACTGTTTGATGGTGGAAGGGACCTGCTTAGAAGGCAGCAGATCCTCCGTTTTGGAAACAGGCCCCTTCTCAGTGGATTTCTGCATAGTTCATTTCCTTCAGTTATATCCTACCTGCCTCCCAATAAGCAGAAAGACACAGAGCGGCTTACCACAAGGCTAAAACAAAATACAATTAAAAACCTGATAATACATATATTGTTACAAACAAATTAAAATTAAATAAGCTAGCATGTAAAAACACCCATAACTGTCTGCAAGTTGGACTCAATGACTCTTGGAGAACCTTCTAGTTCTATGATTCAAAAGTAAGTGTGGTTGAGTCTCCTTTGGAGGCTGTTTTTAAGCAGAGGCTGGATGGCCATCTGTCAGAAGGAGGGCTAGGATGGTGTCTTCCTGCATGGCAGAAGGCAGTGAGATTGGATGTCCCTTTAGATCTCTTCTAATTCTAGGATTCTATGACCTTGCTGGACTATGACTCTGTAAACCACCAGGGTTCAGTTCCCTGCTTGGCCATGAAACCCACTGGGAGACCTTGGGCAAGTCACAGCTCTCAGCCTTGCGGGAAGGCAATGGCAAACCTCCTCTGAACAAATTTTGCCACGAAGACTCCACAATACATTTGCTTTAAGGTCGCCATAAGTTGGAACTGACTTGAAGGCACACAACAACAGTAACAAGACCTCCATACTGGCCCAAACAAGGGGGGCCCTCAACAGGGCCAATTTCATGGCCCTGGACCCTCAATTCTCATATGCAAAAGAGAAACAACTTTTCCTGTCACCAACATGTTAAGCAGGTGGCCTTTCTAGTTTACAAAAGATAGGTACTAATGTTCTAATCTGCACACATACATCTGAGAAAGCGAGTCTCCTTCTTTGGAGATCTTTAAGCAGAGGCTGGATGGCCATCTGTCGGGGACGCTTTGATTGCGAATTCCTGTACGGCAGAATGGGGTTGGACTGGATCAGGGCCCTTGGGGTCTCTTCCAACTCTGTGATGAAATCCCTCAATTAAAACACGGGGTGACAGCCATCCCAGCTCTCTCTTGCAGGGAGCAGCAGGCACACACCTTCCCTCCTTCCTCCCTAATTCACCTTCCTTTACAGATGGGCAGAGCTTAGCTGGTGTGTCACCTGCCTTCCCAGAACCTACCTTCTCTGGCATTTTGGGCTGAACAGTCTGACTTAGGGAATATATGGTCCTGTCCTTTGGACAAAAATATCTCTGCCTCTATTTGTCAAAGTAATAAAAGACGAGAGGGATGCAGATTCATAAGTGCTCCAAGGGATGATCCCAGAAGTGGGGCCAGCTGCCTATTTTTTCCTAAAGATGGTTTGTACCCCAGGGCACATCATGGGCCCCGGTCACTCTAAACCCTCATTTTTGGGGAGGATTATTTGAAGTGATATCAAAGATGGACAGGAATAAAGCTGACAGGAAAGGAATCAACTCATTTGCAATATGGTCGTGGTGGAGACTTCTGAGGATATCATGGACTGGCAATTTAAATAAAATAAAATTAAAATAAAAATAGAATGGCCTGAACTCTCCCTAGAGCCGAGATGACTAAGCTGAGGCTATCACACTTTGTACACTTCATGAGATGACAGAATTCACTGGGAAACACGATAATGCTTTGTGAAATGGAAGGCAGTGAGAGGAGGAAAGGACACATGACAGGCGATTCTTGGGCATGCAAGACCTGTTGACATTTGTGGCTCTTGGAGGTCGCTCATTCAGAGGTTCCACATCAGTGGTCCCCAAACTGTGCCCTTTACGAGATTTTGGACAATCCCACACTATTGGCCAACATGGCTGAGGCTTCTGGGAGCTGAGGTCCAAAATGTCTTAAAAGGCACAGTTTGGGGACCACTGGTCTACATCATAAGTGAAACCTGACTTGATGGCACATAATGACAACAATAGCATTTGAAGAGACCTACCTGAGCAGACTTGGCAAAACCCACCCCCAAAAGACCAGCTGCCCCCACTACAAAAAGCACCCACTCACTTCTCTAATCTGCCCCACCTGGGACCTGCCCTCACTCCCCTGCAAACATACTTGATGTCAGCCCCAGCAATGAAGCACCCAGGCTTTGCCGAGATGAGGACAGCACTGCTGATGGCATCACTGGTCCAGACTTCATTCAAGATTTCTGAGAACTCTGCTTGCAACTGCCTGGACAAGGTATTCACCTGGAAGAGGCAAAGAGAGGGGCAAGCTAAAGCCAAGCCAGACAAAGGGACTGCTGGAGGGGGGACACATCTTGCTCGCTCTTCTGACTCCAGCACAGAAGTGTTTAAAAATGAAGCACACGAGTTCCAGTGCTTGCAAATTTACCCTTAAACAGCAAGCACCAGTATGCAACGAGCCAGCATAGTGCAATGATTTGAGCATTGGACTATCATTCTGGAGGCCACCATTCAAATCCCTGCTTGGCCATGGAAACTCACTTGGCACGTCATACTCTCAGTCTCAGAGGACTAACAAACACACATACCCATATAAACAAACAAACACACACACACACACACACACAACCATCCATCACACAAATATTCATATAACAGAGGAACCAAAAGACATTTCCATCATACATGCCTTCCTTTTATGCTTAGGTCAGGGTTTTTCTACCAGGGTTTGCTTTGAACCCTAGGGTTCCATGAGGGACCATGATTTTTAAAACACAACTTTTTTTGAGCTGTAAATATAATAATTTCATGCAAGGGGTTCCCTGAGAACTGAAAATTATTTCAAAGCTTCCTTCAGGGTAAAAAAGGTTGAGAAAAGCTAGCTTTCATATTCTGGAGGCACCGTGTTATTCTGTTAGTATAAGGAAATGGCAAGGAGAAGGAACGTAGATTAACCAAATTATTTTAGTTTCAGCTTTTGTGGATTTCAAACCACTTCTTCAAATACATGAACCAGTTGGTCTTAAAGGTGCCACTAGATTTCCCCCTCCCCACTGCCCCATTTCCTTTTCATGCTGGAACAGACCAGCTCCTCTGTCTCTTTGAGACCTGCCAGTCCTCCTGGCTGGAGCCTAGTGATTTGTTCTGTTAGACCTGGGCTTGGAATCCCACCTGAGCATAAGTAACACATAATTATGGTAATCATGGCCAACCTTACATACAGGAAATACAGTGCGCCCATGCCAACTACGGGCTTGCCATCTGCGGTTCGAGCTTTTGTGGATGGCAAGTCCCAGCTTTTCAACAGGTGCACATGGCAGAAGCGCAGAAGCGCACACCCATTGACAAGAACGAGACTGAAGGTGCTGTGTTTTTTGCTATCCGCATGGGGTGTGCGTGTCCAGAACAGATCCCCCATGGATAGCAAGGGCGCACTGTATTTCACAGCTAAGGAGCAGGTAGCATTCTCCATGCATGAGATCCTTCCTTGTCCTTGGACCACTAGGGCTCTCTGAATCTGGCACAATCATCTAATCTCTGGAACACCCCTCTCCACCTTCCTGCTTTCAAACTGCTTCAGACCCAAGGTACCCTTCCCTCCTGGGAGTACTTCTCCCCCACAAAACTATGCATATCCCCACAGAAACAGAAGAGAAACCTACCTTGGAGTTTGGAGAGTTAAATCGCACAACAGCAACATCTCCTTTGATGTCACAGGTAACGTGTGTTCTAGCTGGAAAAAAACCCCAAAACACCCCAAGAGAGGTGCTTGTTATGATTTCTACAAGACTTAGGGGAGAATCAAGGAAATACAAGGAAGGTCTGGATGGCTTCTCTGTGAAAGCACTTCATTCATAGGATGTACATGTGGATGGGCAGGTGACTCCCATATCTTTCAGCCTTCCCAGATCGTGAGGCCACTTTTCCCAACCGGGTGTCCTCCTGGACTGGAATACCCATCATCTCATCAATGGCCACATTGTCTGGGGATAATGGGAGCTATAGCCAAACACTTCAGGAAGAGTCCAGGGTGGGAAAGACTGAAAGATTACTGTGTTTTTCCTTCCTGCGCTTGCTTGCAGTGGCACCATTTTCATCCTTGCTCTTTCAGGGTTTTTAAGAAATGCACCCACACTTCACTACTAAAGAAATCCACCCCATGTTGAGTGGGCAAGAGGGCATGTGCCAGTGCCAGATGGTCTGAAAATGTGACCCACAAGACTAATAGGTTCTCCTAACCAAATGTTTCACATGTTTTCCCCCAAAAGCATTGTGATGCAGTTCTCCTTCCATTTTTCATACCTGATACAAGCACAAAGTGGGGGGAGGGGGGGAGGATTATGAAAACAGAGTAAAACCAAGCTGTCTTTGCCTCCTCTGCCTGATTTCTTTAAATCAGAAGAAAATTCCTATTGTATCAACCAACCAACCCACACCAGACCCATGCTTTTTCACTTACATTTGAGAGGGGTGGAGGTACTGAGGTTCCGGCAGCCATAACCTATAAGAAAAATTCCTGAGGTTAATGCACAGGCTTGGAAAAAGCACTTCAAAACCCAAGGGGGAAAAGTTTAGGCACCTAAAAGACCCACCAGGACTCTTGTCAGCTTTGCATAGGGAGTGCTAGTTGCCTTCTGCAAAACAAACACCTCCCTGTCCTGCCAGTCCTTTCTTAAGGGGCCAAGGTGGTGGCTGAACACCTCTGCTACGATGGCTCTGACATGTCAGTCTGGAGCATCACTCTAGTTCATTAGCAAAGTATTAATTTCACAGAAGCACAGAATCATAGAATTGGAAGAGACCCCAAGGGCCAACCCCATTCTACCATGCAGGAAATCTCAATCAAAGCATCCCCATTGACAGATGGCCATCCAGCCTCTGTTTACTTATTTCATTTGTATTCCGCCTTTCTCCCAAAGCAGGACCCAAAGTTGGCTTTTGTCTGTCCTGAATCTTTGTATTCGATATTTCAGTTAAGTCAACCTCAGAGAAAATATAAAGCAAGAGAACAGCAGACATACACAGCTGCCTTCCTATCTGATCACTACCAGAGCCAGGCCACTCAAAGGATAACCTAAAATGGCACATTCAAAAGCTATGGTATGGAATAACCTGCCAGGAAGTATTGCTGTCACTGGACCATAAAAACTGAGGCAAGATACCCAGGAGTCCATCATTCGAGGAGCCATACCAATGAATCTTCTATCCCACTGCCAAACCCAGATCTGGGGTTTCCTTTGTGTTCTTTTCCTGTACTCTTTAATTACATTCAAACCTAGGCTCTCAGGGTGATCACAGAAACCAGCACAAACAGATATTTAACCACGGCACAGAATTTGTACCAGCCAAAGAATGCCAGCATAACTCTCTTAACAACAATTCCACATGTAATGTAGCTCCTGGTCCAGAACAGGATGCTTGTTCAGCACTGCAACCAGCCGGGCCAAAGGGTTTCTCCTGAAGGACTCAGGGGGCATTGTTGTCACAGGAGATGCTTGGCATTTGGTAAGTGCTCTCCCACGTTGGCAACTTAGTGATTATTCTGGCGATCCTGCCTTTTGGTTCTTCCAAAGACTGTCCTCCAATTTGCCCTCTCATTTATACATAGTTAATTTGGGTCAATTCCAGCATGGGAAATGGATTGAGTCTGTATATTGGGAGAAAGGTAGGATATGAGGAAAAAATAAGACTAAGAATGAAAAAGCCAGCGCAACTCCTGTGTGATGGCGCAAGCAACCCTGGCTGAGGCAGCCCATGTTCCTTGGGAGAATACATTTTTCTATATTTGCCAGACATCCCATTATTCCTGCACTCCTGCTTTGCCTTCCTTGTGGCTTGTGGAGCTGGAAGCAAAACCACATTTAATTAGCAAGATTTGGACTTCAAGACAATGCTATGAACAGCCTCAGAGAAAGAGAGAGCATAACCCAGAGGTTGGTAGATAAGTAAGTGATATTTGGGAAAGGGAACCTAAGGGGACACTCCACTCCTCAATACTGAAGCCTAAGAACCACATGAGAGTGAGGTGTGACAGGGATTTCAAGGTGACCTTCACATGCCAAAAACAGTCCTCTGAATTCAGCATAATAGATCCTTCTTTGCATGCAGAGGCCTGCTCTAAGACAGCACAAAGCAAGCACACTACTCCCACACGCACCATTAGCATCATTTCTGAAAGACCAGGCAGGCTGCTTGAAGATACAACAAAGTTCTCCTACTGTTTTAACAATCAATGGCTAACAAAGAAGGAGGATTTTATTTGGATCACGATAACTGATCTCGTGTGATTGGAATGATCTTTCATTTGGACAGAGGCTAGCTTTCTTTCTGCTATCTACACAAGCTCTGCCTTCTCAGCTGAGACCTTTGATGCTGATAAAGGACAAGGACAAGGCCAACACAATGGCCAGCTCTGACCATATCAAGCCCCACCCAGGACCATTCTTCTTTGGGGGATAGTAAGGCTCAGTGTCGCTTTGTGCACTGTTACACTGATACAACTTCTGCTTTGTGTGTAACTCACAAGCAGGCATATGCTACAACCACTGAACGTGGTGCAAGATATTACTCCCTGTCATCAATGTCAGTTATAGTTTTAAATGTTTTTATATTTTAAAACATCTTCTACTATTTCACTTTGTAAATTGTTTAAACCGATTTTATTGTACACTTCATTGAGATCTTTAGGTATAGGATAAGAAATAAATATCTTAAATAAATTGAAAAAAATTAATGTCTATGGCCAAAAGGCAGCACATGCGGCCTTGTGTTGTTGCTGTTGTTCTGTGGCTTCAAACAGACTTCAACCTACTGCAACCTTCTCCTAAGGTCTTCCCAGCAAGGTTTCTTCACAGAAAGTTTGCCATAGTTTTCTTCCAAAACTGAAAGAGAGCGTGACTTGCCCAAAGTCATCCAGTAGGTTTCCAGAGCTGAGCAGAGGAGATTCGAACCCAGAATCTTTTCCTAACATGTATGCAAGGGGATCTTGTAGTACCTTTGAGGCTAACCATGTGAAAGATGTTACAGGTCTCCTTCCTCAGACGCATGGAGTGAACAGGTGCCCAGGAAGGACCAAAGGTCACTCCATGCACCCGAGGAAGTAGGCCAAGGTCCAAAACAGACTGCAGAAATCATCCCGTTTGAGACCGCTTTAACTGCCCTGGCTGAATGCTAGGGAATTCTGGGAACTGCAGTTTTGTGAGACTGCAGTTAGCCTTCTCTGTCAGAGAGCTCTGGTGCCACAATAAACTACGATTCCCAGGATCCCCTAGCACTGAATCAGGGCAGTTAATGTGGCCACAATATTTCTGCAGTCTGTTTTGTACCCAAACCTATGAAAGCCTATGTTGCAATCCTCTCTCTCAGAGGTGCCACAAGATCCCTTTGCATGTTGATATTCCCGGCTGTGAGTCTCCTTTCCTAGCATGGTTGCTCAACATCGGAGGCCTCTGCCCTGCCACTGAAGCACTGCCCCACCTGACACTTTATGCACAAAGCAGCAGCGCAGGTAAGCCCTGGGAGCCTCCACGTTGCCAGAGTTCAAAAAGCCTGTGTGTGTTTCGCAAGGAAGGCGCGTGAGGCTGGCCCAAAGCCGGAGGGGTGCCACAGTGCCCTTTGGCCCGCATTGCCATTGCTGCCGAGTGGAAAGGAACAAACTTTCACCTACATTCCCGCTGGATCAGGAAGGCTGGCAAGCCTCCTGGAGCAAGGAAAAGGTGTCACCTTCTGCAGAAATCCAAAACCCAGAGAGCGCCAGATGCCTTACTATTATCTCCACTGGTGCAGCTCAGCAAAGATAACCAGTGAGGACACACTGGTTGCAAGATGGCTCTTGGGTATAAAGGCAGGGCTATTTCTCATTCTTATCTATGTGTGCAATTGTGTTTTCAAGTTACCCTTGCAGAAATTATGCCACTTTGCTACTGAGAGTCCAGAATGAGAGAAGCCAGTGTGCCACCGCTCTAGGACTCACCTCTCTGCAGCCCTAAGAGAATGGCCAAATCCTCAACGCTCAATTCAGCCTTCCCCAACTGGGTGCCCTCCAGACACACTGGATGCCCGCCGTCCGCCGCCCGCTCTCAGTTCTTGAGATTATTTGACTTATACAGTGGAGGCCCTTGGTATCCACTGGGATCTGGTTCCACAAACAGCCATGGATACCAAAATCCGTGGACGCTCAGCTGCCATTAGAGACAATGGCCTACTAAAATAGTGCTCCTTACATTAAAATGGCAAAATAAAGGTTTGTTTTTGGAATTTATGCAATCATAGAATTGGAAGAGACCCCAAGGGCCATCCAGTCCAACCCCATTCTGCCATGCAGGAACTCACAATCAAAGCAAATGGCCATCCAGCTTCTGTTTAAAAACCTCCAAGGAAGGAGACTCCACTACACTCCGAGGAAGGAGTTTGTTCCACTGCCCAACAGCCCTTGCTGTCAGGAAGTTCCTCCTAATGTTGAGGTGGAATCTCTTTTCCTGGAGCTTACATCCACTGCTCTGGGTCTTGTTCTCTGGAGCAGCAGAAAACAAACTTGCTCCCTTCTCAATATGACATCCCTTCAAATACTTAAACAGGGCTATTATATCACCTCTTAACCTTCTCTTCTCCAGGCTACACATACCAAGCTCTCTAAGTCATTCCTCATAAGGCATGGTTTCCAGAGACTTCACCATTTGGTGACCCTCCTTTGGACACATGGCTCCAGTTTCTCAATGTCCTTTTTGAATTGTGGTGCCCAGAAATGGACACAGTCTTCCAGGTGTGGCCTGATCAAAGCAGAATAGAGTGGCACTATTACTTCCCTTGATCTAGACACTATATTTCTATTGATGCAGCCTTGAATCATATTGGCCTTTTTAGCTCCCACATTGCACTGTTCACTCATGTTCAACTTGTGGTCGACTTGGACTCCTAGATCCCTTTCTCACGTATAAGTCTCTCGTTCAGCCAGGTGTCCCCCATAATCCTATATCTGTGCATTTTATTTTTCTGCCCTAAGTGCAGTACCTTACATTTCTCCGTGTTGAATTTCATTTTGTTAGCTTTGGCCCAGCTTTCTAGTCTATTCAGGTCATTTTGAATCTTGATCCTGTCCTCTGGAGTATTAGCTATTCCTCCTAATTTGGTGTCATCTGCAAATTTGATAAGTATGCTCCCAATTCTGTCATCCAGGTCATTGATAAAGATGTTGAATAGCCCTGGGCCCAGGACAGAGCCCCACTGGACACCCCACTGGTCACTTCTCTCCAGGATGAAAAAGAGCCATTGTTGAGCACCCTTTGGGTTTGGTCAGCCAACCAATTACCAATCCATCTAACACTGAATAATTTGAATCCATGGCTAAGGCAGATAAAAAAAAATCCATGGATAAGGTGGGCTGACTGCATTCTGCTTTTCTCCCCAAACTGTGACTCAAAACAGCACATAGATTACAGAATCATAGGATCCATACAGACAGGCCAAAATAAAGCTGCTTCCGGCCTCTTATGACGCAGACATCATTAAAACAGCATACTTCTAAAGTCACCCGAAGCAGCTTTATTTTGGCCTGTCCGTATGGGCCCAGAGAGTTGGGCGAGACCACAAGGGCCATCCAGTCCAGCCCCTTCTGTCAGGCAGGAACTCTCAATCAAAGCACTCCTGGGGACAGATGGCTATCCAGCCTCTGCTTAAAGAGCTCCAAAGAAGGAGACTCCACCACACTCTGAGGGAACGTCAACCACAATCAAACAGCTCTTACTGTCAGGAAGTTCTTCCTAATGTTTAGGTGAAATCTCTTTTCCTGTAGTTTGAATCCATAACAAACACAACGGCAGATTTTCTTAAAAACTAAAGTCGTGTGGTTTAAAAACAGAAGAAATTTTTAGTATTGAAATCAGTTTGAAAGCCCCTTTCCAATTCATGCTAAAATCCCATCTGGATATCTTTCCTCCTGGTTTTGGGGTCAGCCTAGCCTCCTTTGGCCAGGAGTTCCGCAGCCTCCAGGAATGCGCTGCCAAGAAGGCCCTCTGGTTGTGTGCATGTGCAGAGATGGCATGAAAGGACAGACATTTTGTGCTAGCAACGGCTAAGGAAAAGAGATGCCGCCTCAACATTAGGAAGAACCTCCTGAGGGTAAGGGCCGTTTGACCGTGGAAGACGCTGCTGCCTCAGCGGAGGGTGGTGGAGCCTCCTTCTTTGGAGGCGGTTTTTAAGGAGAGGCTAGATGGCCATCTCTCAGGGGAGTGTGTCTTCCTGCTTGGCAGAAGTGGGTTGGACTGGAGGGTCCCCTCCAACTCTATGATCCTATGTAGAGAGATCTTGCAGCACCTTTAAGACTAAATGAAAGAAAGAAGTTGGCAGCATGAGTTTTCCTAGGTTTCAGTCTACTTCCTCAGATGCTTTTGGTGGATCCTATGAAAACCAGAGCAGCTTCTGGTCTTGTCCCAACCTGGCCATGAGCCTAGAGTTTCCACACAATGTTTATTTATTGGATTATATCCTGACTTTGTGCCCCTCATGGGCCTTTTAAGCAGTTTTGTATTAACCGTATCAGTGACTCAGTACATAGTGATTCAGCATTAGGTAGTGCTATGGAAACTTCAGAATACAAACTCTTCAAATCGCCATGCGCTGTTAGGTATTACACAGAATCATAAAGTCAGAAGGGATCCCAAATGTCCTCTAACTCTCTACCAATTCAGGAATACAGTGAATTTCCTTCACTGTTACTGAGCATAAAGTCAGTAAAGGAGCTATCTTTAAGCAACACACAACGTACCATCTTTCCAATGAGATGACTGGGATTTAAATAACAACAACAACAATACGATCTGATCTAAATGTTGGAAGAGGTTCATAACTGTTTTCTAGGGAAACATATGTTGAAAGCCGCGCTAGGAGAAGGGGTGGTGTGTCCCATAAGGAATAATGGGGTGTGCGCATGTCACCACATGTACGAGCCACATTCATTTAAATGGGGCTCGAGCATAGGTGGAATTCCCGTTATGCGGGGGGGGGGGAACGGATCCCCGCGTAAAGGAAGGGCAGACTGTACAAGTTTTTAAACTGTGAAGAGATTTTCTTAATCTAGAGGGTTCTACGGATAACATGGTAAAAAGTGTTAAAAAGTCAAATGAATGGTTCCAAGCGCAAATTAGGCCTGGACTTTACCTAAAAGCTGAGATATGTAAAACCAGGCGCTCTATAGACGGGCCTTATTGGGTACCATCGTTACGCATGAGGGGCGTCGCTTCCTGACACGCCTTCCCCTCACACGTAACGAGGGCGTAAAAATGGCGGCAACCTATACACATGGGCACCACCATTTTGACGTGGCGGACGCCTAGTGTCCACACATCTCGGCGCCTTCATGATGCCGCAAGTGCGCCATTGGCACCTTGCGACGTCATAATGGCGCTGCAGAAAGAAGCCGCTTTTTGCGGCTTCTTTTTGTTGCGGGAGAGAGCCATGCGGTTTGTCAGCTGCGGCTCCCTGGCGCAACAAACGAGGGCGGCGGGAGACCACCCTTTTGGGCAGTCTGTATCCCGCCCCAGTCTGTCATACTTTGGGCATATCATGAGACAGCATAATCCAAGATAAGATGGTTCTCATGCCTCAGAAGGGACAGAAGGGACTTAATTAAATAATGCTCAGCAAAGTGGATGGCAGCAGGAAAAGAGGGAAACCACGTTACAGGTGGATTATTTGTTCAAGGAAGCCACAGCCCTGAGTATGCAATACCTGAGGAGGACTGTGGATGGCTGGGGCTCTCAGAGGTCTCTCATTCAGAGCGTCACCATAAGTCAGAAGTCAACTTGCAGCAAACAACAACAACACCGGAAGAGCAAAAGTGTATAGTGAGGTGCAAAAGTCACAGGAAGCACCCAGGTGGTAGGCCTGATGTGCTCCAGGGGTTTCTTTTTTTGGGTGGGGCTATGTGGCCATGTTCTAGAAGAATTTATTCCTGATGTTCTGCCAGCAGCTGTGGCCGGCATCTTCAGAGAATGCCGCTCTGATAGCCTTTTGGCTGAAGAGGGGATATAAATACTCTCAATAATAATAATAATAATAATAATAATAATAATAATAATGCTGGCATGGAAGTGAGTGGGATATATATTATATATGCTGTTGTGACTCTAGGTTGGGAGGAGTGATTTCCATGTTAATCTGTGCAGAACACGTTGTAAACCATCCTTGGCATAAAATGCCATTTGAAAACACTGCAATTCTGGACCATACCAACAACTATGTGGTCAGAATGCACAGCCGCAAAAGTCGAAGCCACAAATGTGGACAGCCAACTGTGGATGGTTCTTAGCTTTTCTATAGCCACTGAAATCCACAAACACCTGGACAACTTCAACAGGAAAGAAGAAAAACTGAAAGGAAACAAAGTTTGGCTACCAATCCTGAAAACCACCAAAATTGAGATCCAGCAAATGCAAAAGAAAACCACTCAGGATCAGGGTTTTTCCCAGCAGACAATGGACCTCTAACTAAGCAGACAAATCCTCCTTGCATATCCTCCACCTGGAGGCCTTTCCACCAACAGTAGAGCAATACACAGATTAACATGGAAATCACTCCTCCACGGTGTGTGTGTGTGTGTGTGTGTGTGTGTGTGTATACACACACACACACCACTCTCTTCCATGGCAGCATTCTCTGAAGATGCCAGCCACAGATGCTGGCGAAACATCAGGAATAAACGCTTCCAGAACACGGCCAAATTGCCCAAAAAACCCATAAAAAACTATGGACGCCGGCCATGAAAGCCTTTGACTTCACATCTTTTAAAATATTCTGGATGGCTGGCCAACCCACCTCTTGAGGAGCATCTGCACTGCAGAATTAATACAGTTTAACACTCTTTTAACTGGCGTGACTCCATACTACAGAACCCAGGGAAACGTAGTTTCTCAGAGAGCACCAGCACTCTTTGGGCAGAGAAGGTTGAAGACCTTGCAAAACTACAGTAAATCCCAGGATTCCACGCAGGATGGAGCTATAGCTCTTAAAATGGTGTTTAACCGCATTATCCCCACAGTGTAGATGCAGTCTGACACCCATTTCTAACTGCCACGGCTTCACCCTATAGAAAAGCTAAAAACCGTACACAGTCGGCCCTCTAATTTGCGGCTTTGGCTTTTGTGGCTTTATTTGCGGTTTTGATTAATGTTGTTCTCTCTAGGAATCTCTAGGTCCTCCATCGTAACTCTGCCGGAGGTTGACCATAGAGCTGTGCTGGAGGACACAGAAGTTCCTAGAGGAAACACTTCTCTAGGCATCTGTGGGTCCTCCAGCATGATTCTATGACGCAACTTGTGGCAGATGTTGACCACAGAATTGCACTGGAGGACCTGGAGATTCCTAGAGAGGTGTGTTTTTGTGTTTTTTCCCCATTGACGGAGGTCCTTCACTCCTAAGCACAACAAATGTTGAGGGACCACTGTGGACCTACAGTAAACCCAAGGATTCCATTTAGTAGTAGTAGTAGTAGTAATAATAATAATAATAATAATAATATTTATTTCTATCCCGCCTCTCTACAAAACGCAATCGAGGCGGCTTACAAGGACGGAGCAGTTGTTGTTGTGTTAGCTGCCCTCGACTTGGCGCTTGCTCATGGCCTTGCTGTGGATGAGGCGCCTCCAAGGCTCCCTGTTCTTCTCTCCCCTGCAGACTCAGGCCCCTCTCCTCCCTGGCTGAGTCCATCTGTCTGGCATACGGCCTTTCCACTTCCCTCCAGATTTCCCAGCATTATTGTCCTTTCCAATGAGTTGTGCCTCTCCTGATAAGGCCAAAGTATGGCTTGGTCTTCTTGGCTTCCTGGGAGGGCTCAGAACCATTTTGTAGGCCTCATTCCCACTTACAAAAAGCGATGGATCGATTTGACAGCGGAGCGTGGTTCCCACTACATTTGCCCCAATTGCATTTTGCCCCTGTAAAATAACCCACTTGTGGTTAACTTTCACGAATGAATCAACTGAATATGGAGCTGTTTCAGCCGTCTGAAGGGCAAATTTAAATTGATTCTAATCTGCATCTGGTTCACACTTGCGCAGAACAGATTTACCCAATAAGACATGGAAAACATCAGCAGCAAAAAGATGTGGGTTCAATGGGTCTGGCATGTGGCCCCCCTCTCCGAATTGCTTCAGTGAATCACCTCAAGTGGGAACCAGGGTCATTGGAACCACTTCAAACCAATTTGCAATCTGGTTTAAAAGGTAGCAAGAATCAGGCCCTGCTCTTTTTTTGGCTGTTGTTTTGGTTTGGTTCCAAAGCCCTCAGTGGATCCCAAAATAGGCGCGTGTGCTGCATGACACACAACGGCTGAGTAAAGCGGTCACCCTTCCGCAAAAGGACAAAACCCAAGGCTTGCTTATTGGGATCTATGTATAACTGGAACGCTTCTGAGCCGGGGATGTCCGAATCCGCGGAGAAGGGACCCTGGAGACGGAGGGGCGGCTGTATCTCTGCAAGGCAGGACCCGGCTGCGAAGGCTCCTTCCTTGGCTCCCTAAGCTCAGGGGCCAGGCTGCATGGCCTTCTGGGGGAACCCCTTCGCAGGCTGCGCAAACACCGGCGAGAAGCGGGTCCCAAAAGCCCTGCAGCTTATCCTCCGACCGACACACACTCGCCCTCCGCATCTGCGGCTTTGGCTTTTGCAGATTCGGTTATTCAGTCATTAAAATGCTTTTCCTAAGAAACTCTAGGTCCTCCAGGCAACTCTATGGTCAACTTTAACCCAAGGTTGGACTGAAAGACCTAGAGATCCCTAGAGAGGACACTCCCTAGGCATCTACAGCTCCTCCAGTGCAATTCTATGGCCAGTCTCTGGCAGATGCTGACCACAGAGTTGCCCCGGAGGACCTAGAGATTCCTAGAGGGACCGCTCCATTAGGCATCTGTAGCTCCTCCAGGGCAACTTTTGAATAAAGGTGACCATAGAGTTGCCCTGGAGGAGCTACAGACACCTAATGGAGCAGTCCCTCTAGGAATCTCTAGGTCCTCCGGGGCAACTCTATGGTCGGCTTTAACTAAACGTTGCCCCCAAAGACCTAGGCATCGCCAGAGGGGCCTTTGTAGCCCCTGCAGGGCGGTTCTGTGGCCAATGCCCGGCAGATGCTGACCACAGAGTTGCCCTGGAGGACCTGCAGGTTCCTAGAGAGGGCTCCTCTCAGGTAAAGACGCCGCGTCTTGGTTATTTCCGGTTCTGCCACTTTCCCGGGGTCCTGTGCCCCTAACTCCACCGCGAATCCTTCCTTCCTTCGCTCCCCGGGTCCCTTTCCCTCTCTCTCTCTCTCTCTCACCGTTGAGGAGGATCCGGAGGCGCCTGCCCCGGGGCGGGCCGAACTTGGCGGCGTTGGCGAGGCGCGCCCAGCTCCCGATGGCCCTGACCGCAGCCGCCATCTTGGCCGACCAGAGGGGACTGAGAGCAGCAGGAGGAGGAGGAGCCAAGGAGGCCTGGCCGGGAAGGGGGCCTTTAGCGGTCACGTCGCTTGGGCCTCGTATCGGGCTGTCTTCGGATATGCCTGAATGAAAAGCCCATCGCCTGGGAACCCTCCTCCGCACTGACGCCGCTACCGTCGCCTGTTTCGTCTCTTCTTTTCTCTCCGCCTCCAGAGGACTCCGCTTTAAGACGTCCTCAAGGGGAAGAGGTCAGTTGTGTGTCAGGCGCTACTTAGACAGCTATAAAGTCCGCTCGCGGCTCTGAGAGGGCCTTGGGTCCTTGTTGAGGCGAGGGCGCGCTTGTGGGCGTGGCTGGCTGGCCCTCGGAGCGGGGAGAGAGAGAGAGACTAGAGAAGCGGCGAAGGAGCGGCGAGGAGGCCCGGAAGCGGTAAAGAGGGCCGCGGGGCCCGGATGCTGGCCCAAAGGGGGGCTTGGCCAGAGAGGGCCCAAGGCCCTGCGAAACTACAAATCCCAGGGTTCCGTGGGGGGCCAGCACTTGGGCCTCGAGCCGCGTCATTCCCGCAGCGCAGAGCCCTGGGGCCTGTAGCCTGGCGCTCTCTGGAGAGAGCAGGGTGAAAGGCCTTGCGGAGGGTCCCCTCGGAGGCAGTGCTTGGGCCCTGGGTTTCCCAGGAGGGCTTCCCTGGGGCCGGGGCTGGCCTCGCTTTGAGCCTGTCCTGGGTGGTGTTACAATGATGGCGATGGCGATGGCGATGATGAGAAGAGTTGCCCTCCTCTGGACACAGGGCCCCGGTTCCTCCATGCCCCTTTTGGACTCAGGGTTCTGGTTCCGGGTGAGGAGCAGAAGAGAGCGGCGCTATGGCTTGCCTTGAGCTAGAGGCTGTACTCCTGTTGATGCAGCCTAGAATGGCATTGGCCTCGTTAGCTGCCGCATGGCGCTGTTGACTCCTGTTCAACTTGGGCTCCACTTGGACTCCCAGATCCCTTTGTGGCCTCAAACCGCCTTATTCCCCCCAGCAGAGATGCTCCCTCGCTGCCCTGGCTCCACGCCACACGACCCTGGCATCTGTAGTATTGGGAAGCACCGGGCAGGGTTTGCCACTGCCTTCCTCCGAGGCTGAGAGAGTGTGACACCCCCCAAGTCACCCGGCAGGTTTCCCCAGCTGAACAAAGGGGATTCGAACCCTGGCCTCTATGAGCCTCGATGCCTCCAGATGGCGCAGCGCCGTAAAGCCATAATCATAGGGGCTCCTTTTGCGCCTTGGAAAGGCCAGGTTGGGGCCAGGGCAGGCGCTTGCCGCAGCCCCCGTCTGGAAACTCTGGGGGCTGCTGCAGGCCAGCCCTTCAGGGTCGGTGTTTGCACAGCCCCTATCATCCTGGTGCAAAGGAGGAGGGCATGGAGCTTAGCTTCCTCTGGCCATGACTGCTCTGAGGAGAGTCTTCTGTGGGTTTGGGGGCTGTCTGGCATGTTCGGGAAGAGTTTGTTCCTGACCTTTCGCCAGCATCTGTGGCTGGCCTCTTCAGAGAAGCCTGGCATGGAAGACAGAGCGGTGTATATGTACAGTATATAGGATGTGACCCTGGCTTGGGAGGAGTGATTGACATGTGAATCTGTTTTTGAATGGCAGTGCCTAGACACAAATCCTCCCACCCTGAGGGCTCGCCATTCAGCAACAGGCCAACACAGCCATTGACATGGAAATGGCTTCATCTCAGCTCAGGGCATATTAAAATACAATTAAAAACACATAAATGCAGTTAAAATACAATACTATACAACCATTAAAACACACTCATTAGAGTACGTATACAGTTTAAAAGTCATGAGGGGTATGGGCTGCCTCAGAAGGTGGTGGACTCTCCATTTTTGAAGGTCTTTAAATGAATGTTGGATGGCCATTTCTCTTGGACGCTTCAGTTGTGTATTCCTGCATTGCAGGGGGTTGAACTGGCTAGCCCTTGTGGCCCTTTGTATAAGATTCTATCTAAACCCAAACCCATTAAGTGGTTCTGAAGCGACATAATTATCTGAAGCTGGATCTCAGCTCATGCTTTGTAATCCCACCTGAACTAATCATAAACGTTGGCTCCATAGGAAAACAACTGATGCTCAACATTACAATACCTGGAGAAGACTCTGGGTTTGAACCTAACCAGACAAAGGGCACCATGTACTGTATTTGTGGATTATTTCTCTTGCCTTGATTGCAGTTGGTCCTTCCTCATAGTTTAGGGTGAGATACAGAACAAAGCACATCTACCAATTTTGCAGCACAAGGCATGGCTTGGGAGAGTCAAGACAGGCTCTTTATCTATCTGGCTCTGGATAGTTTGCAGCACTGATGCTCCTGAGTTTCGGGGAAACTTTCAGGCTTTGCCCTACCTGGCTTTGCCAGGGCTTAAATTTGGGGTCTTCTCCGTTCATAGCAGGTATTGTAATGCTGAGGGTCAGTTGCTTTCCAAAGGAGCCAAACTTTATGAGTAGGCCAGGAGGGGTTACAGAGTGTGAGCTGGGATCCAGCTTCAGAAGACTATGTCATTTCAGAGCCTCTTGGAGGGTTTGGGTTCAAAAGGAAGGGACTCAGTGGGGCACAGACAAAGTGGTTCTTCTTTCCCTCTGAAGTGGCTCAGTTGGGCAAAAGACAGTCAAGTACTCTTAGCTCTGGCAAAGATAGGACCATAACCAGTTAAGCGTATGCTTTCTACAGAGGCACTATGGTGAGCTGCCAGGTAACAAATGTTATGCACCTGAAAGGCTCACCAGCAGTTTATAATACTAGCTGTCGCCTGATGGTGCTTGGAGTCAGGGAAGGGCAGAGAAATTGAGGGCCTTTTAGAGGCAAGGGGCAGGACAGTGGGCTTACTAACCCACAGCACTTTTGTTGATCTGTTGCCCTTGAATAAAGCTGGGTTTGTATCCTGGAGTAGGTTCAAGACTTTGTTGTCATGAGTTAAGCACGTGAGTGATGTCCAGTCAAAGCAGAAACAACATTGTGCAGGGGATATTACAACTGGGCAGAGCCTTAAAGTAAAAAATTACAGCACAGCCTTAAAGCAAAATGTTGAAATTGGAGCTAGAACTGTGTTGGTAAGGTTGCGCCGTAGTGTCTTTGTCTTACTGGAGTTATCAGATTAAGAACAGTGATTGTGTCTGTTTTCTTCCACTCAGCTGTGAAAAGCGAATTACAGCATCATTTCTGAGTGGGGTTGGTGCTCTCTGCCCGCTTGGCTCTGCTAAACACTTGGCGGTGGTTTTGGGAGCCAAACGGTGGAGTTATGGCCTTGACCAGATGGGGCTGGACCTGTGACCTGGGCTGGATGCCGACCAGTTACACCGCCAGCAAGTCCTCCAGCCTAGGAGCGTGACTTTCTAATCCTTCTCTCCTATCTCAGGTTTCAAAATGATGTCCATGCTGAGCTGTGCTGTCAAAACCCTTCCTGCTCTCTCGCCATGGGCTGCCAGATTGCGTAAGCGCGGCTTCTTTGTTACACACTGGCATACATCTTAATTTTGTTGTATTTGAATTTGTTGGGTTGTATATTTAATTGTTTTATTGTTAAGTACTTTGGATACAACCCACTGTGGAAAAGCAGCGTATATTACTGAACAGAGCTAAGCTTGCCAGTTGGCTTGAAGCGTAATTCAGTTTCTTAAAACTAACTACATTTGTATGTGTTTGCAGAACCTTGTCGCCTTTGCATTGCTTCTCATGTGACAATTTGTGGCTGAGGAAAAGTTGTTCTTGGTTTTTACACCTGGATGTTTTTCTGTCTTTTCTTGTGTTTCAGTGGTGAGGTTCCTCAGCTGCTCTCCCCGGCTGCATGCAGCAGGTAAAGCGCAAGCATGACTAAAGGAAGTTATGTTACTACGCTGATAGATTGCAGTTGTGTTTGTAATACTACATAAATAAAGATGTGAAATGCCTTTTTTGTTGGAAGGGGATACATTGTTGTAGCTATAAATGCATCATTAGTTGATTTACACACTTGAAGAAATCTGTGGGAACTTCAAAAGTGTCCCAGAAATGTGTCTGAGAGAGAGATTCTGGCGGAGCCGTCTCTTTGTGGGCTGAGGGCGACCCAAGCCAGATAATGGTTGGTTTTCTGGTGACTGTTTTTCAAACTGTTGTTGTCTTCAAGTGATTAAACAGGACAAACTAATCCTTGATGTGTCAGACTAACTTGGAACGAAAGCCCACTGATTTTAAAAACGTATGACTAGGCTTTCTTCTCAGCTTTAAATTAAATCTGGACTATCGTACTTTAAAAAGTAAAAATAAAGCAGCTCTAAACAGAAGATCCTTTTTACATCCAACAATTACAGTTGTCCCTCCATATTCGCTGGGGTTAGGGGAACAAGACCCCCGTGAATATGGAAAACCCACAAATAACAAAAACACTGTTTTTACCTGAGAGGACACCTCTCTAGGAATCTCTAGTTCCTCCAGGGCAACTCTGTGGTCAATGTCCAACAGACACTGACCATAGAATGGCACTGGAGTAGCTACAAATGGTTTTTCAGTGCAACTTTTAGTTAAAGTTGACCACAGAGTTGCACTGGAGGACCTAGACAGTCCTAGAGAGAACATGTTGATGAAATCCGTGAATAATCAAAGCCGCAAAGATGGAGGGATGACTGTAGTTTTAAACTAGGAGAGACTTTGTTTTCTAATAAGAGATTTATTTTAAAGAAGCTAAGTTTTGTTTTTCAGTTGTTGTACAGTAATTTTTCTTGTGCTTTTCCTGCAGCTCAGCCCAAGAGTAAGAAAACCTTAGCTAAAAATGGGGTGAAGAATATTGTGGTGGTGGATGGAGTTCGCATCCCATTTCTGCAGTCGGGAACCTCGTAAGTATTGTGTCCTTGCTTAGCATGACCACTCATATGCCGCCTAGAAACAAAGAATCCTAGGGTTGGAAGAGACCACAAGGACCATACAGTCAAACCCCATTCTGCCATGCAGGAATACATCGCCAAAGCCCTGCCAATGGATGGCCATCCAGCCTCTCCTTAAAATCCTCCAAAGAAGGAGACTCCATCAGTCTCCGAGGCAGGAGCATCTTTCACTGTCAAACAACTCTTGCCCTCAGGAAGTACTTCCTAAGGTTGAGGAGGACTCTTTTTCTAGGAAGCACCTGTGGTTGGCAGAAAGCTATTTGCAAAACCTAGTGTTAATTTATTTTTCCATTCTCTTCAGCTCACAGTGACTAAAACAACCAAAACATTATCAAGGTATTAATATTTGCATATACATTTCTTTCTAATTGTCAGATATTCAGACTTGATGCCACATGACCTGTCCAGAGCAGCACTGAAGTAAGTAGCCAATGAATGGATGTTGGTGGAGTTCACAGCTGAGTGTGGCTTTGTTTAGGCAGAGTGACTGAGGGAGAGTCCAGTGTCCCCTTCTTCTTCCCCCATTTGTGAGTCTGTATCTGCAGAAGCCTTCCTCTCTGTCAAGCTCTGTCTGTCTTTCCTAAACACAACCTTTTTGGGTTGTCTGTTATACGCACAGTCATTGCATGTGATCCCTGTGGCCTCTTCAGTACTTGGCCCAAAATATGGAGGCAATTGCAAAATAAACACAGGCCTCAAACAGATGGCACAAAGGGGCTGCTGTCAGGCTGTGTTGGAGGCATGGCGTTCAGATGACACCTGCCCCAAACACAGTCGGAAGCCGCCCGGGGTGCTGCTGTTTGCCAAAGAACTGGCCCAAAAAGAAGTGGTGTTTTACTGCTTTTTGGTGCCTGGTTCAGGACTGTGGTGGCAGCTCGGATTGAGGCTGGGCGCATGTGGCTTACACAATCCTAAGGCAAACGGTGGCAACACACTCCCAGTGTGAACCTTTTGCACCGTCTGCTTCACCCCAATGTTGGGAAGGACTTCTGTTAAAAAAAAGAAGTAACTATTAACATATGACTGAATACGAAGTAAAGGTGCAGATAGATGCCTCAGGATCATTTGAGCTACTAATTGAAGATGCTCCTTACTTACAGGAAGCCAATGCTGTTGCAACTTTCCTATTTTCTGCCCTACAAGGATGGTGACAGCAGTAGTGAAATTCATGAAAGGCTATTCTAATAGTGCACAATCTTCCCGTAGAAGGGATGTGTTTTCCACCTCACTTTGCATTTGTGTAAAGCTCTCCATATCCATGTATTCTGCATCCACAGATTCAACCATCCATGGCTTGAAAATACTTAAAAATACAAATTCCAAAAGGCAAACTTTTATTTTGTCATTTTAATAATAATAATAATAATAATAATAATAATAATAATAATAATGTTTATTTATATTTCCCGCCTCTCCCTATGGATTGATATAGGGGACACCATTTTACTACCCCACTGTATATAATAAGACTTGAACATCACCACCATGAGTCCCTGTAATGGGAGAAAGGTAGGATATAAGTGAATAAAATCATCATCATCATCCACAGATTTTAGTATCCACAGGGATTCCTAGAACCAAATCCCAACAGATACAGAGGACCTACAGTATCTATGGGTTAAAAACTATGAAATATTGTTCTAGCAATGTTTTCCCAGTTCCAAAATGGCCCCTTTTACTTTCTCAGGAAGAGGATTTTGAACCTCATCTGATATTTGTGAATCCTAGACTTGAACAGAGGTCCAAGGGGCAATCAAACTCCCAGTGTCTTTTCACTAGCTATTTACAACTCTCTCACTGCCAAGGGGGGAAACCTCTTCCAGCTTCCAGTGCCTTTAGGCAGTTTATGCCACCAGATCTCTTGGGATGAAGTAACCAGAACAACTTTCAGATCCCTCCCTGGAGCTTGGCCTGGTGAGGAAAGTGGTGCACTTGTTGTCATGGCATCAGGAAAAGGCTTTTTATTTTCAAAGCTCCTGGATTAACTTTGTCCTTCAGCAATAAACAAACAAACAGCTCTTGTGGAAGTGAGTGCCCAGTGACGCTCCTGCTTTGGCAGTGAAGTTATTTTGTCCTTTTCTATCAGAGGCTTGATGAATCGGACTGATGTGCCAAAGGAGGCTGTAGAGTACATTGTGTTTGGCACTGTGATCCAGGAGGTGAAGACCAGCAATGTTGCCAGAGAGGTATGTGAAGTGTTTGAAAGAAGCCCTGGGCATGGTGTGTCCATGAATGAGAGGGTGAGACTGAGAGAGTGCAAGAGGGGAACTTCTTCAAGCACAGCTTGCATGGTAATATATGGAGAACTAGAGCTGGGTATCTCTTTGTGGTTGCTGGAATGCTGGTTGCATGTTGTGGCATGGTCCATCATGATGAGGCCAGCGCAGACAAGATGAAGTATGATAGCCCTGTTTAAATACTTGAAGGGGTGTCATATTGAGGAGGGAGCGGGCTTGTTTTCTGCTGCTCCAGAGACTAGAACCCGGAACAATGGATGCAAGCTCCAGGAAAAGAGATTCCAGCTCAACATTAGGAGGAACTTCCTAACAGTAAGGGCTCTTCAACAATGGAACACACTCTTTCCTCGGAGTGTAGTGGAGTCTCCCTCCTTGGAGGTCTTTAAACAGAGGCTGGATGGCCATCTGTCAATAGGGATGCTTTGATTTAGATTTCCTGCATGGCAGAATGGGGTTGGACTGGATGGCCCTTGCAGTCACTTCCAACTCTGATTCTATGAAATGAAGGAGCCCTTGTGCCAAGCTGTGATACTGCAGAAATGCAGGCAGTTCTGGTGGCACACGAGTGCTGAGGGTAGGGGAAGTGTATAAAGGCCTTGCCCATCAGATTGCAACAGAAAGTAAGGAGAGGCAGCCTTAAGCACATCCTCTGGGCTGGGAAGATGAGTACGGTTGGCCTTCTATTTTCGCGTGGGATCCATTCTGGACACATGCGCACCCAAAAACAGAGACTTGCATGTATTCAAGCCCCATAGGGCTTGAATGGGGCTTGTGCCAATGGGGGCACACCCCATTAAAAATAACAGAGGTCGCCCCTTCGTGAGTATCTAAGTCCGCGGACCTCAAGTCCGCAAGAAACAAGGGGCAACTGTACAGTACTTGGTTTACATACGCTGAATACCAAAGCCCAGGCAGCACTCTTGATTAGGAAGAGCATAAAGGTGCAGGAATTGGTCCACCAACAGCCCTCCTTGGGCATACAGACCATAGAGGTGACCAGGAGAAAATCTCTCAAGGCCAAATTTCTATTTGTCAAGTCTTTTAGGGTCCAGTTTTTTCCAGAAAAAACACCCACATCCAAAGTGTCTATCAACATGTTTGTTCTCTCCTGGATTGAAGGAGAGCCCCATCCATGAACTTTGAACAAGTCAACTGGGTTCTGCTCCAGGTTTATGGGAACATTTGCTGGTGACAACATACACTGAGTGGTGGAACTTGTCAGTGTCCACTGACACAGGGTAAAGGTTCTCACAATCCTTTTCTTTGCCTCTCTCTGGCCAAGAAAATGTGTGTGGATTTCCATCAGCAAAGCCCCTGGGGCTGCGCATATATATATATATATATATATATATATATATATATGCACGCTACTGCAATTGTTAAGACACTGCACTAATATGCTTCAGGCTTCTTGCCTTCCTTGCAGGTTGAGCAAGCCTGTGCTTACTGGTAGCTCCCAGCTCCTGTCCTGAACTTTGGCCCAGCTGGCAGTGTGTCAGCGGAGGTGTGTCGCTCTGTGGCTTACAGTGTGTATCCAGGGATCTGTTATTCAGGCCGTTCCTGCTGTGTCACTCAGAGGCCGTTTCCAGGGGCCAGACTGTCCAGTCCATCTGTCCAGCACACTATGCGCCCTCTGCTTAGCAACAGTGCTCTAAGCTTGCAAGGAGAGCTTGGTTTTCCCCAGCAGCCAAGGGTTGAGCATGGGGGCCTTCAGCAGGCAATGCCAAAGCTGCGTCATATTTTCCATTCAGTGGTCACTGTCAGCCACTTGTGTAACTCTTTTTTTCCAAAGAGAGATCGGCATCCATGAAGCCCTCGGTCCAGATATTTCCCAGCATGTGTTGAAGTTCCCTGTTTGGGCTCTCTTTAAATACATTTTAGATTGTAAGGCTGAGGGCAGGGAAATGTCTAATTAACCATCTGTAAGCTCCTCTGAGAGCTTTTGAGACAGAATGAATGAATAGATAATTTGGGAGGGGGGATTATAGTTAAAATTATTTCCCCCTCAGATGGATAGTAAATAACTGCTGTAAAAATAAAGGGGTTGTGTAGCTCTTTTGAGACTAAGAAGACAAAGAAGTGGGTGGCATGAGCTTTTACAGACTTAGGTCACAGAGGTTTATGCTACCAACTTCTTTCTTTCTCTTAGTTGGTCTCAAAGGTGCTACAAGATCCCTTTGCATGCTGATCCAGACTGACAGGGTCATGGCTTTGAATCCTGTAAAAAAGGTTAGGCCACGGCTGAGATGCCGCAGCTGCCAAGCGCTACGGGGTCCTGCGATGAGTAACTGGGGAGGTGACTGAGGAGTGGGGACAGCTTCCCCTACCCACTGGAGGCGAGTGGAGTGAGACGGTCATTCCCCTTCTCTTCACTTTTAGAGAACTGCAGCTGGGAAGAGAAGCCGTTCCCATTGCTTGGCTGCCCACCTCCTCCCCCCCCCCCCCCCCGTTGTTTCAGTGGCTGTGACAGTGCGCCCATGGGGTTTGTCAGCTACTGGAGGGGAGTTTTCGACAGAGCAGAAGGGGCTAGAAAGTAGCAACCCCAATTCAAAGAAGGCATGCTTTGAGCTCCATGTGTATTTGTCATTAGCAGCATCCCAAATCCTGTGTTACCGAGGATGTTTGGTGAAGGAGCGCATCCTAGCCCCACTGGTCTTGCTGGAAGGAGATGGCTTTCCTCTTGAGGGTGGTTTTTCCCTTGTGGTCAACATTGCAGCAACTCTGGAGGTTGCTCTTCTGCTGTTCAAAATACTTATTGCCTTTCACCCGCGTGGATGCCTCTGACTCTGAGGCTAAAAGCTGCATTCTTCTCAGAAGAGAGTAATAATAATAATAATAATAATTTATTTATAGCCCGCCCAATCACGAAGAATCCGGGCGGGTTACAACAATAAAATACATCAATTACAATAGAGTTAAAAATCAAACCCTAGACCTACGCGCCCCCCCCCCATTCCCAGTACTAAAACAGAATTAAACAATAATAGTATAAAAACATTAAAAGCATTTTAAAAAAGGCAGAAACATAGGCGGGGAAGAATAGGCAGATGAGGGGACAAATATCTCTATATCTGGGGAGGGTAACTAAGTTGGAAAGGCTGTCAGAAGAGATCCGTCTTGAGTGCTTTCTTAAAAGCTGTCAGAGTGGGAATGTGACGGATCTCCTCTGGCCGGTCGTTCCATAGTTTAGGAGCAGTAGTAGAGAAGGCCCTCTGGGAAACTGATGTTAACCTAGATTTTTTTGGCTGTAGTAGATTTCTTCCAGAGGACCTTAGTGTGCGGGACGATGGACAATAGGGAAGAAGGCGTTCCCTCAAGTACTCTGGGCCCAAGCCATGTAGGGCTTTAAAGGTAATCACCAACACCTTGTACTTTGCCCGGAAACTAATAGGCAGCCAGTGCAGGGACTTCAAGACCGGTGTTATATGGTCATTCCTAGAAGTTCCCGTGATCAATCTGGCTGCCATATTTTGTACCAGCTGAAGTTTCCGAACTTGGCAGAAGGGTACCCCCAAGCAGAGCGCATTACAGAAGTCCAATCGAGAGGTTACCAGTACATGTACTACTGTTTCCACGTCCCTCGGATCCAGGAAGGGGCGCAGTTGGCATATCAGACGAAGCTGATAGCAGGCACTCCTGACTGTCACATCCACCTGAGCTGTCAGTTGGAGTGACGAGTCAAGGAGCACCCCCAAACTGCGAACAGAATCCTTCAGGGGAAGTGTGACCCCATCCAGAACTGGCTGACACAACTCCATTCCTGGATTCGAGGTTCCTATAGCGAGTACCTCCGTCTTACCTGGATTCAGCTTGAGTCAGTTTTCCCTCATCTAGTCCATTACCACCCCAAGACAGGCATTCAGAGGAGAGATGCTATCCTTTGTCACTGCTTCAGTCTGAGACATAGAGAAATATATTTGGGTGTCATCAGCGTACTGATAACACTCCGCTCCATGTCTCCGGATGATCTCACCCAGCGGCTTCATGTAAATATTGAACAGCATTGGGGACAGAATCGCTCCTTGAGGGACGCCCGATTTGAGCTCCCTCTTGGACGAACAACTGTCCCCAAGCGACACCATCTGGAACCTCCCCGAGAGGTAGGACCGGAACCACTGCAGTGCAGTGCCTCCAATACCCAACTCTCTCAGGCGTTCCAGAAGGATACCGTGGTCAATGGTATCGAAGGCTGCTGAGAGGTCCAACAGCACCAGCAGGGTCACACTTCCCCTGTCGATGCCCAGACGGAGATCATCGACTAAGGCGACCATGGCAGTCTCAACTCCGTATCCCGGCCTGAATCCGGTTTGAAATGGATCCAGAAAATCCGTTTCCTCCAAGACTGCTTGTAGTTGATTGGCAACTACTCTCTCGATCACCTTGCTCAAAAATGGTAGTAGTGAGACTGGTCTGTAGTTATTTCTGTCCAGGGAGGGCTTTTTTAAAGTGGTCTAACTACTGCCTCCTTGAGGCAGGGAGCCCTCCCTGAGGGATGCATTAATTATGTTTTTCAGCATCACCATGATTTTTTCTCCCCCCCGGATGGCCAGCCAGGATGGGCAAGTCGTCTTTTTCAAACTACTAAGAAGCTTGTCCACATCCTCAGTACTTTATCTCCAAAATGATCATTAAAAGCGTCACAGCAGGCTTCAGAAGAATCTAATAAAGGGTTCTGGGTAGGAGGTAGTTGGGTTAGGTTCCTCACTACCCTGAACAGCTCAGCTGGATGAGATTTTGCAGATGCAATAGATGCAGAATTGAAGGACTTCTTAGCTGCATCTATCGCCACTTGATAGGACCTAAGAAAGGTCAAATGAAGTGTCTTATCGGATATGAGTTGAGATCTCTGCCACTGGCACTCTAGTCGTTGTCCAGCCCGCTTCATTTGTTCCGTATACCAAAGGTTACGATTTTGAGCGGGTTGGAAAGGACGCTTGAGAGCGATCATGTCAATCACTCTGGTAAAGTTGTTATTCCACATATTAACCAGAGTTTCGACAGAATCGCCAGCACTGCCAACCATAAGACCCTCTAGGGCTTCTTGGAACCTGACGGGTTCCATCAGCCTTCGAGGGTGGACCATTCTAATCGGTCCTCCACCCCCAGAGAGAGGGATAGTGGCCTTCAGTCCAACCTTAGCCAGGAAATGATCCGTCCATGACAAGGCAGAGATACTAATTATCTCCGCCCACGGATGTGTCTGTTCCGTGCAGAAGACCACATTGAGGGCATGACCTGTGCAATGTGTAGGCTCAGAGACTATCTGGGAGAGGCCTATGTTTGTCATGGATTATTATTATTATTATTATTATTATTATTATTATTAAGCTTTATTTATATAGCGCTGTAAATTTACACAGCACTGTACATACAATCTTTTAATTAGACGGTTCCCTGCCCTCAGGCTTACAATCTAAGAAGACATGACACAAAAGGGGAAGGGACTCTCTCCCTCAGAAGCCAGGATGGAGCCAGATGCCTTCTAGGAAGGGCTCAGTTCCTTTGGGGAGGCCTGGTGGGATTGGCCTACCTCCTCTCTCCCTCAGAAGCCAGGAGAGCATGAACTCCCGAGCTGCGCCAGTAAGGTTGGTCAACCCAGTCTCGAGGGGGATGTTGAGGTCACCCAGGACTAGCAGCCTAGGCGACTCTGACACCAGCTCTGAGACTAGTTGCGTCAGCTCGGCTAGGGAGTCTCTTAGGTTACCGGGTGGACGATAAACCAACAGAATCCCCAGACTCTCCCTGGTCTTCAAGCTAAGGTAAATGCACTCGATGTGGTCTAATGCACAGATAGGTATCCTGATTAAGGTAAGGTTGTTTCTATGGACCGTGGCCACCCCCCTCCCCGCCCGCTTCCCCTCACCTGCTCATTGATGGAGTAGCCGGCCGGAAGGGCCTGAGCCCAGGTTACAGAGCTGTCTGCTCCAAGCCAGGTCTCCGTGATACAAGCCAGGTCAACATTGTGGTCTGTCAGTAAGTCGTAGATGATTTGGGACTTATTCTTCACTGACCTGGCATTACATAAGAGCAGAGAGAGGTTCGGCAGCTGGTTAGGCAGGCTCTCCAGATCTTTTGGGGTAGCAGGGCGAGTGGAAGGTGGAATAGGTATCACACATCTATCACGCTTTCCTCTGTAACGGCCTCTTGCCCTGCTAACGCCATATCTTCCATTGCCCCACACTACTTGAATAACTGCTCCTTTAACATCAGTATCAACCCCCTCCCCAGAGAGATCAGCCAATGGACAGATGTTACACATTGTCTCGAATCCCTCCAATGACAAGTCTATGTTCCCCAAAACAGCCTAGAATCAGTCTGCCTCACAATCAGGCCTGGAGCAGCTGCTGGTGGTGAGGTGCCAGCGATTCAGGCTCCTTCAGGGTCAGCAGATGTTGGGAGGGGTGGAGACTTAAGTCCTCCCACAAAGCCATGCCCCCTGCCTTGCCTTGCCTTGCCTTGCCTTGCCTTGCCTTGCCTCGGCTGTGAAGCCTCAGGTGGAAATGCTGGCGTTCAGGCTGCAGCAGGCGTCCCTTCAGGCTCCCACAGTAGGGCTTACCATGGGAAATGGCTGCACAGATAGAGCTGTCTGGACCCTCTCTGGCTGAGAGAAGTGTGGCAGCTTGCTGGAGAGGGAATCTCTGCCTGCTGGGTGTTAGACTTTCTTTATCTAGGATGCTAAGCTGGCAGCATCCTGGCTCTCAGAAGAAGAGCAGAGAGGGCTGCAGTTGGATGAATGGCCCCAGGTAAAATACAGGTTGATCTGACAGCCACAAGTCTGCTCTTAACGGGTGCAAAGCAGTAGCAGCTGGGCATTTTTATTTTTATTTTTTGGCCTTAGTACCTGACAGTTTAAAAAGGGTCTCCGAACACATTTTCGGTCTTTCAGCCCAACCAGCTTTGGGAAAACAATGAAAGCATGCATCATAAATCACTTTGCATCTCCAGAAACCTTATGAAAATGAGCTCTGTTGGCTTTCTCTTTTTATGTAGGCTGCCCTGGGAGCCGGCTTCTCTGACAAAACTCCAGCCCACACAGTCACCATGGCTTGCATCTCTTCAAACCAGGCCATGACAACGGGTATGGCTTTGACTAATAGGGAGCCAGGGAGGGCTTGGCTGTGAGCGGGGTCTGACAAGCTTTTCTCTTGTTTGCTGAATGCAGAACACCAGAATGCAGGGTGTTGCCTTGCATCCTCAAAAGTGGTGGATGACTACCATCCCACCCCCATAAAGAGTTCCCACTTAAAGACAGATGCAAAGCAAGCAGGCTTCTGGGTAGCTTTCAGACCAAAGCCTGAAATGATGTAGCGCTCTGAGAGGCCTTGTCAGTAGTCGGTGCCAGCTCATAGGCCATGATTTGTAATTGTCAGCTGTTCTAGAAAGGGTTTCTGCCACTTCACTCCAGAAAACAAGAGAAGGGGGCAGGGGGCAAAGGGATCAATGCAGCTGAAGGGGGAGGGGGCAGAGTTGGAGAGTGAAGATACAGATGTGCAGCCAGTTCAAAGGGGAACGTTGGAAGGACAAGACGTTGGTAACACAGCAAACCTTGAGCTAGGGTGTAAAATGGATTTGAGATAAGGATTTAATGCAGAGGTGGGAAGCATGGGACCATATCAAAACCTCAGTTTAAAAATTTTATCTTGCAGAAATTGGGTTTTGCATTCCAATTCCTTTTAGGGCCCAAGCTTCAAAACACAAACAAATGGAAGGAAGGAAGGTAGGCAGGCAGCTGATGATGGGAGGAGCGCACAGAAGAAGGGAACAGAAAAGACATGAAAGGAGGGGAGAGCTAAAGAGGGAGAGAGAAACCAGTTTTCAGAAATGGGGATACGTGGCTCATGCAAGATTGAAAGGGTTCCAGAAGGACCCTGTGATCATTCTGAGTGCACCCCTCCCTTTGGCTGAATGCAAGAGTTGGGGAAGTGGGCTGCAGACATGCCCTGGGAGGGAATTCAGGGCTTCCTGTGTGGCTGCTCTTTCTTGCTTTTAGCACTGAGATTTCACTGTATGAAGCTGTTAGCCTTCTGCCTGCAAAGTTCTGCCAAGAGGTCTGTGAGGTGGGCTGGGGTGGTGGGCAGCTCAGAGATGGGCCCATTTTGGTGGTGAGCATATAAGGATAATAATA
The DNA here is from genome assembly GCA_023333645.1 of Sceloporus occidentalis. Taxonomy (NCBI): domain Eukaryota; kingdom Metazoa; phylum Chordata; class Lepidosauria; order Squamata; family Phrynosomatidae; genus Sceloporus; species Sceloporus occidentalis. The sequence goes on along the minus strand of JALMGF010000006.1, from coordinate 714,364 downwards.
GGCTGTGGAAGAGAGCTGCAAGAAGGTCCAACCTTCACACATTGGAGAAGGAGCTATGTTGCTCTTCTGGGAAAGAAGTTATGCCTCCTTCTCACTATTGCAGGGATTGGTCTCATTGCATCTGGCCAGATGGATGCAGTTATCGCTGGCGGTGTGGAACTGATGTCAGACGTCCCCATCAGGCACAGCCGGAAGATGCGGAAGATGATGCTGGGGCTCCCAAAGGCCAAGACCCTGGCTCAGAGGCTCTCCCTGATCGCCAAGATCCGTCCAGATTACTTTGCACCAGAGGTAAAAAGGAAAGAAGCACCACATGCCAGCACTCTGCCCCATTTCTTTGTGCACCTGTATGTTTAGCAGTGACCATCATACATTGTGCTACAGTAGTATCTAGTGTATAGTTAGTAACTGTTTGCCTTCTAGTTGTTTTGGACTCATGGGGGATGCAGAAGTGAATCTGTTGTGGAGTTTTGGGTTTTTTTTACAAGGTATGTTGGGGGGGTTGCCTTTGCCGTCCTCTGAGGCTGAGATAGTGTAGCTTCACATGGCCACCCAGTGTGTTTCCTGGCTAAGTAGGGATTGGATAATGCAAGTGGAGTGTAACTGCAGGTGGGAATTAAGGCTGTCCTGGGCTGGTTGCGAGCTACAGGCACTAGCCCTCAATCCAGCTGCAGTGAGCGATGCAGAACCTCAGGTGTTTGGGAGACTGACGTCTTCACGCTGACTCATGGGATGCAAGGGAAGTAGAGGCCAATGGGCTGATGCAGAAAAGATGTTGCTGAAGGAAGAGCAGGCTCCAGAGGAGGGAGGCTGGCCAGGTGTAGGTGGAGAAATGGAAGGAAGGAAGGAAGGTAGGCAGGCAGCTGATGATGGGAGGAGCGCACAGAAGAAGGGAACAGAAAAGACATGAAAGGAGGGGAGAGCTAAAGAGGGAGAGAGAAAGACTTTTCAAAGCCTTTTTTTCTGGAAAAAAATTAAAAATTGGATTATGGAATATTTTCTAGAATATTTAAGACAAGGTATTTATTTCCCCAATTCATTTCTAAAAACTGAATAAGGAGAAAATATTTATTTAAGACTATGTACACGATCAGGTCTTTAAAATCCCTGCTCTTAGTTTCCTTAGTTTGTTTATTATTGTTATTGTTAGCGTTATTATTGTTATTTAAGAAGTGGAGACAAAATCATTTACTAATCTTTACATCTGCTTTGACTTAGTCCACAATAGAACAGATCTTCACTGCATCCCTTCTGTCTCTCTCTCTCTCTCCCAGCTTCCAGCAGTGGCTGAATTCTCCACCAGCGAGACCATGGGCCATTCGGCAGACCGGCTGGCAGCTGCCTTTGCCATCTCGCGTTTGGAGCAAGATGAGTATGCTGTCCGGTCCCACAGCCTGGCCAAGAAAGCCCAGGACGAGGGCCTCCTCGCAGACTTGATCTCCTTCAAGGTGCCAGGTAAAGCAGAGGAACCCACAGAAGGGTCATAGGGTTCCCTGCCAGCACCATGTGCGAGGACATTTCTGCCTGAATGGCACTCAGTGAAGCCGTCAACTACATTAAAGAGTGGAAGTCCAGGGAGGAATCTTTAAATATACCCACCAAAAGTGAATATACAAACCTGAAACCTTTATTTTTTTAGTTCTGAGATGGGCAACTGAAAGCCTCAAATGTTGGTGAAGTTCTCATAGTCCCCAATATTTAGCTGATGGAGGTTACAGTCCAGCAACATCTGGGGAGCCTTGGTTGCTTCAAAGATGTTGTAGAGCAGCTATACCAGGGTTAAGGCAGTTGCTTTCATCACACTTGAATTAATCTACTTCTGAGCTGTCCTGAATTCAGTGATACATGTTATAAGCCCCCTTGATGCCCTGAAAGGCCCTTTACAAACAGGGCTGAAGAAGATGTGTGGCCTCCCTGGTGCTGGGAGACTGCAGCCCCTTTCATCCCTTCACTGTTGGCTAGGCTGCTTGGGGCTGATGGGAGTCGCAGCAACATTTGGCTGCCCATGCAGTTGGTGTCTGCCATTTGCCAAACCGATCTGATGGAGTCTCAGGCTGCCACAGACCAAACTACAGAGACCCAAGAAAGAGGCAGGGCAGGCAAAAGCATCCAAAGGATGGGGGGATAAATTGGAGAGGAGGCTGTAGGGAATGGGAGAGAGTGGGCAGCCCAATGGTGACCAGGAGGAGTAAAGTCATGGCCATGCTTAAGGTGCAGACTTCCTCACTTCTTGCAGGTAGAGACACTGTTGTGAAGGACAACGGAGTCCGTCCATCTTCACTGGAGCAGATGGGTAAACTGAAGGCTGCTTTTATCAAACCTTACGGGACTGTCACAGCTGCCAATTCTTCTTTCCTGGTAATGTACATTTTATTCCTTCTGCACAAGTAAATGTTGTAGCTATTCAACTGCCCCAGAGTCATCCTCCCTCTGGAACGAGACTAGACTAGAGTCCTGTGGTCCAAGATTTTGCTGATCAATTTCAGTCAGAATATGACTTTTGAAAGATGTTTTCATTTGCTTCACATAGAACGGAACACAAAGTGCTGTATCATGTGGCATGATGAACCCTAAGAACATAACGGACTAAATGGATCTTCTTTGCTGGAATATCTTTGGTCTTTTGCTTCCAGAAAGCAGCAAATGCAATCCAGTTCTCGACACTTGGATTTTATGTGCACTCTCTTTTAATCTGTGTGTGGCTCACTTTGTCAGATGTATGAAGTGTTGGCTCACTTGGTAGAGAATGTAGATAAGGTTGCACACAAACACACGGGTGGCAGATGTGGGAAGTTGAAATGCCAGTTGTGCAGGCATGGATCATTGTCTTAGCAAAGGTCATTGACAAACAGTCATTGGCTGGTAGTATTGATTTCTCTGAATATACCAGCCACAGTTGCTGGCAAAGTGTCAGGAAGAAACTCTTCTAGAACATGGCTTCATAGCCCGAAAACCCCACGAAAAACTATGGATGACAGCCATGAAAGCCTTTAACTTCATAGTTTTCCTATAGCTTGCATCCATTATGCGGTTGTGAGAGGCCCCTCTCCATTCAGGTCCTTGGATGTACATCAAGTAGTAGTTCACTGTAGCATCCGCTCCCCACTTCCATGAAAGCGTGTCCATCTATCTTTGGAGAGGGAGGGGTGGCGATGCTAGCCCCCTTCACCTCCTTTGCCTGATGGAGTTTGCCTTTTTCAGACTGATGGCGCATCTGCAGTCCTCCTGATGTCCGAAGAGAAGGCTTTGGCAATGGGATACAAACCAAAGGCCTACCTCAGGTGAGCAGAAAGCAGCTTCTGCTCTGTGAAAGTGTTGTGTGCCTTGCCCCATTCCCCTTTGGCTGACGTTTCTCTTCTCTTGTTCAGGGATTTTGTCTATGTCTCTCAAGACCCTAAGGACCAGCTCCTTCTCGGGTAAGTGAGCACCTAGGAAGCTGCCTCTCATCTGAATCAGACCCTTGCAGGAGACCAGTCCGACTCAGTACTATCTTCTCCAACTGGCAGCAGCAGCAGCTACAGCTCAGGGCTTCAGGCAGGATTCCTTCCTAGCCTTACATACAGGTCTCCCATCCAGGGACTAGCCAGACTCATCCCTGTTTCACTTCAAGAATCAGAAGAGGGGTTGGATGTGTGGTTCAAGTTGATATAGTGGTATAAATGGGGTGGGTTTGTTGACAGTGATCCCAAATGGCAGGGCCTGTCAGCTAGCAGGCTTTGGGGCTCTGGCAGTGGCTTGGGATGACTAGCCCTTCCCAGGCCTGGTCTGATCAGGGTCATGGCTAAAGAACTAGCCTTAGTCATTGTGTAGCTTCACTGGGCTGAGGTTGCTTCCCAGGCAGGGAAAGGAGGTGTGCAGTGAAGCCACCTCTGCTCAGATAGAAGAAGACAGACATCTTTTGTAGCTGTAGGAGACATTCAGGTGAGAGGGGGGTGAGCCACAGATCCAGGTGAATCAGAGCAAGAAAGCCCTTCCTCTTGATGGTGGTGGATGCAGGCAGTTTCTTTTGCATGGGCCTTCCCTTGCTAAAATGAATCAACTTTCAAGTAGTATTCTTTGCAGAGTCTGAATGCCCCTCTTGGCTTCTTTCCCTCTCAGGCCAACCTATGCAACGCCCAAAGTTCTGGAGCGGGCAGGCCTTACCATGGCCGACATCGACGTGTTTGAGTTTCATGAAGCATTTGCAGTAAGTACTTCTGAAGACGCGCACATAAGAGAATAATAATAATTATTATTATTACTATTATTATTATTATTTATATCCCACCACTACAAAATGCAATCGAGGCGGCTTACAAGATTAAAATATACAGAGCAAACCCTCTGGTTTCATGCACCATTACCGAAATAAAGATATTCCGAATAACTCCAAAATCCAAAACACTTCTTGTTCCAAGCATTTCAGATAAAGGAGACTCAACCTGTATTCAGTTATAGTTCACCCCATAGAACCTAGAAAGAGGAACAACAGCATCTCCTTCCTGTTCTCTAGGCAAATGGGCAAAATCCATATTCTGCCTGCGAATGTATACTGTACGAAAATGTTAAATGTTTGCACGGGCCCCTTCTAGTCCAGTGACCCTGGCAGACTCTGTCAAGGACCCCCGGCTTGATGCTCAGGGTTGTGGCATTTCTTGTGTAGGTTTTCTCTTAACCTTTCTGCAGAATCTGCACCCTTAGCTAGAACTAGCAAGTGCCTCTCAGTCTTCTTCCCCATCTTTTTCACCTAATGGCCTCTTGCCACTTTAATTCATGGATTTAATAATGGGGAGAGCGAAATGTAGTGTCCCTTGGGAGCCTGTCTCTTTATTAGCTAGTTGCATCCGTTATCATGCCCTTTCACTTCGCAGTTGCTTCTATAGGTTCATTTTCTCTCTTCCTTGTCCCTCTTAGGGGCAAATTTTGGCAAATATGAAGGCAATGGATTCAGATTGGTTTGCTCAGAACTACATGGGCAGGAAGTCTAAGGTAAGGTTATAGTAAATCTTGCTTGCTCTACCTTCTACCTCTGATGTAAATCACAAATGCTCTGGTGCAGACATTGGCCCCTGTTTTTCGTCCTGTCCCCAGTGCATAGTGCTTGCTAGTCATGGGGAACTTCAAGCAATCTTTATAGTCCAGAATCCACTAACCTTGGAAGTGTCTTCTCAATGGATGTGGTTTTCACAGAGTCTTTTCTTCTGACTTGCTCCTTCCCATATTTGCAGGCGGAGGAATTGAGTAACTTCTTCAAATCAGGGGCCATACTTAACACTTTCTCCCCATCCACCCATTTGCAGGTTGGAGCTCCCCCTCTGGAGAAATTTAACAACTGGGGTGGGTCCCTGTCTCTGGGACACCCCTTTGGAGCCACTGGCTGCCGCCTGGTTATGACTGCAGCTCACAGGCTGAAGAAGGAAGGAGGACAGTACGGCCTAGTGGCAGCATGTGCTGCTGGAGGACAGGTAAGGATACCCATAGTCTCTCAGGCAGCTGCTGTGTCCTCCACGTGAAAGGCTCTCCCTCTTTGGACTTAGATTTTTCAGACTTCAGCTCCCAGTTTCTCTTAGCCAGCTTTGCTGTGACTCTGGGAGTTAAAAGTCCAAAGTCCAGAGTTTAAGAAACAATGCTTTGTAGTACAGCTGGAAGAGAATTTACTTGTCAGACCCCTTAAAATCCCCTTTTTGCTGTCCAAGACAGGCTCTGGAAGGGAAAGGAGAAGGCCTCCTTCTTTCCTTAACAAAGCCATGCCTGATCCTCTTCTCTGTCTTTCTCTTTCCAGGGCCATGCGATGCTTGTGGAGCTTTACCCGCAGTAAAGGCACAGCCAAGACCTGCTCCTACTTGAGCCCACCTTTACCCTCCCAAAGCACTAACCCAAAATTCATCCCCATTCCTCCCTCAGAAGACTCCCAAGTGGCCTTTGTAAATATTTTCCAGTCGCCTGAAGAAGTTGAACAGTTAGTGGATGGACTACGTTCAGTATTTAAGTCAGTAATTGGGTTTCTGCGGTTTATCCATCAAATGAATGGCAAGCCCTTTTTGCACATGGAAGCAGCGTGAGGATTTGGAGGACTCCCATTATTAAAGGAAACGGCTGTGTGGGTGAGTGGTTTGGTTTTTAAAGCGAAGCTGGTTGTATTCAGGGTGTGCCTTTTTCCAAAAAATACACTTTTTAAACAAGGGGTGGCCAGTGCAAAGGAAGTGTATTGAAAGCAATGTCTGTCAGCACACCTTGGCCTTAATAAATCAGAGCAACATTGCGAGAGGTGTGTGTGTGTTTTGTTCTCAATGGGAGCTTGTCCCTGCTGATCCACACTTGTATGTCAGTGGCCAGAAGGTGTCAGGTTTGGCCTCATTCATTAAACCCCAAGTGTGGCCATTCACACGGTCATCTGGGCAGCCATGGTCCTGTTTCAGAGTTCTCAGATGCTTTGATAGTCATGCATGTATAACACTCTGCAAAGATGTATTGCCCCTTGACACATCTGTCCTTGATCCTGGCACAGTAGCAAGGGCAGTTCCTACTCTTGTTTTGATGATCTGGAAGCGGAAGAGAGAAGAACTACAACCTCTGTACTCACTGGACACATAGAGCCTTTTTCCCCAAAGAAAACCAGGAGGCTAGAAAAGAGCAAGCGAGTCTTGAATGGTGGAAGAGCATCAAGAGTTTGGACCAGCATCCAGAAAAAGGTGGCTAGGTTGAAGAAGTGGGTGAAGAAGGCAGCTGCCATGCAGAGCTTGTTCGCATAGAACCAAAAGCTTGCCAGCAAGAGGGAGGACAATGTTGACCAGGATGGTGTAGCGGTAGTAGGATACTTGGGAAGGGAAAAATGGGATAATCCTGGGATTACAGGGAACTGGGTTGGGATCACCACTCTTGAGTTGTGGATGATAATTCCCTGCCACAAACCACTCTATTCTGCTTTGGTCAGACCTCACCTAGACTATTGTGTCCCGCTGAGGATATTACAGAACTGCTCATATGATGATAAAAACCTAGTCTAGTCAAGAACACATTTGCTTAGAAAGTGGTGGAGTCCCCTTCTTTGGATGTCTTTGAACAGAAACTGGATGGCCATCTGACAATGATGCTTTGGCTGTGAGCTCCTGCATGGCAGAGTTGGGTTGGACTGGATGGCCCTTCTTGGGGTCTCTTCCAACTCTAGGATTCTATAAGAAGGGGTTCAAAGAGAGGGGGCTGAGGTGCCAGTAGTTCAAGCAGAGGACTCCAAAGGAGCAGGAGACCCCAAGGCAGCCATGGGAGGTGGGGAGTGTGCCCCCAGCCTCTACGGAGGATGAGCCCCATAGCTGCGCATGGGGAAACAATTTCACCCACCACTGGAGGAGAGGCGTCTCCACCTTTGCTGGCCTTGGGAATGTCATCCACAAACCTCTCTGGGGGACCCCATGGCTATTGTGGTGAGATGGAGGTACCTTGTATGCCTTTGGCTCCATTGCTTGTCACTACCACCACCCACAGCAAACTGGTCCCCCTCTGGGAATAGGCTCTGAACCCTTGTGCAACTCAAATGCCACCATTTCCACACAAGGAAATGTGAAGCCTGCAGATGGGAATCCCTCCCGGGGGGCCACCCAGATCAGGCCCTGCAGAGGTCTGTAATCCCCAACGCACCCGAGGATTTCACACCCAAAAACAAAGTGCTAGACTGGGGCAGCCCCTTTATTAGCAACAGTCAGAGTCCTGCAAGAGATGGATCTGGCCCCTTGGGCTGGGAGTGAAGCTCAGCCCCACATGACCGGGCTCCAGTTCTTGGAGAAGAGAAATGTCCGTCTGTGCAACGGATGCTGTTGTCCCAGGAATGGTCCATCAGACATGGCACACTAAAGGCTGCCCCACTGCCCCTTGTCCTGCGCCGGACACCGATGGGTCCGTCTGCACTAGGACGCCTTGGCCTTCCTCCGCTGGGTGGTCCAGAGCAGGACGGAGAGGGTGGCAGTGACGGCTCCCAAAGTCCCAAAGAAGGGCAGGTAAGGGAAGGTGCCCTGCAAGGGAAAGGCAAGTCGGGGGCATCATTTACACACTCAAAAAAGCTCAGCTTCAAGGAAAGACCCCAAAGGCCCCCTGGCCCCCAGCATGGACATGAGAGAGAACACGGCCTCTGAATGGAGGGGTAGCTCTGTCTGTCTTGCATCTCTTGCAATTATGGTTGCCCTGGGCGGAAGAGCCAGCTCCTCCAGAGCTATCCCTGGACCAGCCACAGTCTGTGCCCAGAGTGGGTCCAGTGATGCTGCTAAAGGGGAAGCTGAAGGATGCCAGTTCTGTCAACCCCACTCTGCCCCAGTGCCCAGGCTCCCTTGGGGCTCAGGGAAATCCTTCACAGCTGCTCCCTCTGGCCACTTCACTCCAGAACCAGCTGCCCCCTGCAACCCCCCCCCCCCCGCCCTCTCTCTTCAGGGCCAACTCACCTGGCGCAAGCACTTGTAGCCATGGAATGGGCTCACACATAGGCACTGGGGCAAGCCAGGCCCATCGGGGGCACAGAGGGAGCCCTCTGGGCACAGCCAGCCTGCAGGAAGGGCAGGAGAGGGACAAGGTGAGGACGGGGCCCCCCTTTCCCTTGGCTTTCCCTCCCCAGGGCTCACTCCAGCATTAGCTCTCAGCTCCCAGCCCCTGGCCATCCTTGCCTCCTTCCCAAGGCAGCACCCCCTCTTGGGCTGCCCCTAGGGATACATGGGGTGGATTGTACAGTTGGAGGCTGCCTCAATACTCTCCCCTTCCCAACAGCAGCAAACCCTCACAAATTCTTTGGGGATTTCTGCCCCAGCTCCTCAGTGGGTCCAAATCCACTGGACCAAGGTGCTCCAAAGGGCACACACCAGAAGCCAAGCCCCCACCAGAAAGAAGGGCCCTGTCCTCTTGAGGGATCTGCTGCCCTGCGTCACAGCCCAAGGCTGCCATCATAATAATAATAATAATAATAATAATAATAATAATAATAATTTGTTTTATTTATATACCGCTATTCCAAAGATCATAGTGGTGAACAGCAAGTAAGCTAATTAGCAAGTAAGCTAATTTGCCCCCAACAGTCTGGGTACTCATTTTAGCTCCCTCCTCGGAAGGATGCAAGCCTGAGTCGAGCTTGGGCCCTTTTGCTGGTCTTGAACTCACAACCTTGTGGTTTCGAGTGAACGGCTGCAGTACAGGCATTTACCCACTGCGCCACCAGGGCCATGTTCCCTCCTTGCCCCCAGTTCAGTTGCCAATGTGAAGAAAGGGATCTGGAGAAGAGGGACAAGAGCTCTGCTATGCCAGAAGACTTGCAGCACATGCTTCTATGCCAGGCAAAAGAAGAGGACCCACTCTGAGACTCCCCTTTTGCTCATTGCTGCCACTGACCCTAATCCATCATCCTGCAGCTGATGTGCTCCAGAGGATCCTTTGCCTCTATCTCTGCGCTGTGAAGCTGCAACAGGCTCCATAAGGAACTCTGGTGGCTCTGCAAAGCCATTCCCCACCTCCTGCTGCCAGCCATCAGGCCTGTCTGTTGGCTCCCCACGGTGCAAGCCCCATGCCAAACATTCCCCTCCGCACCTAGTCCAGCTGAGCCGTCGCAGGGGTTCCTCTGGCCTTGGCAGACCCGGCTGTTCCCTCGGACGGAGGTGCTGTTCCATCCTTCGCTGCCCCCGGGGCAGTCCACATTCGGAGGCAGAACCCTGCAGACCAGGAAGGACTCTTTCAGGGTCTGGTGGGAGGCAGCAGGGGCAAGGCCTAGTGTGCCAACCCCCAACAGGACCCAGAAGCCAAGCATGTGGACACCTGCCCACATGCAAGGAAAGTGCTGTCCAACCCCAAGCAGCTTTGCACAACCCTCCCCTGCATTCTTCTGCCGGCCTCCAGTCCAAGGCACCTCCTGCACCTCTCCCATAACTGCTTCCACTAAGGAGGACAAGTGGCCCAAGTCCAGGATCTGGACCCAGCTCCCTCCGCACCACTCACAGGGTCTCCAGGTGAGAAAATCCCCGGAAAGCCTCCGTGGGGAGAGGTTCCAATGGATTATTGCTCAGATCACTGCAAGAAGAAGAGAAAAGTGCATTCAGGCTCTGAGCCAAGCTCCCCCTCTTGACCTGTGAAAGATTTATGGCATTGTACACTTCCCCCAGATCTGACCACTTCCTGTGATGACCCAAATCTAACAGTATTGGAGTGACTTGTCCCTTCCTTTCCTTAAAGATGGACGCTGCACCTACAACCCAGACTTCAGGTGCCTCCACTTTCCCAGAACAACATGCCTCAACCCAGCAGTGGGCTGCTATGGACTATTTATAGGAGCTAAGAGTAGCCTGGAAGGTGGTCAAGACCAAAGAGGACCCCTGCCTATTGGGATCTGGAGCCGTCTGGGTATTTTTAGGCTTCAGTACCCAAACGTGTGTCTGTGTCTTCAAGTCACCTGTTGATTCATGGTGACCCCATTAATTTCATAGGGTTTTCTTAGGCAAAGACACCTCAGAGGTGATTCTGCCACTTCCTTCCTGCAAAATGTAGCCCACAGCACCTGGTATTCGTTGGCAGTCTCCCCCGCAAGTACTAACCAGAGCTGACCCTGCTTAGCTTCCAAGATCAGACGGGATCAGGTGCCTTTGGGGCATTTAGTCCTATTTGCACACATTGAAGCCTAGGCCGAGACCTCTAGCACTGCAGCCCACTCCTTGAGTATTGGGCTCACAGGCTGTCCTCCCTCCCTTGCTCCCTCCCTTACCTGTCTGCATGAAGGGGGCCTTGCAGGGGCCTCTAAGGGCCAGAGATCCACCTTTCTTCCTCCCCCCCACCATCTGCATGAAGAACCCCCAGGGGGGCCCAATGGCCAGAGACCCCTCTTCTGGTTCTGCATCTCAGGAGTGACCTGGACTCACATGACAATGGCGGTGCTGGCCTCCTGGAAGCCGGAGCAGAGCCTCTGCAGGGAGCAGTTCCCCAAGTCCAGCCTAGAGATGAAGAGGAAGACAAGGAGGCCACAGCCACCTGAGATTACTTCCCAGCCCACCCAACTCAATCCAATTCAACTTCCCTGCGGAGGAAGGCATTTGGGGCTGGAGCAGAGCAGGGCTTTCCCTAAAGCTCTGCTGGACAAGGACATTAATTGGGCCTCTGGGGCAGGAGCTGTGGCCTGTTGCCGCCCCCCCCCAGGAGGATGACCAGATGTCCTCTTTTTCCAGGGCATGTCCTCCATTTCAACCTTCTGACCAAGAGGAAGAATTCCCAAATGCCCTACATCTGGAGCATGAGTAAGAAGAAAGAATCCCTCCACGTTTGTGGCTTTGGGGATTTCATTATTTGCGGTTTTGATTAATATGTTCTCTCTAGGAATCTCTACGTCAGTGATGGCGAAGCTATGGCTCACGTGCCAGAGGTGGGCCCATGTGCCATCGTCCCAGCACAGAGTTTGCCAGAGTTTGTTACTAGAAAGCCAGAGGGACATGGCATTTTGCAGTTAATAAGTGCGTTTGGGTTGCAGTTTGGGCACTCGGCCTCTAAGAGGTTCACCATCACTGCTCTACGTTGCCCAGATTTAGTTGGCAATACAGTTGTGCTGGAGAACCTAGAAATTCCTAGAGAAAACACTTGCTGATTGGAATATTTGTGGATTTGACCAATACGTCTTCTCTATGAATCTCTAGGCCCTCCAGTACAACTCTGCCAGAAGTTGACCATAGAGTTGTGCTAGAGAAAACCTAAACGTTCCTAGGGAAGACACTCCTCTAGGCATTTGTAGGTCCTCCAGTGTGACCCTATGAATATCTTCTGGGAGACATTGGCCATAGAGTTGCCCTGGAGGACCTGGGGGTTCCTAGAGAAGACACTCATCTGGGCCTTTGCAGGTCCTGCAGGGTGACCCTATGAATATCTTCTGGGAGACGTTGGCGATAGAGTTGCCCTGGAGGACCTGGGGGTTCCTAGAGAAGACAGTCATCTGGGCCTTTGTAGGTCCTGCAGGGTGACCCTATGAATATCTTCTGGGAGACGTTGGCCATAGAGTTGCCCTGGAGGACCTGGGGGTTCCTAGAGAAGACACTCATCTGGGCCTTTGCAGGTCCTGCAGGGTGACCCTATGAATATCTTTTGGGAGACGTTGGCCATAGAGTTGCCCTGGAGGACCTGGGGGTTCCTAGAGAAGACACTCATCTGGGCCTTTGCAGGTCCTGCAGGGTGACCCTATGAATATCTTCTGGGAGACGCTGGCCATACAGTTGCCCTGGAGGACCTGGGGGTTCCTAGAGAAGACACTCATCTGGGCCTTTGCAGGTCCTGCAGGGTGACCCTATGAATATCTTCTGGGAGACGCTGGCCATAGAGTTGCCCTGGAGGACCTGGGGGTTCCTAGAGAAGACACTCATCTGGGCCTTTGCAGGTCCTGCAGGGTGACCCTATGGATATCTTTTGGGAGACGCTGGCCATAGAGTTGCCCTGGAGGACCTGGGGGTTCCTAGAGAAGACACTCATCTGGGCCTTTGTAGGTCCTGCAGGGTGACCCTATGAATATCTTCTGGGAGATGTTGGCCATAGGGTTGCCCTGGAGGACCTGGGGGTTCCTAGAGAAGACACTCATCTGGGCCTTTGCAGGTCCTGCAGGGTGACCCTATGGATATCTTTTGGGAGACGCTGGCCATAGAGTTGCCCTGGAGGACCTGGGGGTTCCTAGAGAAGACACTCATCTGGGCCTTTGTAGGTCCTGCAGGGTGACCCTATGAATATCTTCTGGGAGACGTTGGCCATAGAGTTGCCCTGGAGGACCTGGGGGTTCCTAGAGAAGACACTCATCTGGGCCTTTGCAGGTCCTGCAGGGTAACCCTATGGATATCTTTTGGGAGACGCTGGCCAGAGAGTTGCCCTGGAGGACCTGGGGGTTCCTAGAGAAGACACTCATCTGGGCCTTTGCAGGTCCTGCAAGGTGACCCTATGGATATCTTTTGGGAGACGCTGGCCATAGAGTTGCCCTGGAGGACCTGGGGGTTCCTAGAGAAGACACTCATCTGGGCCTTTGCAGGTCCTGCAGGGTGACCCTATGAATATCTTCTGGGAGACGCTGGCCATAGAGTTGCCCTGGAGGACCTGGGGGTTCCTAGAGAAGACACTCATCTGGGCCTTTGCAGGTCCTGCAAGGTGACCCTATGAATATCTTTTGGGAGACGCTGGCCATAGAGTTGCCCTGGAGGACCTGGGGGTTCCTAGAGAAGACACTCATCTGGGCCTTTGCAAGTCCTGCAGGGTGACCCTATGAATATCTTCTGGGAGACGTTGGCCATAGAGTTGCCCTGGAGGACCTGGGGGTTCCTAGAGAAGACACTCATCTGGGCCTTTGCAGGTCCTGCAAGGTGACCCTATGAATATCTTCTGGGAGACGCTGGCCATAGAGTTGCCCTGGAGGACCTGGGGTTTCCTAGAGAAGACACTCATCTGGGCCTTTGTATGTCCTGCAGGGTGACCCTATGAATATCTTCTGGGAGACGCTGGCCATAGAGTTGCCCTGGAGGACCTGGGGGTTCCTAGAGAAGACACTCATCTGGGCCTTTGCAGGTCCTGCAGGGTGACCCTATGGATATCTTTTGGGAGACGCTGGCCATAGAGTTGCCCTGGAGGACCTGGGGGTTCCTAGAGAAGACACTCATCTGGGCCTTTGTAGGTCCTGCAGGGTGACCCTATGAATATCTTCTGGGAGATGTTGGCCATAGGGTTGCCCTGGAGGACCTGGGGGTTCCTAGAGAAGACACTCATCTGGGCCTTTGCAGGTCCTGCAGGGTGACCCTATGGATATCTTTTGGGAGACGCTGGCCATAGAGTTGCCCTGGAGGACCTGGGGGTTCCTAGAGAAGACACTCATCTGGGCCTTTGTAGGTCCTGCAGGGTGACCCTATGAATATCTTCTGGGAGACGTTGGCCATAGAGTTGCCCTGGAGGACCTGGGGGTTCCTAGAGAAGACACTCATCTGGGCCTTTGCAGGTCCTGCAAGGTGACCCTATGAATATCTTCTGGGAGACGCTGGCCATAGAGTTGCCCTGGAGGACCTGGGGGTTCCTAGAGAAGACAATCATCTGGGCCTTTGTATGTCCTGCAGGGTGACCCTATGAATATCTTCTGGGAGACGCTGGCCATAGAGTTGCCCTGGAGGACCTGGGGGTTCCTAAAGAAGACATTCATCTGGGCCTTTGTAGGTCCTGCAAGGTGACCCTATGAATATCTTTTGGGAGACGCTGGCCATAGAGTTGCCCTGGAGGACCTGGGGGTTCCTAGAGAAGACACTCATCTGGGCCTTTGTAGGTCCTGCAGGGTGACCCTATGAATATCTTCTGGGAGATGTTGGCCATAGGGTTGCCCTGGAGGACCTGGGGGTTCCTAGAGAAGACACTCATCTGGGCCTTTGCAGGTCCTGCAGGGTGACCCTATGGATATCTTTTGGGAGACGCTGGCCATAGAGTTGCCCTGGAGGACCTGGGGGTTCCTAGAGAAGACACTCATCTGGGCCTTTGTAGGTCCTGCAGGGTGACCCTATGAATATCTTCTGGGAGACGTTGGCCATAGAGTTGCCCTGGAGGACCTGGGGGTTCCTAGAGAAGACACTCATCTGGGCCTTTGCAGGTCCTGCAAGGTGACCCTATGAATATCTTCTGGGAGACGCTGGCCATAGAGTTGCCCTGGAGGACCTGGGGGTTCCTAGAGAAGACAATCATCTGGGCCTTTGTATGTCCTGCAGGGTGACCCTATGAATATCTTCTGGGAGACGCTGGCCATAGAGTTGCCCTGGAGGACCTGGGGGTTCCTAAAGAAGACATTCATCTGGGCCTTTGTAGGTCCTGCAAGGTGACCCTATGAATATCTTTTGGGAGACGCTGGCCATAGAGTTGCCCTGGAGGACCTGGGGGTTCCTAGAGAAGACACTCATCTGGGCCTTTGCAGGTCCTGCAGGGTGACCCTATGAATATCTTCTGGGAGACGTTGGCCATAGAGTTGCCCTGGAGGACCTGGGGGTTCCTAGAGAAGACACTCATCTGGGCCTTTGCAGGTCCTGCAAGGTGACCCTATGAATATCTTCTGGGAGACGCTGGCCATAGAGTTGCCCTGGAGGACCTGGGGTTTCCTAGAGAAGACACTCATCTGGGCCTTTGTATGTCCTGCAGGGTGACCCTATGAATATCTTCTGGGAGACGCTGGCCATAGAGTTGCCCTGGAGGACCTGGGGGTTCCTAGAGAAGACACTCATCTGGGCCTTTGCAGGTCCTGCAGGGTGACCCTATGGATATCTTTTGGGAGACGCTGGCCATAGAGTTGCCCTGGAGGACCTGGGGGTTCCTAGAGAAGACACTCATCTGGGCCTTTGTAGGTCCTGCAGGGTGACCCTATGAATATCTTCTGGGAGATGTTGGCCATAGGGTTGCCCTGGAGGACCTGGGGGTTCCTAGAGAAGACACTCATCTGGGCCTTTGCAGGTCCTGCAGGGTGACCCTATGGATATCTTTTGGGAGACGCTGGCCATAGAGTTGCCCTGGAGGACCTGGGGGTTCCTAGAGAAGACACTCATCTGGGCCTTTGCAGGTCCTGCAGGGTGACCCTATGAATATCTTCTGGGAGACGTTGGCCATAGAGTTGCCCTGGAGGACCTGGGGGTTCCTAGAGAAGACACTCATCTGGGCCTTTGCAGGTCCTGCAAGGTGACCCTATGAATATCTTCTGGGAGACGCTGGCCATAGAGTTGCCCTGGAGGACCTGGGGTTTCCTAGAGAAGACACTCATCTGGGCCTTTGTATGTCCTGCAGGGTGACCCTATGAATATCTTCTGGGAGACGCTGGCCATAGAGTTGCCCTGGAGGACCTGGGGGTTCCTAGAGAAGACACTCATCTGGGCCTTTGCAGGTCCTGCAGGGTGACCCTATGGATATCTTTTGGGAGACGCTGGCCATAGAGTTGCCCTGGAGGACCTGGGGGTTCCTAGAGAAGACACTCATCTGGGCCTTTGTAGGTCCTGCAGGGTGACCCTATGAATATCTTCTGGGAGATGTTGGCCATAGGGTTGCCCTGGAGGACCTGGGGGTTCCTAGAGAAGACACTCATCTGGGCCTTTGCAGGTCCTGCAGGGTGACCCTATGGATATCTTTTGGGAGACGCTGGCCATAGAGTTGCCCTGGAGGACCTGGGGGTTCCTAGAGAAGACACTCATCTGGGCCTTTGTAGGTCCTGCAGGGTGACCCTATGAATATCTTCTGGGAGACGTTGGCCATAGAGTTGCCCTGGAGGACCTGGGGGTTCCTAGAGAAGACACTCATCTGGGCCTTTGCAGGTCCTGCAAGGTGACCCTATGAATATCTTCTGGGAGACGTTGGCCATAGAGTTGCCCTGGAGGACCTGGGGGTTCCTAGAGAAGACACTCATCTGGGCCTTTGTATGTCCTGCAGGGTGACCCTATGAATATCTTCTGGGAGACGCTGGCCATAGAGTTGCCCTGGAGGACCTGGGGGTTCCTAAAGAAGACATTCATCTGGGCCTTTGTAGGTAGGGTGACCCTATGAATATCTTTTGGGAGACGCTGTCCATAGAGTTGCCCTGGAGGACCTGGGGGTTCCTAGAGAAGACACTCATCTGGGCCTTTGCAGGTCCTGCAGGGTGACCCTATGGATATCCTTTGGGAGACGCTGGCCATAGAGTTGCCCTGGAGGACCTGGGGGTTCCTAGAGAAGACACTCATCTGGGCCTTTGCAGGTCCTGCAGGGTGACCCTATGAATGTCTTTTGGGAGACGCTGGCCATAGAGTTGCCCTGGAGGACCTGGGGGTTCCTAGAGAAGACACTCATCTGGGCCTTTGTAGGTCCTGCAGGGTGACCCTATGAATATCTTTTGATAGACGCTGGCCATAGAGTTGCCCTGGAGGACCTGGGGGTTCCTAGAGAAGACACTCATCTGGGCCTTTGTAGGTCCTGCAGGGTGACCCTATGAATATCTTTTGATAGACGCTGGCCATAGAGTTGCCCTGGAGGACCTGGGGGTTCCTAGAGAAGACACTCATCTGGGCCTTTGCAGGTCCTGCAGGGTGACCCTATGAATATCTTCTGGGAGACGTTGGACATAGAGTTGCCCTGGAGGACCTGGGGGTTCCTAGAGAAGACACTCATCTGGGCCTTTGCAGGTCCTGCAGGGTGACCCTATGAATATCTTTTGGGAGACGCTGTCCATAGAGTTGCCCTGGAGGACCTGGGGGTTCCTAGAGAAGACACTCATCTGGGCCTTTGCAGGTCCTGCAGGGTGACCCTATGAATATCTTCTGGGAGACGTTGGACATAGAGTTGCCCTGGAGGACCTGGGGGTTCCTAGAGAAGACACTCATCTGGGCCTTTGCAGGTCCTGCAGGGTGACCCTATGAATATCTTCTGGGAGACGCTGGCCATAGAGTTGCCCTGGAGGACCTGGGGGTTCCTAGAGAAGACACTCATCTGGGCCTTTGCAGGTCCTGCAAGGTGACCCTATGAATATCTTTTGGGAGACGCTGGCCATAGAGTTGCCCTGGAGGACCTGGGGGTTCCTAGAGAAGACACTCATCTGGGCCTTTGCAGGTCCTGCAGGGTGACCCTATGGATATCTTTTGGGAGACGCTGGCCATAGAGTTGCCCTGGAGGACCTGGGGGTTCCTAGAGAAGACACTCATCTGGGCCTTTGTAGGTCCTGCAGGGTGACCCTATGAATATCTTCTGGGAGATGTTGGCCATAGAGTTGCCCTGGAGGACCTGGGGGTTCCTAGAGAAGACACTCATCTGGGCCTTTGCAGGTCCTGCAGGGTGACCCTATGGATATCTTTTGGGAGACGCTGGCCATAGAGTTGCCCTGGAGGACCTGGGGGTTCCTAGAGAAGACACTCATTTGGGCCTTTGTAGGTCCTGCAGGGTGACCCTATGAATATCTTCTGGGAGACGTTGGCCATAGAGTTGCCCTGGAGGACCTGGGGGTTCCTAGAGAAGACACTCATCTGGGCCTTTGCAGGTCCTGCAAGGTGACCCTATGAATATCTTCTGGGAGACGCTGGCCATAGAGTTGCCCTGGAGGACCTGGGGGTTCCTAAAGAAGACATTCATCTGGGCCTTTGTAGGTCCTGCAGGGTGACCCTATGAATATCTTTTGGGAGACGCTGTCCATAGAGTTGCCCTGGAGGACCTGGGGGTTCCTAGAGAAGACACTCATCTGGGCCTTTGCAGGTCCTGCAAGGTGACCCTATGGATATCCTTTGGGAGACGCTGGCCATAGAGTTGCCCTGGAGGACCTGGGGGTTCCTAGAGAAGACACTCATCTGGGCCTTTGCAGGTCCTGCAGGGTGACCCTATGAATGTCTTTTGGGAGACGCTGGCCATAGAGTTGCCCTGGAGGACCTGGGGGTTCCTAGAGAAGACACTCATCTGGGCCTTTGTAGGTCCTGCAGGGTGACCCTATGAATATCTTTTGATAGACGCTGGCCATAGAGTTGCCCTGGAGGACCTGGGGGTTCCTAGAGAAGACACTCATCTGGGCCTTTGTAGGTCCTGCAGGGTGACCCTATGAATATCTTTTGATAGACGCTGGCCATAGAGTTGCCCTGGAGGACCTGGGGGTTCCTAGAGAAGACAGTCATCTGGGCCTTTGCAGGTCCTGCAGGGTGACCCTATGAATATCTTCTGGGAGACGTTGGCCATAGAGTTGCCCTGGAGGACCTGGGGGTTCCTAGACAACACACTCATCTGGGCCTTTGCAGGTCCTGCAGGGTGACCCTATGAATATCTTCTGGGAGACGTTGGCCATAGAGTTGCCCTGGAGGACCTAGGGGTTCCTAGAGAAGACACTCATCTGGGCCTTTGCAGGTCCTGCAGGGTGACCCTATGAATATCTTCTGGGAGACGTTGGCCATAGAGTTGCCCTGGAGGACCTGGGGGTTCCTAGAGAAGACACTCATCTGGGCCTTTGCAGGTCCTGCAGGGTGACCCTATGGATATCTTTTGGGAGACGCTGGCCATAGAGTTGCCCTGGAGGACCTGGGGGTTCCTAGAGAAGACACTCATCTGGGCCTTTGTAGGTCCTGCAGGGTGACCCTATGAATATCTTCTGGGAGATGTTGGCCATAGAGTTGCCCTGGAGGACCTGGGGGTTCCTAGAGAAGACACTCATCTGGGCCTTTGCAGGTCCTGCAGGGTGACCCTATGGATATCTTTTGGGAGACGCTGGCCATAGAGTTGCCCTGGAGGACCTGGGGGTTCCTAGAGAAGACACTCATTTGGGCCTTTGTAGGTCCTGCAGGGTGACCCTATGAATATCTTCTGGGAGACGTTGGCCATAGAGTTGCCCTGGAGGACCTGGGGGTTCCTAGAGAAAACACTCATCTGGGCCTTTGCAGGTCCTGCAAGGTGACCCTATGAATATCTTCTGGGAGACGCTGGCCATAGAGTTGCCCTGGAGGACCTGGGGGTTCCTAAAGAAGACATTCATCTGGGCCTTTGTAGGTCCTGCAGGGTGACCCTATGAATATCTTTTGGGAGACGCTGTCCATAGAGTTGCCCTGGAGGACCTGGGGGTTCCTAGAGAAGACACTCATCTGGGCCTTTGCAGGTCCTGCAAGGTGACCCTATGGATATCCTTTGGGAGACGCTGGCCATAGAGTTGCCCTGGAGGACCTGGGGGTTCCTAGAGAAGACACTCATCTGGGCCTTTGCAGGTCCTGCAGGGTGACCCTATGAATGTCTTTTGGGAGACGCTGGCCATAGAGTTGCCCTGGAGGACCTGGGGGTTCCTAGAGAAGACACTCATCTGGGCCTTTGTAGGTCCTGCAGGGTGACCCTATGAATATCTTTTGATAGACGCTGGCCATAGAGTTGCCCTGGAGGACCTGGGGGTTCCTAGAGAAGACACTCATCTGGGCCTTTGTAGGTCCTGCAGGGTGACCCTATGAATATCTTTTGATAGACGCTGGCCATAGAGTTGCCCTGGAGGACCTGGGGGTTCCTAGAGAAGACAGTCATCTGGGCCTTTGCAGGTCCTGCAGGGTGACCCTATGAATATCTTCTGGGAGACGTTGGCCATAGAGTTGCCCTGGAGGACCTGGGGGTTCCTAGAGAACACACTCATCTGGGCCTTTGCAGGTCCTGCAGGGTGACCCTATGAATATCTTCTGGGAGACGTTGGCCATAGAGTTGCCCTGGAGGACCTAGGGGTTCCTAGAGAAGACACTCATCTGGGCCTTTGCAGGTCCTGCAGGGTGACCCTATGAATATCTTCTGGGAGACGTTGGCCATAGAGTTGCCCTGGAGGACCTGGGGGTTCCTAGAGAAGACACTCATCTGGGCCTTTGCAGGTCCTGCAGGGTGACCCTATGAATATCTTCTGGGAGACGCTGGCCATAGAGTTGCCCTGGAGGACCTGGGGGTTCTTAGAGAAGACACTCATCTGGGCCTTTGTAGGTCCTGCAGGGTGACCCTATGAATATCTTCTGGGAGACGTTGGCCATAGAGTTGCCCTGGAGGACCTAGGGGTTCCTAGAGAAGACACTCATCTGGGCCTTTGCAGGTCCTGCAGGGTGACCCTATGAATATCTTTTGGGAGACGCTGTCCATAGAGTTGCCCTGGAGGACCTGGGGGTTCCTAGAGAAGACACTCATCTGGGCCTTTGCAGGTCCTGCAGGGTGACCCTATGGATATCTTTTGGGAGACGCTGGCCATAGAGTTGCCCTGGAGGACCTGGGGGTTCCTAGAGAAGACACTCATCTGGGCCTTTGTAGGTCCTGCAGGGTGACCCTATGGATATCTTCTGGGAGATGTTGGCCATAGAGTTGCCCTGGAGGACCTGGGGGTTCCTAGAGAAGACACTCATCTGGGCCTTTGCAGGTCCTGCAGGGTGACCCTATGAATATCTTTTGGGAGACGCTGTCCATAGAGTTGCCCTGGAGGACCTGGGGGTTCCTAGAGAAGACACTCATCTGGGCCTTTGTAGGTCCTGCAGGGTGACCCTATGAATATCTTCTGGGAGACGCTGGCCATAGAGTTGCCCTGGAGGACCTTGGGGTTCCTAGAGAAGACACTCATCTGGGCCTTTGCAGGTCCTGCAGGGTGACCCTATGAATATCTTTTGGGAGACGCTGTCCATAGAGTTGCCCTGGAGGACCTGGGGGTTCCTAGAGAAGACACTCATCTGGGCCTTTGTAGGTCCTGCAGGGTGACCCTATGAATATCTTCTGGGAGACGCTGGCCATAGAGTTGCCCTGGAGGACCTTGGGGTTCCTAGAGAAGACACTCATCTGGGCTTTTGTAGGTCCTGCAGGGTGACCCTATGAATATCTTTTGGGAGACGCTGGCCATAGAGTTGCCCTGGAGGACCTGGGGGTTCCTAGAGAAGACACTCATCTGGGCCTTTGTAGGTCCTGCAGGGTGACCCTATGAATATCTTTTGGGAGACGCTGGCCATAGAGTTGCCCTGGAGGACCTGGGGGTTCCTAGAGAAGACACTCATCTGGGCCTTTGTAGGTCCT
Source organism: Sceloporus occidentalis (assembly GCA_023333645.1). Classification (NCBI taxonomy): domain Eukaryota; kingdom Metazoa; phylum Chordata; class Lepidosauria; order Squamata; family Phrynosomatidae; genus Sceloporus; species Sceloporus occidentalis. The sequence continues at coordinate 692,896 of JALMGF010000006.1, read as the reverse complement.
GCAAGGTGACCCTATGAATATCTTTTGGGAGACGCTGGCCATAGAGTTGCCCTGGAGGACCTGGGGGTTCCTAGAGAAGACACTCATCTGGGCCTTTGCAGGTCCTGCAGGGTGACCCTATGAATATCTTCTGGGAGACGTTGGCCATAGAGTTGCCCTGGAGGACCTGGGGGTTCCTAGAGAAGACACTCATCTGGGCCTTTGTAGGTCCTGCAGGGTGACCCTATGAATATCTTTTGGGAGACGCTGGCCATAGAGTTGCCCTGGAGGACCTGGGGGTTCCTAGAGAAGACACTCATCTGGGCCTTTGCAGGTCCTGCAGGGTGACCCTATGAATATCTTCTGGGAGACGTTGGCCATAGAGTTGCCCTGGAGGACCTAGGGGTTCCTAGAGAAGACACTCATCTGGGCCTTTGCAGGTCCTGCAGGGTGACCCTATGAATATCTTCTGGGAGACGTTGGCCATAGAGTTGCCCTGGAGGACCTGGGGGTTCCTAGAGAAGACACTCATCTGGGCCTTTGCAGGTCCTGCAGGGTGACCCTATGAATATCTTCTGGGAGACGCTGGCCATAGAGTTGCCCTGGAGGACCTGGGGTTTCCTAGAGAAGACACTCATCTGGGCCTTTGCAGGTCCTGCAGGGTGACCCTATGAATATCTTCTGGGAGACGCTGGCCATAGAGTTGCCCTGGAGGACCTGGGGGTTCCTAGAGAAGACACTCATCTGGGCCTTTGCAGGTCCTGCAGGGTGACCCTATGAATATCTTCTGGGAGACGTTGGCCATAGAGTTGCCCTGGAGGACCTGGGGGTTCATAGAGAAGACACTCATCTGGGCCTTTGCAGGTCCTGCAGGGTGACCCTATGAATATCTTTTGGGAGACGTTGGCCATAGAGTTGCCCTGGAGGACCTGGGGGTTCCTAGAGAAGACACTCATCTGGGCCTTTGCAGGTCCTGCAGGGTGACCCTATGAATATCTTTTGGGAGACGCTGGCCATAGAGTTGCCCTGGAGGACCTGGGGGTTCCTAGAGAAGACACTCATCTGGGCCTTTGTGTCCTGTAGGGTGACCCTATGAATATCTTTTGGGAGACGTTGGCCATAGAGTTGCCCTGGAGGACCTGGGGGTTCCTAGAGAAGACACTCATCTGGGCCTTTGCAGGTCCTGCAGGGTGACCCTATGAATATCTTTTGGGAGACGCTGGCCATAGAGTTGCCCTGGAGGACCTGGGGGTTCCTAGAGAAGACACTCATCTGGGCCTTTGTGTCCTGTAGGGTGACCCTATGAATATCTTTTGGGAGACGCTGGCCATAGAGTTGCCCTGGAGGACCTGGGGGTTCCTAGAGAACACACTCATCTGGGCCTTTGCAGGTCCTGCAGGGTGACCCTATGAATATCTTCTGGGAGACGTTGGCCATAGAGTTGCCCTGGAGGACCTGGGGGTTCCTAGAGAAGACACTCATCTGGGCCTTTGCAGGTCCTGCAGGGTGACCCTATGAATATCTTTTGGGAGACGTTGGCCATAGAGTTGCCCTGGAGGACCTGGGGGTTCCTAGAGGGGCGTTCCCTCAGGTAAACAGAGTGGTGGGGCTTGCTATTGGCCTTTCCCCACCTCATCCAGGGCCTCTGTCTCCCCGGCGAAGGTGGAGGGAGCCACCGAGGGGCGGCGAGACTCACCCCACTATCACCGCCGCCTGTCCTTCGAGGCAGCAGCGTCCCCTCAGCGCCGCTCCCGGCCCCCGTCCTGCGCAGAAGGCGGCTACCGCAGAGCCCTTCCTCGCCGGACCCGCGCAGCACTCGCTGTCGCAGAGCCATGAGGAGGCCCTCTCCCTCTCCGGCCCTCCGCTGCCCAGGGCTCCCGGCGAGGCCCCAGCGAGGAAGGCGGCCAGGAAGGCGAGGAGCAACGAAGGGGCTCCGGAGGGGAAGGGGCAGCTGGACGCAGCCATTTTGGTCCTCACGTGACCCGTCACGTGGCGCTGCGCGGCACGCCCCTATGCGTCACGCGGTCGCCATGGCAGCCGAGCTAGAGCCGTCCTCGCTCACTTGTGCCATCTTGCGGCGTCTGCTGGAAAGACAGCCTTTTACCCCCGAAGAGATGATGATGGTGAAAGGGGGCCTTGACGTCATCATCGCCGGCCAATGGAGGCCCGAGAGAAGGAAATCAAGGTGTAAATTCATGGCACAGGGCTTAATTTATGACATGCTCAACTGTAAAGTTGGACAATCATGGAATCATAGAGTTGGAAGAGACCAGAAGGGCTGTCCAGTCCAGGAAATCCATCCCCAAAAGATGGCCATCCAGCCTCTGTTTAAAGACCTCTAAGGAAGGAGGTCTAACAACAACAACAACAACAACAACATCCTTCTGATGAACTCATCTTCATTCAAATGCCTTCCTGGCTTGCAATAGACTGAGAGAATGGGAGCAAGAGGAAGGCTTCTGGAGGTTGCACTCTGCCAGCAGCCACAGACCCTCGATTGAACCCACATTTGAGCCATGCCTCCCATTTTGCATTGTGCTGAAATTCAGGGAGAACCCCATCCAGCCTTGGCAGTGTGTCCTCAAGCGGCCCATTGCCTGGCACCGCTTTGCTGTCCTTTTCCCTTCGGAGAAACAAATGCGCCTCAAGCTCTGAGTGCGAGTCTTGCCAGCTGCTGCTGCTGCTCCTGGAAAAGAAGAGCTCTAGAGTCTAGGAGGATCCATCCATTCCTGGCTCCTGTTTGCGATGAGGACAGGCTGCCAAGCAGATGAATTTCTGGAAGGGAAACTTGGTGTTACTAATGGCCTTCTTAGTCATGCCCACAATGGAGGCTTTTGGAATTCCTCCTGGAGAGAAGGTTGAAATGTAGGACATGGCAAAGGAAAAGGACAGCAAGAGCGTTAAGCAAATTGCTGCTTGAAGACACACTGCAAACGCTGAATGGGTTTTTCTCTTAATTTCAGCAGAACAGACGAATGGACATTTAAATGTGGATTCAGTCAAGGGTTTGTTGCTGGCAGAGTTAGGGATCTGGAGAAGAGAAGGCTAAGGGGTGATATGAGAGCCCAGTTTAAGGGATGTCATACTGAGGAGGGAGCAAGCTTGTTTTCTGCTGCTCCAGAGAAGAGGACACAATGGAGCAATGGATGCAAGCTCCAGGGAAAGAGATTCCAGCTCAACAATAGGAGGAACTTCCTGAGAGTAAGGGCTGTCCGACAGAGGAACACACTCCTTCCTTGGAGATTGTGGTGGAGTCTCCTTCTTTGGAGGCTGCCTTTAAGCAGAGGCTGGATGGCCATCTGTCATTGGGGATGCTTTGAAGGAGAGTTCCTGCATGGCAGAATGGGGCTTAGACTGGATGGCCTTTGGGGTCTCTTCCAACTGTATGATTCTATGAGTACAATATTAAACCTATGGAGATTATCAAATGGGGGATGGGACCTCATTGACCCCTCCCTGTCCTGCCTTTCCTGTGTGATTCTGGGAAGGACTTTCAGATTACATCACGCTTATCTGGACCGTATTCCGTCCAGAAAGCGTAAGTAACAACTGCACTAAAGACTTTCATATGACATTGCGCTGATCCTGTCATTGTCCCATCATTGAAGTGGCATTGCCCATCATTCGGCATTAACGGGAATTCATGTTAATGCAATGCTGCTTCAATGACAGGATCAGTGCTAAGTTATGAAAGGCTTTTGCGCGGTCGCTGTCATGGACGGAGTAAGGACAGGGGAGCAATCCCCATCTCCTTTGTCTTGCTCAGGATCCTATAAGTATCTTGCAAGTCAGGAAGGCATTTGAAGGAGGATGAATTCATCAGAAGGATACAGTTCAGTAGGTAATAAAACACAGCTACATGCTGTACGCCTGTAACTAAACTACATGCAATGAATCCACATTTCTAGGAGTGTTTTTAACCACTATTTCGCCACGTATGTCCTCCATTTTTGCAGGACGTGACAAAACAAAAGCTGGCAGCAGTAACGTAAATGTAAATTGATGCTTCTTAGTTGTAGAGTGATCTTGTAGCACCTTTGAGATTAACTGAAAGAAATCAGCAGCATGAGCTTTCATAGACTTAAGTGCTTCCTCAGATGCGTTTGGAAGTAGACTTTGGTCTAGGAAAGCTCCTGCTGCCAATGTCTTTCTTTCAGTGAGTCTCAAAGGTGCTGCAAGAACTGTCTACATTCTGATTTTACAGACCAACTTGGCTATATCTTTCAATGCATGCTTCTTAGTCATGCCTGAAATGGGAGGGCATTTTGGAATTCCTCCTCCTGGACAGAAGGCTGAGATGGAAAATGAGGCTGCATTGGCCCAGAGGATGAGGGTGCAGAGCAGGGCAGCAGAGCATTTTATGCCGGCTCCAATGCCCCGGAACACCTGGCTGCAGCAGCCTAGAGCATATTTAACATCTATATGAAGCCGCTGGGTGAGATAATACGGAGTCATGGTGCTGGGTGTTATCAGTACGCTGATGACACCCAGATCTATTTCTCCATATCTCGTTCGTCGGCCTCGAATTCTGATGGCTTCTCTTCTCTCAATGAATGTCTTCAGGCGGTAATGGGCTGGATGAGGAAAAACAGATTGAAACTGAATCCAGTCAAGACGGAGGTGCTCACGGTAGCGGCCCCAAAACCAAGAATTGGGTTGCAACCTCCAGCCCTGGATGGGGTCACGCTCTCCTCCAGCGACTGTGTTCGCAGTCTGGGGGGCTCCTTGACTCGTCGCTCCTGATGACAAATCAGGTAAATGCGACGGTCAGGAGTGCCTGTTATCAGCTTCGGCTGATACGCCAGCTGCGCCCTTTTCTGGAAGTAAGGGATCTCGAGACGGTTGTGCACGCGCTGGTAACCTCACGCCTTGACTTCTGTAATGCGCTCTACATGGGGCTACCCCTGTGCGTGACTCGGAAATTACAGCTGGTTCAAAACATGGCAGCCAGGCTTGTTTCAGGAACATCTAGGAGGGACCACATTACTCCGGTTTTGAGGTCCCTCCACTGGCTGCCTATTGCTTTCCGGGCCCAGTACAAGGTGTTGGTTATCACCTTTAAAGCCCTAAATGGCTTGGGTCCAAGCTATCTCAGGGACCGTCTCCTCCCGTACAATCCTCCCCGCGCTCTCCACTCCTCTGGGAGGAATTTGCTGCAGCTTTCAAAATCTAGACTTGCGGCTACCTCTCAGAGGGCATTCTCTGTTGTCGCCCCTAAGCTCTGGAATGACCTGCCGGATGAGATCCATCAGTTGACATCATTAGACAGCTTTAAAAAAGCGGTCAAGAGGGATCTCTTCCGGCAGGCCTTTCCAGATTAACCATCCCGGCCCAGGTTCCCTGATTCCCTCATTCCTCCCGTGGCCCCATCTTAGTGATGGTTGAGGATCAACAGAGTGATATCAGGGGTTTTAGTTTTAATTGCTGTTTTTATGCTTTGATATTGTGTTTTTAATATGTTATACTATTTAATACTGTCTTAAGGGGGGGAGGGATAAAGTGTTTTTAATTGTCATATTTTATATTTTACTGTTGTCAACCGCCCGGATTGGTTTGCCAGCGGGCGGTATACAAATAATAATAATAATAATAATAATTATTATTATTATTACCATTTTGGACATGGAATTGTTAACAGATTGTTGTTTTGCTGCTAGGAGAGAGCTGGGGATTGTCGTTTAGATTATTATGCTGTATTATGCTCGATTGAGGGGTTGACTGGGTTCTCACTCAGCCTGATACTCACACACACGCTCTGCCCTCTCAATGCCACAGAGTTTGGCTTCCCATGGAGACCCAGAAGTTGAGGAGGTGCAGCGGGAGAAGCCCAGGCGTCTCCAGACTGGTGGAGGGTGGGGGGGGGGGGAGAGATTTCCCTTGGCAAAGCCTGAAGCTTTGCGGCATCCCTGCAATGGGCACAGACCCTCCTCCATGCTCTGGCAGCTGGCACTTGGTCAAGGCTGGTGGAGGTGAGACAGGAAGAGTGGGAAGAAGGTGCTCTTGTGGAGGGAGGGTTGTGGGGCAGCTTCTTTGTGGGCAAAGCGAGGGCCTGCCTGGACCCTGCCACCAGTGTGAGGGCATAACCCAGTTGCAAAGTCCCTGCTGGCAGGGAGAAGGCCGTGTTTCTGATCCTGGGCTTCTCCAGGTAGAGGCAGTCTTTCTCCTCCAGGCACTGACCAGGTATCCTGGACTACAGTTCCCAGAATCCCTTGGCTGGTGGATTGTGGGAGCTGAAGTCTTAAGACACCAGGGGAAGGCTGCCCTTAGTTCTGGGCTCTTCCCCAACATGGAGGGAATATGTTGTTGGACTATAGTCCCAGTACCTTTCCCCATTGGCTATGCTGGCTTAGTGGGGCTGATGAGAGTCTCTGGTGAGATCTAGAGGTTGTTCATGTTCACTTCTCCTCCTCCTCGACCGCTTTCTGGGCTTTAATTTGAGTTGTCTTTGGTCTCCCTCAGTGGTTCGAGTCTAGCTGCATCCATGTGGCCGCCCTCATCGTGGGCGAGTGTGCCCGAAATCCCAGCCACTGGAGTGCCATGCGCTCCCTCGACCAGTGGCTGCAGGAACAGGGGGTCCCAGGCCTGGAAGGTAAATGGTGGGCAGGGCAAGCCTTGCGCTGGCACTCTCAAGTGATCTGGGCCTTTCCCGTCAGGGACACAATGGGCGCGTTCCCACTCGCTTATACACTGGTTTACAAATCGAATCCAAGGTGGATCGTTCCCACTCAATCCCGAATTAACTCTAGAACAGTTCTAAAGTAACCCGCTATCGTTCCCACTGCGTTTCGAATCTGATTCAAATCCAAACATTTAAACCGGATCAGAAGCCTATAAACCGGCGCAAAAAATAGTAGGTTTTACCCCGGGTTATCCCTTGATCCGAGATATGAATCACGTTATTTAAATGGGAATGTTTCGGTGTCTGATTCGGGTTCCATAGGATGGGAGGAGCGGAGCACAATGGACTGTCTCGGGGGAGTCGCCCTTTTTGTCCCCATCCGTCGCCGCCACTGCCATCTTTCCCTCCCTTGCCCCTTTGTCCGCGGAGGTCTGTGCGCTAAGCAGGTAAGTGTGTTAAATGCATAATATTTTTTAAACATGTTAAAAAGTCCACAGGCACATAGGCACTCGGTCACCTGAAGCGCCTGCATCTGTCAAACTGTGTAGCCTTTTCTGTTTAATGTGCCTTCCTGCAGAGAGGCTTTTTATTTTGATGATGTGCCATCTTCCTAATGTTTTGATGTGTTATAAATGTTTCTTCCTTCAGTAAACAGTACACATAAAGTAATAGCGTTATATTGATAACATAAGTGCCTTTTTCGGGAATACAAAATGTTGATGGATAGCCTTCATTTATTAGCCATCCTTAGGGTTTAGGGAATAGGCTGTCACTGGAAGCTTTTTCTTTTTACCATCTCTGGGGTTTTGGCAAATGAAGAATGGCGGATGGGTGTTTGGTCCTGTAGTAGGTTTTTTGTTTCTCCATTTGGTCCCTGCGAGAACAAAGGACCGGAAAAGGGATATTGCCAGTTGTCATGGAGACACCTTTTAGGATGGCTTCTCCGGTGGGGCAGGATCACCTTTCCTGGCATTGCTTACCTTTTATCCCGCCCTCCTGAGAGAGCCGTTTTCAAAAACACTTTTGGCAAAGCCGCTTGCTTTTGCTTTTGCCTTTGCTTTTGCTTTTGCTTTTGCTTTTGCTGCTGCCGCCTCTCTTGGCTTTTTTTAAATTTTCCCCATTAATCAATGGAGGAATACTCTAAAATTGGCGGAAGAGGCACTAGTTGGAAATTTGAGGAGACGAGGGATTTGATTTCTTTTTGGGGGAACAGACAGTGCAGATGCAGCTTAGTAAAAACCATAGAAACATCTGCGTTTATGAAAAAATTGCTTCTAAACTCCGGAGTAGAGCTTATCAGAGAAAGGGTCAGGAATGTAGAACAAAAGCGAAGGCATTGAAACGTGCATTTAAAAAATCCTGCCAGCTTGCTAATACTACTGGAATGGGGGCTGTTTCCATGCCTTTCTACAGGGAGCTGCGGGATATTTTTGCGGGCGACTCCAGTGTCGAGACAATCAGACGAGTTGCAGGTAATGGTCTAGAGTTTAGGAAGCGTGAGGAAAAAGGCAATCCGCCGGAAATGCCCCCCAGACACAGGCTTCTGCGAGTTTTGCAGCGGAGGATGGTTCTGAGGATTTGTTTTCCCAAGGTAATATGTTACATTATTTTAAAGCACTGTATCTCAAACGTCGTGAATAATATAACTCAATACATTTCTTCCCATTCCGTTGCAAATGGTGTAGGTTTTATTGTTGTTCTGAAGAGTCGCAATACATAATATTCTTTGATTTGTTTCAAAGGCATATTAATTATTAATAGATGTGATGGATATGTGTTTGATATGTTAATGAAATAATCCAGTATGCTTGTATACTTTCTGAAACTGATATGAAAGCAAAGAACTATGTTTGTACAAATAACTGCTATCGATGTACATTACTGTTCTGTTATTCTGGTACATGTCACAGAGGCACAGCCAGGAGCCTCCCATGTCTTAACCTTGACAGAGGTTGAAGATGAGGAGGATGTGACGCAAATTCAATGGAACAAATGGAAAGCAGGGAGAAGAAGTTGATGCACATATTTCTTCTGATGAAGAACATGACCCAGGGGAATCTCCTACCCTTGGACCAGTGAAACCCAGTGCTTAGGACATTGCCATGCAGGAAATCTCTATCTATATCTACATTTGTGTTGTACTTCTTTTTCTAAGAACTACTTGTGTTCTTTCTGTTTATACATAAACGTATTTATATCTCTTTTCACAGGACTTTATTATCATATAATTCGTTACTTTAAAATTATTTTAAATCTAATGTTACTGGTTTATTGTTCTATGATTGAAAGTAATGGAGATTTTGGACCTGCACAGTTATACTCCTATTATTACTGGTCTTTTATGCTTTTCAACCTTAAAATAACAAACCTTTCCTTTTGTAAGAATGCGAGAGAAAAGTAGATTGTCATTGTCAAAATTAGAAAAATATGTAGAAATAGCTATGCTTTTGAGACAACAGCGTACTTTTGTTACAAATGCTGCAATCAGCATGTTGTTAGGTTATCCATATATACAGTATACTGTACCATATACATAACTTGATCTATAAAACTCTTGTCCTTCTTTGCAAATGTCATCTTGTTACAGAAACTTACGGCGCGAGACAACTGCGGAGCCTCACGCCGGCCGAACGACTGGCACTGATTCGCCAAAAGAAGGAACGCTTAGCTTCCGAGAAAATGACTTAGCAAATGATGGAGAGCTCCAAAATGAACTTGGACCGTATGTTGGAACGTAGTCAGGAAAGTTTTGTGGCAGAAATGAGGTTCAAGGAAAGATGTCTGGAGGAAACTAGGCCTGATTTCGGAGAGCTAATAGGTGTTTTAAAAGATGTTACCTCAGTCTTTAAGGAGAGTTGTACCACAAAGGATAGCAACACGGTCATTAAGCGCATAAGGAAAAAGGGAATGTCCGAGAGCAGCCAGGTTCCAGCAAAAGTGCCAGTTGCTTCACAGCAACAGCACTCCATTGAAGATGACTCTGGCTTGCTGGAAACTGATGCATCTGAGCCCTTGCCACAAAATACAGGCCAACCGTCTACAAGTAATAATTTGGCAATACCTTGCAAAACAAGGCCCCAAAGAATTGTTAAGAAACCTATCCCTCTTTCTCCATGATGTATTGGATGGTATGTTCCCTTAGATACTACTTTCTACCCACATATTAATGTGCAAGGCAAAGAATACATAGACCTATGCCTATTTCTGGCCAAATATAAATACCAAGTAGAACGATTCCTTTGCCTCTCCCTCTTTTCCTTTGTGGGACCATAGTCCAGAAACATGCTTAATCTTTTAATTCCTAAAATTGGTTATATTGCTACTTTTCACTGCTAATATTATCTAATACTAATTTCTTAAATATATATAAATAGGAAAACAAACACTTGTTTTATGTAACAATTAAATTTTATTCCAAATTCTACTAGTGCAATTAAGAAAACCTGGTCAAGAAAGGCGTATTAAAGAGCTTATGACCAGAAACAGTAAATATGAAAATGAGGTGGATATGATCAGTGAACATTGGTTTTGTACATAGCCAGCAACAAAAGATGTATTGCGTAAAACCTACTGGTTAAGGCACATATGTTTCTTGAGTTAGATAATGCCCACACTCCATATGTTTACATTCTGAGGAACCATTAAATTGCTGTAGAATATAACCATCAGTAATCTCTACTTTTGGGAGGTTAGTAAATGTTTACATACATGTAAACAAACAATGATTTGTGTAGTAAAAGCATTATCTGAAGACATAGCACCCCCCAAAAAATTATGTCTGGGTAGGAACATCTCTCACAGGATTTCAAGTAGAAGTCAGTCAAAGTGAAGGTATAATTATGGCATCATCACATAGTGATGAGATATGATTTAAATACATCATACGTAAACATTGAAAGTCTGGTGTTGTGAACTAATTTTGTCACAGAAATTAAGATACTGCATTGCCCAAGTACCTACATTTTCAATAAGGAGTGCAAATGTAATAGCTATTATTTCAAGTACTATTATTTCCAGTACCATGTAGATTTCATTGTGCAAAAACAAGGTACGTATTTCCTTCAGGTCCCTTAGAAGCTGTTGTGTAAACAACTGGTAAGTTGCTGCTCAGCATGGCATGGAACCAGTCCATACCTATTGCATAACTTTCACATTATGATAGTGCAATAACAATTTACATATTTATAGAACAGTAATAAATAACATTGCATATATGATCTATTTTACATATAGATCACAAAACTATTACATAACAACATAGATATAATTTTTTGCTTCCTGCAACTTTTAACAGCATTTTTATAAAACATAACAGGATCACTACTATTAAATGCATAGCAGTGATGTGGATGGGGAAACATAACAACCACCAACCAAAAAAAACACCTGTCGCTATTAACAGCATAACGATCAGGAACTTCAACAGATAATTAATGGTGAACCAGCGTTGAGGCCGCAATCCAGCTTTGGTCTCGTCTCGATCATGGCTTTCATCTCTTTCCCTAATTGCAAATAGAACATATGAAAAAAGGATGTATTAATACTGAGAGTAGTTTTAAAAATGGAGCAAACTGAAGCAGCGAAGAGCAGCTACACTCACTTTCCTCAGGAGAAGGACGCTGCGGCAGGGTCTTCTCCACTGCCTCCATCCTCTCCTCTAGAGTTCCAACTATAACAATATGTGGGAATTAGATAAATCACTGTACTGAATGTGTTTGCAAAACAAAACAGATCAACAACAGCAATAACAAAAATGGTGTCGTGGCATATGCTCGCAGGACTGTCTGGGCACCATGTCCCCGAGGGTTGATTGATTGATTGATTCTAGAATAAATAAAATGGCAATGCCATATGTGAAGTAACCACACTTTTAACAAAACCCTAGTTTAAGAAATTATTACTTACAAAGAAAAAATAACCCTGAATTCCAATTAATTAAATCTTAATCCTGAAACTAGCATTATAAATGCGAATCAAATCTCCACTTGTAAGCATTGGCACATCGGCAGCGTTTCGTTTAATTAATAAACCAGTCAAAACTGTAAATATCTGTTACTGAACCAGAACAAGAACAGCTTTTTCCTTGCTCTTTTGCAGGAATGAATTTCCCTAATAACATGCGCCTGCATAACATTCAGGTATAATGCTGCAAATCGCATAAGTCACATTCCTGATTGGTAATTCTGAGATATACATATGCATATATTTATCTATGTTTTTGTGTATGAAGGGCATTCATCCCATTTAGATGGATTCTAACCATTTCTAGCCAAGGAAGCAAGAAAAATGCAGTTAACCTCCATCTGCCACCAAGCAATATTCATTTGGATAATCTTAGGAGCTAGGAACAAGTGCACTAATTACCATGCGCATACAGACTTAGGGAGAAAAAGTCGCCTTTGCTTCCCTATACATATATATAGTTGCAACACCAAGTTTACCAGTGCAATAGCAATGATCTCAATTGACTGCAAAGGTAAAGGGGCAAATCCATTTGCCATGAATGCATACACATTGCTGCCAGTGTTCATTTTACAACAATGGAGGCCGTATACATGAGCCTCTAGGCATTCATTGCCTATACACATATACAGAGGAACATACATTTCTAGTTGATTGCTGAACAATTGGCTATTGAGGTGATACTAGCATGACCTTTAAAATCAGAGGCAATGCAAGGTTTGTTTAAAGTCCTAACCCAGCTGCTTCCCGGGTTCCCTGGCTCTGGCACATCATCACTGCGCATGGCTCTGCAGCAACAAAACAAACACTCTTAAAATAACTGGCATTTATTCTACACTAAAGGGCTTTTTTCTTAATAATTTGAAAAATATATCAATATCTCCTTGAATTATTAAAAAAACCCCACAATTCAAGAACTTTACTGTCTATGAACTACACAGCTATCCATTGCTTAGCTATAGATGCACCCTAATGAATGCATCATCGATTTCTGTATTGTGGTTGAGACAGTGTGTTTATCCTGTTATTATTATTGCTTAGACTAGTGTTTTCGAAATCTCCCAAAGTCAGAGTAAGGATGTACTTCATACTTAAGATACTAACATGATGTAGCCAGTGTGACATTGAATGAACGAATCATAGAATCATAGAACCATAGAGTTGGAAGAGAAGACAAAGGCCATCCAGTCCAACCCCATTCTGCCATGCAGGAAATCACAATCAAAGCATGTTGTTAAAAAGTGGTATAGCTATGCATTAATTCATATACATATATGTATGTATGGTGACACTAAGCTATGCTAGAATTAATTATAATAATGACATTTCTCTAATCTCTGCACCCAAAAATTAATCTTTGAACAGTTGATAATATTTGAAAAAGAGGAACTTAATGAATCATAGAATCATAGAACCGTAGAGTTGGAAGAGAAGACAAAGGCCATCCAGTCCAACCCCATTCTGCCATGCAGGAAATCACAATCAAAGCATGTTAAAGCAGTATAGCTATGCTTCATAATGCACCTATTATATACAAGTTAACATACCATCCTGGTCTGCAACAGCAGCAGGAGAAGCAGCCTTGGAAAGCGGGGAAGGAAGAGGGGGCAGGAGAAGGTGCCTGAGTTCTGGGTGGAGAGAGAGCCCGGCCTGTACTAAAAAATATATATATATATATACACACACCTTATTATGTTTACATTTAAAATGAACATTTTAATGTAAGTGGAGTAAAGTATCAACCTACCAGCGGGACATCTCTCTCTCCGATGGGGGGACCCCGCCATCTCCCATAGCTCCTTCAATAGATCGAATTGGGGAGCCTTTGCCTTTTCAGAATCGGGGGTTTGCCCCATGCCTGCTTAACAGGTCATAAAAATCAGATTTTAAATACATAAACTTGCGGCGAGTCATGACCGCGTCGCGCCTACAGCCACCGTTGTCCCTCAGCCTAGCAGCAACCCTTCGGAAAATGTGAGTATTTTTCCTCAGTGTTGACTGCATCAGATGAGGAACAACGGTAGCCATAGATTTAATGATGCCTAGCATCATTTCCACCTCCTCCGTTCTCCACTAACTCTTTCCGCCGCCATCTTCTCTACCCACAACCCAGGAACCCTCAAACCGGCCTTTTATAGTCCCACAGAGGTGAGACACAATGGCGCCAATTTAACTTTACATGGTGCATAGGGGAAACATTTGTTTTGCAAAGTTTTGCATAGCAACAGGTGTAGTCGCATGTGGGTCTATGAAACTAAGCGCCTAAAAACCGGGCCGCTTGCAAGAGCACAGCGTTTTCAAGAGCACAGCGCTTGCAAGAGTAGAGCGCTCCCATTTTTAAATTTCCACGCTATTGTTAGGTTGCCCAAGATGCATCACTATTATTGCAAGCATGCTTTGCAAATTGCAAATGAGGTAAAGCGAAGCAGAACATGGCACCAAACATGTAATTTGTAATTACTGGAATGTATTTGGCTTTCCACAGTTGCAAAATTAATAGGAGTTCCAGGATAGGTGAGACACAATGGCGCCAAAGAAACAGTACATGGTGCATAGGTGATACATTTGCTTTGCAAAGTTTTGCATTGCTACAGCTGTAGTCGCATGTGTGTGCTTGGAAGATTACTGTGTTCCCATTTGCAAATTCCATGCCATTTTTGGGTTGGCCATGCTGCATTGCTGTTATTGCATGCATGCCTTGCAAAGTGCAAATGAGCTAAAGCACAGCAGAACATGTCCAAACCCAACAACAGACTCCCAGATTTCCATAGTCTTTGCCCAGACAAAGACTTAAAGCAGTGCCAAACAAAGTTATTTTTCCAGTGTGGATGCAGCATGTCTGTTGTAAGTTGTGTACTCAAAAAATGAGGATCAAAATTGATAACATTTGTTTATGCAGAGGAAGATACAAACCAACAAGAAATATACATTGCAAATAGCAAAGCACTTAAATCTAAGGTTTATTGCATTTAACCTTAATTCAACGATTTCTGGAATTAAAATACTCAACAAAGGCATCTCTTATCTCCTCCCCCTTTTTTTTCGGCATCATCACTGACATAATTTGTAGGATCAATCACATATTTTTCAGGAGAGTCATTGTGTCCTTTGAGAACTTCGCCATTGGTCTCTATAATGTTGTGCAAAATAGCACAGGAGGCAATGGCAGAGCTCACATTTTCAATTCAAGGTCTAGATTGCATGATAGGGCACGAAATCTAGATTTCATTCTCCCGAAGGCACGTTCCACCACCGACCTCGATTTCGCTGATTTCCGGTTATAGACCCCCTCCCTCCTGCTATGTCCGACCTTAAAAGGGATTAGCAGCCAAGGCTTTATGGGGTAGCCCCCGTCACCAAGCAGAATCGGGCCAACCTGCTTCCCTGCTGTTGTCAATGTTGGACAGCCAGGGATATAAATTTTGAAACCGTTCCCAGAAATGGCCTCCCTGGAACACATTGGGAACACATTTGGAACACATTTGGAACACATTTGGAACGCCTGGCGGCGACGGCGGCATTCCGCTGTGCGGTAAACTAGCGTTCTGGCCCTCATCACGTTCCAGGCTCGCGCCCGTGAGAACGCATTGGGGAACGCTTTTACCCTAGTGCGGTAATCTCCTAAGTTGGAACTGTGTCCAGAGGAGGGTGACTAAAATGGTGAAAGGCCTGGAAAACATGAAGCCCTATGAGGAGAGACTTAGGGAACTGCTGGGGATGTTTAGCCTGGAGAAGGGAAGGTTAAGAGGTGATATGAGAGCTCTGTTTAAATACTTGAAGGGATGCAATATTGAGGAGGGAGCAAGCTTGTTTTCTGCTGCTCCAGAGAATAGGACACAATGGAGCAATGGATGAAAAGAGATTCTAGCTCAACATCTTCACAGTAATTCAACAGTGGAACACACTTCCTTGCTTGCTCCATCCTCAATACGACACCCCTTCCGATATTTCAACATCTCACCCCTCGGCCTTCTTCTCCCCAGGCTAAACATACCCAGCAACTCCCTCAGCCGCTCCTCATAGCGTCTGGTGGTTTCCAGACCTTTCCCCATTTTGGTTGCCCTTCTCTGGACACGTCTCTTCTTTTAAAAAACAGGTGGTTTCAAAAACGTTAAACGTGGGGCAGGGGTTGAGAATCAGAAGTGTGGTTTGCGGGATCTGGAGAGATGGAGAGGTGCACAAACACACTTGGGGGGTGTGCATGAACCTCAGGACCACCCTTCCCCTGGGGCCCTAGCATGGATCCCTTCGTCTTTGGACACAGCAGATACTCATTAGCAGGAGGTTTGGGTGCAAAAGCCATGCGCCTTGTGGCCTGCAAGCAAATTGCTGGCTGCTAAGTTGCAATGGGGCTTCCTTCCTTCCTTTCTCCCACCTCACTCCAGCACTGCAGGCCCAATGGACTGATTTTCTTCCTACCCGCGCCCTTCACTGTCCAGCTCCCACATCTGTACATGGTGTGATGGGGAATAGGATGGCTAGGATGATTCTAACTTTAGTGCTTTACATGTTTAGGATCTTCTCTAGTTCTTTCATAGCTGCTCTTAGAGACCTAGAAAAGTTCGCTGTGTGCCCACTCCATTTAGCAGGACAGAAACCAGTGGATTAAGGTTACGAGAAAGAATAGAATAGAATAGGAATTTTATTTTCACCTTGGCTCTCCAGCTGGGTCAAAGCGGCTTACAATACAGTACAATATAACAATAAGACAATAAAATACAACAATAAAATAAAATACCATAAAATGCATCAATATAAAACCCGTTACCCCTCCCCCCAACTGACAACCTGTAAAATAACATCTAATGTAATTAAAGCAAACAATCAAATGACAAAGAGATGGGCGTCTTGGGGTTCTTCGTATGGTAGTCCATGTCAATGGGTGATCAGGTGAGTTACTCAGGGAAGGACTGTCGGAAGAGATCCATCTTGACAGCCTTTTTAAAGCTGTCCAGGTTGGTAATATTCCGGGTCTCTTCTGAAAGGCCATTTCATACTTTGGGAGTGGATGATGAAAAGGTTCTCCGGGTCGGTCGCAGTCAGCCAAGTCTTTATCGGCTGCAGCAAATTCCTCCCAGAGGACCTAAAGCCATGGGCTGGATTGCACAGAAGAAGGCGATCTTGCAAATAGGTTGGACCCAAGCCATGAAGGGCTTTAAAGGTCAACACCAATACCTTGTACTGTGCCCAGAAACTAATAGGCAGCCAGTGGAGAGATTTCAAGATAGGGGTTATATGAGCATCTCTAGCTGATCCAGTAATGACCATATATACGCGTTTATTAGTCGACCTCATGTCTAAGTCAATGGCTTTTGCTTTGACCCGTGGATAAATCAATGATAAAATGTAGGGGCATATAGCAATCTAAAGGATAAAGCCAAGCAAAATAATGTCAAAGAACTTAGAAAATTCTAGCAGACATAACTCTTTGTGCTTACTCTTCAGTAATGGATGGATGAGAGAATACAGAGGGCAAGTGCTTCCAGGACAGATTATACTCTTGCGTTTTATCAGGGGATGGTTCCTTCTTTTAAATAAGAGTTCAGATACAGCACTGCCATTGACCCCCGGATACGTCGACTCAGGTTTTTGGGGGGGTCAATTTTTGACCTACATTTCTAGACTTATACATGAGTATATACAGTAGTCTGGCTGTCATATTTTGGACTAATTGAAGTTTCTGGACTAGGCACAAGGGTAGCCCCATGTAGAGCGCATTACAGAAGCCAAGTCGTGCGGTTACCAGCGCATGTACTACTGTTTCCAGGTCCCCGGATTCAGGAATGGACGCATCTGGCGTATCAGCAGAAGCTGATAGCAAGCACTCCTGCTGACCACTGGTCGCATTTACCTGATTTGACATCTGGAGTGACGAGTCAAGAGCATCCCAAGCGGCAAACACAGTCCTTTAATGGGAGATTTCAGCTCAACCTTAGGAAGCACCTCCTGAAGGAAAGAGCTGTTGTGACGGTGTAATGGGCTCTCAGAAGGTGGAAGGGTGGTTTGGCTCTCCTTCTTCAGATGCTTTATAGATGGATTGCCGTGAGACTAGAGCCCCTGAGATCCCTCCCAAGTCTAGAATTCTGTGAAATCAGTATTGCCACTCTTCCTCTGATTGTGTTCAGATTGCCTTTGCATTGCCTGCGACGTCATTTGATATTCTCTCACAAAATAGTAACATCAGACCCATGGATGACCCCGGATTAAGGTTCATTTAACCTCCCAATTTCCAGCGTGTGAAAAGGTCCTATGTCAGGTTTTGTGAGCCCCCCCTCCCCCCAATTTCCACACCCAGAGAAGCATCACTCCAACCCTCTTGCTTCCATCCTCATTCACCTGTGCAGCCTTCTGTCCTCTTAGTGGCCAGCAGCCTTGGAGGTTTCAAGCTTGCTCTGGAAGCAAAATTTGAGATACAGGGACAGCAATGAGAGGCTGGCATGGTCTTTCCACGCCTCCCTCTGCAATCCCTGCCTTACCACCCCAAGGAACAGGCAAACGGGAACTCTCTCTTCCAAGTCCCAGCTGTCAAAGATGAAGAGACAGTGGCCTTCCTGGAGGAAAGGGCTAGTAGTCCCCAAACTCTGCCCTTTAAGAGATTTTGGACTTCAGCTCCCAGAAGCCTCAGCCATGTTGGCCAGTAGTCTGGGATTCTGGGAGCTGAAGTCCAAATTCCCTTAAAGATTTGGTAGAGGAACCCTTCTGGAAAGGAGCAGGGAAAGGCAGGACCAAGCTAGCTGGTCAAGACAGTTACGGCAAGGAGGCTGCATGGGATTATACAGGTTTGAGTGTCCTTTATCTGGAATTCTTGAAATCTGAAATACTCCAAAACCCAGAACTGTGTTCAGGGATGGCTGAGCCTTTGCTTTCTGATGATTCAGTGTTCACTAACCTTGTTTCGTGCGCAAAATTATTAAAAGCATTGTGTATAAAATAAGTGTGTAAGGTGTGTATGAAACATAAATGAATTTCATGTTTAGACTTGCACCTCATCTTCAGGATTACATATATGCAAATATTCCAAAGCCAAAAGAAAAAAATCCCAAACACTTCTGGCTCCCAGCATTTCAGAAAAGGGAAAATCAGCCTGTAAGAGGAAATGCAAGACTTGGGGCAGGGGGGCTTTTGGACTATAATTCCCAGAATCCCCCAGTCAGCATAGCTGGGTTGAGGATTCTTGGGCGTTGTATGTATCCTTTGTCAGCAATGAACTATATCCTGCTCCGACATTTGTTATCACACTTAACAGTGTGGGCGGGAATAGAATATGTACCAATGCAACAAGAAGCGCCAAATCTCCCTCTGCCATCTTGGGGCAGAGTTTTCCTGAGGGTCCAGAAAGGATGCAAAACAAGGAAGGATGCTATTGTTTTCTGTGGGTTTTCGGGCTCAGTGGCCATGTTCTAGAAGAGTTTCTTCCTGACATTTCGCCAGCAGCTGTGACTGCCATCTTCTCTGAAGATTCACTGAAGATGCCATCCACAGCTGCTGGCGAAACGTCAGCAAGAAGCTCTTCTAGAACATGGCCACTGAGCCCGAAAACCCACAAAAAACTATGGATGCCGGCCATGAAAACCTTTGACTTCACGAAGGATGCTGTTGTGAAGCAGAGTCCAAGAGCCAAGAAGGTCTCCCCAAGGGAAGAAAAAGGGGACATAACCCAGTTCTTGGAAACCCTTTTCTTTTGGACTGCATTCCCCAAATTCTTTAGCCAGCATGGCCCCTTTTGTAGGAGTGCCTAGGGATCAGGCCCTTCTTAGGGCCTTTGCAGAGGCGAGATCCACCCTACAAGGAGACCATTGAGCCGTGCAGCGAGAGGGACCCATGGCTTCCAGAGATGTTCCAGTCCCGCTGCCCCAAAGAGGACAAGGGGGCTTGGGGCAGATGAGGTCTGCTCTTGGATGCTGCATCCCAAGGTGGGCAAAGAGGCAGAAGTGGAGAAGAGCCAGGCTTACCTGAGTGGTGCTTGTCTTGGCTCTGGGTGACTTGCAGAGGCGTTTAGACAGAGCTCCCCTCACCTGCAAGGAAACCATGCGCTGAGCCCTGGCGTCCCATGCAGAAATGTGCACTGGGCCAAGGCCTACCATCGGGGCTCCTTCCTTCTCTGGCTGCATCCACACTGCAGAGATAATCCGGTCTGTCACCGCTTTATTCTGGCTCAAGGCTATGGAATTCTGGGAATTGGAGTTTGTTGTGGGGCTTTCCTTCCTTACGCTTGGCTCTGCTCTGGGCCCACAACAAACTCCAACTCCCAGAATTCCATAGCCTTGAGCCAGGACAGTTAAAGCGGTAAAACTGGGTTATCTCTCCAGTGTGGCTGCAGCTCTGGAAAGAACGCCTTTTTTAAAAAAAAGGCTGTAGCAGGGAGCAAGGTAGCGCCTAAATACCCTAAAGGCACTAGATCCCATCTGATCTTGGAAGCTAAGCAGGGTCAGCCTTGGTGAGTACTTGGATGGGAGACCACCAAGGAATCCCAGGTGCTGTAGGCTGTATTTCAGAGGAAGGAACTGGGAAAACTACTTCTGAGGATTTTTGGTGGGTTTTCGGGGGGCTCTGTGAATGCCATGTTCTAGAAGAGTTTCTTCCTGACGTTTCGCCCGCAGCATCTGTGGCTTTGGCACCTTCAGAGAACATGGCCAGAGAGCCCAAAAAACCCACGAAAAACTATGGAAGCCGGCCATGAAAGCCTTCAACTTCACATTACTTCTGAGGATTCCTTCACTGAGAAAACCCTACAAAATTAATGGGGTTGTCTGCCATAAGTCAACAGACAGCATGAAAGCACATACACACAAGGAAGCCACATGCCTGATAAAAGGAAGGCAGGGAGTGTGTGAGAGAGAGGTAGAGAGGGAGGCAGAGAGGTTTATCACACGGAGATTTTTAGAGCTTTTGCAGCTCAGTTCCGAAGTGAGTGCGCTTCCATCTCAGGTTGCCTGCTGACACACTCTGGACCTTATCCCACTGGGGGGGGGTTGCGCATTCACGTCATAACATGAATGTGTTTTCAGACGCCATTCCTTTCTATGGGAGCTCCTTGCGAGATGCTTCCGCAGTGATTCCAAAGTGACCCCTCATTTTGGTAAAACTGGGAAAAAAGTGCCTTCCCAGAATTCGCTTCCAGGTTCCCTTCGATTCACTGCGAATTGGTCTGGTGTGGAAAACCACTCCGATGTCACCCCCCTTGGCCCCCTGCGTCCTGCTCCGTCATCCCCCTCCTCCTCCTTCATGCCATCTCACCTCCTCTGCCACCCTGCAACCCATCCATCATCCCCATCATCCCCTGCCTTCTCCTACATCCCAACCCTGGCTGCAGCGACCCCCTGCGACCTAGCCCATCATCCCCTGACTACATCTTCACCCTGATGAAAGATGACAATTAAGGAGGGGGCAGGGAAGTAGGGCAGCATCCAGAGCCCCACTGAGCATGCCCAGGGGTGCTGATTCGAATCGTGGAACCCTCCGGTGTGGTAATACAATGTGCAGTCACTCTGCTTTGCTTGAATCCGCATCACGTGACTTGCTTGGAATAGAACTGACTCCGCTTCCCCCTCAGTTTGGAAGGGCAACAGAAAGGCAACCAGGTGTGGTAAAACATCACGTTTTTACCTTAATTTGCATTGCTAGACAGGAGTGACTATGGATCTGGTGTGAAAAAACATCACGTTTTGCAATGCTAGAAAAGGAGTGACTGCGGATCTGAGCTGCAAACCCCCCCAAGTGGGATAAGGTCCAGAGTGTGTCAGCAGGCAACCTGAGATGGATTAACTCTTAAGAGAGGCAAAAAGCACAGTGGTCCATGAATGCATCCAGTCTAGCCCTTCTGGAAAGCTTGGACTGGCAAGGACACTGATGTCCTTTTCACAGCAACTCTGTCTTTGGAATGTGGCAACCCAAGACCCAGAAAATCCTGGAAGAGGAAGGAAAGGAAAGGAACTGTGACCCATCAAGTGGAGCCCTTACCTTCCGGTCCATCAGGCAGCCAAAGATCAGAATGAAGACTCCCTGCAAAGCAGAAGAAAAAGGCTTTGGTTCAGAATATCCAGCAGCCTTGAAACAATGCAATCCAGAAAAGAGCATCTCTTTCCCACACACGCAGCCTGTTCTTGAGCATTGCTCTGCAAGCAGTCCAAAGAGGACAGAGCCCATGAGGCTGGTGGCTCCAGCTGACTCTTGGGGACGGGTGGCTATGAGTGCGCCAAGACCATGAGCGCCCTCTCAGCTGTCTCTGCCTCCATTCAGCGCATAAAGTCCCTTGGAAGTCTGTCTCCATTGCTCATCTTGGTTTGTCTTTGTCCAGCCTTGCCTGGCAATCCTGCCAGTGGCATGCACAGGCCTTGGTCAGCCTATCTGTGGTCCAGCTGGAGGTTGGTATCCCCTTGTTCCCTCCACAAGGATCAACCCCGTCCCTCAAGTCCTACCATGCAGCTTCTGAAGCCCCCCGCCAGCCATTCAATGGATGGGGGAGAAAGGTGGGCATTGGAGTAGTGTTTGGCTAAGTCCTGGGGGTGTGTGTTTATGGTCCACTACAATTCCAGACCCCTTTCACATGGACTGTTGTCAAGCCAGGTGTCCCCAATCCTATATCTTGTGCATTTTATTTTTTCTGCCCTTGTAGTACCTTGCATTTCTCCCTGTTGAAGGTCATTTTGTTAGTCCTGGCCCATTCTTCTACACAACTATGACAAGGGACAGGAGCCCTCTACACTTTTCTCTCTGGCATCACTCCCCCAATTAACAGGGATTTGCTAGCATGTGTTGCAAAGTTGTTGTTGTGTGCCTTCAAGTCATTTCTGACTTATGATGACCCTAAGACACACTGTCATGGTTTTTTTTTTGGCAAGATTTGTTCAGAAGAGGCTAGCTTTCCCCTGAGGCTGAGAGAGTGTGACTTGGGTCACCCAGTGGGTTTCATGGCCAAGTGAGGAATTGAACCCTGGTCCCCAGAGTTGTAGTCCAACACACAAACCCCAGCTCCATGCTGACTCACCCAAAGATTTACATGAAAAGAGACCAAGAGCCACAATGCAAAGGATGGTAGTGGAAACATGCTGGTTTGTGCAGTAGTGGCTTTAGCCTGACCATCGCCTACTTCTATCTCTACTCCTTGTGTGCATTTAGAGGTACATAAGAGTCTTCCAAATCTATGATTCTATGGATGACTTGGCCTCCTACATACCTGGAAGGAGTTGAGAATGGTGAAGGCATAGTGGGCAAACTGGGAGGCCTCGCTTGTCATGGTGATGACCCCCAGCCCCCAGGTGAGGCCAAAGACTGGTGTCAGGACCAGCAGAGCTTTGAAGATGCCCAGGAGCGCCTGCCTCTCCTCCCCGGGAGACCCCTCCGAAACCGAGGGCCGCATCAGCTTCATTAGCACCACAAAGAGGATCAGGAGGTTGACCAGCACAATGACCAGGACAGGGATGGAGAAGGCGTAGATGGCCTTACTCTGGGAGCTGAGCCAGCAGAGTGTCTCCTGGATGTAGCTCCGCTTGGGAAAGGTGACACCCACGGTGGCCGCAGCAATCCCCAGGGGGCACAGGTATCCCACCGCCACCATGGCTGGTGTGACGGAGCTCATGGTCAGCTGGTGGAAGACGAAGATCAGCTGGTGGAAGAGCATCAGGGCTTGGACCAGCATCCAGAAGAAGGTGGCCAGGTAGAAGAAGTGGGTGAAGAAGGCAGCCGCCACGCAGAGCTTGTTCTCATGGCTGGCGGTCAGTTGGAAGGTGGCCAGGAACCAAAAGCTTGCCAGCAAGAGGGAGAGGGCAATGTTGACCAAAGAGGTGTAGCGGAAGTAGGAGACCTGGGAAGAGGAAGATGGGAAGATAATCCTGGGATTACAGGGAACTGGGTTGGGACTTTGTTCATAGACCACCCATTTTAGCTGTGAATGTCACTCAGCTGAGAGGATATTGAAGCTATTGCTCATATGATGATAAAAACCAAACTTGGGAGGGACCCAAGGGCCATCCAGTCCAACCTCCTGCCATGCACCATTCTATTCTGCTTTGGTCAGACCTCACCTGGAATATTGTGTCCAGTTCTGGACATCTTTGGATTTGGGCAATCAACCAAGTACAGATCTACCTAACAGATGCATTGCTTAGCCCACATTTTACAAGCTTGTTTGCAAGAATATCAGGGGTACCTTCTCAAAGGCCTCACTGAAATCAAGATACAGTATGCTACATCCATGGCAATCCCTTTATCTACCAAACTTGTGAGACTGGTCTGGTGTGACTTGTTTTTAAGAAACCCAGGTTGACCTTTAGTGATTACAGCATCCTTTCAGACATTTGAAGACAACTATCATGTCACCTCTCAGTCTTCTCTTCTCCAGGCAAAGTATACCCAACTCCCTAAGCTGTTTCATGGTGAACCTTGTAGGCAGTTACACTGCCTTTTCAAACTGATATGCAGCTCACAGTTGTCAGAGTGGTGGCCTGTGACACAATGATTGTGCACCTTTCCAGAAAAAGATGCTCAGACAATTTTCTGGAAACGTACCCTTTGAAGAATACTATACAACCAACCAACCAACCAACCAACCAACCAACCAACCAACCAACCAATAGGACTGTGTTGTAGGCAGGCGGTGGTTCCCAGATTTGGTATCTCCAGTTGGGGCGAAATGCCTGCTAAAACCCTGGAGAATCATCCCACCAGCCAGAGCTCAGGTGTGTTACTTTTTTGGACAACAGAATGCAAGCGAGCTTCATCTCCCAAATGCACTGCCAGTCAGTGTAGGCAATCCTCAGTGAGATGGCCCAGTTTCTCTGACCTCTCACCTGGCATCGCCCTGTGGCCTAAGTTAGTCCCAAGGAGGGCTGGCTGGTTGCCATTTGGGGACTCTGACCAGAGGGTCGTGTGGACCTTTGCCAGCAGCACGTGGCTTGACTCACTCACTCGAGTCACCCAGAGCAGTTTCACTTGGCAGCTCCTTTGCAAGGGTGCCCTTCTACCTGCTCTTTTCTGGATTTTATAGCCAAGGACCTGTTTGAGTGTTATGCCAGGGTAACTACACTGGCATAGGTGCCAGAAGGAGGAGGAAAGAAATCATGACCATTGCAGCAGCTCTGAAAGCACTGGAGAAGGAGAGGCTGCTTGGAGTCATCAGATTTTCAATGTGAAGTCAAAGGCTTTCACGGCTGACATCCACAGTTTTTTGTGGGATTTTCAAGCTATGGGAACATGTTCTAGAAGAGTTTATTCCTGACATTTCGCCAGCATCTGTGGCTGGCATCTTCAGAGACTCACTTCCATGCCAGCATTCTCTGAATAGGCCAGCCACAGATGCAGGTGAAACATCAGAAACAAACTATTCTAGAACATGGCCACATAGTCCAAAAGCACCACAAAAACTCCCATCAGATTTTGTCTCTCCCCCCCCCCCCCCTTTGCCATGCTTACTGTGCAACACCTGGAAAATTGCAGCCATGCAAAGCATGTGCGTATGTCACCAACAGCATCCCAGCCTTTGCATGCTTTCCTTTTCCCTTTTTTCTGGCTGTGGAAATGCAGCCAGACACTCCTGGGCTGTGCTTCCCTGACCACTAACTGGCATGGAAAGGTCAGTGGGAATGCAAAAAAGGGTCACACCTTGTGCAATGGCCTACAAAGCACATATGGAGGCACAAACTGGAGGTTACATCTCCCTAGATCACCCACAGGATCCCAGTGTTGCTACACCTTCCCTTGCCACCACTGTATAACTGTGGGCAAAGTGCAAAAGGCTAGCGAAAGTGCACCATCCGGATGCCAACTGATGGTGAAAGCGAGGGCAGCACCAAGAGGGGTAAGTGGAAGCGGTCCTTGCTCACCTTGTTCTTCACCACCAAGGACCAGACGAGGTAGTAGATGAGGAGAGTGGCCACCAGGGCCAAGATGGAAGCAGAGATGCCCAAGTTGCTCAGGATGGTCAAGGCCAGGCTGGTGGGTACGGGGCCGGCAGACATGAGGACGGAGAAGGACGTGAGGTGGTGGCAAGTGCAGTTGGTGCCCATTTTGGTGCCTGAGGCCCAGCACCCTTCTGTGGACCAGCCTCCCATTCCCTCCAGAAGACTGTGGTTCCAAAAGACGCACTGGGCCACCTGCTCCTCCCCACCTTCCACGTAACCCTCAGTTTTGTTGGCTGCATTCTGGCGGCCAAACATCATGTCTACCACTACCTCCGTGACGCTCCCTTTGCGGGACATGATGGCATTGGACATCACCAGGCTGCCCAGGCTGAAGGTGGCACCGCTGTGGCTCCGGGGCAGGATCCCTCCCATCTTCTTCAGCACCAGGCTGGTGATGGTGATGCTCCCCTCCCGGCGCACTAGCGTCTGCAGCTCCTCCTCAGTGATGTGGAGGGAGACCTCGGGCTCCGTGTCAAAGGTCTTGAGATAATCGTCGTCCACGGAGTCGGGACCCAGCTGGGAGCTCTGGAGCTCAAGGTTGGGGAGGGACAAGTTGAACCCCCCGGGAGACGGCACCAAGAGGCTGGTGAGATTCTCTATGGCCTGCAGGAACCCCAAAGCCGCCCGCGGGTTCAAGGTCTCCACTCTTGACCACTCCGTCTCAGTGTCTAAGCTGAGCATCCCATTGGCAGCGCTCAGAAAGTTCTGGAAAGGAGGAAAAAAGGGGTTCAGTCTTGCAACTAGAAGGTTTGTGAAGCAGGAAAAGGGAGAACTGAAAGACATCGCCATGTTAGTCTGGAAAATCAATGAGAACAATGAACATTTCTTTGTCACAAAACATTAAAGAGAATTTATATAAGATGCATTATAGGTGGCATCTCGATGCCAGTTTTTCATCAGAACCATGACGAGAGGTGCCCAGTGCCTCTGGTAACAAGGTTATACTGGATCGATTTGAGTTTGTGAATACTGAGGACGTGGACAAGCTCCTTGGCTGTGTAAGAAGGACGACCTGCCCTCTCGACCCTTGCCCATCTTGGTTGACCGTTCAGGGAGGGGATGTAATAACAACTTCACTACTCCGTATAATTAACTCATCCCTTTGGGAGGGCATATTTCCATCTGCCTTAAAACAGGCCATCTGAAGAAACCCTCCCTTGACCCCCTGCAGATGAGTAATTACAGACCGGTCTTCTTATTACCTTTTTTGGGCAAGGTGGTTGAGAGGGCAGTCGCCTTTCAACTCGACAGGGGAAGTGTGACCCTGTTGGTGCTCTTGGACATCTCAGCGGCCTTCGATACCATCGACCATGATATCCTTCTGGAACGCCTGAGAGAGTTAGGTATCGGCGGCACTGCGCTCCAGTGGCTCCGGTCCTACCTCTCGGGCAGATTCCAGATGGTGAGGCTGGGGGACTGTTGCTCTCATAGAAGAGAGCTGACATCTGGCATCCCTCAGGGCGCCATCCTGTCCCCCATGCTGTTTAACATTGACATGAAGCCGCTGGGAAAGTGTAGTAAAGCAGGGGCAGCTGAGGGAGTTGGGAGGGGTGAAGAGGGTCAGGTGGCACAGGAGAAGGAGTCGGAGGAGTCGGGGGAGGAGCCAGAAGAAGAGGTGTGGCCCCAGGGGGTTAGAAGCAGTGCTGCCAATTTCGCGACTTTCACACGAAAACGGGGACTTTTCAGAGCTTTCCGTGTGATTTTGGCGCCTGGCTCTAATTCAGTGCCTTTTTGGCGACTTTGGCCCATTTCAGCTCCAGACTGCTGCAGAGCAACCAACCCTTTGGAGTGTAAGAGTTTTCAGCCAAGAGGGCTGGAGAAAAAACTCTCTCTCTCTAATGACTCCCTCTGAGAGCCAGGAGGGAGCAAGCCCAACCAAACCCAACTGTTTGGAGGAATAGTTCAGCCAATCAGAGAGAGAACAGTGATTATTGCCCCCCCCCCCCCCCCAGGCATTCTCAGGCTCCAGGGGAAAGCACAGTGGCTGCAGTGCTGGAGAGAGAGAGGCAGGGAGGGAGGGAGGGATCTTGGCTGGCTTCATCCCAATTGCCTTGGATTTCCAAGTCAGAAATAAGTTTTAAGGCACACAAAGGCAATAGTTGACAATGGTATCATGGCTTGATGTTGTGGACTTCTGTGTCTGCCTGAGAGTGACATTTGAATTTCTGAATTCCTGAGCTTGGGCAGAGTGCCCCAAGCCTACCTCTCAGGGTCGTTGTTGTACTGTGAGGACCATTTGGGTAGTGTGATGTGAATGTGATGTCCCTGAGTGTGTGTGTGTTAGTGATTAAATATGCCTCTGAGCATGGGCAGAGCACCTGGGTAGAAAAATAGATGTTTATCTCCATCTTCCCTCCTTTCCATGGGCTGCCCTACTAGTTGTGTGATGTGAATGTGATATCCCTGAGTGTGTGTATGTGTGTGTGTTAGTGATTAAATATGCCTCTGAGCATGGGCAGAGCACCTGGTCAGTTGGCATCCCTGCCCTGTCTTCCCAGAATTTTGTTTTGTGGCTCTCTTTTCGTTCCCTTTTCCATTACCATCCATACTGCAGAAACAATCCAGTTTGGCACTGCTTCTAACTGCAAGGCTCCCTGCGATGATGGGATTCTGGGCACAACAAATACTAAGCCCAGAATTTCAAGCATGGAGCCCTGGCTGCTGGTAAAAGCAGTGTCTCAACATGTCACAAGAAACTACAATTCCCAGGATTCCCTGGTTGAACAAGGGAATTACCTCCATGCTTCCAGATCACAGCCCTAGAGAATGAGTCTACAGGATATCAGTGTTGCCAGTTTAAGTCCAGTTCTTCAGCTGCATTTGGATTTAATAATGATAATAATAATGGTGATGATGATAGAGAGATCTTGTAGCACCTTTGAGTCTCACTGAAAGAAAAGTTGGCAGCATGAGCTTTCCTAGACTTTAGGGTATTTCCTCAGATGCATGGGAACTGTAGTTCATTGTGGCACCAGAGCTCTTTCTCACAAAACTACACTTCCCAGGGTTCCCTAGCACTGAGCCAGGGCAGTTAAAGCAGTCTCAAACTGGATTATTTCTGCAGTGTGTCTTGGACCCAACTCAGGCTGCATCTTCACTCCAGACTCCAGAGACAATCCACTTTCATACCGTTTTTACTGCCATGGCCCAGTGCTATGAAATCCTGGGAATTGTAGTTTGTTGTCACACCAGAGTTTGCTGAGAGAGAAGGTTAAATGTCTTCGAAAACTAGAATTCCCAGGATTCCCTAGCACTGAGCCATGGCAATTAAAAGGGTGTCAAACTGGATTTATTTCTGCAGTGCGGTTGCATCCGAACACATTTCTATTTGGCACAAAGCTTCCTGAACCCCCTTCATGTCAAAATAAATATCTTTAAAGGACTGAAAGATTCTTTGTTTGGTTCAATGGTGATTTTGAGAGTTGAAATAAGTTACAGTTATTTTTATTCAATTATGTTTACGTTTATTTGCAAAACATCCGCCATTTTAGCATTATGGGAATTTTCCGGGAATTGTGGCTGAATATTCCGTGGGATCTGGGGGGATTCAGCGGGTTTTGGACAAACATTTCTGGGAATTGTCTTTGAGGCTTGTTGGCAACACTGGAGAGGAGGGAGATGCGGAAGAGGGGGTCGCGGAGTGGCGGTCGGGGAAGGAACAGCCCAGGTAACCCACAGCCCTCGAGGAGAGGCTATACCTGTTTCCCTTCAAGGGAGACACGGGGTGCGACGACTGGGGCCGCACGAGGAGGTCCAACTAAAAACCCCAGACTGGAAGGAGACTTTGTTAACCCTGGGGAAGGAGACTAGAGGCGCCAGGAAAGAGGTAGTTTGGAAGGCGAGTGGTGGGACCCGAAGGGCGAGTGTTGGGAACAAGGCCCAAACCCGAAGGAAATAGAGAAGGCCGAGAGGGAGCCGCTGGAGAAGTACCGAAGGAAACGCCGAAGGTCGGCAGCAAGCCACAAGGATCCAGCTGAAGGGGCAAGAGGGGCTGAGAGTGGAGACTGGTTGAAAGTTTATGTTTGTGAGAAGAGGTTGGGACTAAGTTGCAAGTTGTGTTGACTGGGCATTATTAAAGTTTCTGTTGCAAGCACCCTCACCTGTGCAAGTTTGTTACTCATGAGAAGTCAGTTTCCTAAGCTAGAGACCCAGGATGCAGCCGGCCACGCCTGCCCCGCCCTCAGAGAGATCATCCGGAGACATGGAGCATGGTATTATCAGTACGCTGATGACACCCAGATCTATCTCTCTATGTCCCCGACTGATTCAGTGACTAAGGATGGCATCTCGCCTCTGGATGCCTGTCTGGAGGCAGTAATGGGCTGGATGAGGGAAAACAAACTCCAGCTGAATCCAGAGAAAACAGAGGTACTCATGATAGGTACCCCAGATCCAGACAGAGGAATTTGTCATCCAGTCCGGGACGGGGTCACACTTCCCCTAAAGGACAGAGTTCGCAGTTTGGGAGTACTCCTGGATTCATCCTTACAGTTATCATCCCAAGTGGATGCGATGGCCAGGAGTGCTTGGTACCAGCTCCGGCTGATGCGCCAACTGCGCCCCTGTCTGGACCGAAAGGACCTTGAAACCGTAGTACACGCATTGGTAACCTCTTGCTTGGATTTCTGCAATGCGCTCTACATGGGGCTACCTTTGTACCAGGTTCGGAAGCTTCAGCTAGTCCAGAACGCTGCAGCCAGATTGGTCACGGGTACCTCAAGATCGGACCATATAACACCTATATTAAAATCTCTTCACTGGCTGCCCATTAGCTTCCGGGCGCAATACAAAGTGTTGGTCGTTACCTATAAAGCCCTACATGGCTTGGGCCCGAGTTACTTGAGGGAACGCCTCTCCCCACACAACCCTCAGAACAGCAGGGAAGCTCTTACTGGAGTAGCCCAGGCTGAGACTGGCAGCAGCTCCCCAGAGAGCATTCTCAGCCACAGCTCCTATGCGTTGGAATAACCCCCGGAAGAGACTCGACTCAGTTCTACCTTGTTTGCCTTTAAGAAGGCGTTGAAAACTCATCCCTTCTGGCTAGCATACCCTCCTGACCCTTTATAGAGAAAGATATCCTCCTATCCTCTAATTTGAAGTGTACTTCAAGATGTTTAATCTGTGATTGTTAGATCTTAAACTGTTTTTATATGATGTTCCAATGAGATGTATTTCTGATTGTATTTTATATTGCAATATGCCGTAATGTACATCTGTCTTGAACTTGTAAACTGCTTTGATCTTCCAGGAAAAGCGGTATAGAAATAAAGATTTTATTATATATTATTATTATATCTTACCCCCCAAAGATTATCTAAGATGTACAAACATGTCGATAATAAATGCTGGAAGTACAAGAAGGAAGTATTGCCACCAATGGAGGACATGTGTTAAAATTAAGACATTCTGGAGTCGTAGTCATTGAATAATTGGGGGGGGGGGATGTTGCAGATAAAATTTCAAATGAAGCCAGAAACATATCTATTAGGGATGATAGATGATCAAACTGAGAAAAAAGGATGTAAGGTTGATTTACTATTTGTCAGCAGCAGCCAGATTATTGATAGCACAGAACTGGAAAGAGATATACCCAGATATAGAAAACTGGTTATTAAAAGTAATTGATAAACTGACATGTCTTCTAAGAGGTGATACACTGGGCGAACATGTAAAAATATGGGAACAGACAATGAAACGTGTGGGAGATATGGACAAATCAGATGTACAGGATTACTGAAATTGATAGTATATAGCTAGATAGGTAGATAGATTAGGATAATAAAGGCGTACCCGAGGTTATAGTAGAATTAGATGCTATTTGTTATTGATAACAAAATAAGAACAGTTGGGTTAAAATAACATAGTAGAGACATGGAGTTCTCCTAGCTCAGGAAGTTAAGTGTTGAGTAGAGAGATGGAAAGGGAAAATACTTATGGGGTTTGTTTAGAAACAAAAGTTGTATACAAGAGTACATATATAATATGTGCATATTTAACAGATCTAGAGAAACATGTGTTTTCCTTTCCTTTTATGCAGAGTTATTGCTTGGTAGCATGAGCTTTTGCAGACTGGAGCCTGCTTCCTCAGATGCATCTGTTGGAGCGGAGGGTCCCACCAACTCCTCTCTTTCCAGCCCAAGTATCTGAGTAAGGAGGCTCCAGTCTATGAAAGCTCAGGCTGCCAGCTTTGCCCTTTCATTTAGTCTCAAAGATGCTCCAAAATCCCTTTGCATAGGAAAAGGGATGCAAGACCATCCTTATTCCTCTGTATACTCCATCCTGTAAACTCAGGTCCTTTGGCGGACATTTACTCCAGACGGACAGGACTAGGTTGGTGTCCGTCAGACAGAGGACATGTTCCTCAGCCCCCTAAACTGTGCAATGACCTGCCGAATTCAGAGCAGCATGAAAGAGCAGCCTCCTCTGGGGAGCTGATCCAGATTAAGTTTCAATCGTGGATTTTAAATGAGGAATTGTCAACGTGGATTGTGTTAATACGAGTACGTCTTATTGGTCCTTCTAAACTGATGCATAACCTGTGTTTTTAACAGAAGTCCTACATGTGTCAGTCGTTGTTGTTGTTCCCTGCCTCCGGCCGCAGAGACAGACAGGTAAGGAATGCTGTTGCTTTACTTTGGAAACTTATTATAGAGTTTGCATTCAGAAATGGGGCTTTCTAGCCGTGCGATTCTGACGGCTGAATGAGCTTCAGATGGGTCAGTTTCTTGACCACTGGCAGATGGAATATTTTGTTTATGACATATTCAACAAGAAGAGAAAGACAAATGCTTTCTTCCCTATGCTTTTGGCAATGCATGAGCCATGGGTGGGTAGGCATTTGGACTTTAATTCGCCAGAGAGTATACAGTCTCCTGCCGCATTGTTCCAACGCAGCAACACCCACACATACAAACACACACATGCCGCTGTGTTATGCATGCACAACAAAAGTTGTGTGATGCATGCAGACCAATTTGTTTGTCCAATGCACAACAGTTGTCTAAGTGGAGTTATGTGGGACAAGAGCACATTGAGTAGACATAGTAGTGCATGAATACACTTATGAGGAACGCCTGAGGGAGCTGGGGCTGTTTAGCCTGGAGAAGAGAAGGTTAAGAGGTGATATGATGAGAGCCCTGTTTAAATATTAGAAGGGATGTCATGTTGAGGAGGGAACAAGCTTGGTTTCTGATGCTCCAGAGAACAGGACCAGGAACAATGGATGCAAACTGCAGGGAAAGAGATTCCAGCTCAACATTAATACATTATTTATGTATTCTATTGTAACCCACCTTGATCCTTCTGAAAAGGCGGGATATAAACAAAGTCTATTATTATTATTATTATTAATTATTACTACTACTACACAAACAGACTCTTCACAAAAGAGTCTGGAGTAACAAACACTTGAGGCGAAGCACAAAAATCAGTGTGTATAGAGCCATTGTACTGTCTATTCTCCTCTATGGGTCTGAAACATGGCTCACCTATCGCCAACACCTACGACTCCTTGAACGCTTTCATCAGCGCTGTTTACACACAATTCTAAATATACACTGGACTGACTATATGACAAATGTTGCTGTCCTCGAGCAAGCAGGGATCACTAGCATTGAGGCCATGCTACTGAGGAGGCAGCTGCGCTGGGCAGGACATGTTTCTAGGATGAAGGACCATCGCCTCCCCAAATAGTATTCTGTGGTGAACTCGCCACGGGTCAAGAGCGTAAGAGGGGTGCCCCAAAGAAGAGCTACAAGGACTCCCTGAAACAACATCTCAGGCTTGGCCAGACTGATCACCAACAATGGTCCTCCCTGGTCTCGCATCGGGAGGCATGGAGACGCACTATCCACGATGCTGCAGCCTTTTTCGAAAGCTCACGCCGAACGAGTCTCGAAGAGAAATGACAACGCAGAAAGAACCACAACCCGGAAACATCACCCAAGGAGACTTTCCGCTGTGCTTTCTGCAACCGGGGCTGTTTGTCCCGGATTGGCCTTTTTAGTCACCAACGCGCTGCTTGTAGAAAGCGCAGGATCATGAGTCCTTCCTGAATCTTCGTTGGCAGAGAAAAGCCAGAGAGATTAGGAGCTTCCTGACAATAAGGGCTGCTTGACAGTGGAATACGCTCCCTCAATGGAGAGCAGCGGAGCCTCTTTCTTTGGAGGTTTTTAAGCAGAGACTGGATGGCCATCTGTCAATGGGGGTGCTTAGATTTGGAGTTCCTGCATGGCAGAAGAAGGGGGTTGGACTGGATCAGACCCTTGGAAGTATCTTCCAACTCTGCGATTCTATGATTCTAATCTCCATGTGTTGCCTTGGCACATTGCACATTGCAATTGCATCATAATGGGTTACTACCACGCATGTTACGCTGCTTTGGTCTTCCTTATAGGGATTGCTCAAGGCAACTCTTCTGGAGCAGGGCAGAGTTTTGGGGCCTTGTGTTCTTCAGAAACATGATAAACTCATTCTTCACTCACAAACCGACAACTGTGTGGCACTGAATGCTGGCCAGATCCTTGCATCGTTCCCTCAGAGACTATGGCGGGATACAGACGGGCAAAAAGGGGTGTGTTCATGACGTCATGAAGGTATAGCCTTCAGACGGCCCTTACCTGAATGCCGCCATGAACACGCCGCCCGCACGCCCCAAGCGGGAAGAAGCGGCATTAAAAAGGTGCTGCTTTTCCCCGCTTCTTTTCTATATACTGCGCAGCTGCGCATCTCCGTCTATAAGCTGCTGCACCAGTACGCCAGAATTGTTACGCCGCTAATTTAAGTTGCCCATTTAAAAGCTCCGTGTCTGCTGCATCGCATAATGAGTCGGGGTCCTGGAACATGCGCAGTTTGCACCGAGGCTCTAATTAGAGCGTCAGATGCCATGCAGATGTGGAAGCTGCAGCACAGCTGCACTCTATTTTAATGCTCGTAACCCTAACCCTAACCCTAACCCTAACCCTAGAGCAACATGTACGCATGCGCTGCTGGAATTGGGGAAAGTTTGGAATTTAAAGTGAACCCCTACACACATTCCTGTGCCATTTTCACCTAACAATAAAAACCCCTAAAACTTTAAATATTTACATATGTACAAGGGAGGTGATGGGGGATGGCAGGGGGACAGCGGTGGCAGCGGAGACAGCTGTGGCTGTGCATTGCAGATTCAGCAAGAGCACAGGGACCAAAGGAGAGGAGGCATCCATGATGCTGGTGACATTGGCAACGTGCAAGCGGACAAAGATGCCAACACCAGCTGATCACCAGCTGGCAGGAGACCACCATTGTTCTTGGGCAGGGCGAGGGAAAAAGTTTAAAGGGGCCTGGGCGCTTTAAATGTGCACATAGACTTTCTGCCGCCGGTGCTGAGCGCCGCAGCTGCGCAGCTGAGCATCCGCCAGCCGGCAAGAGGAAAAAAAAGCCCCGTTTTTGGCCGCCCGTGCAGAAGCTGCCTCTCTCTTTGCAGCGTCCTCCGAGGCGGCGGTATGGAAACTGCGGGTCAGAAACGGCCCCAGGTGAGGCGTCTTCACTGCCCCCCATGTGGAAGCCCCATCTCCTGAGCCACACCCCCGGGGCGGGCGGTCTGGAGGCTCCGTATTCAGCAG
This sequence comes from Sceloporus occidentalis, assembly GCA_023333645.1. Lineage (NCBI taxonomy): Eukaryota > Metazoa > Chordata > Lepidosauria > Squamata > Phrynosomatidae > Sceloporus > Sceloporus occidentalis. Next base: position 657,833 of record JALMGF010000006.1, on the reverse strand, counting down.
AATACACCTCCAAGACGTCTTCCCCTGCCTGTCTGTACCCCGCCCAAGTGACCAGATGCCATAATAACCACAAAGGAGGACAAGGCACCACAAAATGTAGGGCATTCCAAAACAAAAGCTAAAAACACTGATGTAAATATAAGTTCATTTCCTGCGTTACATACTGTATTTTATTATGTACTCAAGCATATTTTTCTGATAAACTTATCTTCATTAAAGGCTAAAATGCCTCGTTGGCCTGCAATATACTTATAGAGAAAGGCCTAAAATTGTACTTTATCAGCCACAAATACTGGACTGAATCTATATTTCATTTTTCCGTTGTGCTAAAATTAAGGGGGGGAGCCCTTCCAAGGTTTGCATTGTGCCTGACATGTTTGCTGTCCTTTTCTCCTCTGGGAAACAAATGCGCCTCAAGCTCTGGGTGCGAGTCTTGCCTGCTGATGCCTCCATGAAAAAAGAACTTTGGAAGTATCCATCTTATCCCCGTATTTGCATCAGGGACAGAAGATGCATTTATCATAGGAGAAGAGCATGCATGGCCCTACTCAATGGGCCTCCTAGCTATGCTCAAAATGAAGGACATTTGGGAATTCCTCCTGGACAAAAGGTTGTAATGTGGGACATCATGTCCTGGAAAAGGAGGGCATGCCTGGCCACCCTGCTCAGGGTGCACATAAGGGTGTGCTCTCCAGCTCAGAGGCCTCTCCCCGTCCCCAGTGGCCAGACCCCTTGACCGGTCACTCACAGCCACGGCACTGCTCTCCAGGCGCAGCTGGGACTCCAGGGCCACCTGGGAGAGGACGTCCATGGTGGCGATCGCCGTCAGGAGGTCCCACGGGGAGGTTTCTTCGGCCGTCGCAAGCGTCCCGTCCAGCATGGCCAGCATCGCGGGGATTGCCGCCTGGGGATCGCCCAGCCCCGCTTGGAGCAGCTGCACATGGACAGAGACCCAAGGGAACATTAGAGCGCACCATAAATGGGGAGGAAGCTATGGAACTCATTGCCACCCATTAGAAAGGCAGCTCCCAACTTTCCTAACCAGAAGTTGAAGTCCGGTCCTCAGCACCTCTAAATCCTTATGGAGGCATTCCCACTCATTTCTTTCTCTTGAGGAGATGCAGATTGCCGCGCTGATGCATATCGGGGTTGGTGTTCTCATTACGTTTTGGGTTCGAGTCATTTCAACCCTTGTGTTGTTCACACACGCCATTGTTTTGGGTTAAAATGGAGCCGCCTCCCTCCCTTTAACAATACAGAGCCATCCGAATAGATTTGGAAGCTTATTCACACTGGAGATATCCGATGATTCAGATCAGTGCAAATCCTTCAGGAAAACTCAGGGGAAACCTGGTATCGAATATCCCGGGTGAAGTGGGGGTTTGGCCAGCCTCCCCCCCAAAAGTGCATCAATTATTGATTAAAATAAAGAATACATATCATACATTCATCATAACTTCAAGTTCCAGATTATATAAGGTGATGATAGTCATTCCAAAGTGTAATTATCATCTATGCATCCTTCCTTATCTTTTACCATTCAACTATTTTCTTCAGAATCTGATCATTATTTCTGCAAAACAAATATCTCTGTCAAATCTGACGGAGTCCTCCTTTTGATCTTTTCTCTTTAATCTCTCTTGACGATACAATCCACCCTTCTTTCCCTCTAAGCCTTCATCGTTTCTATCCCTTCTTCTGTTATACTTTCTACATCCTTTTACCTTCTTCCCTCCATCTCATGCTCACTGACATCCTTCCTTCTCTCCCTTTCTTCCTTCTCCTCTTCCCCGCTCTCACCTTCCATATAACCTACTCATACCTTCTTCAACCACTATCACACTAACTCCCTTCTCACCGTTTAACACTTTATTCCGTTATAATCTATGTTTATGTCACTTACTTTTACATCCCTCTATCTTACACTTCGTTTTGTTTCATGTCCCCTTTGCTACAGACTACCTCAACACTCCTTTCTCTCCGGACTATTTTCGTAGTGTGAATGGAGCCATGGTTTGGCTGCTAGGAGGTCCCCATCCTTATCTCTTAGACTTGGCCGCTGATTCTGGGGTTCAGTTTATCAGCTTTGGCTTATCTGCTGATCTTCCACTCTTCCCAAAATGCCTCCATGACACCTGAAGCCCGTTCTCTGTCCTTAGGGCTGGCGTCACCCGGTGCGGTCACTCATGGAGTCGCCCCGTACTGACCATACAGAACCCTTAGTGATTGGATTCCGTAATTCCCACATTGTAATTCCACACATCACTGAATCTCATGGGAACAGCGGTGACATAAAACAAGTGCCACAATTTAAAATGTTACCTTTAACACAAAGCATATGCACAGAAAAAACATGTATTGATGTTGTTTCATGCGCTGGAAGTGAAAAATCTGATAAAATGTGATGTTTTTAAATAAAATTTAATTTTTTTATAAAAAATGAAATTTGTGATTTTAATTTTAAAAAACTCTTTAATGTCATTAGTTTTTTGTGTTTTTTTTGGGGGGGGGGGCTGTGTGGCTGTCGAAACGTCAGGAAGAAACTCTTCTAGGACATGGCATTCACACAGCCCCCCGAAAAACCCACAAAACCTATGGATGCCGGCCATGAAAGCCTTCGACTTCACATTTAATATCATTCCCAAAGATCCTTTCAGCCAGTCCATTCTTTCTCAAATGTCTCACTTGATTTGATTTTTATCAAACTAGTTAGGCTCTATGCAGACCGGCCATTAAGTATAGCCTGGGGCCGGAGTTGGGGCGTCACATCTTTATGACGCACGGCCCGATTCCGCCCCCAGGGCGCCATGATGCCACGCATCGCTCCGCACAGTGCAAGGTGTCACGGCGCTCCTTTGACTCTGTGACCACACAACACAGTGCTAAAGGAGCGCCTTCAAGCAGCAGAGCCACAGCTATCGCACCCTTTCCAGGGCGCAAAAAGGAACCACTTTTTGCGGCTTCTTTTTGCGCCCTGGAAAGGCCAGGTGAGGGCTGCGGCATTTGGTTGCTGTGGCCCTGATCCAGCGCACCTGAAGGTGGCTGCAGGTCGTCCCTTAATTGACCAATTTCTACCTAGTCCAACGCCTTCCATCTCCCCTCTGTTTCCTCCGGAGCTTTTTCCTCCTTCCATTTCCCAGCGTAAACTATCCTTGCTGCAGCTATCATAGAAACGAGTTTCCTTCCGCATTTCTTTTCTGTTTCTTCATCTATAATTCCTAGCATATGCATTTTTTGTTCTTTCCTTAATTTAATTTCCGTTGTTCCTACTACAATCGTATGGATTTGGGACCAGTAATATTTTGCTTCCTTGCACTCCCAGCACATACGCTGCAAATGCAACCTAACCCTGTCCCTGACCCTGACCCTCCTGGGCTTAGGGCTTGTGTATCCCCTTTCCTGCGCCCTTCGGTTGGCAGTGCCCTGGTTTGGGAAGCCACTTCCGTCCTTGGCCCCAAAGAAAGCCCCCCCACCCACCACATGCGTTGCACACACCTGGGCCTGGTGCAGCTCTGAACGCAGCTGCTGGCTAGTGCAGTTGTCATGGATGGGTCCCCAGGTGCCTCCGGAGGAGCAGCTCCGCAGACGCTTCCCCTCCCTGCCCTCCGGACACAGGAGCTCCGCCACGCGGCCTGCCTTCGTGGGCCCCCAGCTGCCACCAGCCTCCTCCTCAGTGGGGCAGAAGAGATCTCTGCCTGTGGCACAGGAAAGACGACACAAACACACGGAGACCACCTTTGCCATTTTATGTGCACGCATTGTGCACCTGGCATGGAATGGTATTACTGTATTCTATGTCCCGCAGTCAAAACAGGCATGAAGGATTGGGGCTTCTGTGCAGAACAGGTTCGCCTGCAGCCAAGGAAATGTCCAGTGGGCCCTTTGTCACCCCTAACCAAACTTTGATATCAACCTCCCTTAAGAAGACGGCTCCCTCCCAGGTTCCAGACAAAGTGGAAGAGGAGGCTTCAGCAGTTTGCTTTTGCTTTTGCTGCCTGGGAAAGACCAGATTCCACCCGCTCCATCTCCTTTCTCAGTGCTGAATTAAGGGAGCGCAAGCAACTTTTGCACTATGCACTCAGTACAGTTTCAGCCTCTGTGTCCCCAAACGGGATGCCATCAGCCTCCAGCCCCTTCCCTCCCTCAGCCGTCTGAGACACGCCAGCTGGAAAAGTGGGATCCAATTGGGACCAATGGGAGCGTGTGGGGTTTTAAAGTGCTCAGCAGGTTACCTGTCCTGGAGGCTTGTGGGAAGCAATGCAACCCATTTGTTTTTTGTTTTTTACCAGAAGGAAAGGCACTCTGGGAGTCCTGGCGGAGCGAAGGGGTCCTACAACAGCCATGGAGGAAGGCTGTCTGCATGCGCCCCAGGGCCTTTCCCACCCTTCCTCTGGAAAAAGGGCTCTTTGACAGAGGAACACACTCCTTCCTTGTAGATTTTAGTGGAGCCTCCTTCTTTGGAGTCTTTAAACAGGGGCTGGATGGCCATCTGTCAATGGGGATGCTTTGATTGGGAGTTCCTGCATGGCAGAGTGGGGTTGGACTGGATCAGGGCCCTTCTTGGGGTCTCTTCCAACTCTAGGATCTTATGATGCCATGAAAGCCAGCCCTCTTCTGTGGCATCATGATGGGGGGCATCTGGTGCGGACTATACTGGGGGTCAATAGCGGAAGAGGTTATAGCCACAAAGGAGGACTGCAAAATGTAGAATTCAAAGATATAATAATAATAATAATAATAATAATAATAATAATAAAACTTCATTTATATACCGCCCTTCGAAACATCAGGGCGGTTAACAACAATAATAACATACATCCAATACAAATTTAAAACAGTGCAATAAAAACAATAACAATAGTACAATAACACTAAAAGAACTTGTGCCAAATCACAAGCTACTAACAGAGGGGGGGGGGAGAGGGCTCTCAGGGCAAAGAACCAGGGGTAAGCCTGCTTGAAAAAGAACGTTTTCAGCCCCTTCTTAAATTGGGCCAGGGAGGTTGCTGAACGGAGCTCAATGGGCAGCAAGTTCCAGAGGGTGGGGGCCGAGGTGGAAAAGGCCCTTCTAGTGGTGTTAACCAATCTAGCCTCCGGAACTCTTAACAAATGCTGCCCGGTGGATCTGAGCGTGCGGGGCGGATTGTACGGAGAGAGGCGGTCCTTTAAGTACTCTGGGCCCAAGCCATTTAGGGCTTTATAGGTTATAACCAACACCTTGTATTGCGCCCAGAAATGAATAGGCAGCCAATGTAGGTCTTTTAAGACCGGTGTTATATGACTGGTCCTAGGTATGTTAGTGACCAGTCTTGCTGCCATATTCTGCACTAATTGCAGCTTCCGGGTATGGTACAAGGGTTGCCCCATGTAGAGCGCATTGCAGAAATCCAACCGAGAGGTTACCAGAGCGTGTACCACTGTTTCTAGGTCCCCCTGGCTCAGGTAGGGATGCAGCTGGCGTATCAGCCGAAGCTGATAACAGGTGCTCCTGACTGTCGCATCCACCTGAGCTGTGTTAGTCTGTAGAATCAATACATAGAGAGATCTTGTAGCACCTTTGAGAGTCACCGAAGGAAAGAAGTTGGCAGCATGAGCTTTCCTAGGCTTAATTCTGCTTCCTCAGATGCACTTAGAGGCAAAAATAATAATGATGATAAGTAGAGAGAACTTGTAGCAGCACCTTTGAGACTAACTGAGAGAAAGAAGTTGGCAGCATGAGCTTTCCTAGAATTCAGTCTACTTCCTCAGATTGTTATGCAGTTTGGTTCTAATAAAATGTTGGGTCCATGCGGTCTGTGCTATGACCCTGACTGACCCCATAGAGGACCCGCCATTAAGCCAAAGGCGAGGAGGAGACCTACGTAGGCAGCCCCCCTTGCAAAGGCAGAGCCCCAGAAAGAGATGGAATTGGAAATTCCTCGCCGAAGTTTGGGAGTCGCCAAACCAGAACCGCCTCTGCTGCCCAAGGAAGACAATAGACTTGGCTTCTCACTTGATGGGCCAGTGATCAGCTTAACGACTCAGGAATCAAGTCGGATGCCCCTCCAAATTGTGTCCAGACCCAAATGCAACACATTACCTGCTCTTGGCTTAACGAAGCCCAAGCAATCAACACCTTTGTCTAGCAAGTCCCATAGCCTCCGGCTACGTTTCGCACTATAAGAACCCTGGGTTTTTGGACCCTCCTTGTGCTATTTCCTGGGTGCAAGCTGGTCCATGCCAGTTTGAACTCTGCTCTTAGCTCCCGCAGCCCTCTTCCCCTGCGCTCCTGCGGCCCTGATCCACTATCCATCCAAGCTTCATCAGGCTTCCCGGAGAAGACTTCTAAGGTAGTACTCCCTAGTGGTGCCTCTCTTTCTCAAACCTATCTGCCGAACTCACCCCTCCCCTGCCGTAGCACTGAATGCGTGTGTATGCTCCCTTTTGCTGTGTGGTTTTCCCTGTGCTTTAATAAACGTTATCTTTTTAATTGGACCTAGTTGGTATCGGAGTCTCTTTCTCTTGGGGCTTGCTGGCAACCTCTGGTATACACCGTTGGGACCCGATTCCAGCACATGGTTTTGTTGGGGCCTCCTCTCCGCTATATTTGAGCTAATTAAATTCCCCTAAGCGAGAGACTTCCTAACAAGATGCATTTGGTGAAGAGGAAGCCAGGTACAGACACATATATATGCCATTCCTATGTCAGGATGTCAGTTCAAATTCAAAATCCTTTCGGTATGGAAATGAAGCAGCAAGGCCAGTTTTAAGGATGGTCATTAGGGCCAAACTGCTCTTGCCTCTCCATTTCCAGACACATTGGCCAGTTCACAATGTCTTTGTTCAGTAATGACCATTGTTAAAACTGGACTTGCTGCTTCATTTCCATACACAAAGAATTTTGAATTGGAATTGGGATCCCCACATACCAATGGCGCATGTATGTATGTATGTATGTATGTATGTATGTCCCTGGTTTCCACTCCACTAAATGCATCTGAGGAAGTAGACTGAAGTCTGAAGGTCCTGCTGCCAACTTCTTTATTTCAGTGAGCCTCAAAGGTGCTACAATCTCTCTCCACAGGCAAAATGTAGGACATTCCAAAATAAATGTTAAAATCACGAATATCAATGTAAACCCATGCTTCTAAGTCTAGCTCAAAATAGAGGGCATTTTGGATTCCTCCTGGACACACGGCTAAATTGTAGGACAGGTCCTGGAAAGAAGGACACCTGGCCACCCAGCCCTAGGACCACCTCCTCTTCCTCCCCTTCTCCCTTCATCTTCACCCCCCCCCACTCTCCTTACCTTGGATGGGGGTCACCCGGATGGTGGTCTGGATGGATCCCAGCCCCTCGCCCTCGAAAGTGCACCGGTAGGGGGTCTCTTTGGTGGGGCAGGAGGTCAGGGAGAGACGGTGGCAGAGAGAGCCCCCTTTGCCACCCACTGGGACAACTGGGAGGAAACACAGAAACAGAGAGTGGGAAGAGACCCCAAGGGCCCTGATCCAGTCCAACCCCATTCTGCCCTTCAGGAATGAGATATTTAGCCTTCGCTGTCAGAGAGCTCTGGTGCAACAACACATTACAAACCCCAGGATTCTGTACCATTGAGCTGTGACAGTTACAATGATGTCAAACTGCACTAATTCTGCAGTGTGGCAGATGATGGCTCATGCTCCAGTCAGTGGGCCACCACTTTGAGCATCACAGCTATAGATTGCTTTGCAAAAATGTCTACCTGACACAGAGTTTGCAGAAACAATTTGCGGGGAATAAATAGTTGAGAGAGCCAGCATCGTAGTTTGAGAAACACTGGGTTACGGCTCTGGGGGCCAGGTTCAAATCCCTGCTCAGCCATGCAGCCCCACTGAGCTCCCTTGGGAGAGTCTCACACTCTCACCCCAGAAAACCCCATGAGAGGTTGGCCATAGGGTCACTATAAGTCGGGAAGCGACTTGAAGACACACAACGACAACGACAAAAATACATGAACTCCTTGTACAGTGTATGTATGTACGTATATATGCATAATGTATGCATTTCTTGTATTTTAGCTGTGGGTTATGTGTTTTTGATGTTGTTTAATGTTGCTTTAATGTAGGATTCTAAATTGTTAAGGTTTAACTGATGTTTTAAGGGGAGGGGGGGATAGGGGATTGGGGCCGTATGGACGTTTAACTTCTAAGCCGCCTCAATTGTTATTGACAGAGAGGCAGGACATCAATACAAGTTTTGTTTTTATTGATTATTTTTAATTGAGTTTTATATTTTAATACGTTGTATCCCACCTTGAGCCTTGAGGAGAGGCAGGAAAGAAAGGAAAGATAGCATCATCATCATCATCATCATCATCATCATCATCATCATCATCATCATCATCACCACAATATGTAAGGAATGAAATATTCCTCAATGCAATTTTTCCAGAAAAAGAAGGCACTGGGGTAATGAAGGAAAATGGATCCCCCTCCCCTTATTTTCCTGCTCCTTCCCATCTCCAGGGCTCAGAGGCTGCTGGGACCCACAGTACCAACACACCCACGATCCCCCTCTTTTCACCCACCGAAGGCCGGGGCTCCAGGGTCCCAGGCTGCCCTGAGAAGGCCTCCTCCTCCTCCGCCTCTGTCCTGGACGCAGCACTGCAGGGTCAATGGACGATGGGAGCTGCAGTCCATGGAGACCTGGGAGAGGCCTGGGAGGAAGTCCGCGGTGACCAAGGGGACAGAGACCTCCTGGCGCAGCTCCCAAAGGGCCTCTCCATGACGGTAGCGGCAGATGTACGTCCCTGCGAGGGAGGACAGAGCAAACACAGTCAATTTGCTCTTGCTGGGCTTTGCAGTCCAGGGTGTCACTGTGGTCAAAATGGAGACCCAAATAGGAATTTTGCCCCACAGATGAAACCTCCCCTCATTCCCCAGGTTTCTAGCATTGCAGGGAAGAAGGCCTTGGGAACCAGGCACACTTAGGATGGCCTAAGGACCTTTGCATTTTGAGCTCCGCTTGTAGCAACAGAAGTTGAGGCCAAAGGGAAAATGTTTTTCGGAATCAGTAAACATAGCCTTGTGTCCCGGCTAGTGTGACCCTGGCCCTCTGGCTGCTCAGTTATTGAGCTCCATTGATTTCCCCACTGAATGCAACTGGGACCCCTTGCAATGTAGGTAGCAGAGGTAGCTGAGAGACCCCCATCACCTGCCCAGTCTGGCGAGAGAGAGGAGACCCTCAGCGCCACCTCCGAGCCGTTCAGGGCCAGCGCCACTGCCATCCCATTGCGGACCTCCTTGGCACCTCCGTTCCACTCAGGGCGCAACAGGTAGAGCTCCACGTCCGTGGCACCTTCGCCCACCTGGAAGGAGAGGCTCAGGGACCCCTCCTGGGGGGCAAGCCTGGGGGGCAGCGTTGACGTTTTGGAAGCTGGAAGGAAGGGAGGAAGGAAGCAAAGGGCTCAGGGCCTGACAGGCATATCCTAGAGTTGGAAGAGACCCCAAGGGCCCTGATCCAGTCCAACCCCCTTCTGCCATGCAGGAACTCTCAATCAAAGCATATCAAAGCATTATAACAAATAACAGCCCAAGCTAGAAAAGTTTAGGGGTATCAGTTTAGGGTAATATATTTCTGCAGGGCTCCTGCAAGTTCCTTCTGGCTGCGGCTGGAGGATCTCTAGAGTTCCCACAGACATAAAGCTGCATAGTTCTTCCTTCTCCTGTCATTCAATTTTTTAAAAAACCCAAATATCGAAGGCCTGGTACAGACAGGCGGAAAGCGCCAGCCTTGGGCCAACATTAGGGTTCGGGAGCACACAGCAACCACATGCTCCTGAACCCTAATACAGGATGGCGGCAACATCATGGCGGCCTCCCATCCACACAAGGGCCGCCATGATGACACAAGTGCCACGTAGCAACCAGATGTCGCTGGCAGGAAGTGGTGTCATGGCAGCCCCCTTTCCTGTTTGCGGCGCCACAAAAAAGAAGCCACTCTAGAAGGCTTGTTTTTAGTAGCGCATCAGTGTTGCAGTGCGCGGCTGCTGCAGCCCTGACTCAGGGCAAAGATGGGCAGCGCAGAGCTGTCCGTCTGTCAATCCCCTAGGATTACTTTTAAGGAGATCTTTGGTGCTGGTGTGTCTACTGGTATTGATAACAACAGCCTCCCTTTCTCCCAGTACAGACTCAAGGTGGCTTACGAATTAGAATAACTACCATACAGTTAGAATGCAAAGATATAGCTGAGTTCGGGGCTCTACAGGCCTCCCCTAAGGAGCAGCCTGCAGGTGCCCCTTTCTGCGCCGGATCGGGGGCCCAGCAACTGCACAGCGCAGCCCTGATCTTTCCGTGGCACAAAAAGGAGCTGCAAAAAGTGGCTCCTTTTTGTGCCCTGAAAAGGGCATCATAGCCGTTGGTGCATGGCTTTGCGTCACTCCTTTGGGTTCCTAGTCTCCAGAGTAATAGTCCAATGTTCAAACTACTACAGAAAACAAGCTTGCTCCATCCTCAATGAGAGACCCCTTCAAAAACCTAAACAGGGCTCTCAGATCACCCCTTAACCTTCTCTTCTCCACGCTGAACATCCCCAGCTCCCTAAGTCTTTCCTCATAGGACCTCATGGTTTCCAGACCCTTCACCATTTTAGTCTCCCTCCTTTGGACACAGTTCCAGTTTCTCAATGTCCTTTTTGATTTGTGGGGCCCAGTATTATTCCAAGTGATGCCTGACGAAAGCAGAATAGACTGGCACTATTACTTCCATTGATCTAGATACTGTACTTCTATTGATGCAGCCTAGAATCGCATTGGCCTTTTTAGCTGCAGCATCACACTCTTGCATGGCAGAAGGGGGTTGGACTGGATGGCCCTTGTGGTCTCTTCCAACTCTACGATTCTATGATTCTGTGTCTAACCTGTGGTCTACTAGGACTCCTAGGTCTCTTTCACGTGTTGCTGCCATGCTTTCTGAAATGCAGCTCTTTCCCTTCCATTGTGAGCTGGGGGTCTGTTGGCCACAGAGATGGGGCTGCAGGTGGCCACTGAGGGCTGGCTGGCACTTACCTGGAGAGGCCTGCAGCGGTGGCAAGCAGTAGCCCGTCTTTCCGGCAGGGAAACTGAGGCAGTCGCAGGTGGTGACCAGGGAGACCACGGCCCCAATGAGACCCCCACAGGCTGGCAGCTGTTTGCAATGACTGCTGCCCCATTGATACCCGGGAAGACAGCGGCAGCTCCGGCTGCTCCTTTGCAAGGGGTCACAACCTGCAGGGAAGGCACAAAAAGGGGCCAGAAGGGGAAATTCCCACCCAGATCCCAAGCAGGGCAGGGGTCTGCCTGTCTGCATTCCTAATAATAATAATACTGTTGGCCCTGACTTTTGCAGCTTTATTTGCAGTTTGATGAATCTGTTCTCTCTAGGAATCTCTAGGTCCTCCAGCGCAACTCCGCCAGAAGTTGGCCATAGAGCTCTGCTGGAGAACCTAGACGTTCCTAGAGAAAACACGTCTCTAGGCATTTGAAGGTCCTCCAGTGTGATTCTATGGTCAACTACTGGCAGATCTTCACCATAGAGTTGTACTGGAGGGCCTTGAGATTCCTAGAGAGGTGTGGTGAAAATAATAGTGTTTGTTAATGTCGATTTGTAATGTTATATATGTGTGTGTGTGTGTGTGTGTGTGTGTGTGTGTGTGTGTGTGTTATGTGATATATATAATAAAATATGTTTTTACAAATAAATGAAATATTTTCACAACTATTTAAAGGACTATTTTCCTAACAGTCTCTTGGCTACTCACGAGTCGTGACGGCCAGGGCGCTGATGGCGGTGGCGCTTGCGCCATTCACGTCCCGCGGGAGACTCACGGTGAGAAGGAACTGCTGGGTCCGGGTGGCGTCTAAGGTGGCCGGGGCCACGGGGGCCATCTTGAGGTAGACGGTGCCACGGAGGGGGGGACCTGGGGCGGGAAAGGCAATTGAGGACGTCTGACCACAATCGGTCAAGGCTGGCAACTGGTCAAGTGCAAAGCCAATACTGAGGGAGGGCACTGAGGGGAGCTGAGCAAGCCAATTTGGAGTGAGGAGGCATGCAGCTTTATAGCAAGGAAAAGCTACCATTGGTTTGCCAGGGCATGGGCCACATCTAGAGGCAGCGGGCGACATGGAAGAGGGGGGGAAGGGGGCAGGAAAGGGGGGTCCGACACTGATCGGTCAAGGCCTGGCGGCCGGTCCAGGGCAAAGCCAGTATTGAGGGAGGGCACTGGGGAGGGCTGGGCAACTCTGAGTAAAATGACATGTAGCTTTATTGCAGGGAAAACCCACCATCAAGTCTGAATTCTCCTCTGGTGGGAGAATCCTCTGCCCTGTTGCACCAAACCTTCACCCAGGCTGCGTCTGCACTGCAGAATTAATTCAGTTTGACACTGGTTTAACTGCCGTGGCTCAATGCAATGGGACCCTGGGGTTTGTAGTTTTGCACAGTACTTAGCCTTCTCTGCCAGAAGGCTCTGGTGCCACAATAAGCTACAAATCCCAGGATTCCATAGCATTGAGCATGGCAATGGTGGCGATGATTCCTCATCAGTGGCTCAGTGGTCTAAGAGGTGTTGCTGCTGGGAGTTCTGGGTCTCCTGTGATTCTGGTTCTGATTCTGCCCAAGAAGCTAGGCCTCAGGGATGTATTTCAAGCGAGGTCACTTTTTGCAGCCGTGATGCATGGATTTTATTCAGAGGTTTTGTCCGCCTTTTGGGTATTGTTCCCAGTGAGTTTTCCCATCATCCACAGGAAGCACTGCGCCATCATCATCACCATCAGTACCATCGTTGATAATCACTAATTATTCTATTCAATTACTCTATTGTTAATTAGTCTACCAGGTGCTCCTGACTGTGTTTTTGATCTAGGTATCAGATAATGCATCATCATCATCATCATCATCATCATCATCATCATCATCATCATCATCATTTATATCCTGCTTTCCCCCCAAAATTGAGACTGAAAGTGGCTTACAAATTCACAGAATGATGCAATTAAAAAGACCAAAAAGTGAGACAGGCAGAACAGTACAAATGTGAGCATTAAAATGCAACAGACGATGACGGCATTAAAAGGCGGCGCTTGTTAAAAGCACAAAAGGCAGTTTAAAAAGAGAGAAGAGCGCTCCAAGTGATGCCAGTTTTTGTGATTGTGGCTGTTGTCATCCTGTCCGCGGTGCCTTCATCCAAGCGTTTTGCCTGTCCTTTTGGGACTTCTTCAATATAAATATAAACAATACTAGTAGTAACAACAACAACAACAACAACAACAATAATAATAATACTCCTCTATATTGGGAGAAAGGCTGGAATTAATTAATTAGTTACCCAGAATTCCAAAATATTCCCAAAACCAACACTTTTTTAATGGGCGGCTGAGACAGTGACACCTTTCCTTTCTGATGGACTCAACCTGTAGTTATTATTATTATTATTATTATTATTATTATTATCATCATCATTACTTTAGATCTGGGTGACTCAACTTGTAATAATAATAATAGATTAGAATCAAACACATAAGATTTAATTTAAAAAGTTAGAAACACATTTAAAGAGAGGCCGGGTGGCCATCTCTCAATAGGGATGCTTTGATTAATAATAATAATAAATAAATAATAATAAAATTTTTATTTATATACCGCTATTCCAAGGATCACAGCGGTGCACAGCAAGAGATAAAAACAGTTAAAAACATCACAAACCCCAGTACCCCCAGCAAATAACAACAATTAACAATAACAACAATAGACAACCAAACAGCTGCCGATACAAATGGCTGTGTAGAATGGAATACAACAGAACACTGCCAAGGGAAAGAATGACAGACAAGGCTCACGGGGGGAAAAGCCTGGCGAAACAAGAGGGTCTTTAGACCCTTCTTAAAAGTATCGAGGGAGGAGGAAGTACGGAGCTCATTGGGGAGGGAGTTCCAGAGCTGTGGGGCTGAAATAGAAAAAGCCCTCCGAGTTGATACATAACCAGCATCTGGAACTCTTCATAGATCTGAACTCACCCGATCTGAGAGCGCGGAGCGGATTATATGGGGAGAGCGAGGCGGTCCTCCAAGTACCCTGGGCCCAAGCCATTTAGGGCTTTATAGGTAATAACCAACACCTTGCATTGCGCCCGGAAGCAAATAGGCAGCCAATGAAGATCTTTCAAGACTGGCATTATATGGCTGGCCCTGGAACATCCAGTAACCAGCCTAGCAGCCATATTCTGCACTAATTGAAGCTTCCGGGTTTGGTACAAGGGTTGCCCCATGTAGAGCGCATTACAGAAATCTAATGGAGAGGTTACCAGGGCATGTACCACGGTTTCAAGGTCCCCCCGGCCCAGGAAGGGTCGCAGTTGGCGTATCAGCCGAAGCTGATAGCAGGTGCTCCTGACTGATTGAGAGTTCCTGCATGGCAGAAGAATGGGGTTGGACTGGATCAGGGCCCTTCTTGGGGTCTCTTCCAGATCTACAATTCTATGGTTCCTTGATTCTATTCTATTATTAGATGACATATATAGATGGTATGGAAGCACATGTATACATGTATACTATGATAGTCAATATACATCTAATAGGAGTAAGTAAAGGTCAGCTGAGGCCCTTTAACTGAAAGGGAGTATTATAAAAAGATATCAGTTAGTCAAAGAAAGAGTTTTAGATAAGCTTTTTATATCTATTAAATACATTGTTTTGCAAAAATAAAGCGGTGTGTGTGTGTGTGTGTGTGTGTGTGTGTGTGATATCTTTGATAATAAACCAGTTACACTTCTAAAATATGCTGGGCTTAATAGCAGTGTTTTTCTGGCGATATTCAGACTTCCCAAATGGCTGGCGTTCGGTTCAGAAATAAATGATGAACTAGACTTGCATGACAAACGTAGCCATGAAACTTCCAAGGCGAACCCTGCTGTGTCTCTGCCTGGAAGAAGTCCAGCCAGGGCACCTTTGCAAAGGAGAAGCAAACCGGCAGAGAAAGGGGTTTATTCTCACTGATCGGCAAGAAGGCTTTTTTTGACAAGAGGGTGGCTTCAAGTTCACAAACAGCTCTAGCTGCGCACGCTTAATAAGGATAGCACATAATCCGGCGCCTCCTGTGCTGTGCATAGAGTACCCCTAGCTTAAATGGTCATGGGATGCATGAAGAGGCATGTCATGGGAGGAGATGTGAGACACGGGAAAAGGTGGTCTTAAGATGGATGGCATGAAAACTGAGATACAGTTATTGTAACAATGCTGTGTAAAGCCTGAGGAAGGGGTGCCTCCTCACCTGAGACAGCCCTTCTTGCAAGACTGGAATTAATACAGTGGAAATGGCTGCATCACTTGTTTTGTCCTGATTGATTGGATGAGGTACTTTGGTACTTAGAAAAACCCAGACCTCACGCCCAGGACCCCAAAGGGACCCAGTTGCTCACCTGCTGCTGCCCTTCGGGATCGATTTGGGGGTCCACAGGAGTCCATCCCCTCCGAAGGAGAACCGCTGAGACCCTAGGATTGAAGAAGCAGGACAGCTCAGAACAGAGACTTTGCAAGACCTTGCAGACTCCTTGCGGCCAGGACAGAGTCCGCTTGGCCAGATCTCAGCAGCATCATGCTCTTCTCCTGAGCATGGAGTAGTGCTTTGAGTGTCGGACTATGGAGACCGGAGTTCGAATCCTTACGCAGCCATGAAGCCCAGAAGGTGACCTTGCACATGTCACACTCTCTCAGCCTCAGGGGAAGGTAGTGGCACACCTCCTCTGAACCAATCATGCCAAGGAAATCCCATGAGAGGTTCATCTTAGGGTCAACATAAATTGGAAACAACTTGAAGGCACACCACAACACCAAGCTAAAGCTGGCACCCAAAATACTGGGCCCAATATGCCTTCTCCAACCAGCTGCCCTCCAGATGCATTGGGTAGTAATGCCTGGGGATGATGGGAGTTACTGTCCAATGCATCTGGAGGGTGGCTAGTTGACAAAGGTCAGGAGAAGCTGCCTGCACCTTGGTGCCCACAAGCCATTGCTGCCGGCGTTGTGTTGACTTTCCAGCCCCACAGACACACAGACACACACCTGGAGGCAGGTGAGCAAACCGTGGGGAGGAAGCACCCTCCCTACTTCTGCCCCAGAGATTTGCATGCTTTTCTCCTTTGGAAGACGCATGAGGCCCCAGCTGCATGCAAATCCCAGCCTTTGCAAGAAAAGGGCCAGAGATGGTTTTGGTCTGAGCCGGAAAAGCGCCTAAGTGGAAGTTGCTTAGGCTTGCCAAGCGACGCACGCACTGATCCTCTTTTTGCATAGCCCTCTGCATTACATTGGTTTTCTCAACATCCTTATGGTTTCAGCAAAGGATGCTACTTGGGGATTGCAAGAAAATGTTTCAGGATCTCCATTGCTGCAGAATTACAGTTCGTGGGATGCTCAGGGATGCTGGAGGAAGACGGGGGCGGGAAACATTAGGGAATTGCCCCCCAAAATAAGAATTCTGCCCCCCACTAAATTTCCCCTCTGTCCCAAATTTCTAGCATCTCAGAGAGTGAAAGTCCTTCAGTCCCAAGAAACTCTTCTGTTTACTCTTTTGCCTTCTCTGGGGCTGCATCTACATTGCAGAATGAAGGCAGTTTGGTGCCACTTCAACTGATTCTGGGCAAGTGACTTTGGAGTTTATCGCACAGAGGGCAAATTGGTAAAATCCCACGCAGAAACGGGATTTCAAAATCCGGGCGTCGTTTCTCAGCTGCGTTGGCGGGAAAGAGAAATGACGCAAAAATAATCCGAACGGAAAGCTCCTTTGTGCTTTCGGAATTTAGCAAAAGTAAAAAGGATCTGGTTTCGAGGACTTTGCGTTTGGGTTATTTTTGCGTTATTTCTCTTTCATGCAAACGTTGTCTGAAAAACAACCTGCAAATGCGAGTTGTTTTCGGTTTACATTTAGTTCTGCACAGGATTCGTTCCCGTGTGACAAACTCAATACTTTCAACCTCAGAGGAAGGCAATGGCAAACCTCTTGCCAAGAAAATGCCATGATAGGATTGCCATAAGTTGGAAATGACTTGAAGGCACACAGCGACAACAACAACAACAGCAACAGCCATCATCCGCATATTGATGGCACCTGAACCCCAAACTCCAGACAGCCTCTCCCAGCGGCTTCACCCCGATACTGAAAAGCATAGAGGAGAGGCGCATCCTTGGAGCCGGGATCCCTGGCCCAATGGCAACTCCAAACCCCCAAACTCTGGAAAAATCCTCCCAGCGGTTTCTTCTAGATCCCGGTTCCCAAGCTTTAGCCCTCCAGATACTTTGGGCGCCCAGAATTTCTTACTATTGCCCAAGCCAGCTGGCACTTTTGGGAGCTGCAGTCCAAAACACACAGGGAACCACAGTTTGGGAACCGCTGATGCCAACGCTGGACAGCATGGTGGACAAGCCTGAGCCCCGAGGGACCCCGCAGGTCAAAGGCCAAGAGTTCCCAAAGGAACCCCCCCCTCATACAGGTGTGCTGTGACAGGTGAGGTCCGGGGGTGTGATGGTGGTGGGGGGGCTCTAAGACCCCAAAGCCTTGTCCTGGGCTTTGGGAGGCTGCTGGGGCTGGCAAGGGCATGGAGAGCAGAGCTGGTGAGGGACTCACCGTGCCGGACGTGGCTCCTTCCAGAACTGTGGCCCCAAAGGCCAGAGTCAGGCCACTTGCAGACCCAATGGCCAGGACCTGCACCACCAGCGCCAGGCGGCCCAGCGGGGGCTCTCGGACCCCCATCATCTCCCGCCAAGCATCGCCCGGGACTGACTGGCAGAGAGGTGGCACTGGCTCAGGGATGCAAATCCTGGCAGGATGAGACCGTCCCAAGGATTGTGTGTTCAAAGGGGAGGGAGAGGACAGGAGGCTAGGAGGACAGGATTCGAATTGGGGTCAGCGGGGTCCAGGCAACAAGGCATGGGCCTCCAGGGGCTTTCCTGGGCTTCCTGGCACCGGGTGCAGGAGGTGCCACATTCCTGTCCATGGGGAGGTTTTGCTCACCATCACTTTTGGACAATGCCAAAGAGATGCCTCTGGTTCTGGCCTTTTGTCTCTCTTTATGGGCAGGACAAAAAACTTGCCCTAATTTTGGGGGGAAAGCCAGGTAGAAAGGTTGCTAACAAGAACAACTTCTATTACGCATCAGAACAGAAGCAACACAAGTTTTTTAAACTGTGGATCGTTTTAATATAGCAACAGCAGTAGCAAGTACATTTCTATACTGCTTATCAGTGCACTTAAGCAGTTTGCAATGTAGAAGCTAAATATGTGTATATCTTCATAGAATGATAGAATCGTAGAGTTGGAAGAGACCCCAAGGGCCATCCAGTCCAACCCCCTTCTTCTGCCATGCAGGAAATCCAAATCAAAGCAAATGGCCATCCAGCTTCTGTTTAAAGACCTCCAAGGAAGGAGACTCCACTACACTCCGAGGAAGGAGTTTGTTCCTCTGTCCAACAGCCCTTACTCTCAGGAAGTTCCTCCTAATGTTGAGCTGGAATCTCTTTGTCCTGGAGATTGCATCCATTGCTCCAGGTCCTAGTCTCTGGAGCAACAGAAAACAAGCTTGTTCCCTCCTCAATATGACATCCTTTCAAATATTTAAATAGGGCTATCATATCACCTCTTAACCTTCTCTTCTCCAGGCTAAACATCCCCAGCTCCGTAAGTCTCTCCTCATAGGGCTTCATGGTTTCCAGACCCTTCACCATTTTAGTTGCCCTCCTCTGGACATGCTCCAGTTTGTCAATGTCCTTTTTGAATTGTGGTGCCCAGAACTGGACACAATATTCCAGGTGGGGCCTGACCAGAGCAGAATACAGTGGCACAATTACTTCTCTTGATCTAGACACTATACTTCTATTGATGCAGCCTAAAATTGCATTGGCCTTTTTAGCTGCCGCATCACACTGTTCACTCATGTTCAACTTGTGGTCCACTTGGACTCCTAGATCCCTTTCACACGTAGTTTCATTCAGCCATGTGTCCCCCATAATCCTATATCTGTGCATTTTATTTTTCCGCCCTAAGTGCAGTACCTTACATTTCTGTGTGTTGAATTTCATTTTGTTAGCTTTGGCCCAGCTTTCTAGTCTATTCAGGTCATTTTGGATCTTGATCCTGTCCTCTGGAGTATTAGCTATTCCTCCTAATTTGGTGTCATCTGCAAATTTGATAAGTATGCTCCCAATTCTGTCATCCAGGTCATTGATAAAGATGTTGAATAGCCCTGGGCCCAGGACAGAGCCCCACTGGACACCCCACTGGTCACTTCTCTCCAGGATGAAAAGGTGCCATTGCTGACCATCTTTTGGGTTCGGCCGGTCAACCAATTCCAAATCCATGTAACAGTTGCCTTGTCTAGCCCACATTTTTCAAGCTTGTTTGCAAGAATGTTATGGGGAACTTTGTCAAAGGCCTTACTGAAATCAAGATATACTACATCCACAGCATTCCCTTCATCTACCAAGCTGGTCATTTTGTCAAAGAAAGAGATTAGATTTGTCTGGCATGACTTGTTTCTCTGAAACCCATGTTGACTTTCTGTGATGATGGCATTGCCTTCTAGGTGTTCACAGACTCTCTGTTTAATGATCTGCTCCAGAATCTTTCCTGGTGTTGATGTCAGACTAACTGGAGGATGATTGTTGGGATCTTATTTGCCCTTTTAAATGGATGTGTGATTATCTATCTGATATTTGGTTGGACAGTTGATGCTGACGTTTTTAATTGTTGCTTTCTTATTTTAACCAATTCTATTTTATATTATTACCTATTGTTTTATATGTATTTTTTATTGTATGCCATTGGCAGGTTTCATTTTAATTGATTTAATCATTTGTATGTACATTTACAGCACTTTAGAAATAAACTATAATAATAATAATAATAATGTTGTGTTTTAACTGATGTTGTTTGTTAATTGTGGGCAAAAACAGGTAAGAAATAAAACGGTTGCTGTTGCTGCTGCTGATATTATTGTTAAAATCGCTTTCAACTGGAAAGGGGGTCTGCTATTTCTCCATGACCAGAGTTTGGAAAAGTCAGATTTTGGGGGGCTCCCAGAGCCCTCTGACCAGCACCGCCACCAGCTCTCCCAGTTCCTACCAGTCCCTGCCAGCTTGGCCAGTGGGAAAGATGGTGGGAATACTGGTTGCCCGCCCCCAAATCCCCCCTGCCATGACCACTCTGAAAAGGCTGGACCGTTTTGTCCTTGCGTATGGGTTATTCTATGGGCAGGCGAAGTGCGCACGGGTGCCTCCACAAGCGAAGCACATGGCAGAAAGACAGGAACTGGTTTGCAAGGGAGTGCACCAGGTGGGCAAACTGGTGCTCAGCCAGCGTTGTGGGGAAGAGGAGCAGATTTGGAGGAATGCAGGAGTGGAGGATGCTTGCATTGCCTGGAACAAGAATGTGGGAGACTGAGCAGGTGGCTGCAAGCCCAGAGCCCCAAGTCCCATCATGCCTGGCCCAGGAGGCAAGGAGGCGGGTGCGAGGGAAGGCGGAGGGGCAGAAACCATTCCCCAGGTGAGCTTGCAGATAAGCAGAAGGACGGGGAGCACCTGGGCAGAGCAAGGGCCACACCTGGAGCCCAAGGAATGGAGGGATCTGGTGGGAACCCCTCTCTGGGGGCATAAGAAGGGATCCTGTCTGGGGCCTCGGCCTCAGTGGACCCAGGCAACGCTTTCCACATTTGAACAGCTCCAGAATCCACCGGACGGTGAGTGTGTGCCACCCAAAAGTGCCTGCTTTGGCACAGAAAGGTTCAGCTGAGTGTGAAATGTTGTTTCTCTTGCAACTGGGGAAGCAAAGCTCAGGTGTTTGGCCCTGGGATATTTGGCATTGCCGTCTCATATCTGTTGCCTGGATGGGCTTTTAGAGGGACCCCTTCCAACCCAGAGCCTCTGGCTGCAAAAGGGGTTCCTTCAGGGTCCCTTGGTGGCTCTGAGAGGTCAGGAAATAAAACTATAGTTTTTTTTGGGGGGGGGTTCAGGCTCTAGAAATGGCTGGCATCTTCAGAGAGGACGCCCTGTTCTAGAAATGGCTGGCATCTTCAGAGAGGACGCCGTGTTCTAGAAATGGCTGGCAGCTTCAGAGAGGACGCCGTGTTCTAGAAATGGCTGGCTTCTTCAGAGAGGACGCTCTGTTCTAGAAATGGCTGGCAGCTTCAGAGAGGACGCCGTGTTCTAGAAATGGCTGGCAGCTTCGGAGAGGACGCCGTGTTCTAGAAATGGCTGGCTTCTTCAGAGAGGACGCCGTGTTCTAGAAATGGCTGGCTTCTTCAGAGAGGACGCCCTGTTCTAGAAATGGCTGGCTTCTTCAGAGAGGACGCCCTGTTCTAGAAATGGCTGGCTTCTTCAGAGAGGACGCCGTGTTCTAGAAATGGCTGGCAGCTTCGGAGAGGACGCCGTGTTCTAGAAATGGCTGGCTTCTTCAGAGAGGACGCCGTGTTCTAGAAATGGCTGGCTTCTTCAGAGAGGACGCCGTGTTCTAGAAATGGCTGGCAGCTTCGGAGAGGACGCCGTGTTCTAGAAATGGCTGGCTTCTTCAGAGAGGACGCCGTGTTCTAGAAATGGCTGGCTTCTTCAGAGAGGACGCCCTGTTCTAGAAATGGCTGGCTTCTTCAGAGAGGACGCCCTGTTCTAGAAATGGCTGGCTTCTTCAGAGAGGACGCCCTGTTCTAGAAATGGCTGGCTTCTTCAGAGAGGACGCCCTGTTCTAGAAATGGCTGGCTTCTTCAGAGAGGACGCCCTGTTCTAGAAATGGCTGGCTTCTTCAGAGAGGACGCCGTGTTCTAGAAATGGCTGGCATCTTCGGAGAGGACGCTCTGTTCTAGAAATGGCTGGCAGCTTCAGAGAGGACGCCGTGTTCTAGAAATGGCTGGCAGCTTCGGAGAGGACGCCGTGTTCTAGAAATGGCTGGCATCTTCGGAGAGGACGCCGTGTTCTAGAAATGGCTGGCATCTTCAGAGAGGACGCCGTGTTCTAGAAATGGCTGGCTTCTTCAGAGAGGACGCCGTGTTCTAGAAATGGCTGGGAGCTTCGGAGAGGACGCCGTGTTCTAGAAATGGCTGGCTTCTTCAGAGAGGACGCCGTGTTCTAGAAATGGCTGGTAGCTTCAGAGAGGACGCCGTGTTCTAGAAATGGCTGGCTTCTTCGGAGAGGACGTCGTGTTCTAGAAATGGCTGGCAGCTTCGGAGAGGACGCCGTGTTCTAGAAATGGCTGGCATCTTCGGAGAGGACGCCGTGTTCTAGAAATGGCTGGCATCTTCGGAGAGGACGCCGTGTTCTAGAAATGGCTGGCATCTTCGGAGAGGACGCCGTGTTCTAGAAATGGCTGGCAGCTTCGGAGAGGACGCCGTGTTCTAGAAATGGCTGGCATCTTCGGAGAGGACGCCCTGTTCTAGAAATGGCTGGCAGCTTCGGAGAGGACGCCCTGTTCTAGAAATGGCTGGCATCTTCGGAGAGGACGCCCTGTTCTAGAAATGGCTGGCAGCTTCGGAGAGGACGCCCTGTTCTAGAAATGGCTGGCATCTTCGGAGAGGACGCCCTGTTCTAGAAATGGCTGGCATCTTCGGAGAGGACGCCGTGTTCTAGAAATGGCTGGCATCTTCGGAGAGGACGCCCTGTTCTAGAAATGGCTGGCAGCTTCAGAGAGGACGCCGTGTTCTAGAAATGGCTGGCAGCTTCAGAGAGGACGCCCTGTTCTAGAAATGGCTGGCAGCTTCAGAGAGGACGCCCTGTTCTAGAAATGGCTGGCAGCTTCAGAGAGGACGCCCTGTTCTAGAAATGGCTGGCAGCTTCAGAGAGGACGCCCTGTTCTAGAAATGGCTGGCAGCTTCAGAGAGGACGCCCTGTTCTAGAAATGGCTGGCAGCTTCAGAGAGGACGCCCTGTTCTAGAAATGGCTGGCAGCTTCAGAGAGGACGCCCTGTTCTAGAAATGGCTGGCAGCTTCAGAGAGGACGCCCTGTTCTAGAAATGGCGGGCAGCTTCAGAGAGGACGCCCTGTTCTAGAAATGGCGGGCAGCTTCAGAGAGGACGCCCTGTTCTAGAAATGGCGGGCAGCTTCAGAGAGGACGCCCTGTTCTAGAAATGGCTGGCAGCTTCAGAGAGGACGCCCTGTTCTAGAAATGGCGGGCAGCTTCAGAGAGGACGCCGTGTTCTAGAAATGGCTAGAGAGGGTGCCATCTCTGAAGATGCCAGCCACAGATGCTGGCAAAACCTCAGGAATAAACTCTTCCAGAACGTGGCCACATCACCCAAAAAACCCACAAAAAAACTATAGATGCCAGCCATAAAATTATTTGGCACAGAAGCCAAGAAAACCTGTGACTGTGACGTTCTCTTGGCAGAGTCACAGAGTCATAGAGTTGGAAGAGAGCCCCAAGGGCCATGCAACCCAGCCCTCTTCTTCTGCCATGCAGGAAGACACCGTCAAAGTCCTCCTGCGACAGATGACCAGCCAACCTCTGTTGAAAAGCCTCCAAAGAAGGAGATGCCATTACTTTTCATAGGGTTTTCTTGGCAAGTTTCCTCAGACAGGGTTTGCTATTGCCTTCTCCTGAGGCTGAGAGAGTGTGACCCAGTCCTGGGGGAAAGTCAGGGTGTAAAAGAAGTGCACATTCTCCTCCGTCCTTCTCAGTCTTCTGTCCTCTTTTTTGGGACCTCCACCCAGCAAAGGGTAAAATGCCATGGCAGCATCATCCGGCGGAGGTCCGAGGGGCATTGGCTGGTCAGCCAGAGAGCTCCTCTTGGACCTCTCCAGACCCTGGGACTTGCATGTGGCATCTGCAATTGTGTCGTGTGATTGTGCAGCCTGGGGTGGGTAGTGTATGCATGGGCACCAACAGGGGTGTAAAAGGGATCATTTAATGAAATGAGATCACATGGTTGTGAGTTCGAACCCAGGCAGGGCCCCAAGGTCCCCTCAGCCTTCCGTCCTTTTGTAGGTTGGTAAAACGAGTGCCCATCTTGTTGTGGGCAATTGGCTCACAGATTGTGTTTAGAGAGTGCTTAGTCCACTGATAAGCAGTATAGAAATGTACTTGCTATTGGTATTACTATTGGTATCATTTTTATTCCATTCCCCCCTTCCCCGCTCTTAGTGCATTTTAATGGCTGTTCAGGGCCAGATGTCTGATCATTTGTGTAAAATGAATGGACCTGTTTTGTGGCTTCTTTGCAGCAAACTGCCTGCCTTCCTCCATCGACTGCTCGCCTTCCTAGTCCTCATGGAGGCCAGGCATAAGAATGGCTTTGGAGTCGTCCAGAACAGCCTGGAAGAACGGCCTGGAGACCCTCCGGCCACCGAGACGGTGAGGGTCAGCCAGCCTTTGGGGAGGAAGGTGTCCAAGGTCCTCTTCCCCAGTTGCAAAAGACACAACATTTCACACACAGCTGCACTTTTCAGTCCCTTTTAAGTCCTACATCTAAAAACCTTCCAGACATAGCAATGTTGGCTCTAAGCCTTTGCAAGAGAACCCCAGGCCCTCCAGATGCTCCAGACTACAACTCCCACAATCCCCTCCTAGTAGCCACACTGGGTGAGGCTGATGGGTGTTGAAGGCTAAAACATAACTGCACACTTGCACATTGGCTTTTTTTATTTGGGGGCATTTCTTATTTAGAGAATTTAACTTTTAAAAAGCAGTACGAATTTTTGACAGAGCTGAGACAGCAATGCATCCATCTTGCACAAGGATGCTGCCATTTCAACTGCAAAGCCTATCATCCTGAGGATGGGATGCAGAGGGAAGGTTGCTTCCCAATGGTCTCTTCTCTGCTCCGCTTGCAATGCCGCTCTTTTCCGCTTTGTATTTTTTCTCCCTTTCCTTTGCAATTTCCTATACAAAGAGCATGGATTCCTTGTTGGGGGACAAAGGCTGACCAAAGCAAGATTGGGAAACATTATTTTGCACAGGGTGACCAGGCACCCTCCTTTTCCAGGACATGTCCTACATTTCAACCAGGAGGAATTGCAAAATGTCGTCCATTTGGAGCATGACTAAGAAACATGAATTTATATCTATATGAGTGTTTTTAGCTTTCCTTTGGTCATGTCCTAAATGCTCTACATTTTGCGGTGCCTTGTCTTTCCTGGTGGTTAGGATGTCTGGTCTCCTTGCTTTTGCACTACAACTCCCAAAATCCCCCATGGCCATGCTGATTCAGGAGAGTCTAGCCTTTAAAAATAAATTCAAGCTTTTCCAAGTTCTTGACCAGGGCTCAGCAAAATGATCAGGCAATGGAGACTCCGAACCGTGGCTCTCGTCTCGTCCGGCGTGGCCAGTGGCCATGCACCTGTCCAAACCCTTTTGCAATTTCTGCAACGCTTTCCTTCTTGGTGGCTGGATTTAGATCTGGTGAGGTGGAATTACAAGGGATCCTAAAACTTGGTGCCTTGCAGGGTCCGGCGGCAGAGGGGGACACAAGGCGGCCGGTGGCCCAGTGGTCAGTGGTGGACGTTTGTGCATGGCTCAGCCGAGGGCCCCTGGGATCCCCTGACAGTCCCTTGCTGGAGGCTGCCCACCGCCACGCCATTTCGGGTAAAGCCCTGCTGCGGCTGACGGAGGAGACCCTGGAGCGCATGGGCATTGCGCCCCAAACCCTGTGCCAGGCCCTGCTGCGACAGATCTGCCACCTCCGTCTCCAGCAAGAAATGGAAGAGTTGCTGGACATCATGGACAATGGTGAGTGGAGGGTGGCAGCAACTGGTATGAAACCTCCCTCTGCCCCAGCTGGAACGTGGATGATGGGTTGTCAGGTCTCTGGGTGTCAAGAAATCAGACAAAGGCAGCCATCACAGAATCATAGAACCATAGAGTTGGAAGAGACCCCAAGAAGAGCCCTGATCCAGTCCAACCTCTTTCTTCTGCCATGCAGGAACTCTCCATCAAAGTATCCCTGAGACAGATGGCCATCCAGCCTCTGTTTCAAGACAGCTTTCAAAGAAGGAGACTCCACCACAATCTCAGAGGAAGGAGTGTGTTTCAGTTTCAAATAGCCCTTACTCTCAGGAAGTTCCTCCTAATGCTGAGGTGGAATTCCTTTTCCTGGCACTTGCAGCCATTGCTCCATTGTCTCCTCTTCTCTGGAGCAGCAGAAAACAAGCTTGCTCCCTCCTCAATAGGACATCCCTTCAAGTATTTAAACAGGGTTATCATATCACCGCTATGATTCTATGATTCCACATTAAAAACACACATTTAAAAATAGCATATAGCTGGGGAGGAGACGTTTGCTTCCTTCCTTAAGATCACCGACTTGGATGCAAAAGTGGGGAAGAGGGTTGGATTGGGGAGAAAACTAAAGAGAGCGCAAGCTGGCAAGACTAGGCAGAGAAACAGTAGTAAGGCTGTTGGATGATAGGTCTTGGCAAGCTAGGAAGAAGGGGAAAGTGCATCCCATTTCTACTTTTTTGTACCAATTCAAATTTGGGCACGGGAAATGTGTAGCCATCAGTGTAACCTGGGTCCAATGTATTTTGGAAAGGTGTAGCACCAACAGGTTCACTGCAGACCAGGAAAGTCTGAGCGGAAGATGGACATATTCCATCCGCAACAGAGAAGCCCTGAGAGAAAGACGCACGTCTCAGAGGTACTGCAAGGTCCCATTGGATGGTCAGCCCTCGCTATCCACAGATTCTGCACCCACCGCTTGAAAAGACTCCAAAAAGGTCAAAAAGCAAACCTTGATTTTGCCATTGTGTCTATGGGACACCATTTTACTATGCCACCAGTGATACCTTTATGGGCCAACTGAAATGCACAATATATTTGCAACAAGTATATTGTGCATTTCGGTTGGCCAATAAAGGTATCACTGATGGATTTTTGTTTGATATTATTTAATGGGACTTGAGCCTCCATGGACTTTGATATCTATGGGGGGGAGGTCTGGAACCAAACCCCAATGGATACAGAGGGCCCACTATAGTAACAACAACAACAACAACAACACCTCACTGTATGTAATAGGACTTGAGCATTCACAGATTTTGGTATCCATGGGGAGACCTGGAAACAAACCCTGTTATGACTATTGAGGGCCCACTGTAAAAACAACAACAAGAACAACAACAGCAACAAACCATTGTATTGAATGGGACTGGAGCATCCAGAGTGGGACCCTGGAGCCAAGACCAGCCAAGGATACCAAGGGCCCCCAGTGTATACTATTGCAGACTAAGAGGACTGTCTCGGAGTATGGCTTGCGTACTTTTGGCTGCTTGTGTTTTTCCTTTCAAAAGAGGAATCTTGTAAGCCACGTTGAATCTCAGAGCGTGAAAGAACAGAACGGAGTAACATTTAACCTTGCATTAGTCTTGCAAAAGGGGGACTTGCAAGATGGAGCTGAGTGAGTTCCTCGTTCAGGTGAAGAGATTGCTCTTTCTGCTGCTCTGGGGCCCAGGGTCTCTTACCGTCCTTTCCGTCTTCTCCCTTTCACAGAGTGAACGAGGGAACCCTGCCCATAAACCAGCACCTCTGCCTGGGCAGCAAGAGAAGGCAAAGGGCCCACCTGGGCTGGACTTCCAAGCCAGAGGCAGCAGTGGTCCAGGGCTGGCAGGCCAAAGGCACAGAGGCCAAGAGCCAAGCCTTCTGCAGGAAGAGAACTTGGTGTCTCCTGGAAAGAAGACAGCCTTCATTCTGCTACGCCTCAAAGATGGGGTCAGTGTGCAACAGCAAGAAACGTCATCCGTGGAGGGCATCCATCGCCTGCAACAACGTGGGGCAAGCGCAGGCTGGTTACCTCTTGGAGAGCAGCCATGACTCTTTATTCCTCTTTAAACTAACCTGCTGTTTATTCATCATGGCTGTCCTTAAATACCTGAAGGGATGCCATATTGAGGAGGGAGCAAGCTTGTTTTCTGCTGCTCCAGGGAATAGGACCCAATGGAGCAATGGATGCAAGCTCCAGGAAAAGAGATTCCAGCTCAATATTAGGAGGAACTTCCTGACAGTAAGGGCTGTTTGTCAGTGGAATGTACTGCTTCAATGGAGAGTGATGGAGTCTCCCTCTTTGGAGGCCTTTAAACAGAGGCTGGATGGCCATCTGTCAATGGGGATGTTTTGATGGAGAGTTCCTGCATGGCAGAATAGGGTTGGACTGGATCAGGGCCCTTCTTGGGATCTCTTCCAACCCTAGGATTCTTTGAAAGGGGTTAGACAAGATTCTTCTTGGGGTCCCTTTCAACCCTTTATCTGTCCATCTGCATTTAATTTTTAAAAAGCAGGTGCATCTTTCTTGAGTTTCCCAAATGGGGATGTTGCGTTGAAAGCAGATGTCCTAGCCATTGCAGGCCAAGGAGGCAAGCAGTGACAGAGGGTGAGATGCACAGTTTAGGAAGCATGGAATCCTAGAGTTGGAGGACACCCCTGAGACAGATGGCCATCCAGCCTCTGCTTAAAGACCTCCAAGGAAGGAGATTCCACTACACTCCATTGAAGGACTGTCTTTCACTATCAATACAGCCCTTACTCTCAGGAGGTTCTTCCTAAGGTTGAGCTGGAATCTCTTTTCCTTTAGTTTGCATCCATTGCTCCATTGTGTCCTATTCTCTGGAGCAGCAGAAAACAAGCTTGCTCCATCTTTAATATGACACCTCTTCAAGTATTTAAACAGGGTTCTTATATCACCTCTTAACCTTCTCTTCTCCAGGCTAAACACCCCTATTTCCTTAAGCCTCTCCTCTTAGGGCTTTATGGCTTCCAGACCCTTCACCATTTTAGTTGCCTTCCTCTAGACGCACACAGTTTAGGTGTTTCAACTACTGATTCCAAAATGGTGGGACAATGATTGCTTTGAGGCTGAGGGCTCTGTGTTGGTTCAGCTT
Source organism: Sceloporus occidentalis (assembly GCA_023333645.1). Taxonomy (NCBI): domain Eukaryota; kingdom Metazoa; phylum Chordata; class Lepidosauria; order Squamata; family Phrynosomatidae; genus Sceloporus; species Sceloporus occidentalis. The sequence continues at coordinate 629,006 of JALMGF010000006.1, read as the reverse complement.
TATGCGCAAGGATGCTCTCGCAGGTATTTGCTTCTGGGAGCATCAGTGGATGAACGGAGGCTCTGTTGCACCAGGCCAGAGCCTTGCCACAGGGGAACTTGGTTTTCAGAAGCCATGGGGCAAATGGGGCATGGCAGGGCTGGGCACCTGTTGGGCATCAAAGCAACCCAGACCCCTCCTCGGCCCCCTTTGCACCTCTTATGGCTTTTCCCACAGCCAGCATTTGATGTTCCTGAGCATCAGGCCCTGTTTGCTCCAGACCCTGAAAGCCTTGGAAGACCCAAAGGCAGGCTGAGCAGATGTCCTCCTCACCACAGAGGACAAAGCGCTGAAAAATGTAGGACATTCAAGATATAAGAATGGGCATTCCAAAAGAAAAGCTAAAACAATATAAATGTAAATTCATATTCTGTCTGTATGTGTTGTGTGCCTTCAAGTAATTTCCAACTTATGGTGGTCCTAAGGCGAACCTATCATGAGTTTATTTTGGCAAGACTTGTTCAGAGGCAGTGTGCCATTGCCTTCCCCCGGGGCTGAGAGAGTGTGCCTTGCCCAGAGTCACCCAGTGGGTGTCCATGGCCAAACTGGGAATTAAACCCTGGTCTCCTGAGTCTTAGTCCAACACTGAAACCTGGCTCTCACTCACACTTCTTAGACATGGTCAAAACGGAGGACATTTTGGAACCCCTCCTGGACAGGAAGATGAAATGGTGGGACATGTCCAGGAAAAGGAGGACATGTCCGGTCACCTTGCCCAAAGGACATCCTGGAACCCAAAGAAAACCCACAACATGCTTTCTTGCCTTTCAGTACCAGCTGATGCTCTTCCTTTTGGAAGGTTGATAGGTTTATCTCTTTAATGGACACCACTCTGAAAAATAACACTGTTTGCAAAATGGGCAAAAGCGCAGGCCAGGAGAGTGGTCTCTACTCCTCACTTTCCTACTTTGCACCAGAGAAACTGATGCTCCCATGAGCCCCCCATGTCCTCCGCTTGGGACCAAGGTCTGTGGCAAGGGACCCCTTGTTGCATTTGTGCGGCTGCTGGCCACTAACTTTGCCTTGGCAAGCACCGCCACCCTCTCTTTCTGGCGGCTCCTTCTTCTTTCGGAGAACTGACCATCTACCCAGACGGATGACGAGAGAGAGAGAGAGAGAGAGAGAGAGAGAGAGAGAGAGAGAGAGAGAGAGAGAGAGGATGTTAAAAAAAGGCCTGGAAATTTTTTATTGAAGTTTTATTTCATAATAGGATTTTGAGGGTTTCTTTTCCTTCCTCATAAATACAATAAATATTTACCAGTAATAATAGCATTTCATGGATCCGAGTTCAAGTCCCCTGCCCAAGACAGCCAACCCCCAACGATGCGTTAAGACAGACATGAGAATCCGGATGAAGTGTGACAGGTTGTGGAGGAACACACATAGTTTCCTATTACAATTTCCTCTCGCCAATAATGACAGCAATCATCATCATCATCATCATCATCATCATCATCATCATCATCATCATATTGTTATTCCCCACTGACAGTTTGCTTTGATCCTGGGCAGAATCTGGGGGTCCACCTGGGCCAGGGATCCTCTTGACCAAGAAAGGGGGCATTGCCTTCCTTCCTGGTAAAGAGCATCAATGGGACGTGGAGGAAGACCCCAGAGGCATGTCCCAAACCGAGAAAGCGGTCACTTCGCTTGGCCGGAGGGTCAAGGGTGGCTTGAGACAAGCAGTGCTCCTTGCCCACATTTGCCCCCCCCCCCAAGTAAAGAGTTTCAGAAAATGAATGACTCCAGTCCCACCCCCTCTCCTTCTCCATCCCTGCATTCCCTGCAACAGGATAGAAAGCAGCTTCCAAAAATGCTGGGATCAAAGAGCCCCCAAAGCCAGGAAGGCCAACTGGTCCAAAATGGAGGCCAGGGTCTCCGGTTCCTGCTTCCAGACCAGAATGCCACCCCTCTTGTCCGTCCATCATTCCAGGGTCAGGTTTTCCTTACCTACTTGAAGACATCTAAAGAATGGCATTGATTAGGAGCTCTGGCACTCAACAGAGTAAGCGAGTGCCATGGCCCCTGCGAGGGAAAGGAGTAAGGAGGCATCCATTCCCATCCTGCGGGTGCTTAGCTTAATCCCTTGGTGTCACCAAAGAGAATCTGCACAGCCTGATGGCCCTGGAGCAAAGGGGACACAACAATGGCGGCGGGATCGCTGCCACTTGGACCCCGTCAGTCACCCCAGGCATTTGTAGCCAAGCAGAAACTATGCTTGTGAGGGACATGCTCACCAGCCCCCAAAGCTCCCTCCTTGGTCTGAGCCCAAGGCTTCAGGGGGTCTCTTGCCCAGCACACCTGGCTCCGAAATCAGGCCGAGGGGACAATTTGGGGTTTGCTAAGCTCATCCTGATCCTTAGCTGACAGAGACAAAGAGAAGCAACTTGGGTTCTGGGCCAGCCACCACTTTCCCTTCCAACTCTGATCCTGTTCAGGTCCAAGTTGCTCTGGTCAGCAAGAGCAAAATGGCCACTGCACTGCAAAGAGAGGCAGCCATCTTCTCTGCCCAGCAGCCCCTTTTTCAGACAGAACACTGCCCCCAGATTAACCTGGACCTTGCAAAAGGCCAGCATGTTGATGCAGCTGTTGCCCACACCTGCAAGCTTTGGGGCCCAAATATCACCAACACACCCCTCTTTGAGGAAGTGTTTTTTATCCATGCCTCTAGAAGCGCACACACACATGCCTTCACTGAAACAGAGGTAGCAGCAAAAGAAGGGAAAGAAAGAAATTAGTAAAACACTAATTGCAAAATGCCAAAGACGACGCAGGCCGAACGGATTGAGAATTTCATGCCCCATAAAAGGAAGCCCCCTGTGCACCCGCCAACCCCTTCCAGGCAGAAAGCCTCTAATTTTGAGAATACATGAGATGAACGCAGAGGGGATGGCCCAAGTACCCCAGGACAAAAGAGAAGAAAGAAGGTCCCCCCACCTCCAAAATTACACAGCACCTCTTTGCATTTGGTTCCCACCAAATCTGCACTGAGTTTTACACGGCAGTAAAATTAAGACATTATAGCTCCCCCCCCCCCCCCATCTTCGCTCCTGAACAGAAATGCCACTTATCTACTACTCCTTTCAACTAGGACAACACTTTTAAAAAGAAAAGTAAGACAGGTGACTCTTTGCCTCAACCTGAGGAGTCTTCTAAGGCACCAAGTTCCTTCAGTGAGAAAACCCGACTGGGAGGAAAGCAAAACCCCATTTTGCTTTGTAGACAGTCTGAGAGACCCGTTCTGCCCGGGGGCATGGCAGTTAGTGCCAAGGAAAGGCCAGGCAGAGGCAGCAATGACAAAAATGCCTGCGAGGGACGGAGGGAGATGGACGGATGGATAGCCCCCTCTCTGGTCTCCCAGGCAGCTCCAGAAGCAGCTTCATGTGGTCCTAAGGGCGCATGCAGCCTCCACCACTGAATCATCATTTGCATTTACTGTGGTCAATAAACTGCAGCAAAGGAATGAAAAAAGGCCCATATTCTTGTGTGGGTTTTGCCTGTTTAATTCCGGCTTAGCTCTCCCTTCCTTCCTAAACAGAGGTGCTTGCACCAGTTCCTCCTCCTCTGACTATGAAGGCACCCCGGGAGATGCCCTGTCCTGCTCTTTGGCACCAGAGGAGAAGTCCTCCTTCCTCCCATCGTCTCCAAAGGTCAACAGATGAGGTGCAGAGGGCAAAGAAGGGTCTCAAAGGTGTCCTCCTCTCCATTCTGCATCCTCAGGGACCCAACCCTAGTCTGGGGGACGCTCTTCTGCCAGACGCACACACATGGAGAAGGGTCCTCCGGTTCCCACAGACCCTTCTGCCCAAAAGGACTCTCACGCCAAGCACCCCTTGCTATCCCCAAGGCCCCAGAACCAGCAACCTGAAGATCTCCATTTCCAAAGTGTAACAACAATCGTCATCATAATGAGCCATTCTCCCCTCCCCAAAAACAGAGAGCCACGTTTGCACAATGATTCCTTATTCAAGACGCACAAAAAACAGACCCTCTCCCTATCCAAAGTGGACACCCCCAGCCCCCCAAAAGGGCTCTGGGAGAATCAAACGCAGACCCCCATTTCTTAATGTCTCTTTTGTGATTTACAAGTGATTACTGAATTACATTCCAAATCGTATATACCTTCAGGTATTCAAGTGTGCCTCAGTTCTTCTATACACCCATATCTTGTTTTTTCTGTGCAAAGTCATGTCATTAAAAAAAGAAGGCAAATCTCCTCATCCCCAACTATTTCAAAGCCGTGAAACACTGGACTAAGAAGGAAAAATCTGAATGGTTCCTTCATCTGTGCCCCCAAATTGGTCTACTCCCCTGCTGCCCTTTGAAACACTCATCTCTAACAACTGGAACCAGCTTTACTCTTGCTTCTAAACAAACCAGAAATGGCATTTGTGGTCAAACTTAAGAGTTCTCTGTTTTCCTTAAAAAAAAAAAAAGACATATTTACAGGAGGAGAAGAGAAAAACTGATCTAAAAGCCAGTTCTAGGGATGTGACATTGCTTGCATCTTGCTCGCCAACATAATGATTCAAGTTTAGAAAGGAAAAGTTAAATAGCCATTCACAATTGCAATCCTCCTGCCCCTATCCAAGAATGGAATGTGTCCCCCGAAAGGGGGAGACTTCCTCTCATTTCAAGCCCCCAAAATGAAACCCTGCCGCCCTGCCCTCAAGTCCACAGGAATATGCGTTGCTGCGCTCAGTTTCCTCCGGGTGCAACCGTTCCAAGGAGTTTGGGTTTAGGCTGCACTCTTCATAAAAGCACACAAATAAACACAACAAAAAATAATATTCTTCATTAAATAAGGCTGCCAACGAAAGAGAAAAACCGGCCCTTGTCTTCACCGCTTCTTCAATGAAAGAGGGTGAAAGATAGCCAGGGAGCGGGAAATGCCCACGTTTCCTGTTGGGTGGTAAGCCAGGAAAAAGCTGCGCCGTTGCCAGAGGCATCCGCTGAAGCTGGGCATGGAAATCAAATTGGGTTTTGCAACGGAAAACTAAATTTGCCCTCTGCCCATGTGAAGCAGTGCAGCTCTCAGAGGATGTAAACACAAACACACAGATACACACATGTGACCCAACAAATGATCTGCAGAAACCATGCTCCCTCTGTCCGTCTCCTGTGCCCACACAACCTGGTGTGGCGATGCCACACGAATGGATGATACTGCTACCTACAACTTCTCCCGCCACGATGGCAAGGGAGGGGAGAGCCAGTCGTTCTGCTCTATTTGTGCAGGCTGCTCCCACTTGGCAGGCCAAGGAGTTCCTTCCAGAGCGAGGCTTGGTGGTCCTGTCCGAGGCCAAGGAGCGAGAGCCATGAGAACAACTGTGGGTCAGAAAACTCTTGGTGGAGTTTGGTTATTCAAGTGCCAACCAACACCCCCCTTTCCAACAGTTACTTCCTACTCGTGTCTGTGAGGCAGTCCCCATGGCCCAGCCTGGAGGTGTTGAACGCAGGAACGCAGCGGTTCTGGAGTGTGAAGCCCTGGTTCAGTTGGTGAGAAAGAGGCCATGGGTCACAGTGGCAGCAAGGAGGAAAGAGTGGGAAGAAGAACCCCCAGCCCGGCTGCTGGACCTCGCACATCCTCGGCCCCTTGACCGTCCACAAGGTGAGTCCAAGTTTAGTCCCCATGGTGATGACTGAAGAATATGTACACAGGCAACGGACGGGGTTTACATTGCCTCGACTGAGCGCAGGCCAGCTTTCTCCTCCGCTGCCACCTCTACGCCTAGTCAGTCGGAGCTGGGCTTCCGAAGGGAGAAGGTCCGGATGTTGAAGTGCTTGCTCAGCTGGCTCACCTGCAAAGGTGGGTGGGGGGGCCCAAAGGGGCAAAGGACAGGTGAGTCTCACAACAAGGATGGCGGAGAGCCAGACCGCCAAACGCTCCCCTCTCTTCCACTATACATCCCCTCTGAGGGGATCACAATCAAAGCATCCCCATTGACAGATGGCCATCCAGCCTCTGTTGAAAGACCTCCAAGGAAGGAAACCCCAACACTCTCCAAGGAGTGTGTTCCATTGTCGATGTGGCAGGGAGAGATGGTGTGCATGGACGCAGCCAGGGGTGGGTGATTTCTGGCCCCACAGGCTGCATCTGAACCCCCGAGGCCATTTCTGCGGCCAAAAGGCTCCCTCTGTCCTCATCTTACCAAAAGGCTGAAGGCCCACAACAACCCCAGCCCCAAAGCTCTGGCCAATTTTGTGTTTTGGGGATTCCACTGCTTTTGGGACTGTACATGCTTTTTGGGAGAGGAAGTAACTTCCTGTTTTGGAAGAAGCCTTGGCAGGACCTCGTGAAAACATCTGAATCTGTGATAAGGTGGCCAGTCACACATGCACAAACCCTGATGCTAGGGAGGGCAGTGTTGGCCATCTGGAGGCAAAAATGTCCAATCTGCTGGACAAACTGCCTGGATGTGGTGCAAGGAAGTGAGTGGCACCAAAAGAGAGCAACCCTCCAATCCATGCCACTCTCAGAGGGGTCTCCCCAGCGCTGGCCCCCACAATAGCTGCTCCAGCAGAGTATGAAGGAAGCGTTGCTCAGAAGGAGAAGGAGAACAGGAGGAAGTAAGGAAGGAGGGTGGGCTGATCTCCTGCTAGTTGCACTGAGGAGGAGGAGGAAGGAAATGAGCCCCTGCCAAGACACACCCACCCACCCAGCCTTACCACTCCAACGCCATAATGGATGTGCGCCAAGGTGACGAAGCAGGTGAGCAAATAGAGGAGGAAGGTTTCATGTTGGGGCAGGAAGCCTGAGATGACCACCAGGATGACCAGGGCCAGCGGCAGCAGCAGTGCGTTGAGTGGCTGGCACCTCGTGCTGCTCATCTGGCAGACGATCAGGCGGCACTGGAGGGAGGGGAGAGACGTGAAAGTGGTGATCAGTATTCCAAAGAGGACAATGCCGACCCACTGCCCCCAAGCAGCTCCCCCCAGTTTCCTGCAGGGTCCACTTGAAATTCGGAGATTCCAGGGTTGGAGGGAAGGCTGCATGGTGTGAATCAGACCACCTTCACCAATGCCCATGGCATCTTCTGCATCCTGGGCCAGTGCCCTTGTGTGGTTCTGTCTTGGATGATTTTTGCATTCTCCTTCCCCCTCCTTAGATTGATAGGGATTTCCTACATGCAAACTCTCTCTCTTTCTCATTCAAACCTTTGGGAAACTCATTCTCTCCAAAAAAATTTTCCTGTAGTGCATGTTCCCATTTTCCTCCTCTCAACTTTCTTTTGAAAGATGGCGAGATAAAGATTTCTTTTATTTAAACTATTAAATAGCTAGATTAGTATATAGCTTCTATATATGTGTATATAAAGCCATTAGTAAACTTTTGCTTGAACTACAAGCTGCTCATGTTATTTTTTGATTAAGTCTCAGTTCTTAGGGAAGGATAGTTAGACAAAGGCACATTAATGCTACTTTGCTGATTTAAAGGTAGACCCTAACAGGCTTGGCTTTGATATTTTTTATATTCAAGTATTTTTGTTTCCTTACGAAAGGTTGAAGCCTTAGGAAACTTAAATTACCCTACATTCTGAAGCCCAGAAGAGAGGAGGAAGGTGAGGATTGCTCACCGAAATGTTGGCAAAGGCTGTCCCAACCATGAAGTAGAAGAGGCGGGGGTGGGCCTCCAGGATGTCGGAGGGGGAATGGAAGATCCAGATGGTGCACAAGACGAAGAGCAGGACCGGTGAGAGGAAGGGCAGCATCGCTTCGTAGAAGGAGTGGTGCTTCAGCGTTTTGCTCTTGTAGGCTCTGCAAGACACAAGGTGAATGAGAGGGAAGACTAGGGAGCGCCAGCAAGAGGCAGCCGGGACCACAGCCCAGGCATCCCCCTTCCTCTCTGGTCCCTTCAGCCCATCTGCAAGGCTGCAATGGAGACCAAAGATTTTGCTTGACCCCAAGTGCTGGGCCCAGCTGTCGGCCAAACAGATTGAAGATTCAAGCACTACCTCCGGAAAAGCAAAGGCAGCGATGGCAGAGAGCACTTACTTGTAATAGTTCAACAGGCTCATGGGAATGGTCACTGTGAGCGCACATCCTACAGAGAAAGAAGAAGGAAAAGGTGGCATTACTCCTCTGCCCCACTCAAAGTCCCATATTCCTGCAACAAAGCCAGCCAATTCCCACCAGTCTCAGCCTTTGACAGCTGAAAGGGCAGGGATGGGGAGGGGGGGCGCAGATGGCCTTTCTCCAGGTGTTGCTGGACTGCTTCTCCTAGCATTCCTCAACAATGGCTGGGGCTGATGCAAGTTCATTGGAGAAAGGCTTTGGTTTGCCTATCCCTGGTTTGGAGACATGAATCTTCCCCTACATCAAACCTTTATTATTAAACAATATTAATGTGAGAGTGTGCATTTGTCCCCAGGTGACAAAGGGCCCGAACAGACAGAAATAAAGCTGCTTCGGATCTCTTTGGAAGTGTGCTGTTTAAATGACACATGCATCTTAAGAAGTCAGAAGCTGCACCAAAGCTGCGCTCCAGTCCTTAGGATTAGAGCATGGCTTTGGTGTGGCTTCTGGCCTCTTAGGACGCATGCACCATTTAAACAGCATACCTCCAAAGATAACTGAAGCAGCTTTATTTTGGCCTGTCCGTTCAGGTCCAAAGTCTGTTTGGTGGCAACCACGCCTTGACACTGCAATTCTGACTGGGTTCCTACATGGCAGAATATAGCTGAAATAGATGGCCCTTGAGGTCCTTCCCAACTCTCTAATTCCAAATTAAGATGTGATGCACTAGCAGAGATAGCTAGGGAAAGAAGCACTGGGCCCATTCAGCTCCCTCCTCCTTTCACTCAGGCTGCCTTTGTGCAAACACAACCTCTCGAGTTCTCGAAAATGAAATGAAACATTTAGGAGGGAGAAAGTGCCTAGTTCCAGAAACAGACATCTTTAAAACTTATCAACAGCCAGTTCTAGAATTGTGCTCCCTTCTCTGCAGGGATACTGGCATTTGCTTGTGATGCTATTTTACACTACCATTACAGGATGCAACCCAAATTGCTCCTGAGTTGTGGGTTGGAAGCACCTGGGCCCCAATCCGAAACTCCCCTGGCTTCAGGGTGGACCCTGCTGGGCTCAAACAGGGTGAGCTCTTGAGTGAGGGTCCTCTTGCTCCCCCAGCCCCCAGGTGACCTGGCGATTTCTGCTTGACTAAGGCAACTAAAGACAAATACTGCAAGGCCCCACAGCCTGTGACCTGAATATCAATAATCGATATAAATACTAGTGTGCCCTCGTTATACGCGGGCGCACTATATGGGGCTTTGAGCATATGTGCAAAGCCGCACGGGGCGTGCAGGGCGGTGCATCCCATTCGGATGAATAGGGTGTGCGCCCGTGGTGTGTGCACCGTTGCGCCGCTGCATGCATGTGCCCCATTCACTTGAATGGGACTTGAGCATGCACGGTATTTGGCTTATGCAGGGGGTCCAGAACAGATCCCCCGCATAAGCCAAGGGCACAATGTATACTGATAAGCACCTTACCAATAATCATAGCCACAAAGAGGTCCCGGTATAAGAAGCTGAACAGGAATGGGTTGTACCAGGCCTCAACGCCCACGATGGAGGTCACGATGTACACCATCGAAATGGTCTGGAAAAGGAAGCCGAGAGAACCGTGGCGTATCAGTGCCTGGGAAGACTCGCCGAGGAGCTGGAAAGCTCTTCCCGCTTATCTCAAGCCCAATAGCCCCTTAGTTCAGAAATCCAGGGATGAAACTCAGAAAACCTTTACTCAGCAACTGGAGATGTTCACCAGAGACGTTGGCTGTCACAGCTAACCAGCAAACATTAGCAAAGCATAATAAAAGCATACACAATTTCAAACATTTGGCAGGCCCCTTCTCATTCGTTACAAAAGCAAAATGTTCTTTTCTTTCCCCTTTCCTCCCCCATTGCAGAAGAGATTGACCTTAGGCCTATGGGAGGCAGCCCCAACTCCCTTCTGTCCAGTTGTAAACCACCAAGGAACATGGTCAACAGTGGTCCAGCAATTAACAACCACTGCATATCCCACCCCTACCCAAAGTCTTGGGTTATCAAAGGAATACCCAGCAAACAGCCAGCAAGAGAAGTTACAGAGTTAAACCCCTCCCAACCAGGGCAGGCAAGATGAGTGGCTCAGCTCAGCGTTATGACATTAAGGGCTGTTTTGACAGTGGAACACACTCCCTCAATGGAGAGTGATGGAGTCTCCTTCTCTGGAGGTCTTTAAGCAGAAGCTGGATGGCCATCTGTCTCAAGGGATGCTTTGATTGAGAGTTCCTGCATGGCAGAAGAAGGGGGTTGGTCTGGATCAGGGCCCTTCTTGGGGTCTCTTCCAACTCTATGATTCTAAAAGGAGACTCCACCACCCTCTGAGGGAATTTGTTCCACTACCTAACAGCCCTTACCGTCAAGAAGTTCCTCCTAATGTTTAGGTCAGGGGTAGGCAACCCTTTTGAGCTGGGGGCTGGGTTGCTGTCCCTCAGACAACTGGGGGGCCGAAGCCAAAAAATAAATAATTAATTTTTTTTAAAATTAAATAAATAAATAAACTGGGACAAATGTAGGACAAAATTTTCAAATGGAGGGCACTTTTTAAATAAAAAATGGAGGTCATGCGAAAAAATTTGCTGATTTTTTTTAAAATGTTAAGATAAATGCATGTTTCTGAGGCTTCTATAGACAATTGCCCCACCATGCCCCTTGCGCGAGATGCCAAAGGCCCCGGCGGCAATCGGCGGCAGGACCGGGCTGGGGCCAGTCCCAAGGCCTCGCCGGGCCGCATCCGGCCCGCGGGCCGCAGGTTGCCTACCCCTGGTTTAGGTGGAATTCCTCTGTGTCCTGTTGTCTGGAGCAGCAGAAAACAAGCTTGCTCCATCTTCAATATGGCATCCCTTCAAATACATAACCAGGGCTATCATATCACCTCTTAACCTTCTCTTCTCCATGCTAAACATACCCAGCTCCCTAAGTGTCTCCTCAAAGGGCTTCATGGTTTCCAGACCCTTCACCATTTTGGTTGCCCTCCACTGGACACGCTCAAGCTTGTTGGGGAGCTGTACGCCCTCCCTGCATGTGGGGCCATGGATCTTTGGATGAAAGTGGCTTGCTCAAATGCTGTGGCTGGGATGCTGCAATGCTCTCCATCCTCTGCTCCCCTCCTGCCAAGATCCATGGCCATCACTCATGTCTAGCAATGGAGTCAAGAGGAGACCCTGGATCCTTGCCAGTTAGTGGGCAGCGCTGCAACCAACATTAATTCGTTTGTGAAACTGCTTTAATGGATAAGCTTTTAAATTTCTTTTCATTCTATTGACTGTTCGATTATATCTGCTCTGAATTTTGAAGGGCTTCCTTGAATTCTGGAAAAAGGCAAAGTGGGGGGGGGGGGGGATCTGAGGGAAGCATATTTGACTTTTAGGCCTGCCTCTTACAGAAGGCGCTGTTACATGTATCTAAAGAACGTCATAGGCACTCAGTCCATAAGAAATTTCTCAGCAGTGAAATAATACCAGTGCAACCTAGTAAGATAGGTTAGCAGACAAATGAGCAGCCTTCAAAATGGTGATGGAAGCACATGGCTTGGCAAAAGTTCAGGGGAAACCCTCATGGAAAGAAAGGTTTGGGGCAAGAGAGGAAAACTTCCCTGCAATGGCTCCTGCTTAGTATTAAGGAGCAGGCAGTTCCATAGGTTGCTTGGTGCAGCCACAGAATCATAGAAGGGACCGGAAGGGACATCTAGTCCAGCCCCTGGCCATACAGCAACACAGAGCCCTCAATGGCCTGGGTTTGGAGCTGGGAAGGGCAAGGCAGCGGGCAGACTTACCACCTGGCTGATGTCGTAGCCCCAGGGCAGGAAGAGGATCCCGGTGTTGTACTTCTCCCAGTGGGAGAGGATGAAGGAGAAGAGGACCACCCAGAGGAGGAGGTAGAGGACGAAGACGCTGACGCCATTGGGACCTCGCCCGAAGGTGGAGTATACCGTCACCACGAAGAACATGCAGGCCCAGCTGTCCAGGCCGTGGTCAAAGAGCTCCCCAAGGGGAGTGGAGGACTGCGTGCGGCGTGCCTGCTTCCCATCCACGCCGTCTGGAGGGGGGTGTAAAATGGGAGAGGAAGAGAGAGCGCAGTTGACTCATGGCAGGGCGAGGGGATGTGGTCACCATGAGCGTCGAGGTCAGCCAGTGGGGGAAGAGAAAGAACTGGTTGGAAACGGCAAGCGAATCCAAGTGAGAGGTTCGGCAGGGGATGATGGCACTGGAGGAAATGGGGAAGGGGCTTGCCTTGCCTCCATGGCACCCACTGCCCAAGCCCACTTTCAGCCATGCAACCCCAAGGTGCCACTGGCCCAGCCCAGAAGCTTTGCTGGACTTGGGACGCCTACAGAGCTGGACCGATCTTTAAGCATTTTTGCTTCCCACTCTGCACTTTGCTCAGTCACGAATTAAGACAGTGAAGCTACCTGTAAGCTCTTTTCACACATGACATTCCCCCATCCCAGTCCTGAAAAAGCCAGCCAGGAGAAACCCTCCTCTGGGGCAGAAAAAGGAACCCTGGTTACTTTCAAGCAGGGGTGGACATGCACCAAGGGACAGAGGGGCATTCATAGCACCCCTTAACCTCAGCTTAGTGGAAACGAGAAGTCTCTTCCAGGTGTTTTTATAACCCTTTGCCTCCATGGGGGTCTTGTTACAGGAGCCCAAAGAGGTCCCAGAGGAAGAGGAAAATGCCCATCTCAGAGGCCGTGGTGGCTGGAGCTAAGGGCACAAGGTGCCCTCTTTATTTGGCTTCCAGGGGTGGCTGCCACTGCATGTACACAGAGCCTACCTTGCAGGAGTGAGCATTTTGGAGCATAGATGCCAAGGTTGCAATGACTGGGTGTTTCTTCCCTTCGCTGCCACTGACATGATTGGCAAAATGCCCATTGGAAGCTGAAAGTCCTGTGCCAACCATACTGATACGCAAGACCCCACTCACCTAGCGTGTAAGCCATGAAGTTGAGGAGACCCACGACAACCCAGACTCCATTTGGAACATGCTCCTGATCAGGGGCTGTGGAAAGAAAACCCACTTTGGTTTCGGATTTGAGCCTGGTCTCTTGAGTCCTAGTCCAGCCTTCTACTCCCGACACCACACTGGCTCACTTCACATGTGTTTCCACTATGTGCTTTTGCCTGCATCTGCTTTAATGTTCATGACTTGCCTTGAGTCCAAGGTCTGGGGTAAAGGTGGGGGAATGAACTACTTTGCCTATTAAACCTCCCAGAACCGCTCCTGTGCCCATGGCTTGTCTCTGCACCTCTCCCACTCTACCTCCTAGCAAAATAACATTTGCTCCTCGGACAGCAAAAGGCGCCTCTTCCTCCTCTTGGGCTTCAGTCTTATGCGCTGCCTGTGATCCTCAGATCAAAATTAAGCAGCTGAAAGAATGGTTTTGCTGCCAAAGGAAACAAACAGGACCTGCAATGGGATGCTTCAGTCTGAAGCTGCTCCTAGTCAAGTTTTTCATCACTCAACCTGGGCTGCATCCACACTGCACAAATAATCCAGTTTGACACCACTTTAACTGCCATGGCTCACTACTATGGAATTCTGAGAATCATAGTTAGTTGTGACAGAAAAAGTGAAATGATTCACAAATCTGCAGTTCCCAGAATTCCATAGCATTCAGCCCGGGCTGTTAAAGTGGTGACAAATGAGATTTTTTTCCTGCAGTGCGGATGCAGCCCAGGATGCTCCAACCCACAACCATCCCACATGCCTTGCTTGGTTTTCTGACCCCCAACTTCATTTCCCTACACAAGGGACTTTGAACTGACATCCTCACATACCAAATAATAATAATAATAATAATAATAATAATAATATAGTTTATTTGTAACCTGCTTTTCCAAAACCTGATCAAAGCGGCGAACAGTTATTTATAAAAACATTGCAATAAAATCAGTTAAAAACAGCATTAAAAACAATACAACAACACTAACAGCAAAGGGCCAGAGAAAAGGGGGAAGTCAATATATACAATCCAGGGTCATCAATGAAAAGGGGTAAGAGAAGATTTTTCACGGTGGGAAGGCTTGGGAAAAGAGATACGTCTTCAGATTCTTTTTGAAAAGAGCTCATCTGGGAGACTATTCCAAGATCTTGGGGCCACGATAGAGAATGCCTTCTGTGAGGTCCTCACATAGCGTGTCACTGGGACCTCCAACAATTTCATCCCTGTTGACCAGAGTGTGCGGGGCGGATTATATGGGGAGAGGCGGTCCTCCAAGTACCCTGGGCCCAAGCCATTTAGGGCTTTATAGGTCATTGCCAGCACCTTGTATTGAGCCCGGAAGAGAATAGGCAGCCAATGAAGATCTTTCAAGATGGGAGTTATATGGTCAAATCTGGAACAACCAGCGACCACTCTCGCTGCCATATTCTGCACCAACTGTAGCTTCCGGGTTTGGTACAAGGGTTGCCCCATGTAGAGCGCATTACAGAAATCCAATTGAGAGGTTACCAGAGCATGTACTACAGTTTCAAGGTCCCCCCAGTCCAGGTAGGGTCGCAGTTGGCGCATCAGCCGAAGCTGATAACAAGCGCTCCTGACGACCGCATCCACCTGAGATTTATAGGCCTGTGCCTGGCTTTCACTCCATGAAGCCCATCTGAGGAAGTAGACTTGAGCCTAGGAAAGCTCATGCTGCCAACTCCTTTCTTTCAGTTAGTCTCAAAGGTGCTGCAAGATCTCTCTACTTATTATTATTACTGCATCTAAATGCATCAAAGTTGCTACTAGAGAGGAGAAGGCAGGTTTGTTCCCTGCTGTCCCAGAAACCAGGACCAGTTCTAACAGTTTTAAGTAACAGGAGGGTAGGTTTTGACTGGCCATTAGGAGGAACTTCTTGACAATAAGAGCAATTCAGAAGTGGACCCAACTGCCTTGAAAATGCTGACATCGCTTTCTCTGGAGATCTTCCAAAAGCAGCTGGAGAGCTCCCTGCTGCTGGGGATGCTCTAGATCAGTAGTCCCCAAATTGTGCTCTGTAAGGGCTTTTGGGCTTCAGCTCCCAGAATCCCAGGCTATTGGACAACATGGCTGAGGCTTCTGGGAGCTGAAGTCCAAAATCTGTTAAGGGCACAATTTGGGGACCACTAATGGAGATCCTGCACTAAGCAGGGGGTGGGGCTGCATGGCCTCTGGAGGACCCTTCCCATGCTATGGATCTGTGATAGCCCAACAGGTGAAGAGAGAGGAGAATTACTCAACACTATGCATGATGTTCCACCCCTCTTTCATGCCTCCTTTAGTGCACCTCTCCCCTTAACACATTGGCTCATGCAGCCACGCACCCTTTCCTTGTGGGAGAATCCCTCCAGGCCTTTAGGGTACCCACTTTTCAGCTACACAATACCCTTCCTCAAGTGTTGGGGCCAGGACTGTCTGTGAATGATATTCAAGCGTGGGTCACACTATAGGTTTGTGCAAGCACATTCTGGTACAAGTTCGTCTGTTTTCTTCCTACCGTGGGACGTGCTACTTCCACAGCCGATACATGCTGGGCCAGCGTTCCCCCTGCAGCCTCAATCCAGCTGCTAATCCCATTGGATCCATGGGATTCCCCAGAATGTGGACCTACCATTCCCCCACTGATTCAATGGGCCTCCTCCCGTCCCTGGATTTAGACCAAGGTGGGAACTGGATGGCCAGAGGTTGCTCAACTGCAACGCCCAGCATTCCTCCCCATTTACACTGGCTAGGGTTGGTGGGAGTTAAGAGTACAGCTACATCTGGAGGAAGGATGTCTGGTTCCCACTTCATTTAGACTCTGAATCCTTTCCCAACTCAGTCTTGGCCAGTTGTGAGATTCCACCCAAAGGTCCTTCGCTTTCCTTCCCTTTGCCCTTGCGCTGCCCATTCCTCCAGATGGAGGCAACCCAAGGCCAGAGCCTCAGCCAGAGGGGAAGGGGCTGTGTTTGTCCCCCAGGAGCCTTGGAAACCACCCCCTGCAACCCCAGCCCCAGTTTTTTGGCCCACCAAACAGCCTTTAGGAGGGAGGCATGGGGGTATTTCTGTCACACTTTTGCCCCTTTGGGTCATTTTAAGCGCCAAACACATTTTTAAAAAAAATTGGCGGCAGGAAGTGACTGATGATCACTTTTTTTAAAAAGGTGTTAAAATGGGTGAAGAGGAGTTCAGAACAGGACAAAAATTCCCCAACAACTATAGAGATCATTTGTGGGGGACTTTTTTGAACAACCTTGACCCCTCAGGGGCCAGAATAATCACCCCAAAGAGGGGCACATGGCCCCTGGGCTGCATGTGGCCCACTTGTCACCTCTAGGCAGCCCTTGGCTTTCACCCATCTGGTGCCAGGCTGTCATTTAGGGGTCATATTGGTAGATGCCACCACTGGAACTCTTCCTGGGTCAGAAGTAGGCACTAGGGTGCCCTCCAAACTTGTGTTACAGTCCCAAAACTCGCCACCCTCCTGAGTGGGACAGGCTGTACCAAGAGAGAAAAGAATAGGCATAAGGTGGAAATTGTTCTGTACCTCACAGCAGTATCAAGGAGGCCTAACAACAAACACACAACCCTCCAGAGCCCCTCAGTGGGGTGAGGGCCCCTCACTTCTGGGGCATTTCCCCATTGCAGAACTGGAGGAAAGAGCAACGCAGTGCCCCCAAGCAGATGATGGCAGGCGCATGCATCTCATGTGATCTGTGCACCCTTTTCCTGCCCATAAACATGGGCCCAACGTGTATCTGTTTGGTTTTTTGTGGGTTTTTGGGGCTCTGTGGCCATGTTCTGGAAGATGTTCTTCCTGATGTTTCGCCAGCATCTGTGGCTGGCATCTTCAGAGAAGGCTTGCCTGGAAAAGTGGGTGTATATCTACTGTGTGAGCCTGGGAATGCAGGAGGGATTTGCATGTGTCTTGTTCTGTGCTGAAGGCTGGCCTCAGGCTGGGAGGCTAATGCAAAGGAGGATGAGTGTCTGCTAATTGGTGATCATTCTCTGCTGGAAAAGCCCCTGACTCTGCATGGTTTCCCATTTGTATTTGCTGAGTCTTTATTTTTTTATTCCTCAGGACTGGTAGCCAAACCTTGTTTACTTTGAGGGTTTCCTCTTTTCTGTTGAAATTGTCCAGGTGTTTGTGGATTTCAGTGGCTTCCCTGTGCATCCTGACATGGTAGTGGTTGGCATGGTCCAGGATTTCAGTGTTTTTAAACAGTATTGTATGCCCAGGATGGTTAGTGGCATGTTCTGCTACTGCTGGTTTTTCCGGCTGGCCCAGTCTGCAGTGTCTCTCATGTTCCTTGATTCTGGTTTGCACACTGTGTTTGGGGGTCCCTATGGAGACTTGTCCGCAGCTGCATGGAATGCACTAAACTCTTCCTGCGGCTGTGAGAAAGTCTCTCTGGTCTTTGGCTGAGCGAAGCATTTGCTGGATTTTCTTTGTCGGTTTGTAAACCATTTGAAGGTTGTGCTTCCTCACCACTTTGCCTATTCTGTCTGTGACTCCTTGGATGTTTGGTAGAAATACCTTCCCTTTGGGTGGCTGCTTGTCTTCACTTTGCCGGGTTTTCCTTGGCCTGGCAGCCCTTCTGATGTCTGAGCTAGAATAACCATTGGCCTGTCGAGCCTGGTCCAGATGCTTCAGTTCATCTTCCAAGAAGTGGGGTACGCAGATGCGTTTTGCTGGGTCAGACTGGGCCAGCCAGAAAAATCAGCAATAGCAGAACATGCCACAAACCATCCTGGGCATAAAATAATGTTTGAGAACACTGAAGTGCTGGACCTTGCCAACCACTACCATGTCAGGATGAACAGGGAAGCCATTGAGATCCACAAACATCTGGATAGTTTCAACTGGAAAGAAGCAACCCTTAAAGTGAACAAAATTTGGCTACCAGTCCTGAGGAATAGCAAAATAAGGACTCAGCAAATGCAAATGGGAAACCATTCAGAGTCAGGGGCTTTCCCAGCAGAGAATGATCACCAATTAGAAGACACTCATCCTCTTTTTCATTAGCCTCCCAGGCTGAGGCCTGCCATCAGCACAGAACAAGACATATGCAAACCACTCCTGCATTCCCAGGCTCACACAGTGTATATATATATATATATATATATATATATATACCCAACATTTTCCAGGCAAAACATTCTCTGAAGATGCCAGCCACAGATGTTGGCGAAACGTCAGGAAGAACATCTTCCAGAACATGGCCACAGAGCCCCCAAAACCCACAAAAAACCATGGATGCCAGTCATGAAAGCCTTCGATTTCACAGTGTGTCTGTTTCTTATGAAATCTTACCGGATGCATAAAAGTCAGGGTCAAAGTAAGCCATGAGGAAGAAGTTGAAGACAAGCAGTAGGAAGCCAGAAAACGTTATCAAATTGGGGGCCAGCCACGTGGGGAAGATCTATGGGGGAAAGCAGCAAGAACACATGCAGAAAACACACGTTAGTGAGCTCGGACAGCAGCCCCCGGACCACCGCTGACAGCCCAACTTGCTGGAAGTCTGGGGGGGGGGGCGCGGCATAAGACGTCTAGGCCACAACGGGATCCGTCTCTCCAAAGAGGGGAGACCATTAGTCACCGGCTGAAGCGCGCGGGGGGGGGGGGTCACAGCCGCCAGACAGTGGCCGGGGAGCGCCGTGTTAAAACGAGTTCCGCATCAAACGCAGAGCACGCACCGCCTGAGACGGGGGCCCCAGCATGCCAAGGGGCCCGACTCACCTTGACCACCGTGTTCCAGAATGGGTGCATCACGTAGAGGGAGAGCGGGTTGCTGTCCACAGCACTGTACTGCAAGGGAAGCCAAGAAAGAGGAAAGAGAGTGGGTGAGAGGAACTCCAGCAGCCATTTTCCACAGGGCCACCCACCCACCCACCCACCCAGGGCAACAGAGACCCCTACCCTCTTCAACACCCCCGTCGCCCAAGCAGCGTCCCATGCAACCAGGTGGCCTCAAGACCTCTCTGTTGTGCATCTCCTGGATCTTGCACCCCGGGAAGGCCTCATCCTGTGGTTCAAACCCCAGAGGTCATAGAATCATAGAGTTGGAAGAGACCGCAAGGGCCTTGATCCAGTCCAACCCCCTTCTGCCATGCAGGAAATCCAAATCAAAGCATCCCCGACAGATGACCATCCAGCCTCTGTTTGAAGACCTCCAAGGAGGGAGACTCCACTACACTCCACAAGGAAGGAGTGTGTTCCTCTGTCAGACAGCCCTTACTCTCAGGAAGGTCCTCCTAATGTTGAGCTGGAATCTCTTTTCCTGCAACTTGCATCCATTGCTCCAGGTTCTGTTCTCTGGAGCAGCAGAAAACAAGCTTGCTCCCTCCTCAATATGGCATCCCTTCAAGTATTTAAACATGACTATCATACCACCTCTTAACCTTATCTTCTCCAGACTAAACATCCCCAGCTCCCTAAGTTGCTCTTCATAGGACATGATGGTTTCCAGACCTTTCACCATTTTGGTCACCCTCCTCTGGACATGCTCCGGCTTTTAGGTATTACAGTCTAAAAGCCTATTAAGCCATCTAACAAGTAGAACCAGTTAGCAGCTAAAACTGAAAGGCTTTAATAAAAAATGAGTACCAGTTCATATTGGGGTTCCGAGGAAAGGGCCTCCCATAGCCAGGGTTCAACAGCAACAGCGAAGTAAAGCAATCCACTGGATTACTTTTCCCGGGACAAGGAAGGGAAAGTGAGGAGCATGCCACCTTGAATAAAGGCTCATTTAATTCAAGGCCCCTCCATCCTATAAACCTGCCTGATAAAGAGCCATTTACTTGCTCATTTTGCAATCCAGATTATTCAGTTGCCAACGTTCCAAGATCCCCCATAGATAACAACATCTGTGGATGCTCAAGTCCCATTAAATACAACGACATTGCAAAATGGAGTCCCTTATAAAAAATGGAAAACCAAGGTTTGATATTTGAAACTTATACTTTTTTTGAACATTTTCAAACCGTGGATGCTTGAATCTGTGTATAAAAAATCCATGTATAAGAAGGGCCGACTGTATATCAGGGCTAGCCTGAAGAAGAATAGCCCTCCCTCCAGTCCATCTGCCTTGGTCCAGGCCTCGGAGGAAGAGAAGAGACACTAGACCTCATCCCCTTTCCCACCACCATTCCCTTCTCCTTTTGTGTCATGTCTTTTTAGATTGTAAGCCTGAGGGCAGGGAACCGTCTATTATCCCCTCTGTTGTAAACCGCTCGGATTCCCAATGATTGGGCGGTATATAAATAAATCCTATTATTATTATTATTATTATTATTATTATTATTATTATTATTATTATGTATATAGCAGAAAACTAACACCGTAAACTAGAGCTGTGAGAGTGTGGGCCTGTACCATGGAGAAACCAGCTTCCGTTTCAGAAAATGGGGGAAATGTCAGATATGCTGGAAAGTAGTAAAGGAGATAAAGGAAGCGCCTACTTCCAGTAGACTGACCAGGAGTAATCCCTCTTGCATTGGAGGAGGAAACCTGGCTAGTGTCGGAGGCCAGGTACACAGGGGATGAACCATAAAGGCCTTTGTTTTGACCGGAGACGCGTAAGCCAGAGCTAGCAAACCCCTCTGGCATGATTGCTTTTTCACTGGACACCTGGTTAGCTGGGCAAGGCTAAGGGCAGAATAAAAGCGTTAAGGCAGAGCTACGGATTAGACTGCAGGAAGAAGGCTGCCTGGTAACAGCTGCACCGTTCTTGATAGACGAAGAGCCAATCTATACGCTGGTATTAGTCGGGCTTTGCTGAAACAGACAGATGCTATTAGGATATTAACAAGGCTGGAGAAGATTAACCCTGTATTCAGACAAGTCTCCCTTCTCCCAGATGCCTGGGACCAGAAATGTTTTCGATTTTTTGGGTCATATTTTGGAATATTTGCATATGCATCGTGAGGTTATCTTGAAGATGGGAACCAAATCTAAACAGCAAGTGTATTTATATTTCACATACACCTTATACACAGAGCCTAAAGGTGATTTCATATGCAACGTGTTAAATAATGTTGCGCATGAAACAAAGTTTGTGTACATGGAACCATTAGAAAGCAAAGGTATCCTCATTTCAGCCACCTTTGTGGGCAGTTTTGGATTCTGGGACTTTGGATAAGGCCAGGGAAACTCTACTTATATGTAGTTCCTCAAGAGATGAGAATGGACACCTGAGTGGATAATGGGTTAAGTTGTATTGTTAAGAGGGTTATGGGTATGACAAAAGGGACAGAATTCTGTACATTAAGAAAAGCCTTTGGGACATGTCTGTGTAATACCTTAACAGACCCTAGCACCAAATGGCTAAAGTAAAGGGTTGGAAGGGCCATGTTCCTACATGCATTAAACTAGTACAAATCCTGTTAAAAAGATGCAGGGAGATAAAGGTTCAATCCTCTCTGGAAGTGTAACATCCGAATGGCTGTGTGATGGGATGTAATGAATGCATGGCACCTCACATGCAATGTGGTGTAATGTGAAAAACTCTGCACACTGATAGCTCCTTGTGCGTTTTTTGGGCTATAAGGGCATGTTCTAGAAGGGTTTCTTCTGAACACTTCCCCAGCATCTCTGGCATCTTCAAGGAATGCTGGCATAGAAGAGTGGGGTATATATACTGTTGGTTGAGAGGAAGGGATTTCCATGTTAATCTGTGTATTGTTCTGTTGTTGAATGGGTTATTCATGACCCATTGTCTGCTGGGAAAACCCCTGACCCTGAGTGGTTTTCATTTGCATTTTGCTGGGTCTTGATCTTACTGTTTATCAGGACTGGACGCCAAACTTGGTTCACTTTAAGGGTTATTTCTTTCCTGTTGAAGTCATCCAGGTGTTTATGGATTTCAATGGCTTCCCATTGCATTCTGACCTGATGGTTGTCGGCCTGGTCCAGCATTTCGGTTTTCAAACAGCATTATATGCCCAGGATAGTTTTTAACATGTTCTGCTACGGCTGGTTTTTCTGGCTGATTCGGGCACTTTTGGGTGAAAGCACGTCCTCCTAGTTCAAAGCCCATCCCATTCCAGCGGCCATATATCCGCATTCCTCGACCGTCCCAGGAACCGGATGTCATTCTTTCTGATTAGTTTACTACTTCTGGTGTATGTCAATGGGAATCTTTGGGCTTGTTTCAAATCTATGTCACTTTAAACAAGGAAGACTTGTAGATCTCTTCCAACTCTATGTCTCTATCCTTCAAAACTGTATTTATGAATGAATGTATGAATGAATCTTTATTTGTATACCGCTATTCCCATGATCACAGCGGTTTACAACAGTAATAAAAACATACCGAAACTACAAAATCCAATAGAAAGAAATCCCCCCCACATTAAACAATACAGTACAGCAATAAAATATCCATCATTCAATCACAGTTAAAACAGTTAAAAACCAAAGCACCAATTACATCCAATACAATACAGCAACACAAGGGGAGAAGAATGGAATTAGGGAACATGGGGGAAAGCTTGACGAAAGAGGTGAGTCTTTAGATTTTTCCTCCAGGGAGGAGGCTGAGCGGAGCTCGTCCGGCAGAGAGTTCCAGGTCTGTGGGGCTGAAGCAGAAAAGCCCTATGTGCAGACACCACATCTCTCGTATTAGGGACTCTCAAAAGTTGTTTCCCGCCCGACCTGAGAGTGCGGGGCGGATTATATGGAGAGAGGTGGTCCTCCAAGTACCCTGGGCCCAAGCCATTTAGGGCTTTATAGGTAAAAACCAACACCTTGTATTGCGCCCGGAAGCAGATTGGCAGCCAATGAAGATCTTTCAATACTGGTGTTATATTGGCTGGCTCTGGAGTTGCCAGTGACCAGCCTAGCTGCCATATTCTGGACAAATTGTAGCTTCTGAGTTTGGTACAAGGGTTGCCCCATGTACAGTGCATTACAGAAGTCGAGTCGAGAGGTTACCAGAGCATGTACCACTGTTTCAAGGTCCCCCCGGCCCAGGAAGGGTCGCAGCTGGCGTATCAGCCGAAGCTGATAACAGGCACTTCGAACTGTCGCATCCACCTGAGAAGTCAGGTGAAGCGACGAGTCCAGAAGCACACCCAGACTGCAAACTGTGTCCTTCACGGGGAGCGTGACCCCATTTAGGACAGGTGGAAAAATTTCCATCCCTGGACCAGGGGAACCTATCACAAGTACTCCCGTTTTCTCTGGATTCAGGCTGAGTCTATTTTCCCTCATCCAGCCCATTACCAACTCCAGACAGGCACTGAGCGGAGAGATGCCATCCCTAGTCACTGCATCAGTGCACTCAATGTATTTAGCATTTCCCTTCTCACCCAGAGTTTGTGTTGGTCCCTAAAACCAGTTGCTTTGTCACCAAAAGACAGAAGGAAAGCGGTGCGGAAGGTGTGTGCCGTGTGCCGTATCCCAGCCCACTCTGGGCAGACGACACTGTTCCAAACACAGAACTCTCAAGCCATTTAGGAGCTAATGAGATTTCAGTTAACGAAGGAGGAGAAGATCCTCGGCAGACTCTTCCAATCCCATTATCTCTAGCCTTCTCCTGGGCTTTGAAGGAGAGGCTGAGCTGCCATTCAGACAAGGAGGATGGGCAGCTTGCAGTGAGTCCTGCCTTGACTCGCAGAACCACAAACAACCACTTTTGTAACTGCCATTCCCAAAATCCTCCAGCTGTCCTAGTCAGTGGCCATGCTGGCTGGGGGGTTCGGGGAACTGCAGCCCCTAAATACATAATGTGCTCAAGTTCTGTCAGAGGCTGAGATGCTGCCCATTGCAAGCGCCTGCAAGAAAAGCCACTTAGCTCCCGGAAGAAAAGGAAGAAATCCAGACCGCCAAAAGCAGAGAGCAGCTCCTTGGGCACAACTGCCTTGCAGCAAAAAAGGCAAATGCTATCTTAGCCTGAAATAGACAAGGCAACTGTTAAGTGGATTTGTAACTGGTTGACCGGCCGAACCCAAAGGGTGCTCAACAATGGCTCTTTTTCCACCTGGAGGGAAGTGACCAGTGGGGTCCCACAGGGCTCTGTCCTGGGCCCAGGGCTATTCAACATCTTTATCAATGACCTGGATGACAGAATTGGGAGCACACTTATCAAATTTGCAGATGACACCAAATTAGGAGGAATAGCTAATACTCCAGAGGACAGGATCAAGATTCAAAATGATCTGAATAGATTAAATAGATTAGCCAAAGGTAACAAAATGAAATGCAACACACAGAAATGTAAGGTACTGCACTTAGGGCAGAAAAATGAAATGCACAGATATAGGATTATGGGGGACACCTGGCTGAATGAAAGTACATGTGAAAGGGATCTAGGAGTCCAAGTAGACGATAAGTTGAACATGAGTCAACAGTGCGATGCGGCAGCTAAAAAGGCCAATGCGATTTTAGGCTGCATCAATAGAAGTATAGTGTCTAGATCAAGAGAAGTAATAGTGCCACTCTATTCTGCTCTGGTCAGGCCCCACCTGGAATATTGTGTCCAGTTCTGGGTGCCACAATTCAAAAAGGACATTGAGAAACTGGAGCCATGTGTCCAAAGGAGAGTGACTAAAATGGTGAAGGGTCTGGAAACCATGAAGCCCTATGAGGAAGGACTCAGGGAGCTGGGGATGTTTAGCCTGGAGAAGAGAAGGTTAAGAGGTGATATGATAGCCCTATTTAAATGTTTGAAAGGATGTCATATTGAGGAGGGAGCAAGCTTGTTTTCTGCTGCTCCAGAGAACAGGACCCAATGGAGCAATGGATGCAAGCTCCAGGAAAAGAGATTCCACCTCAACATTAGGAGGAACTTCCTGAGAGTAAGGGCTGTCTGACAGAGGAACACACTCCTTCCTTGGAGTGTAGTGGAGTCTCCCTCCTTGGAGGTCTTCAAACGGAGGCTGGATGGCCATCTGTCGGGGATGCTTTGATCTGGATTTCCTGCATGGCAGAAGGGGGTTGGACTGGATCAGGGCCCTTGGGGTCTCTTCCAACTCTGTGATTCTGTGTAATAGAAGTACAGTTTCCAGGTCAAGACAAGTAATAGTTCCTCTATACTCTGTGCTGACCAGGCCTCGTCTGGAACACTGCATTCAGGTCATTTCAAGAAATATATATAGACAAACTGGGGCAGGAACAGAGAAGGGCAATGAAGATGGGAAGAGGGATGAAGAGGTTGAAGGAGCTGGGCCTGATCAGCCTTGTGAAGAGAAGGCAAATGAATGGGTCTGAAGAGTGAAGGAAGCCTGAACTCTCAGCAGAAACTGGGGATGACTGAACTGAGGCCATTGTGCTTTGGACGCATCATGGGAGAACATGATTCATGGGCAAAGACAATAATGCTCACCAAAGTGTAAAGCATTGCAAGAAGATGGACTCTATGGAGGAAGCCCCAGCTCTGCCCTGCCTTTGCAAGACCTGCAAAGATGTGATTGTTTAAGTATTGGAAGGGGAGTCATATTGAGGATGCAGCAAGCTTTTTTTCTGCTGCTCCAGAGACTCAAACACAGAACAATGGATGCAAACTACAGGAAAAGAGATTCAATCTAAACATTAGGAGGGACTTCCTGGCAGTAAGGGCTGTTTGACAGTGGAACACATTGCTTGGCCTGAGCAGGGCTGGGGATGATCAAGGGGTTGCTTGGAGGTCTCGCATTCAGAGGGTTGCCATAAATCAAATATGACATAATGGCAAACAACAATAAAGGGCACAGAATCCTGGTTTTCTGGGGGGCAGCCTGTAGGGAGGACTGGCGGGGCAGTTGGTGACCCCCAGTCTTGCCAGAGAGTAGCCACTTTCCAGTCTCATCTTCTGGACAAGCACCACCAGTAAGAAGAACCAAATCATCCCATTCAATCAAGGACTGAGTGCCAGCCACAAGCCATCCTTTTCCCCATTGTGTAGCTATTAAGCCCCAGTGGGAGACATTGCTATAGGGAGCTCAGCCTCAGGAGGAGGAAGGAAAGCAGGCTTGGGAGCCATCTTCAGAGCAGAGCCCGGAACGGAGGGAGGGAGAAAGAGAGGGAGAGAATAGGGCTCTGCTGCTGTTCCCAGGAAACTGACCGTGTAATCTTCGCACTGTGAAAAAATCACACTGGCATTTTAGTTTAATCACTTAGCGGACTAATCTAATCTTTGCTCACACAGCCGCCAAACAATAAGGCTGTGCCACTTAGCAGTGTTTTTTTGCAGACAGATCGTGCCTCCACTCGCGCCATCCGCCACACTTCCAGCGCAAGGCAGGGCTGCTAAGCCCCCCCGCAGCTCAGGCGGCACCCCCAGGATGGCACTTTCTCTCCTGGGATGCCTGGAGTGTGGGCAATGGGTCTCAGAGACCTCCATGCTCTTTAACGGCCATCTCCGGAGGACTTGGATCTCAGTCATCTCTTGGGAATACATTCCTGCATGGCATTGGGGGGCTGTGCTGGATGGCCCTCAGGGCCCCTACCACCTTTATGATGCCATCAAATGCTATGGCCCAGTCAGCTAGGGCATGCCACCCGAAAAGCCAGGGTGCTCAGGTCCAACCGAAATTCGGGAGACAACATAATTTCCCTGGTGTAGAAAGAGAAGCTGACTGCCCTGGGAGATGTAATGATAAAAGAATCCCAGAATCAGAGTTGGAAGAGACCACAAGGGTCCAGCCCCATTCTGATATGCAGGAACTCACCATCAAAACCCTGCCTGTGATAGATACCCATCCAGTATCTCTTTAAAAAGAGCCTCCAAAGAAGGAGACTCCACCACTCTCTGAGCCAGCAGCATCTTCAAAGAATCACAGAGATGGAAGGTTCATCCAGTCCAGCTCCCTTCTGCCATGCAGGAGCTCACAATCAAAGCATCCTCATTGACAGATGGCCATCCAGCCTCTGTTTAAAGACCTCCGGGGAAAGAGGCTCCATCGCCTTCCGAGGGAGCATCTTCCACTTTGAACAGCTTTATCATCAGGAGGTTTTTCCTAATGTTTAGGCAGAATCGCCTTCCTTGTAGTTTGCAATCATTGCTCTGGGTCCTATTCTCTGGAGCAGCAGAAAACAAGCTTGCTCCTTTCTGAATGTGACAACCCTTCAAATACTTAAACAGGGTTATCATATCATCCCTTAACTATCTCTTCTTCAAGCTAAATGTACCCAGCTCCCTAAGTCTCTCCTCATAGGGGTTTATGGTTTCCAAACATTTATCCATTTTGGTCACCTTCACCATAGAATCATAGAGTTGGAAGAGACCCCAAGAAGGGCCCTGATCCAGTCCAGCCCTGTTCTGCCATGCAGGAACTCTCAAACAAAGCATCCCCAACAGATGGCCATCCAGCATCTTTTTAAAAACCTCCAAAGAAGGAGACTCCACTACACTCCTCTGGACACAGTTTCAGTTTATCCACATCCTTTTTGAATTGTTTGGCCCAGAACTAGACACAGGATTACTCCAGGTGAGGCCTGACCAAAGCAGAATAGAGTGTCACTATTCCTTTCCTTGATCGAGACACTATACTTCTATTGATGCAGCCTAAAATCGCATTGGCCTTTTTAGCTGCCGCATCGCACTGTTGACTCATGTTCAACTTGTGGTCTACTTGGCTTCCACAACTCTATGGTAGGACCTGGGTCAGTGAATGGCCAGTTGTAGCCTGATTCCACCTGGAGCAACACTGGTGCATAATGGGTTCTGCTGGATCAGGCTGTCTGGCCTGTTGGCCCCTCATTCTCCCAGTCTCCTTAAACCAGGTGTCCCCCATAATCCTCTATCTGTGCATTTCATTTTTCTGCCCTAAGCAGTACCTTACATTTCTCCCTGTTGAATTTCATTTTGTTAGTTTTGGCCCAGCTTTCTAGTCTATTCAGGTCATTTTGAATTTTGACCCTCTCCTCTGGGCTATAACCTGCCCTAGAAGGAAAAAAATGCCAATATGCCTCTTCCCTTCAAGGGTCCACAAAGCCACTCTCCCAGTGACACAAGTGGACCCTGGCACACAATGGAGCCTTCTGAAAGCAGAGGAAGACCAGATCCCACTTCCATGGCCAGGAGAGATATGCTCCAAAGGCACACTTTCCACAACCACAACGGAGCCGAACCTTCTGCAGGAGCAATAGCAATAAGTCAATTGCCCCCAACAAGCTGGGGACCTATGAAAGGATGGAAGGCTGAAGGATGGAAGGAGCTTCATGCTTCTTTTTAATGGCTGAGCCTTAAAGGGCTCCGAAACGTGCCCAGCATCACAAGGCCATCAGAGCCATGGCCGATTTGCATTTGGTCACCTCTGCGCACCTCCAATCAGGATAATATTAAGGAGGGGCCGCCCATGACCCCTAATTTCCCTTCTTTCCTCCTTTAAACACATATAGGTACAGACTGTGCTGCAGGTGGAGAAGGGGATAGTCAAGGAAGGCGTTCCCAGTTAGGTTTTTTGGGGGGGTCACACCAGAGAAGAAGGGGTTGTGAAAGGAGAGGACCACTACCCCTTTGGTGCAAAAAAAGTACATGCCCCCACAAATCGGTGAACACTTTTAGGTTTTAAACAGGTTGGTCCTAAGGGACTGGCTTTACTCCTGAAAGGTTACTGGAGCAAAAGCCAACAGCCATCCTTAAGGCATGAAAATGGCATCTCCAGAAAGAATACGAGATGCAGCCAAGAGAAGGGTGGAAGCAAATGCCCCCCACTCCACTTTAAAGCCCCTTCCAAGATTAATCCCAGCATTGATCCATGCTCCAGGGTTGTCCAATTTTGACCAAATTGCAGCATGCTAGAGTTCGAATGGGTTCCCAGGGCCACCTAGTCCAACCCTCTCCCATGCAGGAATGCACATCGAAAGCATGCCTGAAAGATGCCCATCAAAACTCAGTCTAAAAGAAGGACAGTCTGCCACCCATCCCACGGATGAACAGCCCTCACAGTACAAAAAGCTCTTCCTAATTTCTTTCCCTGCCATTTGAATCCACTGGTTCTCCTCCTTCTAGTCTCCGGAGCGGCAGAAGACACAGCATCCCCTCGGGTAGATAAAGATAGCTCTGCCGTGGCCTCTCAGCCTCCTCTTTCCCCAGCTGGGCATTTTGGCCCTCGGTCACTCTTCCTCTGGACACCCGCCAACATTTCTATCTCCTCCTTCAACTACGGGGCCCAGAACTGGACACCTTTTGCCTCCTGCCAAAATAAACTGGATCACCTCTCAAGGAGACACAGGGAACATTTGCTCTTGCAAGCATTATTACCATTACGCTTAGGCCTGGCCTCTAAATGTGGAAAACCTAACTCTGCAAGGGAAGAAAATACATGCAGTTCCAGCTTTCCTTGCAGGAGAAAAAGGCAATGGGTCATAGATTTATAGAACCGACTGTATCTTGTAGAGGGGCGGGATATAAATTATTATTATTATTATTATTATTATTATTACTACTACTACTACTACTATTAGAGATGGAAGAGACCCCAAGAAGGGCCCTGATCCAGTCCAACCCCATTCTTCTGCCATGCAGGAACTCTCAATCAAAGCATCTCCATCGACAGATGGCCATCCAGCATCAATGAATCAATAACAACGGCTGCTACTACATTACACAAAAGGCGACAAATGGGAACATCCACAAGGCACAACAAACCAAGAGAGTATATTGCATTGAGAAATGGCTTGATCTGTAAAATGTGATTTGGTTTAAATCATGCCTGGTCTATGCCTGACTCCTTTCAGACCAAGAACTTTTACTAGTCCAGTAGTTTCTACTCATCTGGGCTTGAAGTAGAGACTCTTCCTCCCAATTGTCCCTTGACTGCTCTTTTGGACCATTCTTGGAAATGGACTTGTCGCCCGAAAACCAGGATCATCGCTTTTGCATTTCTATTGCTGTTCTCTGGCTGCATCTGCACTGCAGGAATAATTCCGGTTTGACACTACTCTAATTGCCACAGATCAATGCTATATGGCCTTTCCATATACAGTGGGCCCTTGGTACTCGCTGGGGCTTGGTTCCAGGATCCCCCGTGGATACAAAAACCTGTGGATGCTCACGTCCCATTCAATATAATGGCATAGTAAAAGAGCAAAATCAAGGTTTGCCTATGGAAATTTGTAAACACCTGTCCCTCCATATTCACTAGGGTTAGGGGCACAAGACCCCCGTGAATATGGAAAAACCGCAAATAACAAAAAGACCATATTTTTACCTGAGAAGACACCTCTCTAGGAATCTCTAGGTCCTCCAGTACAACTCTATGACCAACATCTGCCAGACACTGAGCATAAAACTGCGTTGGAGGAGCTACAAAGGCCTAGTGGAGTGTCCTCTCTAGCAATCTCTAGGTCTTTCGGTGCAGCTTTCAGTTAAAGTTGATCATAGAGTTGCACTGGAGGACCTAGAGATTCCTAGAGAGAACATATTAATCAAATCCGTGAATAACTATCAAAGCCACAAATATGGAGGAATGAGTGTGTATGTATATGCACTATGGCATTCCCATGTACAAGAATGCCATAGCACTGACCCGTGGCAATGAAAGTGGTGTCAAATCAGATTATTTCTGCAGTGTGGTTGCAACCTCTCTCTCTCACACACACACACAACCTCGAATACACACATATACACATATACTGGTATAAATGCCTGTCTATGGGTGTCTTGCTCTACGCCACTGAGGAAGTAGACTGTAGCGTTCGCGAGTTGAATTGTGGGAGACCAGAGTTCGAATTCCCATTCAGTCACGAACCCCAATTGGACGTTACTCTCCTCTCAGCCTCAGAGGAACCCCCACGATCGGACCCCCTTAGGGTCACCGTAATTCAATATGTAGATAATGAACCATAGCTACGGTGACCAAAGGTCCTCCTGTTCCAGGACATGTCCTACATTTCAACCTTCTGTCCAGGAGAAACGGCAAAATTTAGAGTATAATTAGGAAGCATGAATTTACATCTATATCAGTGCTTTTAGCTTTTATTTTGCCACATCTTCCATTTTTCTTGAATGTCCTCCATTTTGTGATGCCTTGTCCTCCTTCACAGTGAGGGCATCTGGTCACCCTGACCATAGCTACGAGAACTGCTCTCCTTATAGGTTTTAAAGGGTCCAAGGATACCAGCAGAGTTATTATTGACTATACAGAACCATTATTTTGACTATACTTGATTATCTGTTTTATTCTGCATTTTGTGTTTGAGTGTGTAGCGTTTTCCTTTTGCATTGTAGTTTTATATTGCATTTTTAGTATTGTATTCTAGTATTCAGCATTTTATAATGAAACTGTTTTTAATGTTTCACTCTGTTGTAAAGCGCCATGTCCATCAATGGCACTCTATACATAAATGAGGAGGAGGGAGATAAAAAGGCAAGACTGTTCTGCTGGAAAGACACCCAGCTCCTTGCTCTGGGTCCAAAGGATGGCAGGCGTTTCAACACATAGTGTCCAAAGGTTGTGTAGCTTCTTCCACAACCCAGCAACGGAAACCACCTTTGGACTGTGATGCCTCCAAGCCCTCATTGCTTTCTCAGGGGGAGAAAGGCCATGAATAAGGCTTTGGGGCAATTAACACCCTGCTAGTCCTCTTTGAGGAATGGGGGGCCCAATCCCAAACCTCCCCTCTGGCCTTTGCTGCCTGAAAAATGTCACTCCTTGGGACTAATGGCCATCCAGCCTCTGTTTAAAGACCTCCAAGGAAGGAGACGAGGGAGCAATGTGTTCAACTGTCGAAGAGCTCTTCCTTTCAGGAGATTTCTCCTAATGTTTAGTTGAAATCTCTTTTCCTGCAGCTTGCATCCATTGCTCTGAGTCCTATTCTCTGGAGCAGCAGAAAACAAGCTCGCTCCGTCTTCAATGTGACAACCCTTCTGGTCCTGGAACCAAACTCCAGCGGATACCAAGGGCCCATTGTACTAATGTCAAAAACTATAGCAAAGCTAAATAAGAAGACTAAACCAAGCATCGTGCCAAATTACAACCTGAAGAACCTCCCAGTAGAATTGAAAGAGAATGTGAAAAATAGATTTGCCCTATTAAGTGTAATGGATCGGGAGCCAGAAGAACTCTGGACTGAAGCCAGGGACCTTATCAGGGAGGGAGGCAAGAAGGCATTTTATCTGCGGCCACAAAAGGAAGAAAAACCTCAATGGATGAAGCTCTTCAAGTCTTTCAAGGCAGACAAGAAGCACAACCCTGAATTTGACTGTTCAATGACTTTTGAGCAGGGATTAGGGAAAGTACTATAATAACCAGTGCAGACAAACAGAATCATAGAATCATAGAGTTGGAAGAGACCCCAAAAAGGTCCATCTAGTCCAACCCCCCTTCTGCCATGCAGGAACTCTCCATCAAAGCATCCCCAATGACAGATGGCCATCCAGCCTCTGCTTAAAGATCTCCAAAGAAGGAGACTCTATCACCCTCCGAGGAAGGAGTGTGTTCAACTGTCAAACAGCCCTTACTCCCAGGAAGTTCCTCCTAATGTTTTGGTGGAATCTCTTTTCCTGGAGCTTGCATCCATTGCTCCACTGTCTCCTATTCTCTGGAGCAGCAAAAGAGAAGCTTGCTCCCTCCTGAATGTGACATCCCTTCAAATATTTAATGAGGGCTCTCATATCCCCTCCTAACCTTCTCTTCTCCAGGCTAAACATCCCCAGCTCCCTAAGTCTTTCCTCATAGGGCTTCATGGTTTACAGACCCTTCACCATTTTGGTCGCCCTCCTTTGGACACATGGCTCCAGTTTCTCCACATCCTTTTAAAATTGTGAGGCCCAGAACTGGACACAATATTACAGGTGGGGCCTGACCAGAGCAGAATAGAGTGGCACTAAAGTGCACCCACATCATATGTGGGCATGCTATACATGGCTTTCAGTATACGCTGAAAGTTGTGCAGGAGCGTGCAGGGCACAAGAGGCAGCACATCCCATTCTGAGGAATGGGGCGTGCACCCATGGCACACGTGTGCTGCTGCACCACCGCATGGACAAGCCCCATTCACTTGAATGGGACTTGAGCATGCGCAGTATTTGGCTTACGCGGGGGAGTCTGGAATGGATCTCCCATGTAAGCCAAGGGCAGACTGTATTACTTCCCTCGATCTTGATACTATACTTCTATTGATGCAGACTAGAATCGCATTGGCCTTTTTAGCTGCCGGATCACACTGTTGACTCATGTTCAACTTGTGGTCTACTTGGACTCCTAGATCTCTTTCACACGTAGAAGTCTCTCATTCAGCCAGGTGTCCCCCATAATCCAACCAACCAACCAACAAGGGATCCTTCCTGGTACCTTTCCTCCAGCATGTGAGGACTTTTTAAAATTTATTTAAGAAGGCATTTGGTGACAGCAGATAAAGCTATTTCATCATGTTTCAAATGCTTTTTAATGCTGTCTTAACTTGTGCTTTTAACTTGTGTTTTCAAATTAGCTAGCTGTGTATTAATTTGTATATTAAGAGGGTTTAAAAACTGTACTGCTATTAAAGTGTTTGCACCATCTTGGGAGGGAGAAGGGCAGGGTGTAAATTAAACCAATAAACTCTTTGACCCACAACCTGAAGCTCCCTGGATAGCAACAAGGCCAGGAAAGCCAACCTGGTCAATTATGCAAGAACACACTGGCGGAAGGGAAGTGGCCTCCTTCCCAGAGCGGGTGGGCTTCAATGTGTGGCTGGCAGAAGCAGCACACAAATGTGGCACAGGCTGCACCAGGGAGAGCAAAGGCCACCGGGCTGAACTCCTGCTGCACACCTGGGGCCCAAAGGTACAGGCTCTCCCTCCGCAGGTGAGAGCCAGGATGCCACGGAGGAACAGCCACCACCTTGGCTCCCTGGCACATCTCACACTTGGGGCAGAGGCCTGGGAGGGATTCCTAGAATCACAGAAGTGGGAGAGACCTCAGGGGCCGTGCAGTCCAACCCCCTTCTGCCATGCAGGAATTCACAATCAAAGCATCCCCATTGACAGATGGCCATCCAGCCTCTGTTTAAAGACCTCCAAAGAAGGAGGCTCAACCAGACTCCAAGAAAGCCTCTTCCACCTTCAAACATTTATTACTGTCAGGAGGTCCCTCCTAATGTTGACGTGGGATCTCTTTTCCTGTATCTTGCATCCATTGCTATGTGTTCTTGTCTCTATAGTGGCAGAAAACAAGCTTGCTCCATCCTCAATGTGACCCCCCCTTCAAATACATAAACAGGGCTATCATATCACCTCTTAACCGTCTCTTCTCCAGGCTAAACATCCCAAGCTCCTGAAGTCTCTCCTCATAGGGCTTCATGGTTTCCAGGCCCTTCACCATTATGGTGGACCCCTCTGGACACTCTCCTGTTTCTCAACCTGCTTTTTGAATTGTTTTGCCCAGAACTGGACCCAGGATTATTCCAGGCGGGGCCTGGCCAAAGCAGAAAAGAGTGGCACGGTTAGGGTTCCTTGCATTCAGACGGGCAGCAACTGCTGAACCATTCCATTTTCAAGGAGATGAAAGGAAAGGAAATGAACCCGGACTCTTCTTTGTGAGCCATTACAGACCAAGGGAGGAACAAAGCCTAGGGATGTTACTTTTGGGCACTACTGCTCCCAACCTATCTTGGCATCCACACCTCAGGAAATTTCCAGACCCCTCGGGGGTGGGAACTGTGTCCTCCCTCCAGATGAGGTTGAACTGCAAGGCCCAGCACTCCCTGCCATTAGGTGGGTCAACTGGGGCTCCTGGGAGATGCAGTCCAACAACATTGCATGGGCTGCAGGATTCCCCCCGACACCAATAAAGACAATGCTTTGTGCTATTGAGAGAGCTGTCATCCATCCTCCCCCAGAGGAACTGATTCCATTTCCAGGATGAACAAAGAAAGGCATTTTTCTTGAGCACATCAGGACTAAATAGCGCAAGAAGCAGAAAACAGTGCCTGGCACATTCCCCAACTGCAAACAATGGTGCTCTGCTGAAGGACTTGCTCCCCTTGCCCACCTCCTCTACCATCTTTACCCCCCAGCCCCCCATGTTATACTCTGCACACTCCCAAGGGCCGCAACTGCAAAGAATGCTGGGAGGTATAGTCCAAAATACTGGGAGGTGCACTTTGCCCACTCTCCTCGCTGTGTGTCCCACCGGATCCTTGTCTGATCTGAAGACACCGCAGCGGCTTGCCATGAGTCTGGTGATGACCAATAAGGCCCTGTACGGCGGCCCAAGGGTCCAGGTGACCTGGAGGAAGGTGTTCCCTCCATTCAGCCTGCCAAGGTTTCTAGGTCTTCATGGGAGGCCCTTCCTTCCATCTGTCCAATGGAGACAGGACACAGGGCCTTTTCGGTGGCTGCTCTTCAGCTCCCGGATGCCCTTTTCAGATGGGCTTAGTCAGATGGGGAGGCAAAGATTTGTTGTGTGGCTTCCATGGGCCTTTGGGAACTGTGCTCTACAGTCTGCATTTCATACACTCAGTTGCAAGAGACCCCCAAGAGCCATGCTGTCCAACCCGCTGCCATGAAAAACCAAAGCTCTCTTGACTGTCAGTGTGTTTCAAAGGAATTCTATGGGGGGCTGAAATATATTTTAACTTTCCCATGGTCCCCCCCCCCCCCCACATTGTTTTACTTTTCTTTGGAGAAGGGGAGATTATAACCACCAGTAATAACTAACATCACTTTGATTCCTGGACCGAATCCAAATTGCTGATGGCCCAAAACTATTGGACTGGATGGCCCTTATGGTCTCTTCCAACTCTTATGCTTCTATGACTCCTGTTGTTAATACTTGGGAAGCTGTGAAACCGGGGCAAGGAATGTCCCAAACACAGTCTGGCCAACCATGTGTGGCTCATCGCCAGCAATTCATGAGCAAGCCAAGCCACAGAGTAGCTTACAGCTCAGCACTTTCCTGAACACAAGCCTGAAGTCTTAAGGTTTCGGAGGCTGTGAAACAGGGAAGAGGAGGGCAACATGGCCACCGGGAGCTGACCAAAGCCAGTGAATGGGAAGCAAATGTGGATTCATGTGGGTAGCCTAACAAAAGGTTTTTGCATTTTGTAGTGCCTTAGCCTTAGAATCATAGAATTGGAAGAGACCCCCAGGGGCTGTCCAGAATAACCCCATTCTGCCACGCAGGAAATCACAATCAAAGCACCCCGAGAGATAGTCATCTAGCCTCTCGGTTTTTGTGGGTTTTTCAGGCTATGTGGCCATGTTCTAGAAGAATTTATTCCTGATGTCTTGCCTGCATCTGTGGCTGGCATCTTCAGAGAATGAAGATGCCAGCCACAGATGCTGGCGAAAGGTCAAGAATAAACTCTTCTAGAACATGGCCACATAGCCTGAAAAACCCACAAACACTATGGATGTCGGCTATGAAAGCCTTCAACATCTAGCCTCTCTTTAAAAACCTCCAAGGAGGAGACTCCACCAGACTCTGAGGCCACATCTTCCACAATCAAACAGCTCTTACTGTCAGGAAGATCTTCCTAATGTTGAGCTGGATGGAATCTCTTTTCCTGCAGCTTGCATCCATTGCTCCATGTGCTATTTCTCTGGAGCAGCAGGAAACCAGCTTGCTCCAGCCTCAATATGACATCCCATCAAATACTTAAATAGGGCTATCATATTACCTCTTCTCCAGGCTAAACATACTCAGCTCCCTAAGTCTCTCTTCATAAGACATAGGGCCTGGAAAGACTGGCACTTTCTGCCAGCCTGGGCCCGAACTAGGGCTGCAGTAGGGCGGAGTGTTCACACACTCCCAAACCCTACTGTGTGCTGCAGGTGCCACCTTGGAGTGCCTCCATTTACACAGGGTGCGCCACAATGGCATCCGCCATGTGCAGCGCTTACATGGTGTTGCACACGACGGGCATCATAAGGCCCGTGGTGTGCAGCTGCCGCATTCCCAACCAAGCGCTTCCAGGGATGGCACAGAGCTGCCCCTGAACGGGCTGTTTGTACAGCCCCATAGTTTCCAGACACTTCCCCCTTCACCTCCTAATGTTGAGGTGGAATCTCTTTTCCTATAGCTTCCATCTATTGCTCCAGGTCCTATTCTCTGGAGGAGCAGAAAACAAGCTTGCTCCATCCTCAATATGACACTCCTTCAAATACCTAAACAGGGCTATCATGTCACCTCTTAAACATCTCTTCTCCAAGCTAAATATACCCAGCATCTCCCTAAGTTTCTCCTCATAGGGCTTCATGGTTTCCAGACCCTTCACCATTTTGATGTCCCTCCTTTGGATACGCTCCAGTTTCTCAGCATCCTTTTTGAATTGTGATGCCCAGAACTGAACAGAGTATTATTCCAGGTGAGGCCCGACCAAAGCAGAATAGAGTGGCACTATGACTTCCCTTGGTCTAGGTCTTCCTACATAAGAGCAAGCTGATGCAGTGAAGGTATGCAGTATTTTGTTTTCCACAACGCCATACATAGCAAGGACTGGGGAATGGTGTTTGCCTCGCAGGAGGCTGCCCAGGACCAACTGGCATCTAAAAGTTTTGGCGTCTATCAAATTGGTTCACTTTCTGGAATGCTCCCAGAGTGCTTGCCCGCTGCATTTGGGATCTGGCATCCTTGGCAAACTATATTAGATTGCAGGAACTCGTGGCTCAGGGCTCCCCCGTTCTGCTCAGATTCTAGTTTATGCCAAATGCATTTCTTTCCCTAAGTAAGGCTGAGTCCTTGACCCCCCCGCCCACCCCCCGCCTGGTCTTGAGAAGCCATCTCCAGAGGCCTTCTTAGCAGGAAACGCCCAGCCAAAGAGAAAGGCAAAGCAGGTTGGCGCTTTGGGGCTTCTTATCTTGGGATGTAAACAACTGGCAGACATTCCTGAGTTTACGCTGCACATTCCTCCTCCTGAGAGGCCCCAGGGAGCAACTTACTACTAGGAGGAAGATTCTCACATAACCTCCTCCCAAAAGGAAGACAATTCCTAGAGGACTTGCTCTGGGCTGGGAAGAGGATTCACCAGGGGCAGCAAGGAAGTCAGAGACTTCATTTCCTCTCTTTCCCGTGTCTATGATAGGCTCCAAAGATCTCAAGGTACACAACAACAACAACAACATCTTCTGTCTCCTGAGCTGCGGGAGGCAAGGCGTTGCATTAAACCGGGCTGAGATAGAACCAGTCTGACCGGGTCTTGGGCTGGCCATTCCACGCCTCTCCCCAAAACCCTCCAGGATTTCCGCAGCTTCCGGGCTCCTCCTTTCCCAGGCGTTTGCCGCCTTCTCCCTCCTCATCTGACGGGGCTTTCGCCAATTCCATGGCGGCACCGATATTACTTAATGGTCAGAACGGCTGGCCCCCTCCCTCCTTGCATTTCGCCAAAAGCTAAAACATTTGTATGTAGACATATAAGCAGGACAGGGCAGTTCTGCATGGGGTGCCCATGTGTTTTAGTGGTGCTTTTAACTTCATTTTTTAAACTGATTTTATGCTATTTTGAATTGTTTTTGGATGTTTATTGTAATGTTTCATGAAGGATTTGTCTCCCGATCTGCCTTGGGTCCCTTCTTGGGAGAAAGGCGGCACAGAGGTGAAATAAATAAACGAATAATTAGATGCTTCTTCTCTTCCCAACAAATTGTCCAAATCGAAGGGAGAGCATAGTGTCTTGCAGGTTTTTCGGGCGATGAGGCCGTGTTCTGGAAGAGTTTCTTCCTGGCGTTTTGCCATCAGCCGTAACTGGCATCTTCAGAGAACGCTGGCATGGAAGAGAGTGGGGCATATATACTGTCGGCTGAGAGGAAGCGAGTTCCATGTTATTCTGCGTACTGTTCTGTTGTTGAAACATCAGAAACAAACTCTTCTAGAACACGGCCTCAGAGCCCAAAAAACCCACAAAAAACTATGGGTGCCGGCCATGAAAGCCTTTGACTTCCCAAAGGGAGGGCAGATTTTTACAATGTTACAGGGTCATTTGGGGGCCCTCAGATAAGAAGGGATAATTTTGAACTCCATAGGCCCTCCTGAGCAACTGAGGAAGGGGTACATATAACCCAATGGCTGCCTGCCTCCCCCCGCACAAGGAGCTCAGCTGCCTTTTGCTCCCCAAATAATCTCTCTGGCCAGGATGCCAATGGTGCCTTCCTCCTGCAAAGGGACCCAGCAGAACTTGCAGTGGGGCCGAGGCTGTCTCTGGGTCCCATCAGCCTCAAAGGGACATTTGGGGAAGGCCCAGGGCTGCTCCCAAATTGGGGAATCTCCTCCCGCAAAAGGGTCTGGCAGCCTGAGGCCTTTTTAGGCAGGTCTTTGGCTGAAAATCTGCATTGCAGAAGGGGATTGTGGTAGTGACATGTTTTTAATGCATTTTTAAAAACCATGATGAGTGTTTTTCATTGAATCATAAGAGTTGGCCATTCCAAGGCCCTTTTGCCATGAAGGAAGACACCTTCCAAGCCCTCCCTGAAAGGGATGGACATCCAGCCTCCAAAGGAGGAGACTCCACCAAAACCTCCAAGGAGAAGCATCTTCTACGGCTGAACAGCATTTACTGTCAGGCAGTTCTTCCTAATGTTTAAGTGGAATCTCTTTTCCTGCAGTTTGCATCTATTGAGACTCTGGGTCCTATTCTCTGGAGCAGCAGAAAACAAGTGGCTCTGTCCTCAACATGACCTGCCTTCAAATATTTAAACAGGGCTATCATGTCTCCTTTTCACCTTTTCTTCTCCAGGCTAAACACACCCAGCTTTAATTCTGCTTTAATCTTGTTGTTAATTCTAATTATACCTTGTTTTTTTGACAATGCTGTAGGGTCTGCTGAGAGGTAGGAAACAAATCAAGTAAACAAATAAACACATACATACATACTAAAAGGGAAGCAGTTGGACATTATTGCCTGGAGAGGAATGTCCATATTCAATTCAAAGTCGTGGATGTGGAGTTGCCCATGTGGAATGACTGTATATGTTGGTCCATATCACCAAATGTTACCGTTCAACACAATGCTCTTGAACCACAGAGAGACCCCAAAAAGGGAAATCCTTTTTTCTGCCATGCAGGAACCCTCCATCAAAGCATCCCCAATCACAGGTGGCCATCCAGCCTCTGCTTAAAGACCTCCAAAGAGGGAGACTCCACCACAATCTCCGTAGAAGTCTCCTAAAGCCAAGTGTCCCTCAGCCTATATCTACAAATTTCATTTTTCCTACCTAAATGCAGTACCTTTCTCCCTGTTAAAGTTCATTTTGTTAGTTATGGCCCTGGTTTCTAGTCTAAGGAGCCCTGGTGGCACAGTAGGTAAATGCCTGTACTGCAGCCGTTCACTCAAAACCACAAGGTTGCGAGTTCAAGACCAGCAAAAGGGCCCAAGCTCGACTCAGGCTTGCATCCTTCCGAGGAGGGAGCTAAAATGAGTACCCAGACTGTTGGGGGCAAATTAGCTTACTTGCTAATTAGCTTACTTGCTGTTCACCGCTATGATCTTTGGAATAGCGGTATATAAATAAAACAAATTATTATTATTATTATTATTCAGGTGGTTCTGAATTTTGATCCTCTTCTCTGGGGTGTTAGTTACTCCTTCTAACCTGTTGTCATCTGCAAATTTAATAATCAGTGCGTAATGCTGCATGTGGAGATGTGGAGATTCCCATAATCATGTAATCCCAGTCTAGGACCTGGGCCTAGGAGGGAAAGGAGTGATGCTGCGCAAAGTGATTCACTCCACATCGAAACCCAAATAGCGCTTCTCTGAACCGCCGACCTTCTTGCAGGCAGAGTGTCCCTGGCTGACTCTGACCAGGAGCAGTTTTCCAAAGCAGCTGCCAGGCGTCTCCCGTTAATTTGTTTGCCACGCGCCAAGGTTGCGCCAGACCCTAAGGGGTGCATATTATTTTTAGCCTTGCAAATCCCGAGGGAATTTTAAATGTTCTGCTGATTTAGGCTGCAGCTCTGAACGCTGGAAGAAATGGCGCAGCCTTGAAGCCATGGCACACCAGACCTTGGAAGAGAAGCATCCGCAATGGGTCCCTAGATCCAGGGTTCCTTCCATTGAGACGGAGAGCAAGCGCCCATCAATTCCGTTTTCAAGGTGGATAGAAGTAAACACACCTGCACTTTCCTTCAGTACAACCCATGAAGGGAAGCAAAGGAGCAGGTCTTGGGGAAGTTACTTTTGGCCACTACTGCGACCCTCCCAGCCAGCAAGGCCAAAAGCCCCCCAAGTCCAAGGCAGAGCACCGCAGATCCATTTTTTCTGTAGAAACACATAGAAACACAAATTCATTATTTCACAGAACAAACTGGATAGGAAAAGCACCCCAGGTCACATACAACCGTTCTCACCACAAAGAAAAGCCACAGGAATCTCTCTCCCAAGCGCTCAACCACACCTTCCTTCTCTGCACATGATAGCCATGTTTAAATATTGGGAAGAGACATCATATTGCGGATGGAGCAAGCTTGTTTTCTGCTGCTCCAGAAAATAGGACACAATGGAGCAATGGGTGCAAGCTCCAGGAAAAGAGATTGCAGCTCAGCATTAGGATGTTAACATAAGGGCTGTCCGACAGAGGAACACACTCCTTCCTCAGAGTGTAGTGGAGTCTCCTTCCTTAGAGGTCTTTAAACAGAGGCTGGATGGCCATCTGCGAGGAATGCTTTGATTGTGAGTTCCTGCATGGCAGAAGGGGGTAGGACTGGATGGCCCTTGGGGTCCCTTCCAACTCTTATGATTCTGTGGACTCTTGACCACTGTTTTATACTTGTGCACCAAACACAACCTCATCCCTCCAACATGTGTAATCAGACATCCCATTCCCCTACCGCACCAGCACACAAATCCCCTTTCTTCTCCACACCAATCCTTTGTACAAGCACCCAAATATGTGGGCCAGAAATAGGAGGGCCTGGGGGGGGGGGTCTCTGGCAATCACAGCAGGGTCCACAGCATCACCCTGCATGGGTCTGCTCTGTGCTGCCTGCCTCTCTCCTCCATCCATCCCTCCCTCCCCACTCAGGGGATGACCACAGACTCAGAAAGGAGAGATGTAGTAGCGATGGGCGACTTCAACTACCCTGATATTTGCTGGAAGTCAAACTCAGCCAAATCTTCAAGGTCTAGCACATTCCTCACTTGCCTTGGAGACAATTTCATGGTCCAAAAGGTGGAAGAGGCAACAAGGGGGTCAGCTATTTTGGATCTGATCCTAACCAACAAGGATGACTTGGTTAATGGGGTGCAAGTGGTGGGATCCTTAGGTGGAAGCGACCATGTTCTCCTGGAGTTTGTTATACAATGGAAAGGAGAAGCCAGGCAGAGTCAGACACGCATCCTAGACTTTAGGAGAGCGGATTTCAGTAAACTTAGAGAAGTATTGAGGGCGATTCCATGGTCAGGAATACTAAAAGAGAAGGGAGTTCAGGACGGATGGGACTTTCTCAA
This sequence comes from Sceloporus occidentalis, assembly GCA_023333645.1. Taxonomy (NCBI): domain Eukaryota; kingdom Metazoa; phylum Chordata; class Lepidosauria; order Squamata; family Phrynosomatidae; genus Sceloporus; species Sceloporus occidentalis. The sequence continues at coordinate 586,687 of JALMGF010000006.1, read as the reverse complement.
AAGGCACAATTTCAAACAGTTCCAGTGAGAAAGAAAAACGGGAGAAGTCTCAAGAAACCAGGATGGAAGACTAAGGAACTTTCAACCGAGATGAGTTTGAAACGGAAGATGTATAAGAAATGGAAAAAGGGGGAAATCACCAAAGAGGAATTCAAAGAAATAGCAGGCATTTGTAGGGTAAAGTCAGAAAAGCTCAAGCGCAGAATGAACTCAGTCTTGCTAGAGAGGTTAAGAAGAACAAGAATGGCTTTTTTGGATATGTCTGCAGCAAAAGGAAGAAGAAGGAAACGGTAGGTTCACTGCATGGAGAAGATGGCAAAATGCTAACAGGAGATAGAGAAAAGGCAGAATTACTCAAGACCTTCTTTGCCTCAGTCTTCTCTGAAAAGGAAAAGGGGCTCAACCTGAAGATAATGGAGCAGAGGACAGAATAAGTAAAGAGATAGTAGAGGAATACCTTGTTAATCTCAATGAATTTAAGTCTCCAGGACCAGATGAACTACATCCAAGGGTACTAAAAGAACTGGCAAATGTAATATTGGAGCCATTGGCAATAATAGTCTTTGAGAACTCCTGGAGAACAGGAGAAGTCCCAGCCGACTGGAGGAGGGCAAACCTTGTCCCCATCTTCAAAAAGGGGAAGAAGGAGGATCCCAACAATTATCCTCCAGTTAGTCTGAGATCAATCCCAGGAAAGATTCTGCCTTGGTCCAGGCCTCGGAGGTAGAGAGGAACTGCTGGACCTCTTACCCTTTCCCGCCACCACTCCCTTCTCCTTCTGTGTCATGTCTTTTTAGATTGTAAGCCCGAGGGCAGGGATCTGTCCATTTAAAAAGATTGCATGTACAGCGCTGTGTAAATTTACAGCGCTTCATAAATAAAGGTTAATAATAATAATAATAATAATAATAACAATAATAATAATAACAATAACAATAATAATAATGGAGCAGATAATTAAACAAAGAGTCTGTGAACATCTAGAAGGCAATGCCATCATCACAAAAAGTCAACACTGGTTCCAAATCTGATCTCCTTCTTTGATAAAATGACCAGCTTGGTAGATGAAGGGAATGCTGTGGATGTAGTATATCTTGATTTCAGTAAGGCCTTAGACAATGTTCCCCATGACAAAATGTGGGCTAGACACATCCTGGAGAGAAGTGACCAGTGGGGTGTCCAGTGGGGCTCTGTCCTGGGCCCAGGGCTATTCAACATCTTTATCAATGACTTGGATGACAGAATTGGGAGCATACTTATCAAATTTGCAGATGACACCAAATTAGGAGGAATAGCTAATACTCCAGAGGACAGGATCAAGATCCAAAATGACCTGAATAGACTAGAAAGCTGGGCCAAAGCTAACAAAATGAAATGCAACACACAGAAATGTAAGGTACTGCACTTAGGAATGAAAAATGAAATGCACAGATATAGGATTATGGGGGACACATGGCTGAATGAAAGTACATGTGAAAGGGATCTGGGAGTCCAAATAGACCACAAGTTGACCATGAGTCAACAGTGCGATGCAGCAGCTAAAAAGGCCAATGCGATTTTAGGCTGCATCAATAGAAGTATAGTGTCTAGATCAAGGGAAGTCGTAGTGCCACTCTAGTCTGTTTTCGTCAGGCCCCACCTGGAATATTGTGTCCAGTTCTGGGCGCCACAATTCAAAAAGGATGCTGAGAAAGTGGAGCCATGTGTCCAAAGGAGGGCAACCAAGATGGTGAAGGGTCTGGAAACCATGAAGCCCTATGAGGAAGGACTGAGGGAGCTGGGGATGTTTAGCCTGGAGAAGAGAAGGTTAACAGGGGATATGAGAGCCCTGTTTAAATATTTGAAGGGATGTCCTATTCAAGGATGGAGCAAGCTTGTTTTCTGCTGCTCCAAAGAGTAGGAGACACGGGAGCAATGGATGCAAGCTCCAGGAAAAGAGATTCCACCTCAGCATGAGGAGGAACTTCCTGAGAGTAAGGGCTGTCTGACAGAGGAACAAACTCCTTCCTCAGAGTGTAATGGAGTCTCCCTCCTTGGAGGTCTTTAAACAGAGGCTGGATGGCCATCTGTCAATGGGGATGCTTTGATTTGGATTTCCTGCATGGCACAATGGGGTTGGACTGGATGGTCCTTGCGGTCTCTTTCAACTCTACGATTCTATGATTCTAGGGCCAAAGTTGGCCACTTCTGGTCCACAGAAATCTGGCAAAACTTGGAATCTGCGATCTCCGATCCCTCGAGTAACGGAAGGAGCCTGAGCCATCGTCCCATTTTCCCTGTAAAGACAAGATTTTCTGGCTTTCTGCTCTACTTGGCTCTCCTCCCAGGAAGACTGGGCAAAAGAGCAAAGAAGAAAGAGGGAATGGATCCCACTTGGAGGCCTTACTTTTATGCAAGGTCCAGGAAACGAGATTCCAGCTAAATATTAGGAGGAACTTCCTGACAATAAGGGCTGTTCGAGGGTGGAAGACACTCCTTCCTTGGAGTAGAGTGGAGTCTCTTTCCTTGGAGGTCTTTAAACAGCGGCTAGATGGCCATCTCTCACAGGGGGTGCTTTGATTGAGAGTTCCTGCATGGCAGAAGGGGGTTGGATAGATGGACCTTTAGGGATCTCTTCCAACTCTACGATTCTATGATTCTATACCAGCCTGTCTCCAGCGTGACATTGCTGTTTTTGTGTTGACTAAGATAATGGGAGACCAGGGTTCAAATCCCCTCTTGGCCATGGAAATCTACTCTGGACCTAAGAAGAAGGCAAATGTAAATCCACTCTCAACAAAGAAAGACAACAAAGAAAGACCAAAGAAGACCCATCATAGGTTTATCTTTAAGTTGGGAACGACGTGAAGGCACACAACAACAACAACAACAACAACAACAGCAACTTGCCCCACCTGTTAACCATGGCCAAGAAATAATCAGGTACAAATAATTGGTTACCTTATTGATCTGATTTCTATGCCACCTTTCTCCCAGAAAGGGACCCAGGGGGCTCACAAAAAAAATTCTAACAAACATATTATATTACATTATGCATTACGTATTACAACATATTACAATTATGGGAGAACAAAGCTGTAACACAAGCCGTCTTGAGTCCTTGTGTCTGGAGAAAGGTGGGATGATAATAATAATAATAATAATAATAATAATAATAATGAAAATTGCAATGTAACTGGGGATACCTTCACTCTTCCTGTGAGGTGGGGCCCAAATGAATGAAAGAGGAGGAATACTATGGCGTTCCAGTGCTGGCTCAGGCTATATTTCATGGTCTATAGTGAACATTGATGGAACAAAGTGGACAGGAGGCGAGAGCGCTAGCAAATAAATAAACAAACAAATACCCAACAATTTTATTGTTATTTTTAATACATAAAAAACTGCCCCTGTAATAGCAACAACTATAAAGGGGGGGGGGGGAGAACAGGCATGGAACTGCAATTATAATGAATGACAGTGGGCCCCCAGTGTCTGCCAGGGTTTGGCACCAGGACCTTCCGTAGATACCAAAATGCTCAAGTCCCATTAAATACAGGGGTGTAGTAATATAGTGTTCTGTATATATACAGCCAGCCCTCCCCATTTGTGGCTTTCACCTTTGAGAATGTGATCATTTGCATTTTATTAGAAGTATATTATTGGATTAACACATTCTCTCTAGGACTCTCTAGGTCCTCCAGTGTGACTCTATGGCCATCTTTCACCAGAGGCTGCAATGGAGGGACTAGAGAGTCCTAGAGAGAGCACTTCTCCAGGCAGTTGTAGGTCCTCCAGTCTAAGTCTATGGTCAACCTCTGACAGATATCAGCAACAGAGTTGTACTGGAGGACCTAGAGATCCCTAGACAGGTATTTTCTCCGGTTTAAAAAACAGTGCTTTTTGTATTTGCAATTTCCCCACTTTCACGGGGGTCCTCTGGCAAATGTGGAGGGCCCAGTGTATAACATGGCGAAATCCAGGTTTGCTTTTGGGATTTTGCAAGCCAGGGAAGGTTGAATCCATGGATGCAGAATCCATGGATACGGAGGGCCAAGTGTCCTTGTCCAAAGTGATTTTCCAAGCTCAGCCTTTAACCCCTCATGCCTATGAGAAAAAACAAGTCCGCGTTGTTTGAAGGTGGATGTCTGGTTGCAGATTAAGTGCTGCCTCGGCTTTTCTCCAGGTTTCAGAACTGGTCCCTGATCCGAGGAGGCCAGGGAGGGGGGTCCGGTCCCAGCCAATGGCCCAACTAAGCCCTTCCACAAACAAGGGAGCAGCAGAAGACACCCCCCCCCCAGCTTCCCCTCCATTTAAACACTGCCTTCAGCTCTACTTGGAGCATTTCTCCAGGTTCCAGTGGGAGCCTCCCATGCATCTTCTGCCACGGTCATGGCTCTTTTGGGTGCCCACGCCAGGAGAGGTCGCCAAGCAGGAGGACTTTGCCCCCCGAGGAGGAAACCAGAGACCCAGGAGGCAGCCACAGCCACACAGAGCCGGACTCTGGACTTTTAAGAAGCCATATAACTGCTCATTGTCTTTTTGGGCCAGCCACCCTCACAAACAAGAAAAGGGACCAGGGAAGGCCTCTGTGGTGCAGAAACCCCAGTGATCTCCTCCAACTCTAGGATTAGGTGATTCTTTGGAGGGGGAAAAACATATGAAGAATATAAAAAAGACCAATGTGATTCTAGGCTGCATCGATAGAAGAATAGTCTCTAGATCAAGAGAAGTCATAGTGCCCCTCTATTCTGCTCTGGTCAGGCCCCGCCTGGAATAATACTGTGTCCAGCTCTGGGCAAAACAATTCAAAAAGGATGCTGAGAAACTGGAGCCAGGGACGTAGCTAGGATTTTGGGAAGGGGGGGGGGTCCAGACTAAGTGCCACCATTATAATGGGGCCTGAGTGCGGCGGCACAGCAGCACACACCATTCATTTTTCTAATGGAAAGGGGGGGGGGGGGTCCGGACCCCAAGAACCCCCCCCCCCTTGGCTACGTCCCTGCTGGACGTCTCCAAAGGAGGGCCACCAGAATGGTGAAGGTCCTGGAAACCATGAAGCTCTATGAGGAGAGACTTAGGGAGCTGGGGATGTTTAGCCTGGAGAAGTGTCCACAAAAGGTCATCCAATCCAACCCCTTTCAGCCACGCAGGAACACACCATCCAAAGTCACTCTGGGACACATGGCCATCCAGCCTCTCTTTAAAAACAGCCTCCAAAGAAGGGGACTCCACCGACTCCACTGAGGAAGTAGCCTCTTCCACTGTCAAACAGCTCTGGAAATCAAATCAAAGCATCCCATTGACAGATGGCATCCAGTCTCTGCTTAAAGACCTCCAAAGGAGACTTCACCATCCTCCTAAGGTTGAGGTGGAATCTCTTTTCCTGTACTTTGAAACCACTGCTCCAGGTCCTATTCTCTGGAGCAGCAGAAAACAAGCTTGCTCCATCCTCAATAGGCATCCCTTCAAATATTTCAAGAGGGCTATCATGTCCCCTCTTGACCTCTCAGCCACTTCTCCCAAGGCTTCCAGTCTTGCCAGCAATGTATTTTGGGTCCATTCAAAGCCAGGCTTGGCCCATAGTCTGCACACGCTTTTCCTGGGTGGATGGGTCCTATGAGCTTGACCTTGCCTAACCCTAACTTCTGGAAACCCAAACTCAAGGGGCAGAGGAACCACAACAAAGGTGTTTGCCTTTAGGAAAAGAGAAGAGGAGCTGAGCTGGTTCAAAGCGCCATGATCCCTTGCAGCAGGGATCCCTTGTATTTTGAAATCCAAAAAGGAGGAAAGGTGGGGGAGGAAAAAAGAAATGTGGCAGCCTTTAAGAGTAACTGGTTTTTACTTTTGCTGTGCTTTGGTGGATATGAACCTACTTCTTTGGATGCAGCACAGAGTGCTATTAAAAAAGAAATGTAAGCATAAAGCTTACTTACACACTTGTGGGAGAGGGATGGCATGTAACAGGACCCAAAAAGATGCAAATCATCTCCCTGGTCCAAGGGGCTGTGTAAGGTAATCCAGGTCTTTCAGATCTTTACAGTGGTCAGCTAGTGCTGATGTGTGAAAGTAATAAACCTGCTTACCAAAAGCCACTAGCCATCCTCACCATGTCTGCAAGCGTAACACCTCTTGCCTGGCAAACAGGTCGTGTTTCCCAAGAGGGGTTTCTCTCATGCTCTCCAGAGCTCTGTTCCGGTGATGCTCACAAGCTGCTCAGAATGATCAAATGGCTCTCTGTGTCTCTTTCACACACAGCCTTGCAATCGGATCCAATAATATAAACCAGTGCAAATTGGCAGGGGCTGCAGCGCATGCAAACGATCCATGTGCGCTCGGAGTAGCCCAGGAACAAGTAGCAAAGGAGGGGAAGGTCTGCCTCTCCTTCCTGAACCAGGGAAAGGCAAAGTGAGCTTTCCAAGCCTGGCTGGGCACCACTGTGGCCTCCTCCAAAAGAAGGCAGGAAGGCACAGAGAAAGCTACTTCCAAGGAAGCACCTAAATTAGGAAGGGGCTCTCTTGCACCCACTCCCTTCCAGCTGTGCCCAGTGTGCCGCTGGTGCCAGGTGCCCTCCCAGAGCTGGATTTTCGCATCAGGAGCAGAGGGATGTGCAGACAGCTGAGTCCCGAGGGAAAGTCTAGCCTAGTTTCAGAGGATGAGGCTGCAAACCCCAAGAGGAACCGGCCCAAGGGCTCCCATCTTCTGATCTGGGTCAGGGAGGACTGATAGGCCCCCATGGAGAAGCAAGGGGAGCAGGCTCCATGCACAAGCGAGAGCACCCCACATATCTTGACATGAGCGGGGGACGGGGAGGAGGCCCAAACACCCAGGAAAATTGAACACACACACACAAAACACACTTGTGGAAGGGGAGAACTGTTGCTTGCAGCTGTTCTAACCTCTGGTTGGAATGGACTGTGCTGGCTCTTATGTCCGAATGAAGAGCGGAAGAGGAAAGAAGTCTCCGGAAAAGGGAGGATGGAAGCAAAACAGAGAAAAGCTAGCAAAGGAGAGCAGGGGAGCCTGGGAGCAGGGTAATAAAGGAGTTCCAGGCACCAGGGGGATTGGGACCCCAGCCTTGGGTCTCCCAAACAGCCCTCCACAGGGGCCCACGTTTCTGGCTGCCCTCCTCAGATGGTCAAGCCAAAGGTCAGGCTCCATCCCTTGCCGGTTTGGGGCCAAGGAGGCACCTCACCTCCTTCATTCGCAGGGAAGGGAAGGCTGGGTATTAGCCATTTGGCCTTCACCACCACACCAGCACCATCATTGCTGTGTGTCATGGCTGGATGGCCATCTGTCAGGGATGATTTGATTGAGAGTTCCTGCATGGCAGAATAGGGTTGGACTGGATGGCCCTTGGGGTCTCTTTCAGCTCTACGATTCTATGTGCCTACAAGTCGTCCCTTCTGACTTATAGCAACCTTATCATAGGGCTTTCTTGTTTGGAGGAGACTTGCCATTGCCTTCCCCTGAGGCTGAGAGAGTGTGACTTGCCCAATGTCATCCAGTGGGTTCCATGGCTGAGCTGGGAACCAAAGCCTGGTCTCCAGAGTCAAAGTCCAACACTCAAACCATTAAGCCACACTGCATTGTTGTAATGTTCCACCTTTCCCCCATCCCTACAGAGGACTAAGAACAGTCACTTCCCTTCGAACACAGTCAGTCCCTTATGCCCCAACAGCTAGGCAGCCAAGAGCCTTCAGGGGTCTTGCGCAGGGGCCACTGCTCCTCCATGGCCACCAGGAAGTGGAGGGAGGCCCTGAGGGAATCCCATTGCTTCACCCATATCCAGCAGCCAGACCCCTCCTGGGCTTCCTCCCAATCGGAGGGCCAAAGAGGATGAGGGAGGAAGGCCTGTGCCATCGCCCGGCTCCAAGCAGCCTCCTTTTCTTCCCCCAGCGCTTGAAGATGCCTTCCTTCCTATGCCTTCCCTCTACAGCAGTGGTCCCCAAACTGTGCTCTTGAAGGGCTTTTGGACTTCAGCTCCCAGAATCCCAGACTACTGGCCAACATGGCTGAGGCTTCTGGGAGCTGAGGTCCAAAACCTCTTAAAGGGCACAGTTTGGGGACCACTGCTCTACAGAGTGCCTTAGATCCTCACCAAGGCTAAAAATCACCATGATCTCCAAAGGCTGCCTTTTGCCAACATCAGCCGGAGTCCAGGAAGCGGGTGCTCTTCCCATTTCAGACCTTCACCCCAAGTCTGGGCTTTCTTCCCCATAACACTCATAAATGCACACATATATCTATGCACACACAGAGAGACACACACATGGCTGCAGAAATGCTCTACTGGCACCAGCGCCTGTCTGATCTTGGAAGCTAAGCAGGGTCAGCACTGGTTAGTCCTTGATGGGAAGCCGCCAAGGAATCCCAGGGGCCGGAGGCTCTGTTTCGGAGGAAGGAATTGGCAAACCCACCTCTGAGGAGGATTCCTTGCCTGAGAAAACTCATGGGTCCTCTCCATGCTGACATATGAGACGCATATAGACAAGGCATCAGAGCCTGTGTCCGATCTTGGAAGCTCAGCCGGGTCAGCCCTTGTTAGTCTCTGGATGGGAGGCCACTCACGAATCCCAGGCGAGGAGGCTCTATTTCAGAGGAAGGAACTGGCAAAAACACCTCTGAGGACGATTCCTTGGCTAAAACAACCTTACGAAATCAACTTGAAGGCATGTACACACACACACACATCCCTAAAGACACCAGATCCCACCTGATCTTGAGAGCTAAGCAGGGTCAGCCTTGGCTAGTACCTGGATGGAAGACCACCCACAAATGCCAAGCACCGTAAGGCTTGTTTCAGAGGAAGGAACTGGGGGAAAACACCTCTTGGACGAAAGACAACGCTAGGAAACCCATGGGGTCGCTGCCATAAGTCAACAGGCATCTTGGAGGCACAGAAGACACACAGAGGCACCAGATCCCTTCTGGTTTTGGAAGCTCAGCAGGGTCAGCCCTGGTTGGCCCTTGGACGGGAGTCCGCCCACGAAGCCCAGGAGCTGCAGGCTCTGTTTCGGGGGAAGGAACTGGCAAAATCACCTCTGAGGAGGAATCCTTGGCTAAGAGAGCCCTATGAATGGGTCGCCATGAGACTGGAAAGCCCATCTGCCCACGCCTGCAGACGCACCTTTGCCAAATGGGGATAATGGCACATGCAACCCATTAAGCAGACTCTTCACAAAGCAGGGGTCAAGGGGCTTGGGGGTTTTAGTGCAATTGGGAGGCCTTGGACAAGGGGCAAACCCAGCGGGGGCAAGGCCCAACCCAAGGGGAGAAGAGCACAAGGGAAGGGGATGATGGGCATTCTTGGGGGGGAGGGATGGGGCAGGAGCACAAAGTGGGCCACTTTATGAGGACAGAAGGATGGTCCCCGAGGGAGTCCCATCATCCTCATCCCCAGCCCCTTTGGGGGGGGGAGAAGGCTATAAATACCAGAAACCATCATCCCTTTGCATGCGGAAGGACAGCCCAGCCCATCATCCCCAGCTGGGGCCTCCAGGCCCCCTCCACGAGGAACCGCAGACTGCAACTGGGAGGAACGTGCCAGAAGGCCCAGCATCCCCAGCCAGGGATGCCTTTACCCCTGGAGATACCCCCGGGGCCCATTCATTGTCTGTGTCGGCCAGGGGCTGCTGGGCCTTGCAGTCCCTCTCTGGGCCTGAAGGGGCCCCGAAGTGACCAGCGAGGCCCTTCCCCAGGAATGGGTTCAAGACCTTCGGGCAGGAGGCGAGGGAAAGGCCCTGGGAAGCCCATCATCCCCACCACAAGGCAGGAGGAGGCTGTGGGGGATGATGGGGGATGCGGTGCCAGACACCTGACGCTGAGGAACTGGGGGGGGGGGCCCATGGCGGCTGGGGACGATGGGCGTTGCAGTGCTGCTCCCTGGCTGGAAGGGCTGAATGGGGACGATGGGAGCTGCGGTGCCCCTCTCCCGGCCTTACCTTGTACTTGTCGAAGCCGGCCAGCTGCTCGGCGCTCACGTATTCGTGGCCGGCCATGGCGAAGGCAGACCGAGGAAGACGCCCAAGAGTCCCTCGGCGGCCCCCGTACGCGCCGCCGGCCGAGATCAGCCCACACGTGACGTCATCGGCCACGCCCCTTCACTCCCTTCCCTCCAGCCGCCATCGGCGCCGCCATCTTGGGAGAGGCGCTCTGCCCTCAAGCGGGGCGGACACGCCCTCCTTTGACGTCACGACGCCTTAGGCCCCGCCTTCCTCGCTATGGGGCGGGGCCTGGGGCGTCCTGACTCGTGACGTCAAAGGACGCAGTGGCGTCACGGGGAAGTGCGCACTATGGTTTTATCACGCTATGATTATTGTAATGATAGTGATGACGATGATTCCCCCCTTTGCCGTTGTGCGCCATGGGTCTTGAGCAGTGGTCCCCAAAGAAGCCCTTTAAGAAACGTTTGGACTTCATCTCCCAGAAGCCTCAGCCATGTTAGCCAATAGCCTGGGATTCTGGGATCTGGAGTCCAAAATGCCTTTAAAGAGAACAATTGGGGGACCAATGGGTTAAAGCAAGAAAATAAACACAAAATGAATAAATCACATTATTTGATTTAAGAGTTAATTGACAATAAGAATCAGAACAGTGGTCCCCAAACTCTGGTCTTTGAGGCATTTCGGACTGCACTTCCCAGAGTCCCAAGCTATTGGCCAACATGGCTGAGGCTTCTGGGAAATGAAGTCCAACCATCTCTTAAAGGGCACACTGCGCACCCCTGCCTTGAGCATCCATGGCTTCTGGGTCCCACAGGGGTCCTTGAGCCAAGCCCCAGCAGATGCCAAGAGCCCATTGTCATGACAGTCATGCCTTGACCTGAGCATTAAGGAAGGCCGGGGGGGGGGGTTCTGGGGTGTAAAATGGCAAGCACAGCCCCCCAAGAGAGGCAGGAGGGCAGCCATGAAGGGCTGGATGGTCAAGCACTTCTCTCTCCAGGGGAAGCCTCAGGCGCTGGCCGGGATCAGAACTGGCTGAAGCCTTTCCCCAACCCAGCAAGGCGGGCTTCTGCTGCAGATGGCCAGCAAGCTTTATTTCAGACCTCAGGGAGATGTGGCTAGTAAGACGTTTTGGACACAACTAAGGCTGAGCGCAGAATACAGCAGACATAAGCGCACCAAAAGCATCAGCTCCACCTGACAAAGCTGGTGGGCTCCAACTCGGCTGGTTCATCTTTGGTTGCTTTCCTCTCTTTCTTAAGCCATCCTTTCCTGGAAGCGGATCAGCGGCCAAAGAAGCCGAGAAGGCGGAGGGGGACCCTATGCACCCCTTTCCCAAGCATCCAGGGAAGGCCAAGTATTACTACCACTACTACTACTAGCAGTCATAACAATAACAGCAATTGGTCAGTCCCTTATAATATACGATTCGTTTCTTGCTTGTTAAACCTAAGTCACACCCTGCGCAACCCTCCTTCAAGGGAGATGCAAACTAACACACACACCATACCAGCTTAATAAGAACAACGCATACCAACATGACTTAATAAGAACAATGCATACCAATAGAATCATGCCAATATGATTCTACAGCTATATAGCTATATACATCATAAACACCTACATGGCAACAAACACATCTACAAGATAATCATAAAACCCGCTGATCAGGTTTATAGCCTATATATATATATATATCTCACAGAAATCCCACGAGATGCAAACCCTTCTTTTGGGTCCTGGCCCAAAACCTATCTATCACAACATCAAAGTTCAAGCATCCAGACAGAAGAGCATTCCCTCCAGTTGAAACCATACATCAGCATTAGACCAGACATTACAACTGGATCATACATAGCATAGCCATACACAGCCTACACCTGAAATCACACATTCATTCCTGTCACTTACGCATGTGTGTATATATATATACCTTACTTCTCCGCCAATGTGAGGAAATGGTGTAATGCTACCAGAAATGAATTAATTGACATGCAAAGAAATGAACCACAAAATCCACAGGGTTTTTCTCTACTTTTATTCTGCTTCTCATGTTTCCAGGGCCTTACTCTCGCTCTATGGCCAGCCAGATTCCTGGGACCGATGGGCCAGAACCAGGGCCAGCTGGTTATCAGAGGTCTCCAGTCTCTCTCAAGGGATTCACATCCGATCCCTCTGGCATCCCAGGTCCCTTGTGTGGCTCATCCCTACGGCTGCCAGCCTTCGCTTATCTGTTGGTCAGCAAATCCTGTGGACTCTGTTCCAGCAAAGAGCCAGGATGGGGCTTCTAGTTTTCTCCCTGTCGTTCTGGAGCCGGCTGTCTTGGGTCTGTTGGCGCTGGTTTGTCATTAGTGTCCCAGCTTCTCTATTTAGCCAAGTAGTTCCCTCTAACAAAATGATGCTCTATGCCTGCTGCTGAGCAAATTGAGCTTTTTGCTTTGGCAACACGGTCTGACCAGCAAAACCAGGGGAGGACTTGGGCTCACATTAAAAACCCATTCCGTCTCTGGAGACGTCTGACTGCCGTGCCAAGGGTCCTGCCCCGTTCTCTCTCCATAAAGACGATGGCATTCTTGCCGTTCTAAAGAGAGGCTGCTCTGGCGGTATTCTTCCATGGGTTGCTGAGTATCAGGTTCAGGTTTTACCATCTCACTTGGGAGACTGCCATGATACAGTTCTTGAGAGAATTGGCTTGCGGTCCCTATAAGAATCTCCAGCTGAATCCTTGCAGCTCCTGCTCCTGAATGACCACAGAGGAGTTCCTGGGTGTCGCTTTGCTTGCTTCCAAGATGGGAATCCAGCCTTTATCTTGGAAGGATATTGCTACAGATTTTGGGTTCTTCAAGCGGCTGGCTGTCGGGGCAGGGATCTTTCAACTTAGTTGGAATAAAAAGTCCAGGTCCCTTCCTTGTAGGGTTTGCTGGTTGTCAGGACCTGGCAATTCAACCGCTTTGCCAGTCTGTCCACTTCCAGAGGAATCTGTCTGTAGACCCTTTTCAGAGAGCACTTTCCCCACATTCTCTGTTTGTTGAACCTGGTCGACCTTAGTTTTGCCTTTTTCCCTATACTGCTTGGTTTTTGGCTTAGACTTTTCATCGTCTGGTTGTTGGCTGGACTCCAGACCAGTCCTGGACTCTTGGCCTTCTGTCCAGTGAATGGTCTGAGGAGATCCCTGTACAGCAGGCGGCTGACTGGGCTGCCTCCATGAATCCGTTGGCTGGGGTTCACTGGGAAAAACCATCCGGTCCGAATTCACCTGGAAAGAGGTTTGGCTCTGGCCATCCTGGCGAAGGGCAGATGGTTGGCTGCCATGTTGCGACTCTTGGCCAAGGATTTCAGGGTGACTCCAGTGGGATTCTTTCCTCAGAGTGATTACGCTGCTGTTTGCAATGCCACAAATCTCTGTCTGCAAACTCTGGTCTGTCAGTTCTTTCCGCTGGAAAGCCTCACTCTCTGTCTGCAGGGACTGGCTCAGCACAGATTTCCCGGAAGCCGTTCTGCTTTTAGCCCCTTGCTCTGTCGCTGGTGCCGCATCTCCGCTCTCCTGCAACTGAGTCGTCCCGCTGTGGTCCTCATTGATTTCGTTGCAGCATTTCTGTTCCTCAGCGCCGAGCATTTCCTCATTCCCAGGGGACTTCGAGTCAAATGGTGTTTGGGATTCGTCCATCCTTTCGCTTAATGGCTGCTAAATTAGTATTTGGGGCCTTGGGAGAGCAGTCCAAGGCAGGTCTCCCCACTTGTCCCTCGTTCCCTGCTTCTGGGGCAATCTCTGTCTCTCTTCTAAAAGGCTGCAGGTGATGGAAACACGAGGGCTGATACTTACGCTACGCTTCTTGGATCCCACATTCTGGAAGGCGTTCTATTCCTTGCATCGTGGCTGAGGCTGGTTGTCTTGGCTGCCCTGCTGTCTAGATGGAGGGTAGACCTTCTCAACTCTGCTTCTTTCTATTTACAGCCAGCCGGACTCATGGCCCTGGTCTGGATGCCAGTCCCTCCAGATGACCACCAGCTCTCAGCCTGCGATGCTGCCTCTGGTCCCACTCCGGCTCTTCTTTGTTCTAGAAGCTTCAGCAGCTGCTCTATGACATCCTTGGCTGTTCTGCTCCAGACTTTTATAGGGTTCCAGCAGAGGAAGGCCTCTCTGTTCAGGACTCCTGAGCTACTGTGACCTACATTGCTCCAAAACTGACTTTGATAGGGAATTAATCATAATCATAATAAAACTTTATTTATATCCTGCCTCTCCGTCAGGATCGAGGCAGCTTACCATAACGTAAAAATGCAAAAATTCAGCAATATAAAATAAAATCATGATCTCTCCCACCAATACAAATTCCCCTGTAACAATAAAATGACATCCAGATTATTAAGACAATCCAACAGTCAAGCAGCAACCATGAGATGGGCACCTAGAATATTCCGCTTGGTGCCCAGGTCAACGGGAGACCGAGGGGCTTAGGTCACCAATTAGCTTAACGGAGCCGTGAGATGGCTTTCAGTCACTTTAAAAAGTGGGGATCTTTTACTTTTGTAAACTCGGCCCAAACACTAGAACTCCAGATGTCCAACTGTAGTTCTGTTGTTACAGCAAAGGGGTTGAGACATTCACACAAATGCACACACACTCACACTCACACAAGAGCTAACAAAATAAAGGTAGATTAAACTGCATGGACAGCCTCAGTTTCATCACAGAATCATAGAATCATTCAATCATAGAATAAAAGAGTTGGAAGAGACCCCAAGAAGGGCCCAGCCCACCCCCCTTCTGCCATGCAGGAACTCTCCATCAAAGGATCCCCAATGACAGATGGCCATCCAGCCTCTGCTTAAAGACCTCCAAAGAAGGAGAGTCCACTATAATCTCCGAGGAAGGAGTGTGTTCCTCTGTCGAACAGCCCTTACTCTCAGGAAGGTCCTCCTAATGTTGAGCTGGAATCTCTTTTCCAGCAGCTTGCATCCATTGCTCCATTGGGTCCTAGTCTCTGGAGCTATTTTTAAACAGAGGCTGGATGGCCATCTGTCGGGAATTCTTGACTGTGAGTTCCTGCATGGCAGAATGGGTTTGGACTGGATGGTCCTTGCGGTCTTTCCAACTCCTGGTTCTATGAATTCCTGATTCTGTGAATCAAAGGCCCAGTGGCAACAAAGCCACCTCATTTTTATATGACTCTCCTATCTTGAAATGATGGAGATCTCGAAGCAAAGGGCTTTCTCCTTTACACATGATGGCCTGTGCTGGCCTCAGCCCTCTGCAGTCCATACCGTCCGGTCGTGACCATACAAGGAGAAGGAGAGCCCCTCCGTCTGTCCGTCTGGGCAGTTTACTCAGAGACACAGCCGTCCTTCCAGCCGTCAGGACACTCCTCTGAAGCCGTCTCTCCCTGGATCTCTATTGCCACAGAGGGGCAGCATGGCTCTGCAGCATCTATCGGCCACAGTTACAATGAGAGACAGAGACGGTATGCACATAGGCCACCCTCTCTCCCCTGTTTATTCTGCCAGACCAGCAGGCCCCAGATATAGCTGTATCTACAGCCATAGAATCATAGTATCCTCAAGCTGGAAGGTACCCCCAAAGGTCATCCAGTCCAACCCCCTTCTTCTGCCATGCAGGAACTCTCAATCAAGGCAAACTTTATTAATTTATTATCCCCATTGGCAGATGGACATCCAGCCTCTGCTTAAAGACCTCAAAGGAGGAGACTCCATCACAATCTCCAAGGCACTCTATTCCACCATCAAACAGCTGTCAGGAAGTTCTTCCTAATGTTTAGGGGGAATCTCTTTTCCTCTAGTTTGCATCCATTGCTTTGTGTCCTACTCTCTGGAGCAGCAGAAAATTTTTTTGCTGTTCATCCTCATTTGGTGTCATCTGCAAATTTGATAAACATGCTCTCTATTCCTTCATCCAAGTCATTGATGAAGATGTTGGATAACGAAGTGGGCCCAGGACAGAAACCAGTTGCTTCTCTCCAGGACGAAGAAGAGGAGCCACTGCTGAGCATGCTTTAGGTTTCGGCCGGTCAGCCAAGTACAAATCCAGGGATGAGAATTCTTTTACTATTTCTATTTCCGGTTGCATTGAAAGAGATTGCAAACACTCCCCTGCTGGAGACAGATGCTGGGATGAACACAAAGAGGGTTGCCACCTGCCTTGATAGGACCACTTCCTGTCAACAACGAGAAATGATGCCATCAGACCGTGTGCCATGCCTCCTTCGGGGATGGTGGCAGCAGCAAGTAGTGAATGTATTTGGGGAGCAGTCCCATAGAGGGCCAGGTAAAGACATCTTCCGCTCAGATGGCACTGTCTTTGCTCTGCCATTCGCTTCTGCCAAAAAGGGCGGCCATCCACTTGCTCCCTCCCCATGGATGGCAATGAGCCCAGTGAGGAGCCACCACTTCTAAGCAGAGGCCCATGCCCACAGATGCCCACCATCCACACCTCTCTCCTTCAAAAAGGATGTTGACAAACTGGAGCCATGTGTCCAAAGGAGGGTGACCAAAATGGTGAAGGGTCTGGAAACCATGGAGCCCTATGAGGAGAGACTTAGGGAGCTGGAGATGTTTAGCCTGGAGAAGAGAAGGTTAACAGGTGATATGAGAGCCCTGTTTAAATACTTGAAGGGATGTCATATTGAGGAGGGAGCAAGCTTGTTTCCTGCTGCTCCAGAGATTAGGACACATACAGAAACGCAATGGATGGAAGCTCCAGGAAAAGAGATTCCAGCTCAACATTAGGCAGAACTTCCTGACAGAAAGGGGTCATTCCCGCTTGCAATTTAAAGTGCTTCCTGATTCGCCCTTGCCCCGTTTTGGAAATCAATCCCCAAAGGTCCCTTCTTCCCACTTTAAAGTGGATTTTTTCCTTATCCCCATGTAATTGCCTATTTTTGCCACGATTGTCATCCCCCCGTCAATCACATGCGACGTCAGCGGCAGCCCGGCTTGGAAAATGTGTGTGTGTGTGTGTGTGTGGAGGTTGAGAGAGTGTGGTGAGGAAAGGTCAGAGCCAGGGGAACAAAGGCAGCGGAGGTGAGGCCGGGAGGGGACCAGGCGGCGGACGGAGGGTTTGTGTGGGGTTTTTAAATAAAATTGACGAATTTTCAATAGACTGATTTTGCAGCTTTGCAAGTAGTTGCAAAATCCATCTATCGAAAGTTCAATCACTTTTATTTTCTTTTTTGAAAAGTACAAAAGGCAGCACTGGGGGGGAAGGTGGATCTGTCAAAAACAGAGGAGGGGTGGTAAACACCCCTCTGCCATGTGTCCCTCCCTTCCAGAGTGAATCAATTCTGATCTGTCGTTCCCACTGATTGATCTCGCTTCAGAATCGATTCTTCTGCAAAGGACCACAGAGAAACTTCTCTCTCAAAAAAGCATTTTTTGCTTTTGCCTCCCTTCCTTGCAATTGCAATCAATCGCACCAGGAACAGAACCGGTTTTAAATGGGAATGATCAAGGTTGGACTGGGTGGATTTGGGGTCCCTTCCAACTCTATGATTCTATGACTTATGGGACCCAAAAGTGAACTTATCACAGGGGGTTCTGGGGCTGAGAGTGTGTGCCTCACTCACCCAAGATCACCCAGTGGTTTTCCTTGGCTGAGAAGGGATTCAAACTCTGGTCTCCCGAGTTCTTGGTCCAACGCTCAGACCACTGCAGCACACTGACCCTCTGGAGAGATGCCAATGCAAACATAAGCCCTCCAAGCCAACTGGACTTTGCTCTCCAAGTGGGATCCATTCTCTCTTTGCACCTTTGCTCCATGTCCCTGGAAGGAAAGCCAAGGGGTCTCACTTACTCTCAAGCAGCTTATTCTGGGGGCGAGGGGTGTGTGTGACCCTTTGGATCCAAAGACTCTGCATCTGTGGGGAGGGGGCATGTGCTTCTTTTCCGATTAGCTCCCCCCTTTTGCCCACTGCTGTGGGCCAGCCCCATGCTCCCAGCCCAAGCCTGCAGTCTGCAGTTGGAAATGAACAATCTGCCAGGCTGGAAAGCCCCTCCTGGGTGTCCTTTGGCTTTCAGCCCACCCAAACCACTTTCTCTTTCCCTTTCTCTGGGTGGGGATACTCTTTGTCCCCATCTCTCTTAGCAAATAGTAAAAGTGAAACAGCCTTGGGCTCATTCTTCCTGGAAGGAGAGCTTCTCACTACAGTGGTGCCTCGGGTTACGAAATTAATTCGTTCCGCTGTCAATTTCGTAACCCGAAAGGCTTTCGCAAGCCGAATCCCCATAGGCGCTAATGGGGAAAAGCCGCGATTCCGTGTGAAATCGCGCCGAAAAGCACCAAAAGTTTTTTCGTAACCCGAAAAAACTTTCTTAACCCGGAAAATTTTTTTTTAATTTTTTTTTTCGTATCCTGAAAATTTCGTAACCTGGGTATTTCGTATCCCGAGGTACCACTGTATTCGGAAGAACCAAGAAGCCTGCAAGGAGGCCATGGCTCTTCTGTGTGTTGCTGGAGAGCAGAGCCAGCAAGTGGGCAGGTAAGACAACCCCCCTCCAGTCCCAGACTTGCTCCTCAAATCTGCCAGGAGGCAGTGTCCCTGTGGGGACTTCTTGGGGGCTCCTGCCAGGCTCCTCTGGCCACTGCTCTTCTGCACAGTTCCTCCAGCTGTGAGCCTGTCTTTGTGGTGCTCTGGCCGCTCTAGGCTGCCGCTTCTAACATTTGGAAATGGGGCCTTAGTCGGCCTTCTGCACCACCCTCCCTGCCTGCCTGCCTGCCTGCCAGCGCTCGGCCCCACTGCCCTCCTGGCTCTGTGCCCATCCGAATGCCTTTCCTGGCTGCTCCTCTCTAGCTGCTTGCCATCCAGCTGCAAGACTGACCAGCAGCTGGAGCTCCACGGGGTCCCTGTCCTTGCTGTGTTGGAGCCGGACTAAGATGGGCAACACTTAACTGCAGCTACCAATGCCACTTATGTGGCTGCTCATCTAGACTGCACAGTTGAGAGGTGTGTGGGGAGCTGGGCTTTGCTTGCAGACGGCTTGTCTGCTGTTGCTGTTCAACTGCTTGGCCCTGCTCCCAGCTTCCCTCTCATGGCTGAAGGTTCAGAGATAAGCTAGACAAGGGCTTGGACTCAGGCCACCTCCAGATAGGGTTGCCATCTTCCAGTCTCCTCCTTTGGTAAACAGAGGCTGGAGGGCCATGTCAGGGATGCTTGGATTGTGAGTTCCTGCATGGCAGAATGGGGTAGAACTGGGCGGACCTTCTTGGGGTCTCTTCCAACTCTAGGATTCTATGATTCTATGATCCAGGCATCTATGCAAATTATTATTTGCACATAATGCAAATTGTTATAATTACGTTTGTTTGTTTTTCCAGTTCAGAGACAATGAGGAAATAGAAATAGTCAAAGAATTCTCATACCTGGATCGAACACTGAAAGGACAGGGACTGCAGCCAGGAAATCGGAAGGAGGCGAAGAATGGGGAGGGCAGCTTTGAAAGAACTAGAAAAGATCCTAATATGTAAAGATATAGAACTGAGCACAAAAGTTAGAATCTTGCAAGCTGTTGTATTCCCTATCGCCATGTATAGATAGATGCAAGAGCTGGACAGTTAAGAAAGCCGACAGGAGCAAAGTTAATTCATTTGAGATGTAGGGCTGGAGGAGAGTGCTGAGGATGGCCAAAACCCCCCAAATAAATGGGTCCTAGAGCAGATCAATCTGGAGATCTCCCTGGAAGCCAAGATGGCAAAACTGAGGCTGCCATACTATGGACACATCATGAAAAGGGAGGACCCATTGGAAAAGACAAGAATGCTAGGAAAGATACAGAGATGCAGAAAGAGAGGAAGACCACAAACCAGATGGATGGGCTCTATAGAGGAAATCACAAGCATGAGTTTGTGGGAGCTGGGCAGAGCAGTGGAGGACTGAGGCTCAGTTGCCTTGGGTTGAGATTCGAGGGCAGTAACAACAAACAGTATAATTTTGTATATTATTGGTATGTATTTTGTTCATGTTAAATTACTGCACTATACTCTTATAATGCTGCTATTCCACTTTAACTGCTCTGGATGCCTCCTGTTGCATTCTGGGATTTGCAGTTTAAGGAGAGGCATTTAGAATTCTCAGCCAGGGAGCTCTTAGGCTTCACTGAACTACAAACCCCAGAATGCCACAAGAGGCAGCCAGAGCTGTAAAAGTGGAATGGCAGCACTATACGAATGTAGTGTGGTAATGAGGATAGAATCAACTGCTTTAATCCCAGTGACCAACTACTGGTTAGGATCATGTCCAGGATCACTGGTGCCAGGATCTAGGTTCCTGCCATGCTTGCTAGCTAGCTTTTGCTGTATGTTGTAATTTCATGCAGTACCGGATGAAGGGATGTTACATGGATTTGCAATTGGTTGACCAGCCATACTCAAAGGGTGCTCAATAATAGCTCCTTTTCATCCTGGAGAAAAGTGACCAGTGGGGTGTCCAGTGGGGGTCCTGGGCCCAGTCTGCTATTCAACATCTTTATCAATGACTTGCATGAAGGAATGGGGCCATACTTATCAGATTTGCAGATGACACCAAATTAGGAGGAGTAGCTAATACTCCAGAGGACAGGATCAGAATCCAAAATGATGTGAATAGACTAGAAAGCTGAGCCAAAGCTAACAAAATGAACTTCAACACAGAGAAATGTAACTTAAGGCAGAAAAATAAAATGCAGATAGAGGATTATGGGGGACACTTGGCTTAAGAAAATTTATTTTTGGGGATCTGGGAATGCAGGTAGACCACAAGTTGAACATGAGGCAGCCAACAATGTCAATGTGATTTTAGGCTGCATCAATAGAAGTACAGTGTCTAGATCAAGGGAAGTAATAGGGCCACTCTATTCTACTTTGGCCAGGCCTCCCCTGGAATAATCCTGTGTCCAGTTCTGGGCAAAACAATTCAAAAAGGATGCTGAGAAAGTGGAGCCATGTGTCCAAAGGAGGGCAACTAAAATGGTGAAGGGTCTGGAAACCATGAAACCCTATGAGGAACGCCTGAGGGAGCTGGGGATGTTTAGCCTGGAGAAGAGAAGGTTAAGAGGTGATATGATAGCTCTGTTTAAATATTTGAAGGGATGTCATGTTGAGGAGGGAACAAGCTTATTTTCTGCTGCTCCAGAGTACAGGACCCAATGGAGCAATGGATGCAAGCTCCAGCAAAAGAGATTCCAGCTCAACATTAGGAGGAACTTCCTGAGAGTAAGGGCTGTTCGACAGAGGAACAAACTCCTTCCTCGGAGTGTAATGGAGTCTCCCTCCTTGGAGGTCTTTAAGCAGAGGCTGGATGGCCATCTATTGGGGATGCTTTGATTGGATTTGCTGCATGGCAGAATAAAGGGGTTCGACTGGATGGCCTTTTGGGTCTCTTCCAACTCTACGATTCTCTGATTCTATGTGCTGTACCACTGATGATGCTGAGTGGAAAGTTTGTTTATGATATATGGAGTGGTTAAGGAGCAGATGCGTGGAGAGGAGACATCGCATTGGGAGGCTTCACAGTGGTACAACGCATCACTCCATCTAGTATTGCAGGAAATAGCACAGCAAAACCTCCTGCAGCTAGAAAGCAAGGCCTCTCATCCTGACCGTTTCTCTAAAACCGGCCAATTGAAGGGCCATAGAAGCCCAGCCAACGCAGCTGACACAAGTTAAGGCAAAGACGTTTTTAAAATGTGAACAGGCTTCTAAAGCACTTTAGAAGGCACTTTATTGCATTGTTGAAAGGTGTTGATTAATAAAAATACCTTTTAATCCCTTTTTCGGGTGTGTTTTAAATAGCTTCAATATTGTGAAGAGTTTAATTCTATTTAATGTTGACCTATGGATTTTTTTAGCTGCAGTGTACTTGTTTTAAGCTGCCCTGAGTCTCAGTTCTGGGGAAAAGACCAGAGATGATGATGATGATGATGAGTGTTTCCGCAATGCCAGATAGAAAGTGTGGGAGAGCTATTTCCTGGAGAGAAAGTTCTATGATATTTCCAAAGCTGAGGAGGGTTATCTTTCTATTAATGTTCCTCTTTCTGATGTCTTCTTTACAGCCTTATCTGTAAGAAAAGATCTGGAAACTAGAAGAGAATTGCACCAGAAGCTCGAACAACCAATGAATATGTTGTCTCTGGTGCTCAAGTCTGAATGTAAGTAAGAAAAACATTGGTTTGTAAAACTTGCTTACAATATTAGCAATTAGTTCTTGCAGACCAAATACTGATTTTGTTATTCATTCGGTAGGAGTAACACTGCTGGCAGATGCAATGAGATCAGAGCCCCACTAAAAGTCACTGTTTTGGAAAGAATCCCATTGGGACAAACAGAGATCATCCCAGTTGCTGGAGATGGAGAGCCAGGAGGACACAGCAGCTCAGCAAAAGGAGCAGCAGCTGGAGATGCTGAAGAAGAAGAGAGAGGAATGGGCCAAGTCAGCCCTGGCAGAGATGAGAGAGGAGCTGGAAAAAGTACAAACCCGGGAAGAAGCAGCTGGGAGGAAGAAGGAGGAGGCCCTGCGGCAGGCTATGGATGTCCCCCCTGAAGGCTGGAAGGAACCTAAAGAGAGCTTGAAAGAGGAGGTAGAGAAGAGGCACCAGCAAAGGGCCCTGGCGGAAGAGTCAGCGGCCAGAAATGAGAACCTCTCTGATGACGACATTTTAAGATGGGCATCGGGAGGCCTGGCTCTGCAGGGCATTTTCCAAACCTGCAATCTGGGAGACTGTGTGCAGAAGCGAGAGCAGCTCATCCAGATCCCAGAAGGCTTCCAGCTCCTTGGTCCAAGCCAAGGGCCCCAGTCTGAGAGAAGGGACTTTTCCTCTTCAGAAGCAGAATCAAAATTCAGGAAGACCGTAGAGCAGTTGGGCCTCAGCTTTGGCCTTGCATTTAAATATGGGATTGGGGAAGAATATATAGAGAGCAGCAGTAGCTACAGGCATTCTTCAGAATCCAAAGAGAGCTCCAGGTCTTGCTCTGAACATTCCTATATTTGCACAACCCAGTATAATTATGTCCCAATAGCGTCATGCCACTTTCCAAAGGACCAGCTGAAGCTTTCCCATCCAGCTTTGCAAGACCTTAGAAAGATGGAACAACTTTTGAGACATGTTTCAGATAAAGACAAGGAGAAGATACTAAAGAACAGATGTGAGGGCTTTTTCAACACTTTTGGCTCCCATGTCAACCAGGGACCCCTGCATCTGGGTGGGATATTCTGGCAGAGGGTCTCTTCCGAGGGCTTTAAGGCCGACAAGCGACAAGAGATCAAGATGCAAATCTCACGCATCCTCAGCTTCAACACAGGATGCAGCTCTGCTGGTAGCGTTGCCTCTGAGGAAGACCCCAAGGACCCAAGGCCCAAGGCAGAGCCCAACGGTGCAAATGTTCTTGGGGGGGCTGTCTGTGGTGTTAAGGGATCCTGGACAAGCTCCTCAGCGTCATCCGAAGATGCCAACAGACAGGCTGCTCAAATGGCTGCTGAGCTCTTTGTGTCCAAAACAGGCGGCCCCCCTGAAGCAGATTTGCTGACCCCTTGGAAATCTGGTCTGCTGGCCAGTAACAAAACCTGGAGCGTCATTGACCGGAGAGACAAGTTCATCCCTGTCTGGGAGATTGTCTTAGCCAACCACAAGAAAGATTTCGAAGATGTTCTTGCAATAGCTAACAGTCTAAGGGACTGCTATGCGGCCCTGACTGGCAAAAAAGTAGAAGTGCTGCATGGCGAGGAGCTGATTGTGGCAGAGGAAGAGGCCAGGGCATTCCTGGAGAACATCAAGGCATGGAAGATCACCGGGGAGCAAGAGAAATTGGAGGAACTGGTTCGTTTCAAAGAGAAGCTGTACGCAACTACTAAATCAGACCGCATGTGGATTAACCTATGCCTTTCAAATCAGGCGCTTCAAGATTTCCTGGAACAAAGCGTTTTATTATACAAACGTTCTCTGCCCAAGAACACTGCTAATGTCAGATTTCTTCTCCGCCGCCTTCTGGAGCCACACATCTATTCAGTCCCAAACTTTCCCAGTTCCTCAGAGATTATGAGGTGGGTCTTTGGTCCAGAGCAGAAACAGCAAGACACGGATGTCTGGGTCCCAACCCTGGCTGACTTGACTGGGATCCTTCAGCAAATGAAGAAGAGCATAGAGGAGGCTGAGGAGGAGCCTGGACAAGCAGCAGAGGAGGCAATGGCAAAGGTTTCCACTGAGCTGAGCTTCAGATTCTGCTCCTTACTGAAGGCCCTGAGGGAGGGCTCCCAGGAAGAGACAGCCCTGTTACTGCTGTCCATTGCGCACAGCGTAGGATATAACGTGGAAAACGATTTCTTCCAATATCGTCTCGGATCCTCACAAATTGACTTCATTTTACAGAAAATAAAAGAAGCGTATGAGAAGCATCAGGCTCTTGTCAAACTGCATGCTCCTCGTGCTCAGGCTTACGTTGTCCTGATGGGTCTGGCAACATCAGCCGACGGCAAAGAAGTGCCTCCGGAGGAGAAGGGAAGACGCTTGACTTTTATGAAGGAGCACATGCAGGAATCCTGGGGAGATGAAGTTGCCAATGTCCTTAGAAGGCATAACATCCAGAATGACTGGAATTTGCTGGAGGAAGATTTGGCTTACCTTGTTGATGGGAATTATGAAGCCACAAATTATGAGCAACAGAAAGAGTGTGTCGTAAGAGAGTTAGAAGGTATATTCCAGGCCAGCAACCCATCAGGGAACACAGAATGCAAAGATCTGGATTTCAGCCACAACCCAAGATGCAGCAATATCACAAATCACGAGTTTCTGGATTTGATCAAGATGCTTGACTTGGAGAAGTATTATCCAAATAAAATGCAAATGACAGACTTCCACCTCATTCACAAAATATCTTCATACGATCAACAGCCCAGCGCTGAAAGAGAGCTTCCCCTTTATTTCCTGGAAAAGCTATTAATGCTAGATTATCGGGCAAGGTACCTATCATGCAAGGAGAACATTTGCACAGTACAAGACAATATGTCAGATTTCGTGGAGGCGTCAGACAAATGTTTAGATGACTTGGACTACATTTTTGACGATGCCACTCCTGACACGTGCCACGAAGATGTCCAGAGCAGTCGCAAGCACATCCACCCCATGGACATCCAGATGGCCATTTTCCTTTGTGCGGACGACTTCACCAGGCAGTACATGGCAACCAAGCTCTCAGTCTGCCAGTTTGCCCTCCCACTTTTGGTGCCAAATCCCTGTACTTCACAGATAGAATTCCCTCTCTGGTCCCCCTGCCAGGTTAACAAGAAATGGCAATGCACCCAGGAATTTCAAGAGAAGAGGATCAGAAAATGCAAAGACGAACTAATCTATCAAGCCAGGACACCTCTGGTGTCCTTCATAAGATTTAGCACGTCTCCAGTCTCTAAGTCCCAGCTTCTGAATCACCTGCTGAGTAAGCAAAAGCATGACGTCTTTTTCCACCGTCACTGCAAAGGGAGCAGCAAAAACTGTCTTCTGATGAAAGGTGTTGCGGAAATTGCTTGGTATTGTCCAAGCGGGAAGAATGACGACTCTTTTGACAGTTGTGTTGCATTCACTAACCTCCATGGGAATGCAGTGGAACATAAGGAACAAGTTGAATTTTTGCAAGAGATAGCCTCAGTCACGGTCATTCTCTTGTCAGACAATGACAGGACGGGAGACAGCGGCACTTTCCTGAAAGAACTCCTCAAGTCTCCGCAGCCTTTCATCTTTCTCTGTGTGGACAAAGAGCAAATTTTAATGAACAAACACGAGAAACGAATCAAAATTGCAGCCAAGAACCGTAACGAAGCAGAATTAATTGAACAGCTGATACAAGAAATTAAGTCTACCCTAAGGCTTTCAAACAACTTTTACAGTCTTGAGCAGTGTGCCCCTATTGCCCAGAAGCATGGCTTCCTTGTAGATGAAGACAAAGAGGAGTGTAAAATAGGCAAAGCAACGGCGGAAAGTGTGGTTAGTATTCTGAAAAAGGAAAACATGTTGGAAGCCAAAAGGAGACTCCTTCCTCTGCAAGGACCCTTGTGGCTCCAGTGGTGTGAGAAAGACAGAGAACAGACCCATCTGCAGGACCATAAGAACATGGGCCTGGAGCAGCAGATTAGCCAAATCAACTCCCAAAAGCAAATAATAAGGCAAAAGCAGTTGAATCAGGCCTCCCCCCTCAACGACCTGATGAAGTCTCTGCTTACGGGTCTGTTTTCCCCTTCGCAGAACATCAAAATGTACTTTCTGCAGTGGATGAAGGTATTACTAGCTGACTTGACTTCAGACCATCTTGCAGAGCTTCAAGTGATTTACCACAATCTGTGGACCCAAAAGCAGGTGGGAGAAGATGGTTACTCACCTCGTAAGCTAGAAGAGGTAGCAAGTGAAATAAGTGAGTCCACCTTTGGCTTAGAGCACCTTCTGAGAGAGATTGGTCAGCTTTACGAAGCTCTGGACGTGACGTCGCCGCCGGATAAACAGGCCGTCCAGTTGCTGCCCCAGATAGCGGCTGACATGATGGAGCTGGGCTATCCCATTGAGCTGATGGACGGCGATGCTTCGCACGTGCCACTGAAATGGGTGAGTGCCGTCTTGGACAAACTGGCCGAGAAGCTAGGTGACAAAGAAGTGTTTGTCCTCTCCGTCCTTGGCATCCAGAGCTCGGGAAAGTCAACCCTCCTGAATGCCATGTTCGGCCTTCAGCTCCGCGCCAGCCCAGGGAGATGCACCAGAGGCGCATTCATGCAACTGGTTAAGATAAGCGACAAGCTCCGGCCAGTGCTGGAACTGGACTTCTTGCTCATTGTAGATACAGAAGGACTTCGGGCTGCAAAAGAAACAGACCGATCGATGTTTAATCGGGATAATGAGCTGGCCACCTTTGTCATTGGTCTCGGCAACATGACCGTGATCAATATCTTTGGAGAGAACCCCTCAGAAATGCAAGATGTCCTTCAGATTGTCGTACAGGCATTTCTGAGGATGAAGCAAGTAAACCTTTCCCCCAGCTGCTTGTTTGTGCACCAGAACGTTGGGGAAATAGCCAGGGAAGAGAAAAACAGGGAAACCCGGAGATGCATCCAGCAAAACCTGGACGAAATGGCTGTCACGGCAGCCCAGCAGGAATCCTGTGAGGTGAGCTCTTTCAGCGATGTGATCCACTTCGACGTGAACTCCCACGTTCACTACTTTTCTCACCTCTGGGAAGGAGAGCCGCCCATGGCGCCCCCAAACCCCGGCTACAGCCAAAACATACAAGAACTGAAGTGCAAGATCCTCACGGATGCAAAAGAAAAATCCGCCCAAGAGGGTCTTCTCAAGATGTCTGAATTGAAACTCCACATTCAGAGCCTGTGGGAGGCTCTGTTGAATGAAACGTTTGTTTTCAGCTTCAAAAATACCTTGGAGATTGCTGCCTACAGCAGGTTAGAAAACAAATATAGCAAGTGGTCGTGGGAACTGAGGAGTTTTGTGCTGGATCAAGAGCGCAGGCTGATGATCCAGATTCAGAATGACAAACTCCACAGCGTAGACCGAGCATCTCTGACGGAAAGCATTAAAAACAAATATGCAAAGATTATGGTGGATTTTGATAAATATTTTTGTGAGGATAAATACCGAAAGCAAACAATTCAATGGAAAGGGAACACGAAAATTAAATTGGACTTCTTAACGGAAGAGCTTGTTAATACAACTTGCCGAAATTGTGAAAGAAGCATTAATCTGAAGAGTCGCTGGAGGAGTTTTGAACAAAAGAGGTCTACATTTCAAGATGAGATCCTTCAGAGAAGCAAAGAATTAGCCAAACAGTTCATGCACAAAGCGCTGAGTGAGCATGAACTGAGAGAGAAGTTTAACAGCATGTGGGCCGGGTGGATGAGCGCCGTCTCTCCTCCTGTGTCTCACACCAGTCATGTCAGCATCCAGGTGGATGTGGAGCACTTCCTCTGCGAGCGCTTCAAAAGCGAGCCTGGGATCAGTGAGAGAATTAAAACCTCTGCTAAACTGACGCGCTTCCCTTGTGAGTCTCCTCAGTATATCTCCGCTGAGACCTGGCTAACGAAGAAATGGAGGGAATTCACCGATAAACTCTCTCAACGAATCCCAGAAATGAAAAGAAAAGCTAAGAAACCTGAGCTAGCCCTGATTACGGTACGTTCGTTAACAGACTCTCTGGAGCAGCTGGTTAACAACTATGTTCAAACGAAAGAAAAGGAAAGTATGAACTATAGCTCCTCCTATTTCCATGAGATAGTGCAGATCATCAATGAGGAAATGTCTACCTTCACAGATCCGGACCTGACCCCGCCAACTTCATACCGAGTGGACATAGCCCTCTATTTGTGCCAGAAGGCAGCCAAAAGGTTTACAGAGATGCACCAGAAGCTGCAGAAAGAGAATGACCCTTCCTTCTTTCTCGAAAGCAAGAGGGAAGACTTCTTTCAGTCATTTGCCATCTCCTGCCAAGGAGCAAAATCTGTCACGACGTTTGCTGTCTTTTTGTGCAACAGTCTAAGATTGGCAATCCGGGATGCCATCCATGAAAAGGCTGCCATCCACATAGCTAACATCATGAAGGCCGAAGACCCCGCTTTCAGTAATCGAAAGATGCTGGAAAAGTACATGCTCATCCATCTGGCCGAACAGGAACACTTTGAGAAATACATGGAGTACATTTATCACCCCAATTACTATATGGGGGAATTCATTAGGCGACGAGTTGATCAATACTGCTTAGATAAAAAGCAGCCAAGATTAAAGGATGTATTAAATACTCATCTCTCTGCTTTCCAAAAGCTGCTCAGTCAGGCTATCAATGACTCCACGAGAACTGCTGAAGATAAAGGGGGCAATGCCTCTTTGTGGCTGGATGAATTCTGCCTCGCGGTCGGAGATGACCTGGTCCTCCCCAGGCACACCTTAGCAAGCATCGAGCACCAGGAGGTGGCAAACATTCGGGCCATTGAAGAAGCCATCAGTGATTCACTGGCAGCTGTGCTAGATCAACTGAAACAGGAATTCATGACAACAGACTTTGAACCCTTTATTGCCAAACCTCACGAGATCCTCTTGGAGCAGTTCTCTGGGTGCCTGAAGCAATGTCCCTTTTGCAAAGCTGTCTGCACAAACACAATTCCAGGGCATGACGGAGCGCACAGAACTCCCTTCCATCGCCCACAGGCCCTGACTGGAATCCAGTGGGAAGGAACAAACCATCTTGTCATTGAAACCTGCTCCACTATTGTAAGTGGAAACTACTCCCTCCTGTTCGACGAGGAGAAGATTCCTTGTTCAGAATTCCAAATGGCAGGATCAGATTATGCCAAGTGGGACATCCGACAAGACATTTACCATCTGCTTGGAAATTCTGCACAGGATTATTGGAAATGGTTCATCTGCCACTTTAGAAGTGAATTAGAGAAAGCCCAGAAGGGTGTTTTCAAAGGAAAGGGAGCAATACCACGGCAGTGGGAAAGCTTACAGAAAGAAGACATTCTTTCACGAATGAAGGCCAATAGTCAAGATGACCAAGATTTCAGGATGTCACTTTTTCCCCCACTACTATTTTCTAAAAGGATGTTCAAGAGAAAGTAATATTCATTCTGATCAGATCACTCACCAAGCTAAGGGCACACACACACACACACACACACAGCCTACACCTCATCCAGACATTTAAAGAACATTCTGCAGTGAAATAGGTCTATAATTCTTTGTTAATGTGTTATCTGTATCTTCCTTATAAATCACTGTAATGTAGACATTCCCCCAAGACTCTGACATCTGCCCTTTTCCCAATAACTCACCACCTTTTTTAAAGGCTGCCATCGCTTGCCTTCACATTTCTCATCATATGCTGCAGGACTGGAACTTTCCCAGATTGAATCCTTTGAATTGCTTCAATAAGCTCCATAGTTGTCACAGGGCCATTCAAACTTTGCTTTTGTTTCAGACATAAAACAAAGAATTATAAACTGATTTCACTAAAAAATAATGATTGGCAGAGCGACTAAAATGGTGAAGGGTCTGGAAACCATGAAGCCCTATGAGGAAGGACTCAGGGAGCTGGGGATGTTTAGCCTGGAGAAAAGAAGGTTAAGAGGTGATAGGAGAGCCCTGTTTAAATATTTGAAGGGATGTCATATTGAGGAGGGAGCAAGCTTTTTTTTCTGCTGCTCCAGAGAATAGGAGACAATGGAGCAATGGATGCAAGCTGCAGGAAAAGAGATTCCAGCTCAACATTAAGAGGAACTTCCTGGGAGTAAGGGCTGTTCAACAGAGGAACACACTCCTTCCTCGGAGATTGTGGTGGAGTCTCCTTCTTTGGAGGTCTTTAAGCAGAGGCTGGATGGCCATCTATTGAGGATGCTTTGATTGGATTTCCTGCATGGCAGAAGGGGGTGGGACTGGATCAGGGCCCTTGTGGTCTCTTCCAACTCTATGATTCTATGATTCTACTATCTTGGCAAGCAGACTGAGAAAAGATTGCTCAGAATATTCATGACAATTAAGGAGTAATGTAAGACTTCTTTTAAAAAATTATTGGTTTCACGTAGAGCGATAGATTCAAATTTAATAGCTAGCAATTTAACAAATCCAACGCAATCATGTAACAAACAAAGAGAGATGAAACAAAAAAAGATGCTGATGGAAGAGGATATAAAAGTGAAAGCAGCAGCAATGAATGACAATGACAGGGTGAATTAGTATGAGGCCTTGCATATGATGTTCTTCCAGAGACCCAGGTCTTGAGCCACTGGATTCAGTGTCTGAAAGCTGTCAGGGTATTCTATAAAGGGAAATCATCTCTCTGAGAAAGGTTTATATACTATGTGTTCTATCTGGCAGTTATTGTATTAATAAAACATCCCAGATCCTATGCCATCCGTTATCAATGTGTAACAGAGCCCTGGTGGTGCAATGGTTAAATGCCTATACTGCAGCCACAAGGTTGTGAGTTCAATCCCTGCAGGACTCCAAGGTTGACTCCTCAGCCTTCCATCCTTTCATAGGTCAGGAAAATGAGTCCCCAGCTTGTTGGGGGTAATTGGCTTACATGCTGTCAACCACTAAGAGTACTGTACTGAGTTCACTATGAAGCAGTACAGAAAGGCAAATGCTATTGCTACTGTCCTACCTTAGCATGCTGTTGCTGTTAACTAACCTCGAGTCGGCCCCAACGCATGGTGAGCCTGTGGATGAGACGTCTCCAAGAGTTCCTATCCTCCACTGCTCTGCTCAGGTCCCACACAGCCATGCCAACTCACTTTGCCAAGAAAGACTCAAGGAAGGAGCCCTGGCGGCGCAGTCCTGCAGCCACAAGGCTGTGAGTTCGATCCCTGCAGGACTCCAAGGTAGAAATGTAAATGCTATTGCTAATTCCCCTGTCCTCCCATTCTTAGTGAGTCCTAACCTAGGCACTGAGCAGATGGGCCAGGAGAGCAGGGGCTGATCCTGTGCGATTCTGGTCCCGGTGCTCACCTGGGTCAGTCCCAGGGACAGCATAAGGATGGGGGGGGGGGGGTGTTTACATGCCCATCCCTGCGCCAAACCATGACCCACTACCGACGCAAGCTCCTTACTTTGCCATGCCCATCGCTGGCATTGAGCAGCCCCCCTTTCCACAATAGACATGGTTATGGGGGGCTTCTCAGTACCATCAATGGCTATGTAAGGAGTGTGTGTGTGCTGTGTAGAAACAGCTGGGGTTTCCCTTGGGGTTTCCAGGAAACTCCATGGCAAACCAGGGGTTAGCATGACCTGGAGTAAAGTCT